>VDFB02105785.1:193996141-194606090 GCA_007258455.2 Sequoia sempervirens | reverse complement strand
AGAAATGAAAACATTTTTAGATCTAATGATGTTTGGAATTGAAGTGATTGGAAAATTGATTATCTTAAATTGATGTTTTTGAGATAAATGCATAAAAGAAATGCTCTAGAAACCTTCCAGACTTATACTATATGATACTAGGAGCCTTAGGAAGCATAAGCATGAGATTTCAGATGTTGTTTCAGTCAGTGAAAAATCTATATAGCGACTGATTCACCACAAATGACGAATGAGTTCCAATAGGGGTGTTATGCAAAAGTTTCAGAAATTAAGAATGGTTGGTGATATGTGTGAGGTTGTAAGGTGCAAACCTAAGACAAAGATGCAAAATTTCAGAGATTTTTAAAGGAAACCGTATGCAAAAATGCAAGCTAAATGCACTTTTTCCTAATGCAAAAATTTGAAAGTTCCCTAGATGCAAAGTAACAATGCAACTCTAATTCAAATTTAATGCAAGATAGAATTAAAATGAAAATAGACTCCAAAGCATAAAATAAGATATTCAAAATGTCATGTTCCCCAAAATGAAACATAGATTTTTGGACCCAATGGACTCTAACTCTTATAGGGTTTTTCACCTAAAAGGAGACAGATTAGATCCAAAAATGCTAAATTTTCATTCAAATTAGATTTTATATGATGTAATTAGGACTAAGTGAAATGTTCTAAATGTAAGTAATCTATGAAATTGGTCAAATATGAATGCAAAACCTAAGAAACTAGTGGTGTTTTAAAACACATTGTGTAATGCAACAATGAACTAAAAACAAATGCAAAGCTAAACAGAAATGAATGAAACTTAAAGTGTGCACCTGAAACTTTGAAGGAGATTGGAAATTGTTTTTGAAATGTATTTGATGCTGATTTTTAGGATTAGAGAGACTCATTTGCCATTCTGGGCAAATCAGTCCCAGTTCTGTAAAACTGAACCAGAGCCCATTTCAGACAAAAGGTTATCTAGAAATGTAGAAAACCAAAAACTGACCCTGGTGTGGGACTCATTTTCCACACATGGTGAATTAGTCAAATTTTGAAATTTTGAATATTCAAAGGTTGATTTTGGAATTTCTGATCTGCACTTTAGCTTCCTACACGTGTTCGCTTCTTAAACTATCATATTCAGGCCTGAAATTGACTTTTTGTTGATATTTTGACTTGAATGATGAAGAGATGACTTGAATGAATTTGAAATATAGTCGTCAATCATTCTTAAGAATCCAAAATTCCTAAATTTGCATACAAACAAGACAAGAAATAAATTATTGACTGTTAGGGCATGGGGGTTCACCTTGTTCAAACCTCGTTTAGGTAATTAAACTAAAAAGATCAAAGAATGGAATGAAATATGCAAAATGGAATTGATTACCTTTCCATGATGTTTTATCTTGTATTTTTGCCGCAAAACATGAAGAATCGGCCCTTGAATGCTTTATAAAGCTAACTTGATGACATCTAATGAAGAAACACTAGCTTGCTTGATTTGGATGAGAAGATAGATGATAAATAAATGATAAGAGATATGTGAATGAGATAATGGATGTAAAATGAGGATAAAAATGCTTATTTATAGACAATTGTGCCTTAGTACCCGATAATACCTCATCACAAGCCGACATGTAGTGAAAATCAACTTTAAATTTCACTTTTTCCTACTCAAAGGTCAAAATGGGGGCCAGATAGAACTCATTCACCACACATGGTGAATGGGTCCCACCTAGATGGGACTGATTCCCCATGCATGGTGAATGGGTCCCACAAGGACCAATTTGACAGCTAAGAGGCTAGGGGATAAGGAAATAGGGTTTAAATTGCAAATTTGTTGGGTATTTGATCAATTAAAGCCTCAATATGCATAATATGGGTTAATAGAGGCCTATTAATGATTATGAAAATTTCAATTAGGGGTTGGGACACATAAATAAATGTGAAAGTGTGATTAAATACACTTTACAACACTAAAATGAGGTCCACATTGCCTAAAAGAGCAGAAAAAGCAATGTGAATGTGCAAGACACATTACAACACTAATTTAACATTAAGTTTATTTTAGAAACCTTCTAGATTGATGTAATCATGTTATTAAATATGTTTTATAATGTTGAATTAGGGAGAAATGGGTTCATTAAGCCTAGAAAAGCGTGAAAGTCCTTTACAAGACTTTACAACACGTTTACAAGACATTGTTAAAAGCATATTATTCAATTTGCAAGGGTCCAAGACCTAGTGTGGATGCATAAAATTCCTCACAACACCTGAATCAAGGCCTCATTAAGTCTAATTATCCTGAATTAATCCCATTTTAAGTAAAGGGTCCATTTTTCTACAGCACATTTAGCCCCCACTTTAGTGAGAGGATGAACTTACTTCAAACTCACTCTAAATTAGACATTCAAGAGAGATATTCATGCATGGATGTATATGAAAAATAATGACAAAGATCAAAGGAGGTGGCCAAGCCCCCAAGATCAAAGATCCTAAGTCAAGCCATGAAGATACAAAATCATGCAATGACAAGAATGAAAGATGGGGTGGAAAAGATGTAATCACTCTGGGCTGATGGAACTTCCTTGTTGTCCACTGGGTTAGAAAGGCCAAACTTTATACTCACTCTAGGGCCACAAAACTAGTTGTCCATGGGGTGAGAAGGCCCAAAAAGTAAGATACAAATGCTAGTTGGTATGCACTCACAAACACAAAAGTGGCTATGGGGAAAAGTCACGCCGCTAGTTGGGCTTCCTGCTCAACCATGCCAAAGTTATACCACCTAATAAATTTAACAAGGAAATACAAGGAAAATGCCATGAAAAAAAAGGAAAGGTACCACAATCATGCAAGTTGTGCTATGCAAGGTGGCAAAAGTGCAAAAATGTAAAATGAAAAAGTGTAAAATGCCCAAAATGTAAAGGATGTTCAAAGGAGTCTTTTTCAGTTTATGCAACGTCAGTCACTTAGGGAACATTGTGTCTAATGTCTCCAAAAGAGGACCAATCAAAGAATAATATATCCACAACTTAGGGGGGTATGTGTAGGATCATGATGGGCCAAAAAGTGGCGATATGATGGGTATTTGTAGGGTATGTGGCTAACGACTTCTTTTTTACCCAAATTTGATGAAACAAAAAGGGTTTTTAAAGGATATTCTCAACTTTCCACCAATATAAATTATGATTTACTTTGAATTTAATAAATTATTATTATTCATTTTCTATTTAAATTACGACTAAAGTCCTGATTGATAGGCTGATTGAAAAAAATCTATAGCTTTCAAATGGTATCACATATTTTGAATCTAAAACATGCATCACATTCTATGCTTCACATACTATGGGATTAAAAAAATAAAAAATTCTTGAAGTTTGATAAGTTAAGGTGTTCAGGACATACGATTTTTTATATTTTTTTTTTTAAAAGTTATAATAAAAAATTCATAATAAATTATTTACTTGAAAAATTACAAAAAAATATGCATTACATCCCATACATGAGTCCTCTACTTATATCTATAATATTATAAAAAATAATATCATTTTATTGTGGTTATGGTGGTCATACAAACACCTACTTATTTTTTTCCTAAAATTTAAGTACTACTACATTGAAATTCAAATTTTCTACCAAATAGATTTTTTCTTTTAAATAAACCTAGTAGTTTAGAAACTACATTCAATTTGCTACAAATTCTACTCTTACATGTTTTTGAAATAATATAGATAACTAATTCAAATTTTTATGTCAAGTTTCCTCTCTCTGATTTTTCTAAATTTTTTGCCACTTAAGGGCCTATTTTTTCCATGATGATCCTTCACATACCCAAGGGATGTAGTGCGTCGCATCAAACTACCAAGAGGAATGCAATATGCTAAGATAGATCACACTTATAAAGGAAATCACACCCAATTTCATCCACAAAGTAATGAATGCATCATATAAATGGCAAGGCTACACTAAAAAGCATGAATGCACAATCAAATAATGGTAATGTATTCTAAGATGAAACATAGATTTTTGGACCTAATGGATTATCTAACTCTTATAAGATCCAAAAATGCTAAATGTTCATTCAAATTAGATTGTATATGATTTAATTAGGACTAAGTGAAATGTTCTAAATGCAAGTAATTTATGAAATTGGTCAAATATGAATGTAAAACCTAAGAAACAAGTGGTGTTTGAAAACACATTGTGTAATGCAACAATGAACTAGAAACAAATGTAAAGCTAAACATAAATGAATGAAAATTAAAGTGTGGACCTGGAACTTTGAAGGAGACTAGAATTTTTTTTTGAAATGTTGTTGATGCTAATTTTCCAGCCTAGAGGGACTCATTCGCCATTCTGAGAAAATTAGTCCTAGTTCTGTAAAATTGAACCGGAGCCCGTTTCAGACAAAAAGGGTATCCAAAAATGTAGAAAACCAAAAATTGACCCTCGAGTGGGACTCATTCACGACCCATGGTGAATTAGTCCAATTTTTATTTTATGAATATTCAAAAGTTGACTCCAAAGTTTTTGGTCTACACTTCAGCTTCCTACAGGTGTTCGCTTCCAAAATTGTTGTATTCAGTACTAAAATTTGATTTTTTGTTGATATTTTGACTTGAATGATGAAGAGATGACTTGAATGACTTTGAAATATAATATTCAATGATTCTTAAGCCTTCAAGAGTTCTAAATCTGCATATAAACAAGACAAGAAAGAGAAATTGTTGATTGTTAGGGCATGGGGATTTGTCTTGGTCAAACCCCATTTACATAATTAAACCAAAATGACAAAAGAATGGAATGAAACATGAAAAATGGAATTGATTAACTTTCCATGATGTTTGATCTTGTATGTTTGCATAAAAACATGAAGACTCAACCCTTGAATGCTTTAGAAAGCTATCTTTATGACTTCTAATGAAGAAACCCTAGCTTGCTTGATTTGGATGAGAATAAAGATGATAAATAAATGATAAGAGATGTTTGAATGAGATAATGGATGTAAAATGAGGATAAACATACTTATTTATAGACAATTGTACCTTAGTATCCGATAATACCTCATCACAGGCCGCAATGTAGTGAAAATTAACTTTAAATTTCACTTTTCACTGCTCAAAGGTCAAAATGGGGGCCAGATAGGACTCATTCACCACACATGGTGAATGGGTCACACCTGGATGGGACTGATTCTCCATGCATGGAGAATGGTTCCCACAATGGCCAATTTGATAGCTAAGAGGCTAGGGGATAAGGAAATAAGGTTTAAATTGTAATTTTGTCGGGTATTTGATCAATTAAATCCTCGAGATGCACAATATGGGTTAATAGAGGCCTATTAATGATGATGTAAATTTCAATTAGGGCTTGGGACACATGAATCAATGTGAAAGTGTGATTAAATACACTTTACAACACTAAAATGAGGTCCACATAGCCTAGAAGGGCACAAAAATCAATGTGAATGTGCAAGACACATTACAACACTAATTTAACGTTAAGTTTATTTTAGAAACCTTCTAGATTGATGTAATAATGTTATTAAATATGTTTTATAATGTTGAATTAGGGATAAATGGGTTCAATAAGTCTAGAAAAGCATGAAAGTCTTTTACAAGACTTTACAACACCTTTACAAGACATCGTTAAAAGCATTTTATTCAATTTGAAAAGGTCCAAGACCTAGTGTGGATACATAAAATGCCTCACAACACCTAAATAAATGCCTTATTAGGTCCAATTATCTTGAATTAATCCCATGTCAAGAAAGGTGTCCATTTTTCTATGGCACAAATCCAAACTTGACTGAAGCAATGCAAAATGACCCTCCTCCCCAACTAAAGCAAGACAATTCAATGCAACCTCCACAACAGAAGTTGAACTCCTCCATGGACATTATCATTCGATCGAGTCTTGTTGTGATCAACTTAGATGATGATGACGAGGTTGCTAAAATTGACAAAGAGGTGCATAATGAATTGAATACATTGTTTTCCTCTTCCATGAGATTAAATGACAAATCTTCTATAAATAGTGTTGAACCTAATGCTTCTCCTAGTTCAACACTTGCTCTTGTCCCTTATGCTATTTTCCCACCTTCGGTATACATAGAACATGATTGGGAGGTAGATGACTTGCTCATAGGTTGACTCACATTTTTCTTACTAGTCTTTTTCATTTTCTCTTTCTTTTTATTTTGTGTGATTGCATGCGCATAATGTGATCCCTTTTGATGTTCTGTTTGATGTTCTCTCTCTCTCTTTGTGACATTCCTCAATTTGTACCTTCATTCTTCTCTATGTCATGCATCACTTTCACTTTTTTATTTTTATCTTTTTCTTGTGTTTTCCTTTTGGGGATGACACAAGGCATTGATACATTCATGTCTCCTTCATGTTGACCCAAAAGGCTTCATTTTTTCTTTTCCTTTTCATTTAATCTTTATCTTTTTCTTGTATTTTCCTTTTGGGGATGACGCAAGGCGTCAAGACATTCGTGTTTCTCCCATGTTGACCCAAAAGGTTTTTCTTTGTTTTCACTCTCTTTTTGTCATTCTTCCAGTTCTATGTGTATTTGGGGGATGATGACAGTTCCAAGATCTCTAAAAAACTTGTAGCAAAGAACATAATGACCCCAAATCCACAGATCCCTTATGTGTTTGGTGTTTTCATTTTGGGGGAAACCAATCACCTTTCATTTTCTCTTACATGACGCAACTTTACTCATAAACATATGACTTGGCATAGGGCTTTCCAAGTTGGCTCTCATGTCTTCTTTCTTGTTTACATTTCTTTTCATTTTCTACTTTAAAGTAATTACTCATAGTATGGTGTTCAGCAATTTCTTTAAAGTGGGGGCACACATTGGCATTATTCTTTTGCATTTTCCTTCTTCATACGATGTGTTTGTTCCTTTATGGATGACATTGGGTGCAATTTCCTTTAGAAGTGTGATATTTCTTAGCATATTGCATTCCTCTTAGTGGCTTGATGTGAGACTCTACATCCCCTAAGTTGAAAATTCTCTATCCTCTAATTGGTCCTCTCTTGGAGATGTTTAAGTGCAGGATCATGATGGTCCAAAAAGTGGTGATATGATGGGTATGTATAGGGTATATGGCTGACGACTTTTTTTACCCTTGAAATTTGATGAAATGAAAAAGGGTTTTTAAAGGAGATTCTCAACTTTCCACCAATATAAATCATGCTTTACTTTGAATTTAATATATAATTATTATTCATTTTCTATTTGAATTACAGTTAAAGTCCTAATTGATAGACTAATTGAAAAACATTTATAACTTTCAAACGGTATCTCATTTTTTGAATCTAAAACATGTGTCACATTCTATTCTTTTCATACTATAGGATTAAAAAATAAATTCAATTTCATGAACTTTTGACCAAGTTAAGGTGGTCAGACATACAACTTTTTATATTTTTAAAAATTTGTAATAAAAAATTCATAATTAATTATTTACTTGGGAAAAAATTACAAAAAAATATGCATCACATAGAGACATGAGTCCTCTACTTATATCTAAAATCTTATAAAAAAATATTATCATTTTATTGTGGTTAGGGTGGTCAGAAAAACACCTACTTATTTTTTCCCTAAAATTTAAGTACTATTGCATTGAAATTTCAAATTTTCACCAAATAGATTTTAAAAAAACCAAAAAAAAACCTAGTAGTTTAGAAACTACATTCAATTTTCTATAGATTCTATTCTTACATATTTTTTAAATAATATATATTACTTATTCAAATTTTTACGTCAAGTTTCCTAACTCTAATTTTTCTAAAAAGTTTTCCACTTAAGGGCCTGATTTTTCCATGATGATCTTGCACATACCTAGACATTAGGCACAATGTTCCCCAAGTTAAAGACCTCACATGAACTAAGCAAGAATCCTTTGAAAATTTCCTATTTTTTCATTTTGCATTTGGTTTTATGGCCACCTTGCATAACACAGCTTGCAAGCCTATGGAGCCATCTGGTTTGTTCATGAGCTCCAAGCATATGAAGTTTTTCTTGTCTCATGATGCTCAAAAAATCATTTTTGTGTGACACCTTATTAAATTTATTAGGAGGTATAACTTTGGTATGGTTGAGTGGGAAGCCAATCTGAGCCATGACTTTCCCCATAGCCACTTGCATGTGTGTGAGTGCATATCATCCATGAGTGTATGTTTCTCACCTTTTAAGACTTCTCAAATAACGAACAACTAGGAGTTATGTCGTCTCAAAGTGAGTATGTGGTTTTTAGACAAATAGCCTAGATCTAATCCACATCAGAATGGAAAAATGATCGAAGCTTGATCTGTTTCTTCTTTTTCTTTTGTCTTTTTCATCTTTGGCAATGTATGCTTGGCCTTGTCACTATTATTTATATCATTTCACGTGTGTTCATTTCTGCCTATGTTGGTTTTCCATGGGATCTTGATCTTGGAGGCTTGATCACCCCTCTTGATAGTTGTTGTCTCATCTTACTAGCATTAGTACATTGGAACCACTCTTGGTGCATGTTTTTCTATTTTAGTGTGATTTTCAAGTAGGTTCATCCTCTCACTAAAGTGGGGGCTAAATGTAGTGTCAAAAAATGGTTCCTTTGACACTTTGACACTTGTTTGGGTCCTCCTTGTGATTTTGGCTTAATGTTTCCTTGATTTATTTTTGTAATGTGTATAACACATTCACATTAGGTCTTCAAACCTTGTAAGCTAATGGAATTTAATGGTTCCTTACAAAAGTTTTGTGAAGTGTTGTAACACACTTTCACACTTTTCTAGGTTTTTATCAATTAACTAAGCATAATAAACATAATTTTAATCATAGTTAATCTTAATATTGCCATATTTGGAGTGTTGTAAAGTGTTGTAACACACTTTCACATTCCTCTAGGCTTTTCATTAATAATTAGGCTTTCTTATGCTTTAATTGGCCCTATTTTGTATCCACAAGCCAAATTTATTGCATCTTTTCGAGGATATTCCTGACACCAATCAGTAACCAATCATAATTTAGGTGTTTCTGGCTTGTGTGGGCCAAACTTAGTTTCTGGGACTCATTCGCCACATTGGGTGAATGAGTCCAAACTATGTATTTTTGGCCCCGATCTAGGTTTCACACATTTCTAGACACTTTTCATTTCTGGTCCCATTCATTATGTGTAATGGGACTCATTCACCACCTTGGGCGAATGAGTCTTGTGTGAGAAAAATTCAAATTTAATTCGTTTTTTTGGCAGGATTTTATTCTCCTAGATCTGATGTCGGCTTGTAGTGTTGTAATATCAGGAATTCTTGCATAATTAAGTATAAATACAAGGTTCTTTCACTCATTTTCACCCCAAGCATTCTAGTATTCATATCCTAGCATTCAAGAGTTCACAAGAGATCATTAAGAATTCACAAGAAAATTCAAGGCATTTTAAGGTTAGATTATCAAGCATTCAAGAGCACTCAAGAGCATCAATCATCATGTTAAAGATTGCATTCTTCATGTTTGTTATTTTGCTAACATTTGTGATGTAGAGTTCATGATCCAAGCAAGCATTTCATTCAAGATTTGTTTCCTTCAAGCAACAATCAAGAATCACATCCATTACAACCATTTCAAGGATAATTGCAACACTTAATTGCAAGGGTTTGGTGAGTTGCAAGATTATATTTTGTTCATTCATCATTCTCCTTTCATATTGGCTTTTATTTCAAGGTTTATTTACCAACAAGGGGTTTGACCAAGGAAAACCCCTATTCACTAACCCCCACAACATTTTCCCCTCTTGTTGTGTGTGATTTGTAGGGCTAGTTTGTAGATTTGTCAAGAAGAAAAGTTGGAAAAAAATTGTCAAGTTGTCAAAGTTGCTAAAGTTGTCATCAAGCCTTGGAGAAGCTTGGAGAAGGTCTAAAAGTGGCAATTTGCAATTTCAAATCTGGAAACTAGTCAAAAAGAGTAGAGCAAACCGAGAGGCATAGAATCTAGTTTAAATTTTCCAAAAAAGTAGAAGTGGATTGATTCGCCATTATTGGTGAATGAGTCCCACTGTATAGGCCTAACTAAGATTTTTACTGATCTGGATACCCTTTTGGCTAAAACCTACTCTAGTGCATTTTCTCAGAAACTGGACTGATTCACCTAGCTTAGTGAATGAGTCCTACTGAACTTCAACATTAGATTTTTTAGTGATCCAGACCTCCATTCCACCTTCTTCAGTTTTTGAGGTGCACACTTCCAGTTTCATAGATTTTTACTGCATTTTGTTCATCTTTCGAGGTCACTTTGCATATCACACCATTTTTTCAAATTCCTTGTCTTTTCCAAGTTTACACTTGGTGGTGAACCCCTCATTACATATCATTCAATCCCTAGAATGGTCCCTTTTCCAAATTTCAATCTCCTTTGCATTGAAATCTCAAGGGTTTGTTCTTGAGTGAAGTGTAAGAAAATTGTCTCTCCTTTTAGGTCCAAAACCTTAGAAGCGAAAGAGAGTACACCATTTTCTTCTTTTCAATATATATATATATGTTTTCACAATTTCCTCATTGAATTTTGGCATTATATTCATGGTTTTATATTTTTGCAATCCAAATTAATTGTCTATTCATGAAAGAGTTATAGAAAAACTTAAAACTTGACACCATAATCCACTAATGATGGTTGTACTTCATTCTACTCACAATAAATGAGAACGAACACAAATTGTGAATGCAAATGTACTACTTAAAATTCCACACATTCCTAAGGACGATGAATGTGAAGAAACGACTATACCAAGAAACTCATGAAATATATGCATACACGCATACACATATGCACACACATGCACACACACACATATACATGTATGTATGTATATATACTCACACACACAAACACACACACACACACACACACACACACACACACATATATATATGTATGCATGTATGTATATGTATGTATGTATGTGTATATACTAAACAATGCAAATAGTCCTTTGCTTGAGACTCTCAAAACTCAATACCATAATCCATTAATGGCAACTGCATTTGAATCTACTCATAACAAATGAAAATCAGACCTAGGTAAATGCAAAATGTAGAACACACAAATAAACATATATACACATATATATACATATATATGCGTACATATAGATAGATGTACACACACACGCACATGCATACACACATACATATGTACATATACAAATATATATACATATATTTGTATATATATGTTTTTGTAATTTCCTCATTGACTTTTGGGATTCTTGTCATGGTTCTATATTAGTCCAATCCAAATTAATTGTCTATTCATGAAAGAGTGATAGAAAGACTTAAAAATTTACATCATAAGCCACTAATGATGACTACACTTCAGTCTACTCACAATAAATTAGAACTCTCAAATAGTAAATGTAAATGTACAACTTAAAATGCCATGTGTCCCCAGGATGAGTGCATGTGAAGACACCACTATACCAAGAAACTCATGAAATATTTACAATAGAAAAGCTCCCTACAACAATTACTATTAAAAAAAATTAGGAAATGACAAAACCACAAGGAAAATACCAGCAATCGATGACAAAATTGTAAAAAAACATCTATAATTAGCTTTTAATAAATATTTCCCCAAACATCAACAAAACTTTGCAAAAAAAATTGGGGCACGATTCTCGATTGACAATTTTAATATGCAAGATTGAGGTGATAACATTAGCTTCCCACCTATAGGGAAGGGACTTAAATTATAAAATGACAAAACCACAAGGAAAATACCAGCACCCAGTGAGAAAATTGCAAGAAAAATCAATAATTTGCTTTTAACTCCAGCCACAAAATGAACACCAATAGATTTTGCACTTATAGCCAAGACAATAACAAAAATGAAAATTCAAAGATGGTACTTAGAATAATGAAGAGATGAACAAAAAATCTATAAACGAAGTTCATAAAATAGAATGATCAGATTTAATAGAAGATTGACAAATGAGATTGAATAAGACAATGTGCAAAGGAAAGTTACTCATTCATAAAATGGAGAACGTAAGAAGGATGGGAAAGAAAAGTGAATAAGAAAATAGAAATGTGTAAAATATGTTTGCAGAGAATAACACAACATGGGAAAGTTAATTGAACCAAAGAGACAATGAAGTGGGAAAAGGGGCCAGTCAAGTGAAAAACAAAAAAAAAAATTGAAGAGTTAACTAAAAAAGAAAATAGAGAATTAAAAAAATAAGTAAGAAATAAATTGTGTCAAGTTCTTGAAAATAAAATAAATATTTATTTTCCCTTTTTGATATCATGAATAATTAACAAAAGTTAAGACAAGATTATTAAGGATAGAAGAACAATTAGTTTGATCAATATCGGATGTGAATAAGATTAATTGATTTCAATAGAATAGATCAAAGAAAAATTGGCTAGGAAAAGAGATTAGTGAGAAGATAGAAATAGTTAATGATGTGAACAGATGAGGAAAGAAAAAGTAATGAATATATCGTCCTAAGGCTTGACAAGTGCACATTTATCAAAATTGAGAATTTTATTAAATGCATATAAGTGACATGCACTGAGATATTAAAAAACCAAAGTGAAAAATGCTATCAATTTGCATAGAATGAACAAATTGTAGCTAACAAGTGCCATGAATCATGCTATGAGCTTAACTGCCTCAGCCATATTGTAGAAAAAAATTGCACTTTAAAACACACGCTTTCTTGACAATTTTTTTGATGAGGATCATATCCGTGTCTATTGTAAAAAACATGGGAACTTCCAAATGTCTCCACTTTTGACAAATTGATTGATGGCGGTCAAATATGTGCCTCTTGATAGCTTTAAAACTTGACACCACAATCCATCAATCGATGAAAATTAGACATTGACAAATGCAAGATGTCATCATTAGAATGATACATGCAAAAAAAAAACTTGGTATATCAAACAAAATTACAAGCTCATATAATTGTGACAGATTTTGGGAACCTAAAATGCTTGCTCTTGCACTTCTAGGGTTTTTCACCTAAAAGGAGAGAGATTTAGGTCCAAAATGCTTATGTAACACTCAAATTAGGATGTATGCAATGTGATATGATGTAAATGATATTAACTAAATGCAATTGACTGATTAAGATGATCTAAAATGAATGCAAAAGTGCAATTTAAGCTATGTTTTAAAACACATTGTGATATGCAAACAACTATGAAAATGAAGAAATTATGCAGAGCAGAAGGTACAGGGGTAAATCTGAGTGCACCTGGATGAAATATGAGTTGTTTGGAGTGTCTAGAATGTTGATGAATTTCACTAATTTTTCATAGTGGGAGCCGAGGGTGGTGAATCAGTTCACCTACTAATGAAAAACTTTAGGGAGCTGATTTTTGTCTGTCGGGATCTAAAATCTAACAAAGTTCAAGTTTCAAATCCTAAGGTGGGACTCATTTACCATAGGTGGAAAATTAGTCTTCTCCCAAATTTATGAAAAACCAAGAGACAACTCTGCAACACCAGATCTGGGAATGTCTACTTGTCCGGTTGCTGAAGTCAAATCTGCAGAAAACAGACAAATAAGTCTCTCCAAGCTTGAATTTGACTTATGTTGAGTTGAACTACCTATTTGACATGAAAATAAATCTTCAACACCTTATAACCTATCAAATCTACAAACAAAAGGCTACAAATACACAAGCAAAAGGGGGAAAATGATTAGGGTTAGTGAATAGGGTTTTTCCCTGGTCAAACCCCACTTTTGGAAATTAAACCCTTGAAAAGATAATGAAATGCAAGAGAAACATAAAGTAATAACATGCAAATGATATTAACTCACCTAACTCTTGATCTTGTAATTCTAAAGTAATGTCAATGGCAGCTTCAAAGTGCTTGAAAAGTGCTTTAATTTTTTATGTAAGATGCTTGAATGCTTGAATGTATAGGAGGATAAGTGAATTTGATGAATGGGCATTGAAATGAGATGAAAATCACTTATTTATACAATTCTTGTGCCTTACTATCCATTCATACCTCATCACAGGCTGACATCAAGTGCTTTTGAATAAAATCCTGAAAGGAAATTTGAAATATTTTGAATGTGGGGCCAACAGGGACTCATTTGCCCCCCATGGTGAATGGGTCCCCCCTAGGACCTAAAAAAAAGTGTCAGGAATAATTTTGTATTTAATGTTATTTGTCAGGATAACATTAAAAAATACGCTTAATTAATTCATATGAGGGCATAAAGAGACAAAATAAAGCATGAGAAAGGTGTAAATAGTGAAGATGTGCCTAGAAAAGCATGAAGGCTTGTTACAAAACTTTACAACACTTCAATATAGGACTTGTTGATGAGAAAAAAGGTGATTTTTAGGTATTGTATTAAATAAAGTCTAGAAGAATGTAGAAATGTCTTAAAACACTTCACAACACCTTCACAATACATTGTTCTTTGAGTTTTAGTACCTAAATAAGCATGTTCAAGCCATGTTACAGCATAAAATCAGAGCAACATAGTTCTAACACCATGAAACAAGACCTAAAATTCTATGAAAATGACAAAGGGCCATTTTTCTATGAAATAATAATATTTCAAATAGTTTTGATTTTCATGTAGTAGATTCAGTGCAAGAAGCATGCATGCATGCACACAAACAATCTCTTCCATTCTTAATCATGGCTACCAGAGAAATTGACACTAATGAATTATGATGTTAAGTATTTAACTCAACAATAGACACTAACCCATAAAATTAGTCAAGGATAGTGAAGAATAGACATTAACACATAAAATGCAAACAACAACAAACAATATACATTGAACCATAAAATGGAAAGGTGTAAAAAAATATAAAAAATGACACTATTAAAGACAAACAAAATTACAAATGACACACAATAGACATAAACCCTCTCAACATAAACAAATTTAATGGTTTTAAACCCACACATTCTCAAACTACTTAGACCTAATCTTCATCTTCATTTAATAAATTCAAATGCAGTTACAATGCATGCTTGCGGAGGAAATATTACTTCTATTGTTAATCATGTCCAACACATTTTCATGTTCAGTCTTTAACTCAACAAGAAATACTAACCCATAAATGCATTGACAGAAACAACACAAATATTACTTTGGTCGACAACCTTAAAGCTTCAAACCCAAGAAATATTCCAAATATGAACAATTCTCATTTTCATCAAATAGATTGAATTGCAGCTAGTTACTTCCATTCTTAATCATGGGTAGCAAATGAATTGATATTAATCAATTACAGTGTTCAGCCTTTAACTGAAAAACACACACTAACCCATAAAAGCAAACAAAAATAGAAAAAAATAGACATTAACACCATAAATGCAGACAACAACAAACAATAGACTAGTGCCCATAAAATGGAAAGGTGTAAAAAACTATAAAATGAGACTATAAAAGACATATAACCTTACAAACTTAAACCCTTTCAATAGACATAGATTTGATGGTTTTATACCCAAACATTTTCCAATTTCTTAGACCTAATTTTCATTTTCTTTTAATAAATTGAACTGCAATTGCAATGTATGGGTGTAGAAAATGTAGACAACAACAAACAATAGACATTAACCCATAAAATACAGAGGTGTAAAAAACTACTTCATTCAATAGATTCAAGCGTAGTTGAAATGCGTGAACAATAGCTTGAGCTTGCAAAAATGAAAAAATGGTCGTTTGAGCAAATCCTAGCCGTTATGTTGTGGGGGAATGGGAAAAGGATGTAGAAAATGAATGTCCAAAGTTGCATAATTGGGCTAGGAATGAGGGAAAACCTCAAGAAAAGCACAAATTGGCTTTGATAGGTGGTGGGGAGCCCTATGGAGGCAGGAAAGGAGCTTGGGATCAAGGTTTTGTTTCTAGGGATTCTACACCCAAGAAGGAATTCTCTAGTAGGAGAACCTTTAGGAGGGACCTCCCTTGGATTGTTGGTCGCAGGCGAATGGAGGAAATATTTTCAAAGGAGAGATCTTGGCAGAAAAGGAAAAGATTGCCTTTAGGTGATGGTGGGGTAAAACAGATGCGATCAAGCTTTGGAAAAGTCCAGAGGATTCCTATGCAAGTCCATTCCAATAGGGGTGATCTAAAAGGTAGTAAGAATAGGACCTCTATAGGAAATATGTGTTGGGTGGAGAAAAGGCCCAAGGACATGTCTCTTATTGCGATGGTGGGCCCTACACAAAATCCACGTGTTGGGCCTCCTCCCTCTATGGACAAAACTCATCTCTCTCAAGAGATTATGAGTGTCCTTTTGGAGGCTCTCAAGTCTAGCTTGGAGGAAAAGGATATTTTTTCACAAAATGGTGGGGAGATAGTTGTTCTATGACACGAATGAAGTCTTGGTGGGCAGAGAAATGGAAAGACAAAGTGAATATTAAATTTATGGACAAAAATTTCTTATTGGTTTAGTGTGCTTCTTCTAAGGTAAGAGAAGAAAATTTTAAGGCCTCAAACTTGACAATGGAAGCCTATGTTTTTTATTTTTTTCACTAGATGATTTTTTTGACCCATTGGGTCATACCCCAACAAAGATGAGAGTCTGGGTAGAGCTTAATAATCTACCCTCGGAGTTGTGGTCTTCAGAGGTATTAGAATGGATTGTCGGAGCTCTGGGTTTTTGTATTGGGATAGATGAGGTGCTTTAAGAGATGGCAATGAGGGAAGGATGTGGATCTGAGTTGAGATTTCTCCCTAGAATCCCTTATGGGAGGAAATCAAGCTGTCTCTTAATGGAGAAAATTGGGTTCAAAAGGTGTCTTGGAGTCTCTCTCTTAAGTTTTCAGCTTGCAAGGATAAGGAATGGGAGGAGGATCAAAATCTAAAGATGATTTTGTATGGTGAAGCTCTGTGGGAAGTGACTGATGTAGTGGGGAATGAGATTCTGTTTGGGAAAATTAAGAATGGGGAGGAAAAGAAAGAAGAGTTGGATCCGGTCATGGATTTGAATGAGGATGTTTCTTCCCTAGAACTGACTAATTTTAGTTTGAAGAAGAAATTAGGGTTTATGCAGCTGAGTATTGGAAAATCCACTCTAGATTATGGTGATAAGAAGTGGGTGGGGAGGAGATCAAATGAAGAAAAAATGGATCTAGTAGGAGAGGTGGCTGGTCAACAAAATATTATGATGCATTTGAGATCAGGGAAGGGATTCCCCCTTCCTGGGGGGCAATGAGAATCCTAAGTTGGAATGTTAGGGGTTTAAATGCCCCTAACAAGCAGTGTCTGCTTAAACGTCTTATTGAAGATAGTTTAGCAGATATCATCCTTATTCAGGAGTCAAAGTTAAGGAGTGAAGAGTTGGGTGGTTTGAGAGCTAGGTTCAGGGCCTTTCTTTTCTCTTGGGTAGATTCATTGGGTGCTTCTAGTGGTATTATTACCATGTGGAGATCTCAAGTGGTGCAACTAGAGGATGTGGCAGCATGGCATTGGTGGTTGGCTTGTAAAGTAAAAAGTTTTCATTTGAGCTTATCTTTTACCCTGATCAACATTTATGGCCCCATTGGGTGTGTGCAAAAGAGGAATTTATGGAAGGATATCAGTTTTTTTTTGTAATCGTATCAAGCCTCTTCATGTATCTTATGTGGTGATTTTAATGCAATTCTAAAGGTGAAAGATAAAAGAGGTGGGGTAGGGTGTAAACTCCAATCCCAAGCGGATTTTGAAGATTTTTTACAACACAATTATTTAATGGAGATTCCTATGGCTAATGGTCCCTTCACCTGGATGAATAGAAGGTTGGGTTTTAGTGGCATTGCTGAGAAATTAGACAAATTTATTTTTTTAGGATATTTGGCGACCTTTCCTTTTTTGATGGAAGGTAGAGTCCTTGCTTTCTCAAGATCGAACCATTATCTGATTCTATTGGAGGTGTTGGGAGAATGTAAATCTCAAAGGTGTCCTTTTTGTTTTGAAAAGATGTGGCTCATGGATCCTTCTTTTTCGCAAAAGGTCAAAGAGTGGTGGTCTGAACAAAAGGTAGTTGGAAATGGTCTGTTTTGAGTGGTTAGCAAATTAAAAGGGCTTAAGGAAAGGATTCGGGCTTGGAACCAGGAGAGATTTGGGGATATTTTTGAGGAGAAGTGGTGTTTGGAGTCAGATTTGGAAAATTTAAATATTAAGGTGATCTCTTCTGGTATGGACAAGGCTCTATTTTTGTAGGAGAAAAAACTCTTGAGTGAATGGGAGGAGATTCTTGCCAGAGAAGAATTTTTTTGGAAACAAAAGTCTCAGGAAACTTGGCTAAGGGAAGGAGATAGAAACTCAAAGTTTTTGCATAATTCTACCCAAGCTAGGAGAGTATTCAATAGTACTCTAGCTTAAGGTGCAAGGATGGTTCCCATGTAGAAGGCCAAGAAGGGGTAGCCAAGGTGGCTGTGGAGTATTTCCAAAGGATTTTGAACAATTTGGAGGGCTCATATAATTTCCAACATGCAGAGTTTCTTCAACACATTCCATCTCTGGTATTGCGGGAACATAATAGTCATTTGCTAAGCCCGTTTTCTCAAGAAGAGGTGAGGAAAACTATTTTCAAATGCATCATGATAAAGTGTCTAGGCCTGAGGGCTTCTTGATGGGCTTTTACCAGGTTTTTTGGGATATTATTGGTGACGAAGTGGTGTCATCATTGGAGGAGGCAAGGGATTTGGGTGATTTTCTTCATGAGATAAATAATACTTTTTTGGCTTTACTGCCAAAATAGAAAAGCCACCCTCCCTAGATGAGTTTAGGCCGATTGCTCTATGCAATAGCTTGTACAAAATCCAAACTAAAGCCATGGAAAATAGGTTGAAGGACATTATTTTGGACCTCATTAGAGAAAACAAGGTTTTTCCCTGGGAGATTGATCCTTGATGGAGTCATCATAGCTAAAGAGGCTATTCATTCGCTTTAGAAGAGGGGGCGTTCAGGTATGCTAGTGATGTTACATATAAGGAAAGCTTTCAATCTTGTTGATTGGCTCTTTTTCTGCAAAGTTTTGGAAGCTTTCAGCTTTAGTAGGACTTGGATCTCTTGGGTGTTCAAGTGTATCTATTTACCTCAGTTTTTTGTGCTAGTGAATGGTGAATCGTCAAGCTTCTTTCAAGCATAGCGAGGTATGAGGCAAGGGGACCCGCTTTCCCATTTTCTATATATTTTGTTGGTGGAAGTCTTGGGTAGATCTTTGAGTGTTGCAATTGATTCTGGGGCATTGGTGGGCATCTAAGTTACTAGCAGTCTTCCTGCATCGTCGCATCAATAATTTGTTGATGACACTCTTTGTTTTTCCCATCCATGTAGAAGATAGGCTATCAATCTAAAAATAATCTTACAAAGTTATGCATTGGCACATGGTCAGCAGGTGAATGACGAAAAATAAAATAAAAAATTCTTGAACATGGAGGAAAGGTTGGGAGAACAAGTAGCAACTATTCTTAACTTTAAAATAGAAAGGTTTCCCTTGACTTGCTTGGGTCTTCCTTTGGCTAGGGGGTGAGGTTTGGTCACTTGTGGGATCTCCTATTTGATAAACTCAATAACCAATTGGCTTCCTAGAGTGGAAAATGGTTGTATTGGGCAGGTCAAATTGTGATGTTGAAGGCGGTGATTTCTGCACTACCTATTTTTCTCTTGTCTTGTTTGGTTTTTCCCAGCTACAGGGCATCTCAGTTCAATCAAAGTGTGTCATTTTTCTTGGCAGGAACCTTTGATCAGAAGAAGTTTCCTTTGATTTCTTGGGAGACAATCTGCAAATCTCAAAGATCTAGTGGTGTGGGGGTTCATGATTTTCTCAAGTAGAATAAGGCATTAGGGGCAAAGTTGGTGTGGGGTATGTTCAAGCATACTTAGGCTAAGTGGGCTTAGATTCTTCAATGCAAATATTTAGGAGTGGAAAATGCTAGTGAGGGTATCGTTTTATCTGCTAGTCTTCCTCATGGTTCAAGAGTGTGGAATTTTATGAAATCCTATCATCCTTTGGTTCTAGAATAACTCACCTAGGTGGAAGGCTCACTTCTAAGAGGATTCTTAGGGTGGATTGTCGAGTTTGGATTCTAGTTTGAGGTTGGTGCACTCCAAAGAGTCTTTAGTACACTTATGGGGTATTCATGTGTGGGATTATATGGTAGAAGTTTTTGTACAAGGTGTTCTTGAGTGGGTGTGGCGTCGATCGACGCCTAGCCTCATTTCAGAGGATGATTTAAGGTTGCCACAATCAAAATTGGAGAAGAGTTTGGTAGTGATCCAAGATGGGGAAGATAGGCTTGTGTGGGTTGGTGCCTCATTAGGAAATTACTCAGAAAAGGAGGGCTATAGGGTTCAGTCAATGGAGGAAGAGCCCTAAATGTTACCTCTACATTTGTGTTGGAACAGTGCTTGTCTCCCAAAAGCGGGAGCTTTTTCTTGGGTTGTGATGAACAAGTGAATTCTAACAGTTGACAGATTCAAGTCCTTGGGGTATGCAGGTCCTTCCAGGTGTGTTTTGTACAAGAGGGAAGATGAGGATGTTGATCATCTTATGGTAGGTTGCCCCTTTGTACAAGCCATTTTGGAGATGTTTGTGTGCTAGGTTGGGTTGGAGCAATGCTCTACCAAATGATATCCATTCCATGTTTGTGGCTTGGCCAGTACTAAAATGTGACTCTTTATATCACATTTTATGGGTGGTGAGTCCCTCCTTGCTTGTTTGGGAAATCTAGAAATAACATAATCATAAGTTTTTTTTCAGACAAGGTAAAGTGTTTTCCAACTTTCCTTAATAGATTAGAGGTGGCAATAGTGGAAGTGGTCGATAGGAGGGTGAAATTGAAGAAAGAAGGGGATTGGAGTTTTTTGGATTGGGATGCAAAAATGAAGAAAGTATGGCTTGGTTTGGCTATTCCCAAACCAGGTGAGTGTAGCTCAATCATGGGTAAGGAAACTAGAAGAATAGTTGTGTGGGTTCTGCCTAAAATAGGTTGGTTCAAAATGAATTTTGATGGGGGCTCTAGGGGAAATCCTAGGATTTCAGGTTTGGGCTGCTGCACTTAGAATGATGAAGGGAAAGTGCTTATTGAATGCTCTAAACATTTACATCCGATGACAAATACGAAGGCTGAAATCCATCCTTTGGTAAGGGGTCTAAAATTATGTAGAGAGCTTCATCTTCCCAAGGTGGAACTTGAAAGAGATTTGATGGTCGTTGTTCAAGAATTTAAGGTGGGAAGAATGGATAAGTGGCATTTGCAAGTTTTTTTAGACAGGGCTAGTGATTTGGCTACTAGAATCCCTCTCTTCTCTATTCATCACATTTTTTCGTGAAGCAAATGAAGGCAGATAGGTTAGCTAATATTGGTGCAAATGGGAATTCATCTGTTAGGATCTAGGACTTGGGTTAAGTTGGGAAATCTTCTTGGTGCATTCCTCCCGCAGATATCAAGTGGAGTATCGATTTTGGTGTCTTCGGTGGTCAGGTCAGGGTGGCATAGTCTTGGTAGGCGCAGAGGTGAGGAATGGCAGCGGTTGGTACATTTTAAAGTGATGTGGTTCATGTTGAAGGTGGCAAGGATTCCTCCCATTAATGTAGTGTCCTACTCAAAGGACTGCTATGTGGGATTTCGAATTGAAAAGACTTGAGCATTTACTCAGCCTTGGGCCTTTTATTCCTGCCATGGCTTTGGTTTTTTTCACTTTGTGGATGCAACGATGGAGTCTTTGATATCTTTTCCTTCTGGTCAGAAGTGATGGGTGTTTTATGGGAGTATTCATTATGGAAGACTGAAGTCAGTCTTCAAGGAATGGGACAAGTTGGTGCTTGGGGCAGTGGAGCTTCTACTTGGCAAGGATTTTGTGTACTATGCTAAGTGTTGGCATACCAATTCAGATATTGTGGCTCAATTTATTACTTCCCTGCTAGATTTAGAGGTAGCCAAACCAATGGTCATGTTGATGGCAAAGAAGTTGATTTGGTAGAGCTTCTTGGAAGGAATTTTGGAGGTGGTTCTAGCGGCTAAGTTGGGCATGGGAATTCCCAAGCTGTGGGACCTTCTGAAGGCATTTGTTCCTGGTGCACGCCTATTAAGTATTAGGCCTTCATTCTGGACATTCATGGGGAAGCTTTGTGAATTCATCATCAACGTGCTACCTATGGGCTGATTTTCCTTAAGCATCATCTTTCTTTTGAGCCATCATGCGGGATTTATTGGCATCAATTTTTCAGGAGCTTGCTCATAGCTGAGGGAATTCTCCCAGAAGTTTGACTCGTTTGGTGGCTCTGTATGATGTTTTGGCTGTTGTCAGTCTTGTCTCAACTAGTTTGGGTGGTGTCGGTGGTTTTTTGGCTAGGCTTTGGTGGTGAGCGATGGTTGGGGTTGCAGTTGTTGTCCGTATTGGGCTTGTAGTAGTTAAGAGGCTGTCATGGAGTCTGGTTTTTTTATTTTGATGATATGTAATGAATGTAAAATCTTCCAGTTATATCAATAAAATAATTTTACGTATAAAAAAAACGTATAGTTGCAATACATGCATGTATATAAAATATTACTTCCATTCTTAATCATGACTAGCACACTATCGTGTTAAGTCTTTAACTCAACAAGGAAAACTAACCCATAAATACATTCACAAAAACAACCCGGGCAATTGAAAAAATAATGCAAATAATACTTTCGTCGATAGGATTGAAACTTCAAACCCAAGAAATATTTCAAATACAAACAATTATCATTTTCATTGAATAGATTGAAGTGCAGCTAGCTACTTCCATTCTTAATCATGGCTAGCAAATAAATTGACATTAACGAATTACAGTGTTAAGTCTTTGGGTATGTGCAAGATCATGATGGGCCAAAAGTGGCAATATGTAAGTGATATGATGGCCCATGTGGTTGAAGACTTTCTTTTTACCCAAATTGATGAAATGAAAAGGGTTTTTAAAGAGAAAATCTTTTAATTAATATTCATTGTTTGAATTACTGACTAAAGTCTCAATAGAATATTTAAAGATCTATAGCTTAACACACATTGAATCAAATATTAAAATATATCAAAAACAATTAGTTTTAATTGCCAGAATGAATATGAGTTTTATATTTTAAAATTTATAATTAAAAATTCATAATTAATTATTTACTTGGAAAAAAATTACAAAAATATGCATCACAATCAAATATGAGTCCTCTACTTATATCTAAAATCTTATAAAAAATTTTTATCATTGTATCGTGTTAGGGTGGCCGAAGACACCCATTTTTATTTTTTCCTAAAATTTAAGTACTACTACTGAAATTTCAAATTTTCACCAAATAGATTTTAAAAATAAATAAACCTAGTAGTTTAGAAACTATATCCAATTTGCTACAAATTATATTCTTACATATTTTTGAAATAATATAGATAACTTATTCAAAAATTAAGTCAAGTTTCTAACTCTAATTTCTTTGAATTTTCACTTATACTTTTTTTCCATGATGATCCTACATACCCTTTAACTCAACAATAGACACTAACCCATAAAAGCAGTCAAGAATAACGAAGAATATACATTAACACACAAAATGCAAACAACAACAAACAAAAGACATTAACCCATAAAATACAAAGATGTAGAACACTATAAAATGAAATTGTAAAAGGCATACAAACTTACAAACGCCTCGTTTTTCGCTCCCCATACA
The DNA here is from genome assembly GCA_007258455.2 of Sequoia sempervirens. NCBI lineage: Eukaryota > Viridiplantae > Streptophyta > Pinopsida > Cupressales > Cupressaceae > Sequoia > Sequoia sempervirens. The sequence continues at coordinate 194,582,459 of VDFB02105785.1, read as the reverse complement.
ATAGACATAAACCCTTTGAACAAACACAGATTTAATGATTTTATACCCAGACATTTTCCAATTATTTAGACCTAATTTTCATTTTTATTTAATAAATTCAAGCACAGTTGCAATGCATGAGTGCAAACAATAGGCATTCACCCATAAAATGCAGAGATGCAAAAAACTATAAAATGACACTGTAAAAGATATAAGAACTTACAAATGCTTCGTTTTTCAATTCCAAAATGCTAGACATAAACCTTCTCTAAAGGCATCGATTTCACCCTCATCAAACAATCCGAGCAAATCAGTAAACAACCCAAAAATCAAAGTGTAAAAGATACTGGAACTTACAAATGCCACCTTTGTCGCTTCCAACACCATAGATGTAAACCCTCTCAACAGACATAAATTTTAGCCTCATCAAACAACCCCACCAAATGAACAAACAACACAAATAATACTTTGTTTGACAGACTTAAAACTCGACACCATAAGCCACTAATGATGGTTGCACTTCAATCTACTCACAATAAATGAAAACTCACAAATAGTAAATGCAAATGTACTGCTTAAAACGCCACGCGTCCACATGAAGAGTGCATACAAAGACACCACTATACCAAGAAACTCATAAAATATTTCCAATAACAAAACTCCCTACAACAATTATTATTAAAAAACAAATTAGAAAATGACAAAACCACGAGGAAAATACCAGCAGCCAATCACAAAATTGCAAACAAAACTCGTGATGTCCCACCACCTAACTTGGTCAATACTTCATGAAATCTAATTTTTTTTTATCCTATAGTATGTACATAGAATGTTTATTTTAGATTCAAAAAATCTGATACTGTTTGAAAGGTATAGATGTTTCTCAATCAGCCTATCAATAAGGACTTTAGTCATAATTTCAATAGAAAATGAATAATAAGTATTTATTAAATTCAAAGTAAAGCATAGTTTATATTGGTGGAAAGTTGAGATCCCTTTAAAAACCCTTTTCATTTCATCAATTTTGGGTAAAAAAGTCGCCAGCACATACCCCACACATACCCATCATATTGCCACATTTTGGCCCATCATGATCCCATACATACCTAAAGATCTAATTATATCTCCAATATTTGAAATTTACATGAATTTATAAGTTTATCCCATGAGTTTGGATGGAGTGGTAGGGATCTTCATATCTTTCTTTGACACAAAATAAAATCAATTGAATTAGAAAATTGAAAATATATTTCATATTTGGAAATCCTAAGGAACACATGTAGATAGGTAGGTTATTAAGACCAATGAGAGTACCTTCAAACATTATGAGTACATATATATTAAAGTTAGTTCTATCAACCTAATAACTTACTTTATTTGAGTTTTTTCGTGTATTGCATTCATCTTCACCGTGAGCTCCTTATGTACCTTCTCTTGCACTATGTAGTAAATTTAATTATTTATCATTCCTATCTCACTCTCATATCTATTATCATGAAGATTTATTTAAATAAAATACACTAAAGCCTTGTACCTAGCCTTTATTTTTTAAGGGAGGTGAGAATTTCATGAAAGCATTGGTTGCATCAATGAGATATGAGAGACGATGCTATAAGTAGAGTTGAACAAATGAATTCAAAGATTCATGAACTTAAGAATTCCATGAAAAAAAGAAAAGAAAAGATGATGCTATATATGGAGACAGAGAGGGAGGGAGGGAGTGAGGGGTAGGTGGAAAGAGGTTGTGTGGGAAGGAGGGAGAGAGATAGGGAAGAAGGGAGATAGGGAGAGGTAGGTAGAGAGAGGTAAGGTAAACATAATAGAGAGAGGTAGGTAGAGAGAGAACTATGTAAGGTGGAAGAGATAGGGAGAGGTGGTGTGTGTGTGGCATTTATCATGAAAAGAATTTTGTTAAACTGTGATGGTATTGATAAAGAACTAGTAGAAAGGGGAAGTATCTTTAGAAATATATACAAGACTAAATTATATAAGTATCTTTAGAATATCCAAATCAATAAATTCATATATTTGTATAAAGAGAATACTTACACTATGATGAAGGAAAAAAGGAAACATACTCTAGGGAGAGAGAGAGAGAGAGAGAGAGAGAGAGGGAAGGGGGGAGATAAGGAGTAGTAGGGTGGGGGGATAGGAGGACCCAAAATGTACTTAGTAGGAGAGGGAGATATGTTGGTGGATTATGTGACATAGGGACCCAAAAACACTTGAAAATAAGTAGAATAAAGTGAATGAGATAGCTAATGTATTGAATGAAGAGATTCTTCCAGCTCTTGAGAAGTTGAGAGATAAATAAATAATTACAGGCTAGAAAACACAATGGGTTGTGAGTGATTGCATTATTTTTATTCTAAGCTTAAGGATGGAGAGCTTCAAGAGGATTTCAAGGTGGGAGATACATAAAATTTATTAAATTGACATGAGGGGTGACTAACCGATTGAATTGTTACATGTAGAGGGTTTTACAATAGTATGTGTGTTGCAGGTTTCATAACACCAAATTTTTTACATCCTGCAATTGTTTTAATGAAAACCTTTTCCTATTTAGAGTGTAGGAATATAATGAAAGGAACTTTCAAATTTTACCACAACTGTTACTGAGAGTAAACATTGTGTTTCAATTTCCTTATATGATGGAAAAAGAAATGTACAAAATAATCATAGGTTGAAAAACATAGTGGGATGTGAGTGATTGTATTCTGCTTGTTCTAAGCTCAAGGGTGGAGTACTTTGAGAGGATTTCTAGGTGGGGTATACATAAAAATAATAAAATTGACCTAAGGGGTGACTAAACAATTGGGTTGTTACATGTAGAGGGTTTTACAATAATATGTGGGTTGCAGGTTTCATATCACCCAATGTTTTCCAATCTACAATTGTTGTAATGAATAGCTTTTCTTTTTTAGAGAGTACAAATGTAATGAAAGACACTTTCAAAATTTAGCACAACTGTTGCTTAGAGTATTAAACCTATTTTTTAATGATAAAATATCATTCTTATCTTTTACGTCCTTTTCTAAGTAGTTATTTTTAGTCTTCTAAATTATTTTTCTATAGTTTCAACACTTCCAACTATTCCTTTTACATCTACAAGTTGATCATCAACACATTTTTCCTCATCTACATTGCTCTTACCTGTTAACATCCCCTACTATTCCTTTTCATGATCTTGTAACTTCTTTTTCATATCTTTTACTTGAATCATTAGATCAACTACTCCCTCATCAACCCTTAGGATAGAAACATCCCTTACTTGAAGCTTTTCTGCACTTAGATTTAATTTCTCCTTTTCCATGTCATCATCTATTTCCAATTGTATTTATCCTATGAAATTCTTAAGTTCAATAATCTTTGATTTCATTTGTTCAACTCCAATTATAACATCATCTCTCACTTTCTTTGCTTGCACAAATTCATATGCATCAATTGGGTTGTTACATGTAGAGGGTTTTACAATAGTATATGGGTTGCAATTTTCATAACACCCAATGTTTTCCAACCTGAAATTAGTGTAATGAAAACCTTCTATTATTTAGAGAGTACAAATATAATGAAAGACACCTCAAAATTTAGCACAATTGTTAGTTAGAGTAAAAATTGTATTTTAATTTCATCATATTATTAAAAAATAAATGCATAAATTAATTGTATGTTGGAAAACACAATGGGTTGTGAGTGATATGATTTTTCTTACAAGAGAGGTAAGGTGAAAAATCCAGAGAGAGGTACGAGAGAGGGATGGCAGGTAGGGGTGGGAGAGTAGAGAGAGGCGGTGATAGAGAGAGAGGGGAGGGAGAAGTTATCACAATGCTTATGAAGATTTGAAAGTAGTTATCACTAGATCATAATAGAGGGATGGAGAGAGAGATGGAAAGAGGGAGATAGAAAGTGGTAGGGTGCTAGGGATAGAATGAGAGAGAGAAAGAGGTAAGGAGAGAGATAGGGATAGGCATAGAGAGTGGTATGGTGTGAGGGATAGAGGTAAGGAGGGAGATAAAAAGTGGTAGGATGGGAGGGAAGGAAGGAGGGGTAGGGTGGGAGGGAGGGAAGGAGGAGTAGATGGAGAGAGGTTGTGTGTGTGTGTGAGGGAGAGAGGGGGAAGGAGGGAGATAGGAAGTGGTAGGGTGGGAGGGATAGAGGGAGGGAGAGAAAGAGGGGAGGTCAGAGATAGGAAGTGGTAGGGTGGGAGGGATAGAAGACCCAAAATGGACTTAGTGTGAGGAGGAGATGTGATGGTTGATTGTGGGAAATAGGCACCCAAAATGGATTTATAGGATGGAGGAGGGATAAGGATAATTTTTTAATAATACATCATCTATCCTATTCACTTTGGTCTACTTTTTAGATTCATTTCATTCCAACTTCTCAAGAGAAGGAAGAATCTCTTAAGTCAATGGCATTATGTAAGTTATCATTATTCCAAACCATTTTTCACCATCCTCCATTATACTAACAAAAATATTATCCTATCCCTCCTGAAGCTATAAATTCAATGTGGGTGCTTCTATGTCCCTTTAATTTACTATCACATTTCCCCCTCCTACTAAGTCTATTTTGGGTCATTTTATCCCTGCCACCCTACCACCCCTATCTCCACCCTTCCCTCTCTCCCTCACGCACACCCTTACCTCTCTTCCTACACCTCCCCCTTTCCCTCTCTCTCCCTCCATCCCTCTCTCTAAAAAGGATTCTTCTCTAAAAACACTTGAAAAGAAATAGACCAAAGTGAATGAGATAGATAATGTATTGACTGAAGATATTCTTCTTGCTCTTGAGAAGTTACAAAAGGTGCATGTGTAGTATGCACAATGGGAATATGGCAATATAGAACTAGATCAACAAGTACTAGAATGTATGAAATGAAAAAGGAATCTACTCTAAAAACACTTGATAAGAAGCAACCAAAGTGAATGAGATAGATAATGTATTGATTGAAGAGATTGTTGTTGCTCTTGAGAAGTTGAGGAAGGAGTGTATGTAGTATGTGCAAGGGGAAAATGACAATGCAAAAGTGGATTAAATCAAGAGTTTTGTTTTGTATATGAATTTGTGCAAGAAAAGAAAGTGAGAGATGATGCTATAATTATAAATGAACAAATGAACTCAAATATTCTTGAACTTAATAATTCCATCGAACAAATACAATTGGAAATAGATGATAAGGAAAAGGAAAAATTAGATCTAAGTGTAGAAAAGGAGAATCAGTTAGGTGGAGACATGAATTTCTTATATAAAAGGGTAGACAAGTCTTATAAGGAACTTGTTAAAAAAAACATCTGCATTCTCTAATCATAAGAAAATAACTACATTCTCTACCTCTCTCTCTACTTCTGCTTTGTACTAGATCTTTATATGGAGGATGATATGGTAGATGTAGTGAAACAACCTTCATCATAGAATTAAGGTTGTATAGAGATAGAGAGAGAGAGAGAAAATTAAGGTTGATTCATCATTAGCGCCTCCTATTATTATTTAAGATGCCTTCTCCTATAGAATTTGATTCTTTCAATGTATGGTGCTCTTTCTACTCAGCTCTATTTTGAAATAGAGAAAGATCTTAGGACTTCAACTCTACTTGAGATTTCAAATGTGAAAACTTCTTTTGCAATGGCAACAATGTTGCATTTCCTACTTTTCCCTAATGCCCCATACTGGAATTCTATTTAGGAGGCAACTGAGGCTTAGAAAACTAGAGTGAGAGAGGGAATTAGGAAGGGATGGAGAGAGGTTGTGTGGGAAGGAGGGAGAGAGAGAGGGAAGGAGGGAGATAGGGAGAGGTAGTTAGAGAGAGGTAAGGTGAACAAATTAGAGAGGTAGGTAGAGAGAGGGATCTAGGTAGGGTGGGAGAGGTAGAGAGAGGTGGTGAGAGGGAGAGAGGGGAGGGAGAGGCTACCACAATGCTTATGAAGATTTGAAAGTAGTTATCACTATATCATAATAGAGGGAGGGAGAGAGAGGGAAGGAGGGAGATAGGAAGTGGTAGGGTGCTAGGGATAGGAGGGAGAGAAAGATGGAAGGAGAGAGATAGGGATAGGTATAGAGAGTGGTATGGTGTGAGGGATAGAGGGAAGGAGGGAGATAGGGGAGTGGTATGGGAGTGGGAGGGGAAGGAGGTAGTTGGAGAGAAGGGAAAGGAGGAGATAGGCGGTAGGGTGGGAGTGGATAGATAGAGGGAGAGAAATAGGGAAGGTTAGAGATAGAAGCGGTAGGTGGGAGGGAGAAGGATCCAAATGGAATTAGTGTGGAGGGGAGATGGATGGTTGATTGTGTGAAATAGGCACCCAAAATGGATTTATAGGATGGAGGATGGATAAGGATAATGTTTTTGGGTTGGTATGATAAAGGGTGATGGTGAAATTTTTTATAGAAGAATGATAATATATAATGTATTGACTTAATGTATTGAAGGTGGACTTCATTACATAACTGACAAGGGACAGTATGTTTTCCAACACTGCAAATAATATGAGCATTTCTTTTGTTCCCTATTGGAAAACACACTTTCCCTTGTTAGAAAACACACTTTTCCTACACAAGGGATAGTGTGTTTTCCAACATGGAGAACCCATAAACAATAATGCATATTTACTCATGTTGGTGATTTATTGTAGGTATTATGTTCAAGAAATCCATGCTAATGGATTCTTATGGTTTTGTTAGAATTTCAAGAGGTGTAGATTCCAAGCTTCCTATTTTTAGGGATGGTGATTTGATAAACTATTTGAATGTCATAAACTATTTTTCCACGACCTATATTTGAAAGTAGTTATGACTAGATCATAATAGAGGGAGGGATAGAGAGAGAGAGAGGGAAGGAGGTAGATAGGAAGGGTAGGGTGGAGGGATAAGAGGGAGAGATGGAAGGAGTTTAGATAGGATAGGTATAGAGAGTGGTAGGTGGGAGGGGATGTGTTGGTTCTCGCCAGATCATATGGTTTGTCCTTGACGACAAAAACCCTTTCAACTGATTCTACTTGTTGACAATTTTAGATTGGTTTCTCATGCTTTATCTTGGTACTATTTTGTCTATATGGCTTACTTGTCTTGGCATTCAGTGGACATTTTACATTCAGAATTTTAATATCTTTTGGTTCTAATTAGTTTGAGCTTTCAGTACCAAGTTATCTTTTTGTACATTGTTTCGGTGGCACAAGAAAGAACATATCCGTGTGAGAATGCCAGGGTCTCCCCGATCCATTTTTTTTTATAAACGTATGTGTTGCCTATCGACAAGACATTTTTGATGTCATGATGATTGGATTTTACATATAGGCAGCTTTCGGAAGGACTTCTCCATGGTTTCTATGGGATGTGCTAAGATCCCTATCGCCAGAGTTATACCATTTAAATGATGTCTTAGCTTAACTCATCTGTCTCATCACCAAAGGAAAAAGGAACTTATCGTGAGTGTTATTCGGGGATGTGGTCTCATCAAGACATATTGTCTCTCTCTCGAATGTGCAATTTAAAAGGTCTTTTCAAAGCAAAGGCTGGCTTCAGTAATGTCATAGTGAACTCCGCTGTGTCTTTCCGACTAAGTCTGTGGGGGATTTTGGTGAGAGGTTGGTATTGTCTCAGCGACTCAGAGTGGATAAAGTTTTTCGGTATGACATAGTGTGCTCTCTGAGAGGTCTCCCCAACATTGATATGTCTCGGTGATCCATAAAACAAAAGGAACATTTCGGTATGACTCATGTGCATCAAAGAAAGGTCTTGGTGAGTTTTCTTTTCTTATACCAATCGATAACATAAAGGTATTCATCTCGGTAAGAGTTAGGGTTTTCAGCGTGAGGTCTCGGCGAGTGACCTTCGTTCTCGCTGATGGAACACAAAAGGACTTTGTCGGCATAGGATCTGACTTGTCTCAGTGACACAAGATGGTGGGTGACTTTCAGTGAAACACAGTGTGATCTGCATAGGGTCTTTCTGATATCAAAAGGTTACAACGACAGTGAATGAAACAAAAAGGGGATCTCAGTGAGAAACTTTCTTATGTCTCAGTGATTGGAAAGAACATAAAATATGAGCTCTCGGCGTGACATAATCTATTCATTATGTCTTCTCCCTGACTCTGATGGGTCATGGAAAAAGCGATATCTAAGGGGAATGATTGGAGATTTAATTTCCTTCAGCAGGACTATCTGGATGTCTCAGCGAACGATTAACAGACTCAATCACTGTGGCTGACATGGGAATTTCTAAATATAGTTGTAGGCCGACATCATTGGTTGGCATCAAATCTCAGAACGGTTACATGGCAGAATATTCTGTGGTTATGATTTACAGTTGTGGGTAGTCATGCTATTTAAGCAGTGAAATGATTTCATGCATTTTAGATTTGTTGTTTTTTGATTATGGGTTTTTTGAAAACAATCGAATGGGAATTTTGGGTCATCAAAAATTAGTTTCTAAATGATATTTGTGCTCATTAAATATTAATCTCTATAGTGTTGAGGACGGCTCTTGTATTGGCAAATTAATTTCACTTTGATTCATGATTGTTAGTTTATTGACAGCCTATTGGATAGGCGTTACTCCTACAAACATTTATTATTTGGTTTCTTCCTGGAAATAGAAATGAGGTTTCAATTTTTCTTTTTGACCTGGTATTCTTTAAAGATCTTCTTTATGGAAGACATACTTGAAATGTATATAAAAACCAGTGTTGAAATATAAAAACCAGTGTTGAAAAATTGTAAAAAAGACAGAATAGTAGATCACTAGATGTATTTCTGGAATATGGTCCTTTGGCTGTATGAGGTAGACGAAAAAAGCAAAGAGTTATGAGCTTAACTGAAAATAGAGAGATCCTCTGATATCATTTTTGTTCTGAAAATAATTTGAGGGGTTGGTGCTCCTTAAAACTGGTGTTTCAAACTAAGGGGTTGGTGCTCCTTGAAACTGGTGTTTCAAAATGAGGGGTTGGTGCTCCTTGAGTTGGTGCTTAGAAATTAGCCTATAAGGCATTGTTAACAGTGGTTTTTGAAGATTAAGCCAGTAAGGCAGTTTAGGAGTGCTTTTTCTACCCCAGGAGGGTTTTCCACTCGATAAATCCTTTGTCTTATGGTCTCTTTGTTTTGGTGTCATAATGTTTCTTGAGTGTGATAAGTTTTATCTATTTGAACATTGTTGAATGATAGTTCCCTCATATCTACAAATATTTAGCTCAAATATCTTGCACAAGTCATTGATGAATAGTCTAATTCAAAAGGAAGCTTAAAATTTCTCATTTGATTCATTGCTCAAGAATAGTTATAATTTTCTAAAGGTGTTTGTTGTCTCAGTACCTTTCTTGTCTTTAAAGATGAATTCAAATCAATTGTTTAAGTGAGTCAATAATGGTGATCATCATTTGAACAGTCTTATTTGTTGCACCTGTATTGTCATCGCTTTGATTGTTAATCAATGTCAGCCATAACTGTTTTGGAAAATGCAAGATATCTCACTCAAATCACATTTTCATAAGTTGTCTAATAGACTAAGTTAATGTTGTCATATCTTTGAGCTTTCAAAAGTGATTACTCTACTCTTTTGTTGAAAGAAAAGGAAATTAGAATTAAAAATCTTGGTCGAAGTAGAAATTTTTTTGACACTGATTCATCCCCCCCTCTCAGTGTCTGTCCATAACTCCAACAATTGGTATCAGTGCGTAGGGTCCTCTAATAGGTCTAAACCACCTAGGATTGTTCCTAGTTTCTTGGAGTACTTTGGTTAATATGGGAAAGAACAGAAGGAATAAGGGGAAAAGATGTTCTCAGCAAAATGTTATTCATCATGTTCAACCTGAATCTAGTATAAGGAATAACGAGGAAGAATTCATAAACAGTAGCTCTGAAATTGTAGAGTATCCTAGATTTGGAACTCCTCAGTTCGAAGGTACAAGCTTTATTATATGGAAACATAGGATGGAAACATACTTACTTTCTTTAGGGTCTGAAGTGTGGGCTGTAGTTGAAAAGGGTTGTACTTCATCTGCAACATCTCCTTCCACTCTTGAAGAGAAGAAAGCACTTGAATTTAATACCAGAGCTATAAATGCTATTTTTAATAACTTGCCAAATAAACTCATTACAAAAGTCATTCATTATAGTAGTGCTAAGGAAGTTTGGGAGAAGTTGACTAAAACGAATCAGAATAGTGAGTTACAAGAGGAGATATCTTTGGATACTGAAATAAGTTGTGAAACATCTGAGAGTGAAGAAGGTGTAAACCTTCATATTTTTGAAAAGAAGTCCAAGGAGATCATTAATGAATATTTAAATGATCAAGAAACTTGTGTAAAAGTAGATCAATCTTTGGGTGAAGTTAACTCTGAACAGGAATATGATGAACCAGAAAGTGAGGTTGATTTGGAAGGTGAACTCCTATGTGCCTTAGACACTATTAAGCAACTTAGAAAAGAAAACCAATTTTTAACAAGATAGCTTCAGCAAAAAGAGAGTTTGGAAGTCAAGTTAAAAGACAAGGATGAATTGAGTAATAAACTAGAAAATGAGATTGATTCTTTAAAGAAATATTCAGATAATGATTCCTTGTTAAAAGAACTAACTCTTAAGGACGATATGATTATAAGTCAGAAAATTGAAATTGAAGAATATAAGAGGATTGCAGATGTTGTGAGTTCTGATTTGGAGATTAAAAAGATTGTTTTTCTAAAACTTGAAGAAGAGGTAGTTGCTTTAAGAAAAGAGCTTGAAAGTATCAAGACTCAATCTGGTAAAATTCAGAAATTTGATCATAGTACTAATATATTGAATGAGATGTTGGGCAGGAAAAAGCATTCTAAAGATCCTACAGGAGTGGGATACGAGGTTGGATAAAGCTCTGCAGACAAATTTAAACATGAAACAGTGTTTACTACTTCAAATGGAAAGAATTTTATAGCCAAGCAAACACCAAGAATGAAGGTTTATCTTGGTTACAGTATTGCTGCATCAAAGGATAACATTGACACTAGAAGACAATCTAAAGGTATTCATAGAGAAAGGAAAAATTTCTTCAGATCTTCACATCCTTGGCATGATCATTCATTCAGGTATAATCATTCTTTCCAAGGATATTGTTATGTTTGTAATGACTATGGTCATAAGGCAATTGATTCCATAAGATGGTCAAATAAGAATCAATCTAATGCCACTAGAAATGAGGATGTGGTGTGTTACAACTGTAACAATTTTGGTCACTTGAGAAGAGACTGTAGAATAAATACAAGTGATAATAATGTAGGGAACAATGCTGGAAATGTCTGTAGGAAGTCTTCTATTTCTCAGAACAATCACAAAGTCATTTTTTTCATATGCAATAACATTGGACATAAAGTATAGGAATGTAGATTCAATAGAAAGACAGGTACTTTAAGCAAACAAGCGAAAAAGTCTTCATTGGAGTGGAGAAGAAAGAGCAATCAAGATGACAAGAAGTGCAATAAAGATGCGTCTGAGAAAACTCCTTGTGCACTCCTTGCACAAGTGTTGCCTTCCAGGTCTTGAGAAGAAGAAAAGACTTAGGGGGAGTCTATTATGGTAATATATTTTACCCCTATGGAGTCTAGAATGAGGTATGACATCTTGCATTTGCTTTTGGTGGTATAAGATATTAAGGAATGTTTCTGCTTGGTCTAGTGGTTGACAGTTTTCAGAAGTTTTTGAAATGACAGTGCACTTTGTTTTTAAATGAATTTTTTGGATGCTTGGGTTTTGGAAATAATGGTATGTCCTTATGACGTCTTTGAGTAGTGTGGAGACATATAGATGAATTCCTCAATATTTCCTGAGTATCTGATGATATGAGTTATTTTTGTGATGATATTATTCGGTATTGTGTGAGGGCTGAGATTAATTATATTTGGTATTTTTTCTTTCTTTTCATTCTTGGTGTGGTAATAGAAGTTCTCATATGGACTAAGGATGGGTGTACAAGAATAGATTGACAATGAATTATGCAGTATACGTGCTTTCATGTTATATTTTGTGTATGAAAAGAGTAAAATGATGCGTGTCGGTTGAAGAAGAATAACCAGTATCATTGGTCTTTGCTACATATTGTCATGGACAGTGAGTGAGGTTACTTGTACTGAGAAGAGGTTGGTTGTTTGTGCTCAATTTCTAGTATTGCTAGATTGAAGTTGATCAAATTAAATGTGGAGTAGGTGATCTTGAATGTGCCTTGATCGAACATGACAAAGAAGGTGGTACGTTCAAGTAATAGGTCTTCAATCTTTAGGTATCATTTTTGTTTGTTACATTATAATATTTTGGTACCTTTGTTTTGGCATTGATGAAATGGACCGAGATTCTCGATATGGACATATTGCTATTTTTGCTATGATATCAGCATGTTACAATCTTACTACTCTCTTGCAAATATTTCTGTTGTACTATTGCTCTATTTGCAGCTGGTTCTTATGGTATTTGGTTGGCTTCTCAGTTGTGTTTCATGGCATTGTGCATTATTCTCTTCTATCCTTTGTCATTGAGGCAAAAAGGGGGAGAGTCATTTGTGTTTTGCCATCAAGGACAAAGGGGGAGTTTGTTGGTTCTCAGTTGTGATCATATGGTTTGTCCTTGATGACAAAATCCCTTTCTGTTGATTCTACTTGTTGACTGTTTCAGATTGGTTTCTCATTCTTTATCTTGGTATTGTTTTGTCTATATGGCTTACTTGTATTGGCATTCTTTATCTTGCTGCACTATTGCTTTCTCATTCTTTACCTTGTTGCACTATTACTTGTCTTGGTTTCTCATTCTTTATCTTGCTGCACTATTGCTCTATTTGTAGCCGGTTCTTATGGTATTTGGTTGGCTTCTCAGTTGTGTTTCCTGGCATTGCACATTCTTCTCTTCTATCCTTTGTCATTGAGGAAAAAAGGGGGAGAGTCATTTGTGTTTTTCCATGAAGGACAAAGGGGGAGTTTGTTGGTTCTCAGTTGTGATCATATGGTTTGTCCTTGATGACAAAATCCCTTTCTGTTGATTCTACTTGTTGACAGTTTTAGATTGGTTTCTCATTCTTTATCTTGGTACTGTTTTGTCTATATGGCTTACTTGTCTTGGCATTCAGTGGACAGTTTACATTCAGAATTTTAATATCTTTTGTTACTGATCAGTTTGAGCTTCGTGCAGTCTCAGGTTATCTTTTTGTACAATGTTTCGGTGACAGAAAAAGATCATATCAGCGTGAGAATGCCAGGGTCTCCCTGATCCATTTTTTCTGATAAACGTCTGTGTTGCCTATCGGCAAGACATTTCTGATGTCATGTCGATTTAATTTTACATATTGGCAGCTTTCGGTAGGACTTCTCCATGGTTTCAACGACAGAGGGTGATCCCTATTGGCAGGAGTTATACCATCGGAATGATGTCTTAGCGAACTCATCTTGTCTCACCGACCAAAGGAAAAGGAACATATTGGCAGGAGTGTTGTATTCAGTATGTGGTCTCACCAAAGACATATTGTCTCTCCGACCGTGCACTAAAAGGTCTTTTGGCAAAGGTTGTGGCTTTGGTGTAATGTCATAGCGAACCTATCAGGTCTTGCCGACTAAGTCTTATGAGGGGCTTTCAACGAGAGGTTGGTATTGTCTCAGTGACTCAGAGTGGATATAGTTTTTTGGTATGACATAGTGTGCTCTCTGAGAGGTCTCCCCAACATTGATATGTCTTGGCGATGCATAAAACAAAAGGAACATTTTGGTATGACTCATGTGCATCGAAGAAAGGTCTTGGCGAGTTAGTTTTCTTATACCGATCGAGAACATAAAGGTATTCATCTTCGTAAGAGTTAGGGTTTTTGGTGTGAGGTCTTAGCGAGTGACCTCTGGTCTCACCGATGGAACACAAAAGGACTTTGTTGGCATAGGATTTGACTTGTCTCAGCGACACAAGATGGTGGGTGAATTTCGGTGAAACACAGTGTGATCTGCTTAGGGTCTTTCTGATATCAAAAGGTTATAGGGACAGTGAATGAAGTGAAAAGGGGATCTCGGTGAGAAACTTTCTTATGTCTCAGCAATTGGAAAGAACATAAAATATGAGCTCTCAGCATGACATAATGTATTCGTTATGTCTTCTCCCCGAATCTGATGGGTCATGGCAAAAGCAATATCTAAGGGGAATGATTGGAGATTTAATTTCCTTTAGCAGGACTATCTAGATGTCTCGGCGAATGATTAACAGACTCAATCACTGTGGCCAACATGGGAATTTCTAAATATAGTTGCAGGCCGACATCATTGGTTGGCATCGAATCTCAGAACAGTTACATGGTAGAATATTCTTTGTGGTTATGATTTACAGTGGTGGGCAGTCGTACTATTTAAGTAGTGAAATGATTTCATGCAATTCAGATTTGTTATTTTCTGATTATGGGTTTTCTGAAAACAATCGAATGGGCATTTTGGGTCATCAAAAATTAGTTTATAAATGATATTTGTGCTCATTAAATTTTATTCTCTGTAGTGTTGAGGACGCCTCTTAGCTAGGTGAAACGACTCTTATATTGGAAAATTAATTTTACTTTGATTCATGATTGTTAGTTTATTGATAGCCTATTGGATAGGCATTACTCCTGCAAACATTTATTATTTGGTTTCTTCCTGGAAATAGAAATGAGGTTTTAGTTTTCCTTTTTGACCTGGAATTCTTTGAAGATCTTCTTTATGGCAGACATACTTGAAATGTATATAAAAACCAGTGTTGAAAAATTGTAAAAAAGACAAAATAGTAGATCACTGGATGCAATTCTGGAATATGGTCCTTTGGCTGTATGAGGTAGACGAGAAAAGAAAAGAGTTATGAGCTTAACTGAAAATAGAGAGATCCTCTGATATTATTTTTTTTCTGAAAATAATTTGAGGGGTTGGTGCTCCTTGAAACTGGTGTTTCAAAATGAGGGGTTGGTGCTCCTTGAAACTAGTGTTTCAAAATGAGGGGTTGGTGCTCCTTGAGTTGGTGCTCAGAAATTAACCTATAAGGCATTGTTAATAGTGGTTTTTGAAGATTAAGGGCCAGTAAGGCAGTTTAGGAGTGGTTTTTCTACCCCAAGAGGGTTTTCCACTCGGTAAATCCTTTGTCTTATGGTCTCTTTGTTTTGGTGTCATAATGTTTCTTGAGTGTGATAATTTTTATCTGTCTGAACATTGTTGAATGATAGTTCCCTCATATCTGCAAATATTTAGTTCAAATATCTTGCACAAGTCATTGCTGAAGAGTCTAATTCAAAAGGAAGCTTAAAAGTTCTCATTTGATTCATTGCTTAAGAATAGTTATAATTTTCTAAAGGTGTTTGTTGTCTCAGTACCTTTCTTGTCTTTAAAGATGCATTCAAATCAATTGTTTAAGAAGTGAGTCAATAATGTTGATCATCATTTGCACAGTCTTATGTGTTGCACTTGCACTGTCATCATGCTTTGATTGTTAATCAATGTCAACCATAATTGTTTTGGCAAATGCAAGATATCTCACTCAAATCACATTTTCATAAGTTGTTTAATAGAATGAGTTAATGTTGTCATATCTTTGAGTTTTCAAAAGTGATTGATCTACTCTTTTGTTGAAAGAAAAGGAAATCAGAATTAAAAATCTTGGTCAAAGTAGAAAAAAAATTGACACTTATTCACTCCCCCCCTCTCAGCGTCTGTCCATAACTCCAACAGATAGGGAGTGGTAGCATGGAAGGCATAGGTATAGAGAGTGTTAGGGATCAAGAGGAAAGGAGGGGTAGGTTAAGAGAGGTTTTGTGTGTGTATGAGGGGGAGAGAGGGGGAAGGATGGAGATAAGAAGTGGTAGGGTGGGAGGGATAGAGGGAGAGAGAGAGAGGGAAGGAGGGAGATATGAATTGGTAGGGTGGGAGATATAGAAGGACCCAAAATGGACTTAGTAGGAGGGAGAGATGTGATGGTGTATTATGGGAAATAGGCACCCAAAATAGATTTCAAGAGACCAATATTTTAAAGAAAATAATTAGTAGGGATTTCATAGGGTATCCTTCATAGTACACACTTCACACTACACATGTTGCTTCATATAAGAAATTTCTCAATGTCAACAACCAACATTTTCTCATTATGTAGAAGAAGACCAAAGTGTGTGTTGCTTAATATAATTATTAGGGATTCCATAGGGTATCCTTCATAGCATGTAGTAGAATGTATGAAATGAAAAAGGAATCTACTCTAAAATAACTTGAAAAGAAGAAGACCAAAGTGAATGAGATATATAATGTATTAAATAAAGAGATTATTCCTACTCTTGAGAAGTTGAGGAAGGAGCATGTGAACTATGTGCAATGGGAAAATGGAAATGTAGAACTAGAGGAAACAAGTACTAGAATGTATGAAATGAAAAAGGAATCTTCTCTAGACACACTTGAAAAGAAGCAGACCAAAGTGAATGAGATAGGTAATGTATTGACTGAAGAGATTCTTCTTTCTCTTGAGAAGTTATGGAAGGTGCATGTGCAGTATGTGCAATGGGAATATGGCAATGTAGAATTGGAGCAACAAGTACTAAAATGTATGAAATAAAAAAGGAATCTGCTCTAAAAACACTTGATAAGAAGCAACCACGGTGAATGAGAATTTCATCTCTCCCCCAAGTGAATTGTATTTCTCCTCCATAGGCTCATATAAATTCCACCTCAAGTCTTATTATTTATGTCAAACTTACTTACAAATCCATGTAAGCACATGCAACTAGCACTTTCTATTATGTAGACTGTAACAAAACAATGTATTCAAGTTGAGCTTCATATTTTTTAACAACCCTTACTTTCAAAAAATATTCCATTTCAATATCTATTCATATGTTTGGAACACAAAATGCACATAACATGTGCATGATGGAAAACACACTGGGTTGTCACTCACTTCTTAATTCTTGTTCAATGAGTGGTTTCTTTTATGTAGAGTGTAAGAAAATAATGTTTTGAAGTTCACCTTCATATTTTATAACAACCCTTACTTTCAGCAAAACACTCCATTTGAATATTTGTTCATATGTTTCAAACACAAAATGCACATATTAGGTGCATGATGGAAAACACAATGGGTTGTGACTGACTTCTCAAGTCTTATTCAATGAGCACTTTCATTTATGCAAACTGTAAAAAAAAACTATTTTCAACTTCACCTTCATATTTTTTAAAAACCCTTACTTTCAACAAAACACTCCATTTGAATATTTGTTCATATGTTTTGAACGCAAAATGCACATATTAGTTGCATGATGGAAAGCACACTGGGTTGTGAGAAGTAGTTGCAAGATGGAAAACATAGTGGGTTGTGAGTCACTTCTCAAGTCTTGTTCAATGAGCACTTTCTTTTATGTAGATTGTAGCAAAACATTATTTTCAACTTTGCCTTCATACTTTTTAAAAACCGTTACTTTCAGCAAAACACTCCATTTGAATATTTGTTCATATGTTTTGAACACAAAATGCACATATTAGTTGCATGATGGAAAACACAGTGGGTTGTGACTCACTTCTCAAGTCTTGTTCAATGAGCGCTTTCTTTTATGCAGAATGTAACAAAACATTGTTTTCAACTTCACCTTCGTATTTTTTAAAAACCATTACTTTCAGCAAAACACTCCATTTGAATATCTGTTCATATGTTTCAAACATAAAATGCACATATTAGTTGCATGATGGAAAACACAGTGGGTTGTGACTCACTTCTCAAGTCTTGTTCAATGGGCGGTTTCTTTTATGCAGACTATAACAAAACAATGTTTTCAGCTTCACCTTCGTATTTTTTAAAAACCCTTACTTTCAACAAAACACTCTATTCAAATATTTGTTGATATGTTTTGAACACAAAATGCACATATTAGTTGCATGATGGAAAACACAATGGGTTGTGAGTCACTTCTCAAGTCTTGTTCAATGAGCGCTTTCTTTTATGCAGACTGTAACAAAACACTATTTTCAACTTCACCTTCATATTTTTTAAAAAACCTTACTTTCAACAAAACACTCCATTTGAATATTTATTCATATGTTTTGAACACAAAATGCACATATTAGTTGCATGATGGAAAACACACTAGGTTGTGAGAAGTAGTTGCATGATGGAAAACATAGTGGGTTGTGACTCACTTCTCAAGTCTTGTTCAATGGGCGGTTTCTTTTATGTAGACTATAACAAAACACTGTTTTCAACTTCACCTTCATACTTTTTAAAAACCCTTACTTTCAGCAAAACACTCCATTTGAATATTTGTTCATATGTTTCGAACACAAAATGCACATATTAGTTGCATGATGGAAAACACATTGGGTTGTGAGAAGTAGTTGCATGATGGAAAACACAATGGGTTGTGACTGACTTCTCAAGTCTTGTTCAATGAGTGCTTTATTTTATACAAACTATAGCAAAACACTGTTTTCAACCTCACCTTTGTATTTTTTAAAAACCCTTACTTTCAGCAAAAGACTCCATTTGAATATCTATTCATATGTTTCGAACACAAAATGCACATATTAGTTGCATGATAGAAAACACACTGGGTTGTGAGAAGTATTTGCATGACGAAAAACATAGTGGGTTGTGAGTCACTTCTCAAGTCTTGTTCAATGAGTGCTTTCTTTTATGCAGATTGTAACAAAACACTTTTTTCAACTTCACCTTCGTATTTTTTAAAAACAGTTACTTTCAGCAAAAAACTCCATTTTGATATCTATTCATATGTTTCAAATATAAAATGCACATATTAGTTGCATGATGGAAAACACACTGGGTTGTGAGAAGTAGTTGCATGATGGAAAACATAGTGGGTTGTGAGTCACTTCTCAAGTCTTGTTCAAGAAAAGAAAGTGAATAAAGTTGAGTGGTTTTGTATTGCATATGAATTTGTGCAAGAAAATAAAGTGAGAGATGATGCTATAAGTGGAGTTGAACAAATGAAGTCAAAGATTCTTGAACTTTATAATTCTATGGAACAAATACAATTGGAAATAAATGATAAGGAAAAGGAAAAATCAGATCGTAGTGCAAAAAAGAGAAGCCTTTACCATTCATTATCATCAATACATTTTCTAAAGGTGTGGAGGGAGAGACAGAGGTGAGATAAAGAGAAGTAGAAAGGGAAGGAGAGAGAGGGGGATATAGATAAAATTCTAGAGGGAGGGAGAGATAGATATAACATTTTGGATCATCCAATAGGAGATCTAATGAATAATCAACAACTTTACAAACTAACATTCATTGTTATTCTCTTCCAATATCCTCTTTGGTGGAGGAATAGCCAAATCACAAAGCCTCTTTTACTATTGATGTACTTTTCAACTTAGAGATTTGTTTCCTTACAACTTATATTGATTTGACACATAGCATCATACTACATTCCATTTCCTTTTGGAACCTCTAATGTAAGTTTTTTATTGACGTGTTGGTGAGTTCTACTTATACTCCAACCTATCTATGTACTATCCAAACATTTTTTAGATCAATACAATTTACCTATTCAAGCTTCTTTCTCACAATCACCTTTCCAAGTGTCTTTGCCCCAACTCTTGGTACATTGTGATCCTAAACATTCTAAGCTTTACTTGGTTTCTTTTTCTCATCTCAATCAAAACTCAATATTTTTGTTGGTGGAAACATTTCCACTTTGTTGATTACTTATTTTCTAACCATTCAGGCCTTTTCCCTTATTCCTAAGGTACTATCTCCTTTCATACAAGTTCCTAACCTTGCTTAGAAATTAGATTCAAGTCAAGAGTTCTCCAACCTCTTGGATACCTCTCCCTCTATTCCTTCAACCTTTCCTCTCTCTACCTACCTCTCCATGTCTCCCTTATTTCCTCTATCCCTTCATCCCTCCCATGCTACCTCTCTAGAACTCTCCCAACCCACATTCCTCTATACTTATCTCTATTGCTCCTCTCTCACTATCCCTCCTAACCTTCCCCTCCCTCCCTTTTTCCATATTTCCCCCCTCTCTCTCTTTCTATCTACCCCTCCCTTATCACTCACTCCCTCCTTCCCTCCCTCCCTCCTTCCATCCCTCCCACCCACAACTCCCTCACTCTACCTACCCCTCTCTCTCTACCTCTCCCTCCCCCCTCTCTCCCTCTCTCATGCATACCACCTCTCTCTACCTCTCCCACCTTACCTATATCCCTCTCTCTACCTACCTCTATTTTTTTCACCTTACCACTCTCTAACTACCTCTCCCTATCTCCCTCCTTGCCTTTGTCTCTCTCTCCTTCCTTCCCACACAACCTCTCTCCACCTACCTCTCTCTCCATTCCTCTCTCTTTGATCCCCTCTCTCACTCTCTCTATACCTACATGTCCCACCTTACTTCTCACTATCTCTACCTCTCTGTCCCTACCTCAAGTTCCCTCTCTCTCTCCCTCACACACACAACCTCTCTACCTACCCCTCCCATTATCCTACCCTTATTCCCTCCCTCGCTCGCTCTCTCTCAATCTCTCTATACATACCTCTCCCACCCTCTCTCTATATGTACCTCTATCGCTTCCACCTTACCACTCCACATCTCCCTCACACACACAACCTCTCACCACCTACCCCTTCCTCTCTCCCTAACTATCTCTATACCTACCTCACCAACCGTACCTCTCTCTATCTCCCTCATTGCCTCTTTCTCTCCCTCCCTCTATCCCTTCCACCCTACCACTCCCCATATCCCTCCTTCCCTCTCTCTATCTCTCTCCATCCCTCTCTCCCTCACACACACACAACCTCTTTCCACCTAGTTCTACCTCTCTCACTAACTCTCTATATGGCTACCTCTCCTATCCTACCTATCTATATCTCCCTCCTTCCATCTTTCTCTCCCTCCCTCTATCCCTCCCACCCTACCACTCACTATCTCCCTCTTTCACACACACAACCTTTCTCCACCTATCACTCCATCCCTCCCTCCCTCCTTCCCTCCCTCTCACTCTCTCTATACATACCTCTCCCACCCTCTCTCTATATATACAAGTTATACCACCACACACCTAATAACACTAAGCTTTCTAGACTTGAATTCAAACAAGACAAAATACACATTGAACATAATGCAATCTCGAAAAAAAACTCATAGGTACAACTCTTAAAAAATAAATAGTTAACATATCTATTTGCTACTATCTCCATCTACATCACAAGTAATCCTTTCAAGATGCATGTTTCCCATATCATCCATAATCCAATCATATATCATTTATCCTAATTTGGAAAAATAAATGATGGTTACATGAATTGTTTTCCAATTGGTCTTTTATTTTGATTTATCTTTTTTACCCATACTATTCCTAATCATGGCCACCTAGATCTTCCCATTTTTTATTGTTTTGATTGGTATACAATGGGGCAGAGTCTTTTATTGATATATCTCATATTTGTTTGTTTATTCCTTACATTACCCACTAAGGTTGCTTTCAACCTTTTGCGTGTAGGAATGCCTTTATGTATGATGTTTTTTCTTTGCATAGACTTACCAAGGCCATTCTAGTGTCTTGAGTACACAAGAAATTCCTTATGCTTAAATGTATTTCATGATAGTGTGTTTGGGTATGAAAAGTTGCAGGTTCCAAAACACACCTTGATTTGTAACTTGCACTTCACATGGTACCCAAAACACACCATGTTTTCTAACCTCTATTGTGGAAAAGTATAGCCAATTTACCCAATAACAAGAACAATTGTGTAGTTGCTATTTCAAATGCAAACCTAGATAAACACAATTTGAAAAAAATATGGGTTGGGTATGTTGTGAATTACAAATTAATAAACACAGTGGTTTTGAAACACAACTTTTGAAACCTCTTATTTGTTATAATATATTCATAACTATACATATCTAGATCTATATTTCAACTAACAACAATGTTTCATGACGGTGTGTTTTGGTATGAAAAATTATAAGCTTCAAAACACACTATGATTTGTAACATGCACTTCACATGGTACCCAAAACACACCATGTATTGTAACCTCTACTGTGGCATGTACATCTAATGCTCTTTACAAAAAAATGGCATGAGTCGACTTAGAACTCCCCTTGCTCAAGTAATTTTTAAGCCTTATACATATTAATGCATACATAGAGCTATCAATTACAATTGGATAATAAATCGTCTTAATGTCCCTAAAAACCTTCATAGATTTATGAAATTGTTGTAGGCTCAACTTAGTAGATATTGTTAAAGGAATACTTAAAATATTATCATTGTGCATGTTGAACACTACAAAATAGTCTCAAGAGACTTCCTCTAGTTTAACCATAGCTTCTTATTAGCCATATTTCTATGTATCTGATAGCTCCTAGATATTTCATCTAAAAATGATTAACATATCATCAACATGTAAAATTGTGATTAACTCAACTTAATTCCTTGAAAAAATCCAATTCTAATGCATATGTATCAAATTTTTGATACAAAATACATGGTGAGTACTTTAATCCATATAAAGACCCTTTTAGTTTAGAAACCCTATATTCTATACCCCTTATCTAACATTCTTTAGGTTGACGAATATATATTTTCTCATCTAAATCTCCATGTACAATAATGTTGTATCAAAATTTATTTTGTCCACTTTAAAATAAAAAGATGTAGCTATAGACAACAACATCCTAATGAAGTTGAACAACACATTACCTACTATAACAAATTGCATGCTTCAAAATACATTGCGTTTTATAACCTACACTTTGTTATACCCAAGCACACTATATTGAAATGCTATTATTATTTGAAATGCATATGTAAACAAGGGACAAATAAGTATAGTTATGAATATCTTATGTTTGTTAAAGTAAACTATAAATGTTTAATAAAATATATAAGATGAAAACGAAAGGCTGTTATGCAATAAATAATTCTAAATTAAAATAAAATATATTTAAGTAATAAATCAATTATAGTCAATAAAACAAATTTTCTAGCTAAATGAGATAAATCTTGAAAGTATAAATATGGATAATAATTTAATTAATATCTTAATATTAATATCTATATTATTATTAAAAAAATAGAAATAAATAAAATTAAAAAGATATTTATATTATAAATATAATTATATAGACATAATTATTATAAAATATATAATAATAATAAAATAATAAATATATAACATAATAATTTTAATATCATAATAATATAACAATATAATATAATAATATAATAAATAGTTTAATAATTGCAATATTTTAAAACTAATATATAATATCTAATATAATATAATATTAATTATGAATAATAATATAAATTTATTTATATAATTTAAATATATTATAATATAATATAATATAACATAATACAAATATAAAATAATAATACAAATTCAATTACATTATAATAAATTTAAACATAATAATACATTAAAAAAATAAATAGAAAAGCAAAATTTAAATTTATAAACAAAATACATTCCAAATATAAAATAATAATACAAAATAAACATTATAATAAATTTAAATATATCAAGAGGCGGGAATATTTAAAATCTTCTGCCTCTGCCGTCACACATAGTACCCCTCCGTTATTTCTGCATCTTCCTTGGTGGGCCCCACGCATGATGGGCCTGCATGGTTTTATGTGTTTTTTTAATGTACATAGGTGCTTTTTGTCCAGGAGTTAGCCGGCTCCATGCTAGGGTGGCTTTTAGTTTTGATTAAAGAAGGAAAAAAATACTCATGGTCTCTTACCATATATGCGCGGTACAATTTAAAAAACTAACTGAATTTTACAGCCGCAATAATTAAGGCCATCAACTTTAACCCTCCCTTGCGTGTATATTCAGTTGGCAAGTACCTCCTTGTCCCAAAACCAAATAAATATGACAAACTTAGGTAGCTAAATGGTTAAATATATATTACACTTGTTTGCGTAAATGTCACTACATTCTACCAAACCACTTATATCATGGAGTGATAATCGGCCTACCATCGAGCTAACTTTTATTACAGCAAGTGTTAGACCTCCTTGAGGTCGCTGGTTTTGATGTAAGAAGTAGACTCGGTGGTTAAATGTTAAGCATTTAGAGAGGCAACTACTACTCTATCATATAATCTTATTTCATGGACTACTATATCATACCGGGCTTAGGAAGAGAGCCAACCAGATGTTCTTGTTCTTAAAGAATCTGTGTAACGGCTCGACTAGGATTCTTTTTTCTTACGAGAAAGCCAATATGAAGAATTGGATCAGTTTTGAATGCATGGTACTGGTGCTTAGCATCGCAGTGGCCGTAAGCGACGGTATTGTGGAGGTGGAGAAGAGGTTATTGCTGGCGGTGGCGGTGCTGGGGTGGCTGATTCTTCACGTCCTCGGCAAACGAAAGCGGCGAGAAGTTTATCTTGTAGACTTCACCTGCTACAAACCGCCGGCGGAGCGCCAGGGTAACACCGAGATGAGCATTTACCTTTCGACAAGGACGGACCGTATCATTCCAGAACATTCGAAATTCCAGTGGAGAATATTTCTGCGATCCGGTCTGGGGGAAGAGACATCGCTGTCGCGTTTCTTTTTCAACGAGGAAATGGTTGCGACATTGGAGGAAGCACGGCTGGAGATGGAGGAGAGCTTCATTGCAACGGCGGACGAGCTGTTTGCCAGGACGCAGGTCACACCGCAAGACATCGATATACTCATCGTTACCGTGTCGACCTTCACGACAGCGCCGTCACACGCGTCCGTTATAGCGAACCACTATAAGATGAGGGAGAGCGTGAAGACATTTAATCTTTCCGGCATGGGGTGCAGCGCAGGTGTTTTAGCGGTGAACATGGTGAGGGATCTCCTACTCGTCTATCCGGACTCTTACGTTCTGCTCCTCACCACCGAGAACATCACCGTCAATTCAAATTACCACGGCAACGACAGGAGATTCATGCTCGCCCAATGCCTCTTCCGAGCTGGCGGAGCCGCGATGCTTCTCTCAAACAAACCGCAAGATGCCGGGCGAGCCAAAATGCGGCTTCTCCATACAGTTCGGACCAATCTGGCCGCCGACGACGAGGCCTACGGTTGCGTCTGTGCGAAGGAGGACGATGATGGCTTGTACGGCATCCGTCTAAGCCCTTCTCTACACAGCATCGCTGCCAAGGCCGTGGCAAAGAACTTAGCCGCGCTCGGGCCCAGAGTCCTTCCCTTGCGCGAGGTGCTCTACTACGTCTACAATAGGGTCTGCATCAAGGTCTTCAAGATGAAAGTGGAGCCCTATATTCCCAACTTCAAGCTGGCGTTTCAGCATTTTTGTATCCACCCGGGAGGGCGGACCGTCGTCAGTGGAATCGGGAAAAGGTTGAAGCTGAGTGACTACGACCTCGAGGCCTCGCGCATGGCGCTCTTTCGCTTCGGCAACACGTCCTCCAGTGGCGTGTGGTATGAAATGGCCTACTTGGAAGCGAAGGGGAGGCTCAGAGTGGGTGAGCGCGTGTTGCAGATTGGGTTGGGGTCCGGGTTCAAGTGCAACACCGCCGTTTGGGAAGTGCTGAGGGAGAAGCGCCCTTTGGACAGGAGCTGCTGGGATGACTGCCTTCATAGGTATCCCTGTGATATAAATCAAAATTACCCAGATGATTTCTGTGACCAGTGGTTAAATCGTCTCACCCCCGTATAACTAACACAACCTCATTGCACCTACTGTTTCAATTTCGTATATTACAGTTTGTACATGTAGTGAATTGCTATGCAACGTTCCTCCTTGATGCTCTTTGTTTTTATTCTTTGGTAGGGCCAATGGGATAGATATATCTTCCTATCCTGCTAATAAGGTTGGACCAACTATTGTATGAACCTAATATCATATTTGTTTCTAAGTGGAGGATTAAAAATATTTTATAATGTTAGTTTTTTAATTGTGGTATCAAATGCATGAATAATTATCTTTATGGTTTAGAGTTAAGGTTTGGGGACATTCATTCTATTTGGTATCATTTTTACATTCTATTTTGTGTATTTGATTCTTATTGTTTGGTGATGGTTATAATTTTGTTTTTAAAATATACATTTTGTCTTGTTTTAGTCTACAAGTAAAGTATTAATGAGGGAAGCTATTGTAGACATTAAAATCATTTCATTTTTATTATCATTATCTTATTAACATCCTTTTCTAAAATCCATTATTTCATCATTAATATTCATTATCATTTCATTTTTTATTTACTATTATTTCATAATTATTTAAATTAAATAATTCTTATTATTTAATTTACTGAGCTGATTTTTCACATTTGTTTAAATAAATGAAAATGAGTCATTACTCATTGATCATCAAATATTTAAATAAAATAAATGAAACCTACATCAAATTCAACCTTATTTAGTTAACTAATCAATCAAAATTAGCTAACTCATTCATTTAATCGATCAACTCATATATCCAATCACTTAACTCAATAATGCATTGAGTTAACTTTTTTATGCAACCTGTTCACTTACTCATCTAATATCCATGCAACCAAATAACTCCTTTTAGCTCTCTCTTCTATTTAGTTGAAGAAATTGATCGTAGGCTACAAGTTACACCTCTGCCTTGCATAAGGTTTCTTCACCATTCATCACCTATGCTTAAAAAATTCACCTCTACCCTATGTAGTCAATCTAATAGGTATTCTATCATTTCCATCATTTATTATCATTTATCTAACTTTTTCATATTTGTTTTGCAAAATTTTATGTAATTAGATTGACTCATAGTATTTCCTAAGAAGTTTTCTTACAAATCAAGTTGTGCTTTTATAGGCTTTGTTTCCAAAACTACTTATATTTATGGTTTAATGATTCCAAATCTAGTGATGTAGGACAATCTTGCATCACCCAAAAAAGTTGTTTTCTTTATTTTCTTCAATTGTTTTGAGTCCCATGATGGAACTTAAGGGGTGTAAGACAGTCAAGTGTCAAAAATAGTGAAAATCAAATACTTACTATTTTTAGTAAGTTAGCCTAAATGGGCTCGTATGGACCTAAAAATTTACCCCAAGGAGCATAGCTAAAAAAAATTTCTGATCACAAAAGAATGACCTCAATACCCTGTACGGCTTGGGAGAAATTAAAGTTTTTTCGCCCCAAGAAATTTCTCAAATGCAACTTCAAATTCAGATATAAAACTTTAGAGGCCTTGAAATAGCTCAAAATTTGGTCGAACCAACCTACTGTGGGTTAGTGTGTTGTAGAGCTCATCGAGAGCTTTCCAATGATATGACATAATAGTAAATTAGACACTTGGATCAAAAGTTATGGCCTTGCGAAGTTGGTCCTCTAAAAAGTGAATTTCATTAAAAATTTCTTTCTAGGCCAAAAATCAAACAACAAGACTTTTGGCACCAAAACAAAAGGGGAAATTTGAACTTTCTAGAACATTCTAGGGTGGTTATTGGGGAAAATAATAAGGGTTAAGTGGGGATTGTATAAGGTGGACCTGATAGTGCAAATTGTGGATCCAAATAGTAGATTTTCTTTTCAAAGTTGATTTTGCTGTAATGAATCAATCCCATGATGTTGTAGCATGTAAGATTTGAATATGTAATTTCCTTTACTTAAAATAATTGAAAGTGATTCATTTTTATGTCTTGAATCTTCTGTGTTGATATCTATTATTGTGATTTCTGTGGGTTTTTGGGTGGTGTGGCCCTCATCAAGTGGTATCAAAGTAGGAGTTCCTAAGCTTGTAACAAAGCACCAAATGTGAGGCAGTTGCAATAGGACCTGTGAGTGTGGGTTGAGTTTAAGATGCCTCCAAGACTTGCCCAATATGGTAGAGATAGAGGTTGAGGTGGTGGAGGAAGAGATCCACCTAAAGATGAAATTAGAGCCCTCAGAAGGCAATTAGAAACCTTGCAACAACAAGTTTGAAGAAGAGATGTGTGATGAGACAAAGATGACAGTGAAGATGAAATGGAAGTGGAAATGGAAGAGGAAGAGCAAGATCCAATGGATCCTGGAGAAAGAAGATTTTTGTGAGCAATCTCAAGCATTAGGAAAAGACCTAAAATGGAGGTTTCAACAATTAGTTGAAATATGAATCCTGAAGAATTGATTGATTGGATCAATGACATGGAGGAATTTTTTGAGTTTGAGGAGATTGAAGATCCTCATAGAGTGAGGTTTGCAAAGAAAAAATTGAAAGGTCACACTAGTATATGGTAGAATTTGAAAGAGGAAGACAAGGGAAAGATAAAATTTGCAGATGGGACATAATGGTATCAAAATTGAAGAAACAATTTATTCCAGTCGATTACAAATTGGAGCTACTCAAGAATATGGAGAGCTTGAGGCAAGGGACAAGGACGTTGAAAGAAAACACAGAGGAATTTCACAAGGTCCTAATTTGGACAAGACATTCTAAGGTGAATAAATAGAAAGTTGGGTATGTGCAGGATCATGATGGGCCAAAAAGTGGTGATAAGATGGGTATGTGTAGGGTATGTGCCTGACGACTTTTTTTAACCCAAAATTGATGAAACAAAAATGGTTTTTAAAGGATATTCTCAGCTTTCCACCAATATAAATTATGCTTTACCTTGAATTTAATAAATAATTATTATCCATTTTCTATTTGAATTACGACTAAAGTCTTGATAGGCTGATTGAAAAACATATATAGCTTTCAAACGGTGTCACATTTTTTTAATCCAAAACATATGTCACAGTCTATGCTTCACATACTATAGGATTAAAAAAATAAAAAAATGAATTTCATGAAGGTTTGACCAAGTTAAGGTGGTCAGACATATGAGTTTTTATTTTTTAAAAGTTATAATAAAAAAATCATAATTAATTATTTACTTGGAAAAAAATTACAAAAAATATGCATCACATTGGGACATGAGTCTTCTATTTATATCTAAAATATTATAAAAATATATTATCATTTTATTGTGGTTAGGGTGGTCAGACAAACACCTACTTATTTTTTCCCTGAAATTTAAGTACTACTGCATTGAAATTTCAAAATTTTCCCAAATTGATTTTAAAAAAAAGAAATAAACCTAGTAGTTTAGAAACTAAATTCAATTTTCTACAGATTCTATTCTTACATATTTTTGAAATAATATAGATAACTTATTCAAATTTTTACGTCAATTTTCCTAACTCTGATTTTTTTGAATTTTTTGCCACTTAAAGGCCCTATTTTTTCCATGATGATCTTGCACATACCCAGTTGCTTGTTATATTAATGAGTTGAATCCAATAATACAAGAAGAATTGGCACTAGCAAGAATGACCACCATTGAGGATGCTTCTCAATTTTCTCTAATGGTTGAAGAACGACTGAACAAGAGGTTTGAGAACAAACAACAAGGTGGAGGCCTTGAAGGAAAGACCAATGGATGGTCATATGGAGGTCAAAAAGAAGATCAAAAGAAGGGTGAAGGCTCTAGTAGCAGCTAGAACTAGAAAGGAGATAACACCTACCATCCTCGTGATCAAAATAATGGAGACCAGAGAGGAAGGGGATGATGTGGATGATGACTGAGAAGAGGAGGCTTCTGTGGAACCTGTTTCTAGTGTGGAGAAGGACATAGAGCCTATGAGTGTCCTCAACATCAAGGAAGGAAAAATAGAAGATCTAAGGGTAATACACGAGTTTCACATGTTGATGAAGATGTTGAGTCTTCACATTCCGAGGATGCAAAAAGAGGAGAGGTTCTTGTTACTAGAAGATCCTTGTTGAATGATGAGAAGGAGCCAACACAAAAGAATAATTTATTTTGCACCAGATGTAAGTGTGAAGGTAAAGTTTCTAAGGTTATTATTGATGGAGGTAGTGCTGATAACCTTGTTTTAGAATAAATGGTTAGTAAGTTGTGGTTGGAGAGAAGAAGGCATCTGAACCCATACCAAATTGCTTGGTTGCAGAAGGACCATAAAGCCTTGGTAAATGAACAATGTTTGGTAAAGTTCAAGATTGGAAATTATGATGATGAGATATTATGTGATATTATGCCTATGGATGTTTGTCATATGCTATTAGGCAGACTGTGGAAATTTGATCGATGAGCAGTACATGATGGACATGCCAACACATATTCTTTGACAAAGGATATAGTTCATCATAAGTTGAAGCCCTTGAAAAAGGTAGAGGAAAAGGTATGCAGTAATGCAAGAATATTTTTGGTTGATGGAAGAAAGTTCTTGGAAGGTATGAAGCATGAGCATATGTGTTTTGCATTGATCCATAGATTTGATAAAGAAGATACTATTGAGGTAGTTGTAGAGGTTTCATATTTGTTGAATGAGTTTCAAGTTATTATTTTTGATAACATACCTGAAGGTTTTCCTCTGGTAAGAAAGATTAGTCATCAGATGGACCTGATTCCTAGAGCCAATTTGTCGAATAAGGCAGCTCCTCGTATGACTCCAACAAAGAGTGAAGAGCTGAACAAAAAAGTGCAAGAGTTGTTACAAAAGGGAATGATTCAAGAGAGTTTGAGTCCATGTGCTAGTACTAGCACCAAAGAAGGGTGGGAAAGAGTGGATGTGTATAGATTCTAGAGCCATCAACAAGATCACCATCAAGCACAAATTACCCTCGCCAAGGATGGATGACATTATGGATTGTTTGAGTGGAGCTAAGTACTTCACGAAGATAGATTTAAAGAGAGGATATCATCAAATCCGTATTAGAGAAGGAGATGAATGGAAGACATCCTTTAAAACCAAGGAGGGCTTGTATGAGTGGTTAGTCATGCCTTTTGGGCTAACCAATGCACCAAGCACATTTATGCGGCTTATGAATGAGATATTAAAATAATTTTTAGGAAAATTTGTTATTGTTTATTTGGATGATATTTTAGTTTTCAATAAGATATTGGAGGACCACCTAATGCATATCCAGAAAGTTCTTGAGAAGCTAAGGGAGGAGAAGTTGTTGATTAATTTAAAGAAATGTTGTTTTGTAAAAAGGGAGTTGGTGTATCTAGGATTTTTTGTCTCAACAGAGGCTCTTAAAATGGATTCAGAGAAGATGAGAGCTATCATTGAATGGCCTACCCCAAGGAGTGTTACAGAGGTAAGATCATTTCATGGTCTAGAAACTTTTTATAGAAAGTTTATTAAGAGTTTCAGTAGTATTTGTGCACCTCTAACTAAAGCAATGAGAGGGGATAGAAAAGAGTTTAAGTGGAATATAGGAGAAACTAAAATTTTTGATATGTTGAAGAAGAAAGTTTTAGAGCAGCCTGTTTTGGCACTTCCAGATTTCAATAAGGTCTTTTAGGTAGATTGTGATGCTAGTGGCACTTCCATAGGAGTTGTTTTGAGTCAAGAAGTAAAGCATGTTTCCTATTTTAGTGAGATGTTAAATGATGCTAAGAAGAAATATTTTGACTATGATCAAAATTTTTATGCTATAGTTCAAGCTTTGAAGAAATGGAGACACTATTTGTTTCCAAAAGAATTTGTTTTATATATTGATCACCAGGCTTTGTAGTATCTCAATAGTCAAGGAAAGTTTAGTCAAAGGCACTTAAAATGGGTTGAGTTTTTGCAGAGTTATACCTTTTTTTTGAAGCACAAGAGTGGAAGGTCAAACAGAGTTGCAAATGCCTTAAGTAGAAGGAATAATTTATTGATAGAGATGAATATAGAGGTTGTTGGGTTCAATGAACCCAAGAGTTTGTATCCAGAAGATCCAAACTTTGTAGAAGCTTGGAAGGTTTGTTTGGAACCTATTACAATGGATAGGACGAGATGGTTGGATTTCTTAATCGAAGATGGGATGTTGTTTAGAGGAAGCCAATTGTGCATTCCAAGGAGTTCTATTAGAGAGAATATAATCAAGGAGAAGCATAGTGGAGGATTGGCTGGACATTTTGGTCGAGATAAGACCATTTCTCTTGTCAGTGAGAATTATTATTGGCCACAGTTATAACAAGATCTAAAGAAGTTTGTACAAAGTTGTAGAGTATGTTAGATGGTGAAAGGAATAATTCACAATATTGGATTGTATTAGCCATTACCTATACTTGAGAGGCCATGGGCGGATATGAGCATTTATTTTGTTCTTGGCTTGCCAAGGACATAGAAAGGGCATGATTCCATATTTGCAGTTGGATAGATTTTCAAAGATGGCACATTTCATTCCATGTCATAAGACTAGTGATGTTGTTCATGTTGCAGAGCCATTTTTTAGAGAGGTGGTGAGACTACATGGTCTACCAAAGAGTATAGTCTTAGCCAGAGATAACAAATTTGTTGGTTATTTCTAGAGGACATTATGGAAGAAGTTGAAGACAGATTTGAAGTTTTGTTTTGCACACCATCAATAGACTGGTGGAAAAACAAAGGTGGTGAATAGGAGTTTGGGAAACCTACTAAGATGCTTAATTGGAGATAAGCCCAAAGGATGGGATTTGATTATACCAAAGGAATAATTTTCTTACAATAATTATGTCAATAGGAGCACTAGTAAATCACCATTTGAGATTGTATATGGGAGTAGTCCAAGAATTGCTTCTGAACTCAGAAAGATGGATAAGGGGGAGAAGAGTAGTGTTGAGGCTGAAGATTTTTTTGAGCACCTAAAGAATTTGCACGAAGAAGTGAAGAAACACATCAACAAGATGAACTCACAATATAAGGCTCGGGGAGATCAAAAAAGGAGGTATAAGGAGTTCTAGGTAGGAGATGAAGTCACGGTTCATTTGCAAAAGGAAAGGTTTCCAGTTGGCACATACAACAAGTTAAAGATGAAGAAGTTTGGACCATGTATGATCCTAAAGAAGCATGATTTAGGAAATGCTTATGAGGTAGAGTTGCCTAGTGGAATAAACATTTCTCTTGTGTTCAACATTGCTTATTTGATAGAGTGTAATGAAGGTGATATAGCGGAGGGGCCAATAAATGAACAGTTGAAAATTCCAACACCTACTTCAGAGAAGGAAGAGATAGAAGAAATCTTGGATAGTCATGTGGGTAGAAGCATGAGAAATAGGCAATATGCAGAGTTCTTGGTGAAATGGAGAGGAAGGAAAATTGAATATTTGTCATGTTTGTATGAGGCTGAGATTAACCATCTTGGTTTCCCTCTAACTCCTGAGAAGTGAGGGGGTCACTTTTCAAATTACCCTAGGTGTCTAATGCAAGAGCATCCAACGGTGTAGGGAAATCTTGCATCACCCAAAAAAAAATTCTTTATTATCTTTAGTTGTTTTGGGTCCCATGATGGAACTTAAGGGGTGTAAGATAGTTAGGCATAAAAAATAGTGAAAATAAGGCACTTATTATTTTTATTATGTCAGCCTAACTAGGCTCGTATGGAATTGAAAAATTTACCCCAAGGAGCATAACTGAAAAAAATTTCTAGTAACAAAAGAATCACCTAAATACCCTGCATGGTTTGGGAGAAATTAATTTTTTTTGTCCCAAGAAATTTCTCCAATGCAGCTTCAAATTCAGATATAAAACTTTAGAGGCCCCGAAGTAGCTCAAAAAGTGGATGAACTTGTTGGATCTCAGTTGTGATCATATGGTTTGTCCTTGATGTCAAAATCCCTTTCAGTTGATTCTACTTTTTGACTGTTTTAGATTGGTTTCTCATGGTTTATCTTGGTACAATTTTGTCTATATGGCTTACTTGTCTTGGCATTCACTGGACAACTTACATTTAGAATTTTAATATCTTTTGGTACTGATCAGTTTGAGCTTCGTGCAGTCACAGGTTATCCTTTGTACATTGTTTCGGTGATAGAAAAAGAACATATCGGTGTGAGAATACTTGGGTCTCCCCGATCCATTTCTTTGATAAACGCCTGTGTTGCCTATCGGCAAGACATTTCTGATGTCATAACAATTTTTTTATATACAAGTAGCTTTCGGCATGACATTGATCGTGGTCTTGGCGATAGAAGAAAAGTCTATCGGCATGAGGTTTGTTCACCGCTAAGAGGTCTTACCAAATGAGTCGGGTCTCACCGACTACTACATGAGGTGGTGCATCGGCGTAGGTAATCCCTATCGGCATGTTGTTTCATTGGGCACTTTGTGTCTTGACGACTGACACAAGAAAGTTCATATTGGAAAGAGTTGCGGCATCGATAAGATTTCTTAGCGAAATTGGTATGTCACACGGACTTACGTTGAAAGATCATATCGGCAAGACTTATTTGATGTCACAGCGATCGGGATCCATCTCCAGGCATCTATCGGCATGAAATTCTCTTTTGTTTCGGCAACAAAAACAAATTATATCGGCATATGTTATACCATTGGTATGTGGTCACAGCGAAATTGCTTTGTCTCACCGATCGAAGGTTGAATGGGAACATATCGAAAAGAGTTTAAGGCTTCGGTGAAGGGTCATAGCGAAAAGGGTGATGTCTCCCCGATTAATGCATGTGGAATTCTTTCGGTAGGAGTGTTGTATTCTGTATGTGGTCTCACCAAAGACATATTGTCTCACCGACCGTGCACTGAAAGGTCTTATCGGCAAAGGTTGTGGCTTCGATGAAATGTCATAGTGATTTCGTGGTGTCTTACCGATTTGTGCACAAAGGTTATATCGATAAGAGTTAGAGTCATCGGTATTGGGTCACATCAAGTTTGTAATGTCTCAGCAACTCAAAGTGGATAAAGCATTTCAGTATGACTCATGTGCATCGAAGAAAGGTCTTGGCGAGGTTGTCTTCTTATACCGATCGACAACATAAAGGCATACAACTCGGTAAGAGTTAGGGGTTTTGACGTGAGGTCTCGATGAGTGACCTCCAGTCTCGCCGATGGAATTCAAAAGGACTTTATCGGTGTGAGATTTTTTCTCTCTTGGTTATCTGAGGTGAATTTAGGGTGTTTCGGTATGACATGGAACGATCTACAAGATGTATCCCCGATGGTTTGAAGTTACAGTGCCACTCATAAGATAGAAGGCTCGTCGGCAAGAAAAACCATGTGTCATGGTGACCAATGTGTATCATGTGGACTTTCGGTGAAATGTGGGGCAATCTACATAACGTCTCCCCAATAGCAGGATGTCATAGCGACTCAGAATGAATTTCGGTAAAACAAAGACTTGTCTACAAGATGTCTCTCCAATATCAAAAGGGCATCTTTGTGAGAAAGACTATTATGTCTTAGTGACTGAAACAAATTTAATAGAAATGTGATCTCGGGGAAACATAAAGATTTTCGATATGGTTTCTCCTCGATGGCAAAAGGTTATGGCGATGCACAGGGACCAAAGGAATGATCAACGTTATAATTTCCTTCGGCATACTTTTCTGGATGTCTCAGCGATTGGAAAGAACAAAACACATGGCGACTGTTGTCTCAGAGAATGATTTTTTGAAAACTCATACACTGTGGGCGACATGGATTTTCTAAGTATAGTTGCATGTCAACTTCTTTGGTTGGTATCGAATCTCTGGAAAATATTCTCTGAGATTTTAGAGGTTATGATTTTCTGTTGTGGGCAGTCATGGCTTTGATGAAAATCTTTCTGTTACAATTTGAAATCTCCTAATTCAGTGTAGAAATTAAAAGCTCTATGGATTGGTGTTACTCTGATTTTTACCATCATCTACAAATCATTATGAATCAGCTTCATATTCTAATAATGGTAAGAGAGTTTCATAATCTTGTAAAAATGCTTATTGAAGATTTCTTGATAACAGTCATACTTGAAATGTATATAAAAAACCTATGTTGAAAACTGTGAAGGTGCTGCTGGCCTGTAATTCTGAGAGATAGTTATTTTGGCCGTATTGAGAGATGTCTTAAAAAAACTCTGTAATACAGAGTTGGATTCTTAGAGTATGAGGTAGATAAGAGCATTGAATTTCTTGAGCTTACTTGAAAACAGAGTGATCCTCTGATATTATTATTGTAATTCTGAAATTTGAGTAAGGAGTTGGTGCTCCTTGAGATTGGTGTCTCTAAATGAGGGGTTGGTGCTCCTTGAGTTGGTGCTCAGAAATTAGTCTATAAGGCATTGTTAACAGTGGTTTTGAGAATTAAGCTAGTAAGGCAGTTTAGGAGTGGTTTTTATACCCCAGGAGGGTTTTCCACTCGGCAAAAGCTTTTGTCTCTTTGTTCTTTTGTATGCTCTCTTCTTTTCTATGTTGTTGTTTCAGTTCACTGTTGGGATTATTACTGTTCTTAATTTTGTTTATGAATGATTACATTCAACTCATGAATGCATTAATCAGAGTATTATTGAGATCAAATCTAAGCCATGTTTTGACAACGGCAAGATATCTCACTCAAATCATATTTTCATAAGTTGTCTAATAGACTGAGTTAATGTTGTCATATCTTTGTGCTTTCAAAAGTGATTACTCTACTCTATTGTTGAAAGAAAAGGAAATCAAAATGAAAAATCTTGGTTGAAGTTGAAAAAGTGTTGACACTGATTCACCCCCCCCTCTCAGTGTCTATCCATAACTCCAACAGAACTAACCTATAGTTGGTTCATGTTCATCTAGAGCTCATTGAGAGCTTTCCAATGATATGTAATAATAGCAAATCAGACACTCAGATAAAAAGTTATTGCCTTGTGAAGTTGGTCCTCTAAAAAGGTGAATTTCATTAATAATTTCTTCCTAGGCCAGAAATCAAATTGCAGGACTTTTGGTGCCAAAACAAAAGGGGAAATTTGAACTTTCTAGAACATTCTAGGGTGGTTATTGGGGAAAGTAAAAAGGGTTAAGTGAGGGTTATAGAAGGTGGCCCTGATAGTGCAGATTGTGGCTCTGTATAGTATGTTTTCTTTTCAAATTTTATTTTGTTGTAATGAATCAAGCCCATGTGGTTGTATCATGTAAGCTTTGAATCTATAATTTCATTTTCTAAAAATAATTGAGAGTCATTTTTATGTCTCGCATCTTCTATGTGGTAATTTGTTGTTGTGATTTCTATGGGTTTTTGTGCAATGTGGCCCTCATCATCAAAATATAAAAAAATCACTAGAAGTACCCAAATTTAGTGAAACTGAATAAAATATTCACAATCGAACTAAATTCAAAATATTTTTATACTAACCATAAAATAACTTACAATTAAAAATAAAAAAATATATGAAGTAGAGATCCATCAAATATCAATTAATTCGTTCATAACTACCGTTAAAATTTGTCATCAAATTTGTCAAATCATAACTATTTGAAAAAAATAGGTGACACCAATCAACAATGCTTCTAGTTGTATTAATTTCAAAATAACTGAGTTCAAATATTCTTAATCTAATCCTTTACATGAAAAGTGATTTCCTTTTATAGATAAGGCAAGGAAACTTAGTATACAATTAAGGGTGAGGATTAATTCAACACCAAAGGTCTAGATTATATTGGCATTTAATTTTTGGGGCAACATTAAATAGTGTACACATATCCCCAGCTAATTTCTATTACACTTTTTTCTTTATGGAAAAAGACAAAAGAAACCTTTTAAACCTCTTTTTGAGAGACACACATCTTTTATGATAGTTGGCACAACAACTAAAAATTTTGGGCATAAATTTTGAAGTACAATAACAAGACAAATATCATCCTAGAAACTTGGAACAAGAGTCAACATTGTTGAGTTCCCTCAGTGAGAACCTCAAGAAAGGAATTAATTTGCAAAAAATATGAAGGCACATCTACATGGGAATTATAGCACATCGTCTTCAATAATTATCCTACAACTTTCCTTTTCCTTCCTTGCATATGTCATGAAAAAATTAAGCCCAAGTGTACTCTCATCAAGAGGAGGACCTTTTGTAATGTGAATTTTGTAGCACTAGGTATCATAGGCCTTTGTAAAAAGATTATATGAAACTTCCCTAGCATGGGTACCGTCTTGAAAAAAATTAATCTAGAAAAAACAATTAGCAACAACATATAAATTATCTTGATTGAATTGGATCTCTAGGGGATTTCCATGTAATAACAACTTTCATTATTGCTTAAATGATTTGACATTGAATCTGTAATGTCCCCATTTTTTGTAATATGGTTCCATGAGCTTTTGGCTAGTTTCTAAGTTTTCCTATAAGCCTATTGGTGTGCAAGGATAACTCAGAGCTTCTTGGAGGATCAATATTCATTTTTATTTGGCATCTATTTTTGGTGATGAGCTCAGTTTATGATTTATATTGTAGAGATGCTTTTTGAAGCATTTTCAAGCTCTTGGTGTGTTCTCCAAACTTCTTGGACAAAACATCTATTTTTACAAAGTTCCTGAGTTTGCACTAGTTTTCATCTCACTACCTCACTTTGATATGAACATGATCAAAATTGGATTTTGAAGCCTTCACAATTAAAGTGGATTTTACACTAGTCTTCATCCCACCACCTCAATTTTATATTGACATAATCATGAGATTTCACAATTTGAGTTAAGTATTTAAATATGCATTTAAGTGTATAATGTTAAATGTTAAAATATTTTCTAAGTGTTATATTTTATTAAAGTGGATTTTTCATGTAATGAATTATTTAATTCAAGAAAGATTTTTTTTCAAAAAAGCCAAAAAAAATCTTTTTTCAAAAAAGCAATAAAAAAGAAAAAAAAAACGTTCTTTTCAAAAAAGTAATGGAAAGATATAACAAGAGGTTTGGAGCTCTCATTTTTCATATGTTGAAGATTAAACAAATTGTTATGTTGTCAGATGAACATACGAGTTCTTCTAACAACGGTTTGATGACAAAAACACTTACTTGATTCCTATTTTCAAATTCGAGAGATAATCCCTAGCCAGTGGAGTGGTTCTATTCAATCTAATCACATTTGTGTTTCAATAGAGTTATAGTTTCTAGGGATTTAGAAGATTTTTAAAGTATTTTAAGGTGCAAATTTTAGGGTAAGCATTTTCTAATATTCTCAACCATTTTTGTGTGTGTTTGAAGCATTTTTCGAATTGGCTTTGTTGGCCATTCAGTTTGAGGGTTTAGTGTTTTCCCTAGTTGGTCATACCACTCATTTTTCTTATTGGAAAGGTTCTAATGGGAATTATAAATCATCAAATACTATGATAGTTGTGTTCCTCATTGTTAGGAAATCCTTTTAAGGTGTTCTTTTAGGTTGTTATAGATTTCATGAATTTCTAAAGAGGTGTGTACTATTGCCATTGAACCTGGAGGTGTGGCGAGTAACTTCTAGGCTGAAGTTCCTAGGTTTTTGAGATCATTTTACCATCTTGTGTGGCACATAGCTCATGGCCATCAATTTCAATTATTATTAAGCCACGCCACTAAATTTATGAGATATAGTCTATTTCATGTTGTCTACCCTTGTTACAAGTTCTTTTCCACTACTAGGTGCGACTAAAAATCATTTATCAGACTTGCAAGTTCCATTCCTCACCATTTAGGGTTGATAGGGAGAGATAGGAATGCATGAAGTGGACTAGAACTATATGGAGGTGTTTTTTGCAATGTTGGAAGGTGTTATAAGACTTGTTGCTACTAATTTCCTTGCATTCTATGTTGTTTTGTAGTGTTGGGTATGATTGGAAGGTGTTATTAGACCCACAACCCATAGTTCTGTAGTAATTTTAGGGTGTTTAGTGGAGCTAGGTGTGTAAGGAGGTTTTTGACATACCTAGGAGGAGTTCTATGTGGGTTTTGAGTGTGTCTAAGAAGGTTTTTCCCATTGTTGTTGAGCTGAAACAAGTTTGATTTGAATTTATAAACTACTTTGGCATACTTTAGTTAGTTGAGTGGTGGATCAAATATATTTTTAGGAGACAGGGTTGATAGGTACTCTTATCAGGCATGTGTGGGTGATTAGGGGAGCTTTTTGAGTCATAATCTCACCACTATATTGTAACAACATGCCTCTAGTTCATTTGTAGACCATCAATCAAACCTTTTTGTCATCTAAAAGAGGTATTTTAGTCTTAATTATATGTGCGCATTGGGTTGATATGTTTGAGAAATCTTGGGAATTATTTCATTCAACACTTATCTATACTAGCACTCTATATTAGCATTGTACCCTCGTATAAACACTTGTATAATGTTGTTTATCAATATTGAAGTGCTTATGACAATATAGTATCATCATTGGAAATGTTAATGTTAACATTATATTACTTAAATTAAAAAAAAATGGTCAATATAGGGTGATTATTATAGAATTCAACACTCTTATTAACAACTTGCCCAATCAAGCCACTTAAAAGGTCATCATAACTATCCAAAATATCATTTGTTTGAGACTTCATATGCAATGCCTCTTGTTGAGCCTTCTCAATTAGTTCGAGCTTCTATATTTAAGCACATGCATCTAGTAGTGTGGTTCACTTACATCTTTTCTTAGAATAATTTCTTCTACCACAATTTCAGGTGGAAAGTTGCATATGGCCTATATTTTTGGAAATACCTAGACATAAAAATTGTCATTCCCTTGACACTCATCTAGAAAATTATTCATATCATTTTCCAAAGAAAAGAAACCTTTTTGTGCTTGTAAGGTTTCATCAATAGTTTGACATCCTTGATCATGCACATCATGGACAAAAAATATTGAGTGGCCTAAGCTATGAATCTCATTTTTATCAATCTTATCCACCTCTTGATGGAATAAAACCACTAGTGGGACCATAGTTCCATCATCTTTTTGTAAAAGGCTCACAAGATGTTTGATATATACCTATAATTATACTACTTGTTCCTTTAACTGAGTTTTTGTTGTTTAATTATGGTAGTTACAAAGTCTATTAGTTCTTCAATTTCTTAGAATTTGGTGGTAGGTCCCAAATTAATATAGCGACATTGAAATCCTTGGGACTCATATCAATGTTATCTTTCTCTACTAGTGGAGTAGAGATATGCTTAACTCTTGATCCTGAAGCATCTTTGGACATACAAGATTGTATTCTTTCTTTCTTCTTCTCTTTATGCTTCTCAAATCTACTTAGAAAGATGGCTAAGTCCAATGTGGGAACCTGAAGGACAATTTTTCTTTCTCAATCAAGATTATATCCATTCAAGAGCTATGAAATAATCTATTATTTTTGTTGTGGTGGACGAGAAAACTCGGGAACTTCTTATTGATTATCTCCATTATCTCTTACCTCTTTAATTGAAATTCAATCCTTTGTATCTATAAATGTCCCTTATTTTGGAAATTTTTTATTGTAAATGATCTCATTAGCCACTTCATGTTGTTCCTTTCCAAATGGATCTTGATTCTATAGTATTTCATTAGTAACCTTTACATTCTTTTTCATTCCAATAGGGTATCATCTTGGAAATAAGAATTTTATCTTGTAGATTTCAACTACTACAAAGTGTTGGCGAAGCGCTAGGCTAACAAAGAGATGATCATTTACCTTTGGACAACGAAAAACCATATAATTCCAAAACACTCAAAATTCTAGTCGAGAATATTTCTATGGTTCAATCTAGGGGAGAGACGTCCTTTTCCCATTTCTTTTTCAAGGAGGAAATGGTGGTGACATTGGAGGAAGTGGGGGTGGAGATGGAGGAGAGTTCATTGCAACAATGAAAAATTTGTTTTGTAAGATGCAAGTCACACATCAATACATCGATATACTCATTGTTACCATGTCAACCCTCATGGTGGTTCCATCACACACATCCATTATAGCAAACCACTATAAGATGAGGGAGAGCATGAAAAAATTTAATCTTTCTAGCATGGGGTGCAATGCATGTGTTTTAGTGGTGAAAACGGTGAGGGATCTCCTACTCATCTATCCAAACTCCTACATTCTACTGCTTGATGGGATAAAAGTTTGTCTAGTTTTTCTGTTAATTCTAGCCTATATTTTAACCCTTTCTCCTAAATTGTAATAATAATTTTATAGAATTAAAAGTGATTAATATGGATTAGAGGACATAATATACCTTAGGAAGTAACTAGTTATTTAGTACTAATTTTAGTGCTTATGTGTGAAAACAAGGTTCCCATGACCACGGGAAGGAATAATGGAAAATATTGTCATAATACTTTTTGTTTCCAACTGAAAATCAATATTGTTGATATCTCTTGCATAATAATAGTAAATTGTTCTATAGCCTTTTGAAAGAATGGGTAGTTAATTTCTTATGCATAATGACAGTAAATTGATTCTTAGCTTTTAGAAAGACTAGTTGTAGGCCACTTCATTCTTTCTTCAACTGATTTGGATCTTTCTGAACTCCAAAAATCATATGTAATAGTTAGATAATTCAATTTCATGTAAGAAAAATTATACGTTTCCTTTTTGTATCAAACTCTCCAACTTTTGAATGAAGCAATATAATACTGATAATATTACTATTTGAGTTAAACATGAGAGCTTGTTGATTACTTTCTTCAATCAATTGACTAGGAAGCAGGGCCCACTCTTCAACCATCGATTGAATTTTCTTTTAGGTTATTTTGTGAGTATGATTTATGTATAATTTAATCATTTTTATTTATCTTTTGAGTATGACTTATGTATAATTAAATGAATTTTATTTATTTGTGTCTGGTTTATGTGTTAATTGATTTACTATACTCTATTTAAGGTTGGAACAATATTTATGATTAATAGTTGTGATTTCTAAGAATTTATACATGTTGCACAGTTCCTGTCACAAGATTTAATAGGTCTTGTCACCAGAATTAATAGGTCATGTCACCAAAATTCAGTCAGTACAAACTACTTCAAATTCAAGAATTCTTTAGTCTCAAATAGAATTAGTAGCATTTAATTTGAATTGATTTAAATATTATAGAACTTAAATATGTTAAAAGGATTTACTTAAGTTATTTGGTGGTTTCAAAGATTTGTTTTAGGAGCACAACCTATGAGTGTTTTTGAGTTGATTCATTTAAATCATTTAGATTTGATTGTTTGTCCTCTTAGAATGCATTTCGTCCCCACTTAATTTACTAATTTCACCCCTTTGGTATATAGACACAACACCTTTCATGAGCTTACAATCCCCAAATTGGCATCTAGGAATAAGTTGAGGAAGTCAACATGAAATTCCCAAGGATTGATCCAATTATAGTAAAAAAAATTGATATAATTATAAGGATAGTTTATCCCCAATATTGATCCATAGTTTTTTCCAAACATTTTGGCATCATTTTCGGGGAGAGGTGTTAAAGGCCTAAAATCCTAGTGAGTTGAGTTAGGACCAGTGTGTTGAGGTGAAAATTTATGTGATTATTGACCTTGTCTAGGTAATTAACCTTGGTTTGCTCTATTATAGATCATATAGATGCATGAATCATATTAGAGATAGTAAAGGAAAATTTATTAAGATGGATATAGGAAATTGTTCACAGCAAGAAAACCCACAAAACAAATTAAAACCATTAGTTGTGAACATACCATTCAAGAAGAAACTAGCTAAACCTGATATTGAAAAATCTGTCATTGAGTCCACCTTTGACCCTCCTTCTAGTATCCAACACGAGTTGCTTGATGGTTCATTTAAAAAGGTTGCTAAACTATTTCGAGATTCTTATGAGCTCCAAAGTGGTTAGACCGCAAGAGGCCTTAAGCCATTCACATCTTTCTACACCCCTTGGGAATTTGGAACCATGGAAAACAACAACAACAATAACAATCATGAATGAACATTGGCCAACAAAAATCATGCTATGTTTGAGTTTCCCATTGCCCATCTAGGAGAGGATGCCCCCATGAGGAACATACCTCACTCTTCCTTGCCTATTTTTTGAGGTCTTTCTATGGAAGAACTTGATACATTTTTCTTTGAATTTGATATTTTATGTCATAGTTATGATTATCACAATGAAGCATAAAAACTTAAACTATTTCTAGCTACTCTGAAGGATGCAACATTGTGATGGTTTATGGGACTAGAATGTGAAACACTTCATAGTTGGGACAACATGAAGATGATGTTCTTGGAGAAATACTAAGAATATTGCAAGACTAAGGAAATCAAAGATGAGATATTTCGCATCATGCAACACAAAGAGGAAACCTTAGAAGACTACCTTGAGTGATTTCTCTTTATTCTTCAAAGAACTGGGTAAACAAGACTCAACATTGACACTATAAAAATGATCTTTCTTAGGAGGATTAGGGATGAATGTTTGGATATTTTGAATCTTAGGGGGGTGGAGATATTTAAAAATTAAGGTTTGATGATATTTGTGATGTTTGTAGGAACTACTCAAGGTCCACCCATTCAGTAAGAGGGTACATTGGGAAGCATGTCTCTTCTAGAGGGACATCAGGTGTCACAAAAAGAGAACTAGGTACATTTCTTAAAGACCTAAAAGTTGATCTTCTAAGTCACATGGGTAAGCAAATTGACACCTTGTATACATGAAAGAAGTAGGAGGAGGCTAAAAAATCCCT
The DNA here is from genome assembly GCA_007258455.2 of Sequoia sempervirens. Classification (NCBI taxonomy): domain Eukaryota; kingdom Viridiplantae; phylum Streptophyta; class Pinopsida; order Cupressales; family Cupressaceae; genus Sequoia; species Sequoia sempervirens. The sequence continues at coordinate 194,538,240 of VDFB02105785.1, read as the reverse complement.
TGCTATCTTTTGTCCTATTTGTCATAAAAAGAATAATAGTGAAGATTGTCCCTAAAACAAAACAAAAATCTCTTCCTTAGAAGATGCTAGTAGAGACATCATTTTAAGACCTCTTCCTATAGGCATGACTAAAGTAGATTATGTAAATGAGCCTGTTTACTTTATGGCCCAAAGGAGACCTTAGAAACCACAAGGAATGCCCCAATTTATTATCATGCATCACCTCCAAGTCCTTTTCCTCATCAAAAAAATCCTTTCTCGAACCAACCTGGATGGTTTGGAGGATGGAAACAACCTGCACACTACCCCCAATGAACACAACAATACCCACATGCTCCACAATCATGGAAAGCATGGAAAACACCACCACCAACATATCCACAATATCAATCATACCTTCCATATCCACCACCATCAACAATAAATCCCTATCAATAATCATAACAAATTTTACCACCTATTCCATCATCATCTAGTCAACCATATACTTCAATCCAACTGTCAAATGCAATGCTCACCCAATCCGAATAATAAGGTGGCTCAACCAATATACAATAATGAGGTGGTAGGATACCCAACCTATCATGTTAATACAATAGAAATTGGTGGTGTACAATTGAGATCATGAAAGAATCTTCAAGGGACAAATATCACTGAGGTAGAGGATTTTCCAAAAAAAGTAGTAGAAGAACAAACAAGGCCCCCATTTCCTAATAGGTCTCAAGAACAACTAGAAAAATAAGAAACATTTAAATCAAGTCTTGATTTCATGAATGAATTACAAAATGTTAACATTAAAATACCTCTCTTGTAGGCCATTCAATATGTTCCAGTGTAAATGAGAGCAGTCAAAGAACTATGTGGAAAATAACAAAACAAGAAATAAGACCCCAAGATAGTCCAAGTCATTGGACAACTTGCAGATTTGATGTTGGGGAAGATTTTTGTTCCTAAGTATGCAGATCCTAGAAGCCAAATGATAAAGGTGCGCATTGGTAATATATTTATCCCAAATACACTTGTGGATTTAGGAGTAGCCATCAATGTAATGACAAATTATCTACTAAGGAGAAACTATCCCTTCAAGGACCAAGACCTAATCCAATGGTCTTATAAATGGTAGATCATTCCCTTGTAAAGCCAAAAGGTATGATTGAAGACATTATTATTTCTATCGAGTCTTGGTAATATCCCACAAATTTTATGATCTTACAACCAAAAATTAAGCTGGGGGGATACCCCTTAGTTTTAGGAAAACCTTGGTTAGCCATAGCTAATGCTTTTATTAGTTGTAAGTTTGACAATATGGTGATTTCAAATAGAGAACAAACAAATAAATTGATTTTGTACCATCCAACACAACCTTTATTGGAAACAAATCATCCATTGGGGATCGATAATGATTTAAACGACTCTTTTCCTATTTCGAAAATTGATTAAAGTAGATAATTTGAAGAAATATCAAAAGATAATGTTCTTAATAATTTCCTACAAAATCACTATTTGTTTGATAATGTTTTAGAAAAAATGATTTTTCCTTCAGGTATAAATGACAATTTCCCATTTGGAAAATTTTCATTAAAGTTATTAATCCACAATCTATTCAACATTGCATTACTTTGCATTAGTTATTACCATACAATTGTATATATAGTCTATTTTTAGTATCTGGGAATTCTAATCCATCCTCGTCTACTTCCCAATTGCTTGTTGTAAATACTCTTGTCCAATCTTAGGCTATCAAAGTTTTACCTTGGAAAATTCTTAATCTAAACCCTAACATGAGCCCCTCACATTTAGAAGATATCATTGCTATGTGGGTATGTGCAAGATCATGATGGGAAAAACAGTGGCAATATGATGGGTATGTGGTTGATGAATTTTTTTTAACCCAAAATTGATGAAACTAAAAGGGTTTTTAAAGGAGATTCTCACTTTCTAGCAATATAAATTATGCTTTACTTTGAATTTAATAAATAATTATTATTCATTTTCTATTCAAATTACAACTAAAGTCCCGATTGATAGGCTGATTGAAAAAAATCTATAGCTTTCAAATGGTATCACATTTTTTGAATCCAAAACATGTGTCACACTCTATGCTTTGCATAATATAGGATTAAAAAAATAAAAATTGAATTTCATGAAGTTTTGACCAAGTTAAGGTGGTCAAACATACGAGTTTTACATTTTTAAAAAGTTGTAATAAAAAATTCATAATTAATTATTTACTTGGAAAAAAAATTACGAAAAAATATGCATCACATCAGGATGTGAGTCCTCTACTTATATCTAAAATATTATAAAAAAATATTATCATTAAATTATTGTGGTTAGGGTGGTTAGATAGACACCTACTTCTTATTTTTTCCCTTAAATTTAAGTACTACTGCATTGAAATTTCAAATTTTAACCAAATAGATTTTTTTAAATAAACCTAGTAGTTTAGAAACTAAATTCAATTTTCTATAGATTCTATTCATACATATTTTTGAAATAATATAGATAATGTATTCAAATTTTTACATGAAGTTTCGTAACTCTAATTTTTTTAATTTTTTTGCCACTTAAGGGCCTATTTTTTCCATGATGATCCTACACATACCCATGTTGCATTCCCATAAAGATGCCTTTTCTTGGGATTACCAAGATATGAGAGGTATACACCCTGCTACTTTCCCACATCACATATATATAAAGGAAGGAAGTCGACTTGTAAGACAACCACAAAGAAGATTGAACCCTGTCCTATGAGAAATTGTTAAAGATGAACTAAAAAAGTTACTCATCATAGGATTCATCTATCCTATCTTCGATATTCAATGGGTGTCACCTCTTGTGGTAGTTCCCAAAAAGAATGGTAAGTGACGAATATGCTTAGACTATAGATCCCTTAATAAGGCTACCAACAAAGACCATTTTCCACTACCCTTTATTGATCAAGTCCTAGACACCCTTGCTAGAAAGAAGTTCTTTTCCTTCCTTGATGGATTCAACATCTATAATAAAATCCATATAGCCCCAAAGGGTCAAGACAAGACCACCTTTACATTTCTATGGAGTACATTTTCTTATATAATGTCTTACATTTTTCAGGTTATGTAATGCTCTTGCTACTTTTTAGCGAGTTGTCTTAAGTATTTTTGCAGATTTGATTCATGATTGTGTGGAATTTTATAGGGATGATTTTACTATTTATGGTGACACGTATGAGGAAGAAAAGGAAAATATAGAAAAGGTTCTTAAAGGATGTATTGATACTAAACTATCTTTGAGTCATGAAAAGTGTCACATCTTAATAACTAAAGGTATTGTCTTAGGATATTATATTTCTTCGAAGGTAATTGAAGTAGATCCACAAAAGGTAAAGACAATTCAAGACTTACCTATGCCTAATTCTCAAAAAGATGTTCATTATTTTTTGGGTCATGTTGGATACAATAGAATATTTATTCAAAATTTGAAAAAATTTACCTCACCTCTCTTTCTTTTTCTAGGTAAATATGCTGAATTTTCATGGATACAAGCGTGCGAGAAAGATTTTGAAGAAATTAAGGGGAATCATATAACTATACCAGTTTTACAATGACCAAATTGGGAATTTCCATTCCATATTCATACTGATACTTCAAAAAATTCCATGGGAGTGATGCTTGGGAAAAAGGATGATTCTCTCTTTTATTCCATTTATTATATTAGTAAGAATTTTACCGATGTAGAGGTAAATTACACTATAAATGAAAAAGAATTTTTGGTTGTAGTCATATGTGGTAAATAAATTTCATCATTATATAACTAGGTATAAAGTTTATGTACATACTGATAATTCTTGTATTAGATTCTTAATGAATAAGCCAGTTATTGTAGGAAGAGTGATTCAATGGTTTTTTCTATTGTAGGAATTTGATATCACTATTCTTGACAAGCCTAGATGTGAAAATGTAGTTGTTGACTTTCTATCCAGACTATAGTGTGATAATGAACTGATACCTGTGGATGATGCTTTCTCATATGAACATTTTTTTCCATTTTTGTAAAAATCTCATGGTTTGCAAACATTTCTAATTACCTTTTGTAAAAATCCCATGGTTTGCAAACATTTCTAATTACCTTGTCACATGCAAATTTCCACCCCAATTTTCTCCATAGTTGGATTAATGGTTTACTCTTTCATATTGGAATTGATAATATCATGTGTTGATGTCTTGTAGATGAGGATCCATTTGATATACTATTGTTGACACTGAAAAATGGATACAAGGAAAGGGATCCAATTTCATGATATTCACACTCAAGGACACCTTAGAGATCTCAACCCAATGAAGGATACCAGAGATCTGATTGTAAGGAATCCTTAGATGATCTAGGGGACATTTTTTTAGTGAAATTTGAAGTGACTCCAATACTCCAAAATTCAGCACCATCAGAAAGAGTTTGATGTCCTGATTCCAACGCAACTCGAACGAAGCGAAAAGGAGTCCGTTTGCTCAAGTTACGACTAGTCAAACTTCCAGTCAAACTACCATCAGGGGTCATCCAAAAGGTGAAAAATGATCATCTCAGAAATCAACAAAAGCGGCATCAAATCGAAGGGCTCGTCGAGATGATTCTGGCAATGCTCATTTTGTCAGAATCCGACATCGGATGTTCAAGATATAGGCAGTCAAAGTTTGGTTGACTTGACGGTACAACTGATGATGTCATCATATGACGTGTCCGTCTGTACTATACGGAACACAAGTGGGTGAATTCCAGCGTGACACGTGGCAGTTGAGTCATCTTGTACAGACCAATCACAAAGTGACACGTGTCCAGTCGTACAACACAGGCATCACAAGTGGTAGTCCAGTCAGCATATGATTTGCTTTGTCATCGTACACATCTGTTTCCTCATTAGCATCCTCGGCAAATGGGAGCCCGACACGTGTCATGCCAGCTATCGGTGATCGATGAAGTTGTTTGTTTGTTTTAACAAAAAAATCTAATGGGTTTGAACTCGTGATCTCCGCCCAAACAGCCTAGCCGTTGGCCATTGCACCGCCGAGCTCACACTCAGCTCATATGTGGCAAAGTTTTGTTTTATTGTTTTGATATTGCGGGCTAGTGGTAAAACGTGGCTGGCGGGGTTGGAACCGCCAACCACCCAAATAACAAAATGCTAAGCCAGCAGTAGACCATGCGGCGGTTCTTAACGATATGTAGGCCATCATTTGTTTTGTTAAAGAACTATTAGTCGAGCCATAACAAATGGCTTAATAAGCCATAAAAAAGTACAACTACCCTAACCATTAACAAACCAGAAGCTATTAGGAGGAAAAAGAGATGTTGTATGAATTGTTTAAGGGAGTTATGCATTTAATGAAGTGGTTAGGCCTATTTGGGATTATTTTATGTATAAAAGGAGGTAGTAGGCCTTTGTTTGGCTAAGTCCAGGTGGTGAGAACGGGAGAATGCTCAAGGGATTTTGAAGATATTTCTGCACATCAGAGGAATGTCATGCTGCTATGCTTGAAGGAGATAGTCTTGAAGCAATTGTAACTATTTTTGGAGTATAATCGGATCGGTCACTCTGTTGGAGAGGGGCCCAAAGATGTAGTCCTCAGGGACAAACTCCGTTATCAATTGTGTTTGTTCTCCTCTTTATCTTCTCTCTTTCTTTTCAGTTCATTATCTTGGCAAGCATATTATTTTCATTTGTTCATTTAAGCATTGTATTAAGTTTTCATTTACATTAAGCATTCTGTAAGAATTTGTCCCAGATCCTAAATAGATCAAGTTGGTATCAAAGCTTTGTGTGTGGCTAGTATTGCAGAAATTGAATGCTAACGAGATCCAAGTTTCAACGAGGTGAAGGAGAACTTGAAGAATATAATCCTAAGATCGGAAGACGAAGAGCTAATCGACCATCACAGATGGAAGGAAAAGAAGGTGGAAAAAGTTCAGAGCTCAATGAAAAGGATTTCCAGAAGCTATTTTCGGATATGAAGGCGATGGTGGACGAACTTTATGCAAAAAAGAAGAAGCATGAAAAGGGAGGTTCTTCGAAGCACAAGAAGTAGGAAGATCATAAAGACTCAGAGGAGAAAACTCCAGAAACTTCTTCTCCTCCATCTTCTCCCTCTTCTTCTTCTCCCCCTTCTCCTCCTTCTCCTTCTCCTTCTTCTAATGTAAATCCATTTAAGAGCAAGTCTAAGCCTGTTATTAAGTTGGATGTAAAATTTGAGTTACCTAAATACTGTGGGGAGTTAAATGCTGAGAAGTTAGATGATTGGGTCCAGCAAGTAGAAGTGTACTGTAGGATTCAAGGCCTAGTAGAAGATGCTTCTAGGATCCAATTAGCTACTCTCCGGTTGGGAGGTACAACTCTCACCTGGTGGGAGAGTAAGACTTGGGAAGAAATTGCTCGCCATGGTCATGTTAATATGTCTTGGATGGAGTTTGTTGTTGCCCTTAGGAAACAATTCTATCCTTTAGGTTACATGCAATAGTTAACCATGAATTGGAAAACCTTTAGGCAAGGTAAGGGGCAGTCTGTCCAGGATTATACTCATGAGTTTAGAAAATAGGCTATTGCTTTAAATGTTCCCTTGTATACTCAAGACACATTACTTAAGTACATAGGTGGTTTGTATTCTTACCTTAGGCACACTATTTTGATGTTGAGTCCCAACAATCTAGACGAGGTGTCTATTCAAGCTACTCATTTAGAGTCAAGGGGTAAGAACACTTTTAGTGATAACTTTTCCAAGAAGCCATCTAAGTTCGAGGGTAAGTCTAAAGGGAAAGAAAAAGACAAAGATAAAGGCAAAGGGAAGAAGATAGCTACAGCTAAGAAAGAGGGTGAGAAACCCACATGCTCCCATTGCAAGAAAGAGGGGCATGATGATTCAAGATGTTGGAAGCTTCATCTTGAGTTGAGGCCGAAAGATATGGAGGTAATAAAGGCAAGCAAAAGACTACTGTAGTGATTCAACAGGATCTTGGTTTTGACTCCAGAGATGAGACAAAGATTATTGCTGCCGGAATCCAAGGTAAAGGGAAAGGTATATCTCTCTCTTTGATGCAAGTTTTTCTAATGTCAGTGCAAGTACAAGTAAAGAATCTTCTCCTAAGGTTGATAAGCAAAGAAATGAATTGTTTCACATTCGTGTTGTAACAAAACACACTAAGGTTGATACATTGTTTGATACGGGTTCCCAAGTCAACTTAATATCTGAGGAAGTGGTAAAGAAATTAAATTTGGCTACAACACCTCATCCAAAGCCATATCCACTTGGATGGGTTTGCAATGATGCACAATTACAAGTAACTAAACAATGTAAATTGAGATTTGCTATCACTGCAAACTTTGTTGATGAGGTAGAAGTAGATGTAGTTCCTTTGGATATTTGTGGGCTTGTGTTGGGAAGTCCTTATCTTTATGATAGAAAAGCAATCTTTTATAGGGGGGAGAATAAGTATCATCTTTTTAAAGATGGGGTAGAATACATTGTACGGGCACATAAGGTGAAGACTAATCTTACACTAGTTAATGCTGGTCAAATGAAGAGGTTGGTCAACTCAAGTAAGAACTTTGTATTAATGCTTGTAAAAGCCAAAGAAGATGATAAATCTGAGGCCTTCAAGGGGTGTGACCCAAAACATAAAACTAAAATGGTCAAGATTATTTCCGCTTATGATAACTTGTTTCAGGAACTGAAGGGGTTGCCACCCAAGAGAGAGATACAACATGAAATCTAGTTACAGTAGGATGTGCCACTTCCTAATATCAGCATGTACCGTTTATCTGTTATGCAGAATGAGGAAATTAAAAAGCAGGTTCAAGAGTTGGTGGAAAAAGGAGTTATTCGTCCTAGTACATCTCCTTGTGGTTCTCCAATTGTCTTGGTTCCAAAGAAAGATGGAACTTGGAGGATGTGCATCGATTACCACGCCTTGAACAAGATAACGGTAAAGAACAGGTATCCTCTTCCCAGAATTGATGATTTACTTGATCAGTTAAAACATGTAGTTTATTTCACTAAGTTAGATTTGCGAAGTGGTTATCATCAAATAAGAATTGCAGAAGATGATATTTGGAAGACTGCATTTAAGACAAAACAGGGACTATTTGAGTGGTTGGTTATGCCTTTTGGGCTTTGTAATGCACCAGCTACCTTTATAAGAGTCATGAATGATGTCTTTCATCCTTTTATTGATGATTTTCTCATAGTTTATCTAGATGATATTCTTGTATTTAGTCAAACTTGGGAAGATCATGTAAGTCATGTAAATAAAGTCTTTGATGTATTGAGAAAAGAAAAATTGTATGTAAAGATGTCTAAATGTGTATTTGCTAAGACATCCTTAGTGTACTTAGGCTATGTCATAGGGGGTGGTCAATTGAAAGTAGACCCTGCGAAGGTCGAAGCTATTGTAAACTGGCCTAAGCCAAGTATAGTCACAGAGGTCAGAAGTTTCCTAGGTGCAGTTCAGTACTGGAGAAAGTTTATTGCAAATTTCTCTTATATAGCATCACCATTACATGCATTAACCAGTACGAGAGAAACTTTTCAGTGGGGAGGTCCACAATAGAAGGCTTTTGACACTTTGAAGGGAAAGTTGAGCACCGCACCAATTCTGGCTTTACCAAATCTACATCAACCATTTGAGATCGAGACAGATGCGAGTGGATTTTCCATGGGAGCAGTACTCATGCAAGGAGGTAAACCAGTTTGCTACCACTCTGAAACTTTTTCAGGAGCAGTAAGTAACTATCCCACTTATGATAAAGAACTTTATGCTTTAGTTCAAAGTGTTAAAAAGTGGAAACATTACATAATGGGGAAAGAAACTATAATCCACACTGATCACCAACCACTTCAGTATTTGCACTCACAATCTAAACTGCAACAAAGTAGGCACTTTCGGTGGATAGGTTTTTTGCAATAGTTCATTTGGTTATTAAGTATAAGAAAGGTACCCATAACAAAGTAGCAGACATGCTCTCTAGGCCTCCTATGATGAATGCTTTGATAATCCTTCAGAATAGTTCTATGGTTCATGAAAGTTTTCAGGAACAATATGCTAATGATGTGAAATTTAAGGATATCTATGCTGCTTTAATGAAAGGTAAACATGTAGAAGAGAAAGATTATCATGTACAGGATAATTTTTTATATCACTTGGGAAAATTATGTGTTCCAAGGAATGAACAAGCACAAGTTATTAGAGAAGCACATACCTCATTAATTGCAGGACACTTTGGGGTAAACAAAACATTGTCTCAGCTGCAGAAATATTGTTATTGGCCTCGTATACAAGAAATTGTAACTAAGTATATTAGAGGTTGTGTTATGTGTGCAACTAGTAAGCCTAGTAACAGGAAGTTGGGTTTGTACACAGCTCTACCTGTACCTTCTCGTCCATGGGAAAGTGTGTCAATGGACTTTGTTGGGGGGTTACCTATGTCTAGGAAGGGACATGATTATTTGTATGTAGTAGTTGATTGGTTTAGCAAAATATGTATTTTGATGCCTTGTAAGAAACAGGTCACTGCTGAACTGACAACTCATATGTACTTTCAATTTGTATGGGTTCATTTTAGGTTACCTACTTCTATTGTATCGGATCGAGATTCTCGATTCTTGGGGGAATTTTGGTCAACTTTGTGGGGACTCATGGACACCAGACTGAAGAAGAGTATAGCCTTCCATTCGCAGACCGACAAATAGACATAGGTTGTAAATAGGACAATTGTGCATCTACTCAGAGGTTACTGCAGTAAGCATCCTAAGTTGTGGGATGAGAATCTTCATTATGTGCAGCATGCTTACAACCATGCAACACACTCTTCTACTAAGAGGTCTCCTTTTGAGACATGCTTCGGCTATGTGCCCAAGACACCGATGGATTTCGCTTTTGGGAAAGATGATCTGTTGAAGATGGATGCCATGATGTAGAGAAGGCTTTGAAGTTCATCCAAAAAGTCCAAGCAATTCATTAGGCAGTGGAAGCACAGTTGGAATAGAGCCAAGCAAAATACAAGGCTCGCCATGACAAGCATCGCACTGATCAACATTTTCAAGTTGGAGACTGAGTTTGATTACACATTAGCAAGGAAAGGATGCAAGGTGAGGGTAAAAAGCTTAATCCAATCAGGTATGGTCCTTTTGAGATCCTTGAGAAGATTGGTACCAATGCCTTCCGCCTCAATCTTCCTCCATACATGCATATTTACACGGTTGTCAATGTTGAGAATTTGAAACTGTATGAGCCTCCAATGATCCTAGATGAAGTCACAAACAATCAAGTTCCATCAGTTGATGACCTTTCACCAGAGTACATGTCAGAGTTGCCAGAAGATGTCATTCTCGACAGAAATGTCAGAACTTCACGAAGAGGAGATGTTGAGTACCTCAGAGTGGGCCTGAAGGGGATGCATCCAAGCAAAGCAAGATGGATGGAGATTGGTAAAGTGAGGGAACTTTACCCTCACTTACTTCCCAAGTAATAAAGCTTTTAGAGGTCCAAAAGCTCTCCAGTGGGGAGGCCTGATCCGGGGGACATTTTTTTAGTGAAATTTGAAGTGTCTCCAATACTCCAAAATTCAGCACCATCAGAAAGAGTTTGATGTCCTGATTCCAACGCAACTCGAATGGAGCGAAAAGGAGTCTGTTTGCTCAAGTTATGGCCAGTCAAACTGCCATCAGGGGTCGTCCAGAAGGTGAAAAAATGATCATCTCAGAAATCAACGAAGCAACATCAAATCGAAGGGCTCGTCGAGACGATTCCGGAAACGCTTGTTTCATCAGAATCCAACATCGGATGTTCAAGATATAGGCAATCAAAGTTTGGTTGACTTGAGGGTACAACTGATGACGTCATCATATGACGTGTCCATCCGTATTGTACGGAAACACAAGTGGGCGAATTCAACATGACACGTGGCAGTTGAGTCATCTTGTATGGACCAATCACAGAGCGACATGTGTCCAGCCGTACAACACAGGCATCACAAGTGGCAGTCTAGTCAGCATATGATTTGCTTTGTCATCGTACACGTCAGTTTCCTCATCAGCATCCTCGGTGAATGGGAGCCCGACACGTGTCATGCCAACTATCGGTGATCGGTGAAGTTGTTTGTTTTTTTTAACAAAAAAATCTTACGGGTTTGAACCCGTGATCTTCGCCCAAACAGCCGAGCCATTGGCCGTTGCACCGCCGAGCATGCACTCAGCTTATATGTGGCAAAGTTTTGTTTTATTTTTTTAATATTGCGGGCTAGTGGTAAAACGTGGCCGGCGGGGTTGGAACCGCCAACCACCCAAATAACAAAATGCTAAGCCTCTGGTAGACCATGCGGCGATTCTTAACCATATGTAGGCCACTATTTGTTTTGTTAAAGAACTATTAGCCGAGCCATAACAAATGGCTTAATAAGCCATAAACAAGTACAACTACCCTAACCATTAACAAACCTGAAGCTATTAGGAGGAAAAAGAGATGTTGTACGAATTTTTTAGGGGAGTTATGCATTTAATGAAGTGGTTAGGCCTATTTGGGATTATTTTATGTATAAAAGGAGGTAGTAGGCCTTTGTTTGGCTAAGTCCAGGTGGTGAGAACGGGAGAATGCTCAGGAGATTTTGAAGATATTTCTACACATAAGAGGAACGTCATGCTGTTGTGCTTGAAGGAGATAGTCTTGAAGCAATTGTAACTATTTTTGGAGTATAATCGGATCGGTCACTCCATTGGAGAGGGGCCCAAAGACATAGTCCTCAGGGACGAACTCCGTTATCAATTGTGTTTGTTCTCCTCTTTATCTTCTCTCTTTCTTTTCAGTTCATTATCTTAGCAAGCATATTATTTTCATTTGTTCATTTAAGCATTGTATTAATTTTTCATTTACGTTAAGCATTCTGTAAGCAATTTGTCCTAGATCCTAAATAGATCATTAGAGATGATGGAGACAAGAAATGGGTTCACCACCAAGTGTAATCTTGGAAAATAATATTTTTTTTGAGAACATAGTGTGATATGCAGACTAATACTAAATGACCTGAGAATGCAAGTAAAATGTAACAAAAACCTATGAAACTAGAAATGTGCACTTGAAAACTTGCTGGAGATGGAATGGAGCTCTAGAATCCTAATTTTTTTGATGTTGATGTTGGTTGGGACTCATACGCCATGCTGGGCGACTCAGTCTGGTTTCAGGAAAAAATGTGCCAGAGTAGGTTTCAGACAAATGGGTAATCAGATCTACAAAATTTATGTTTAGGCCTGGGCAATGGGACTCATTCACCAATAGTGGCGAATCAGTCCACCTCTAGATTTTTGGAAATTCAAAATAGGAAACTGTAGCCCTTAGTTTTCTTTTCTACTCCTAGTTTAGATCCAGGTCTGAAACTGCAAAATTTTGCCTATAGATCTTCTGCAAGCTTCTCTTAGGACTTTGACAACTTTGACTTTCTTTGATCACTTTTCCAATCTTAACTTCTTTGTAAATCTACAAGCTAGACCTACAAATCACATGCAAGAAGAGGGAAAAATGTTGTGGGGTTAGTGAATAGGGGTTTTCCTTGGTCAAATCGCTTGTTGGTAATTAAACCCTTGAAATGAAATGAAATAGAATGGAGAATGATGAATGAACAAATAATGATGTTGGAACTCACCAAACCCTAGAAAATAGGGTGTTGCAAACATGTAAGTATTTGTTCCAATGGATGAGCACTTAGAATCTAGCTTGATATTGAGATATCTTGAATGCAATGCTTTCTTGAATCACACAATCATACATCACAAATGTTAGCTCTAAACCAACAGGATGCAAACAATCTTTGACATGATGAATGAAACTTGAAAATGCTCTTGATTGCTTGATGATTTTCCCTTGAAATTCCTTGAATGCTCAAATACTCTTGTGAACTCTTGCATGCTTGATCAAACTTTCAAGGTATGAGAATGATGGAAAGAAGCTTGTATTTATACTCAATTATGCAATAATTCCTGAAATTACAACACTATAGGCCAACCTTAGATCTTGGAGAATAAAAACTTGCCAAAATTTTGAATTAAATTTGAATTTTATGTTAAAGGACACTCATTCGCCACCGTCTGGGAGAATGGGTTTCACCTAAGGGGAATCATTCGCCCATAATGGTGAATGAGTCCCAACTTAGGCATTTAAGATGGATTTCAAGATTTTAATGCTTTAAATAATATTTGATGGGATTATTCTCAAAAATACACATAAATAAGGCCCGAGGGTGCAAAATGGGGCCAATTAAAGTATAAGAAAACCCAATTATTAATGAGAAACCTAGAAAAATGTGAAATTGTGTTACAAAACTTTACATATAAGTGGTAGAAAGTGATTACATCACCAAGGCTTTTTGCATCACAGATATTACTTGGTAAGTGCTAAGTAAAGTGAAATAGGTATGTGGTGTGCAATGGAAATAAAATGATGGTCAATGAAGTTTGAATATTGGATGGTGTCCACTATTCTATTAGAGGATTGGTGGGACTAAGTTTTAAAACAACCATGGAGCATATTGTTGATGGAACATGTCCAAGTCAATAGGTGGCAAATGATGATTGCATTGTAGTGACCCTTTACATCACATTTTCATTCCTTTAAGAACAAACAAAGTCACACTAAGAAAATGTAAAGTGATGGTAATCAACAATATGATTTTTAAGAGATTATGATCTTATGGCCATGCTTTAAAGATGAGATTTTAAATGATAATCATCAGATTGTAGTGCAAAAAGGTAAATCAATGTCCAAAATTCAAAATTTAATTCTTTCAACTGCTAGGTGTTGGAACACATAGTACAAATGATGGAAACAATCGCAACATCAAATCCCTGTGATTTGCTCCATTTTTTGCTCTATTTTTCCCTTCCACCCACTATTTTAATGTATTTTTTGCCATTTTTTGAAAACATCGGTGTTATTTATCAAGATGGCACTATTTTTTGCATTTATTTGTGCCCATCAGAACAAGTCAACGCTAATTTTGGTTCTCCTTTGTGTCGACATTAGCACCACCTTTAGCACCGATATTGGCTTTGATTGTGGTTCCACCATTAGCACCGCATTTGGATATGAGTTTAGCTTTGAGGGTATGTGCAGGATCATCATGGAAAAAACATGCCCTTAAGTGGCAAAAAAATTAGAGAAATCAGAGTTAGGAAACTTGATGTAAAAATTTGAATAAGTTATCTATATTATTTCAAAAATATGTAAGAATAGAATCTGTAGCAAATTGAATGTAGTTTCTAAACTACTAGGTTTATTTATTTATTTTAAAAATCTATTTGGTGAAAATTTAAAATTTCAATGCAGTATTACTTAAATTTTAGGTACAAAATAAGAATTAGGTGTCTGTCTGACCACCCTAACCACAATAAAATGATAATATTTTTTTATAATATTTTAGATATAAGTAGAGGACTCATGTCCCGATGTGATGCATATTTTTTGGTAATTTTTTTCCAAGTAAATAATTAATTATGATTTTTTTATTGCAACTTTTTAAAAATATAAAAACTCATATGTCTAACCACCTTAACTTGGTCAAAACTCCATGAAATTCAATTCTTTTTTTTTAATCTTATAGTATGTGAAGCATAGAATGTGACGCATGTTTTGGATTCAAAAAATGTGATACTATTTGAAAGCTATAGATTTTTTTCAATCAACCTATCAATCAGGACTTTAGTCGTAATTCAAATAGAAAATGAATAATAATTATTTATTAAATTCAAAGTAAAGAATAATTTATATTGGTGGAAAGCTGAGAATATCCTTTAAAAACCCTTTTCATTTCATCAATTTTGGGTAAAAAAAAAATCATCCACATACCCTACAAATACCCATCATATTGCCACTTTTTGGCCTATCATGATCCTGCACATACCCTTGAGTTTAGTGCCATTTTTTAGCTTTGACTTTAGATTTGATTGTAGCTTCAGGTTTAGCACCAGTTTTAACACCCCTATGTGAAAGAGACTTATTTATATGTCTCATTGATGATGTAAAATAGTGAGATGTCAACAAGATACATGCATATCAAGAAGAGAATCACTTACATCACATCGACAAGGTATATATACAAGTGCTTGACAAAACACAACTCTTGGATATAACAAAGTAATGTCGATGAGACATTGAGATATCGATAACACAAATAATATTGTCTCATCGACACTAGCATGGAAAAGTTGCACTAATATATAAAGAAATACTGCCGAAGGAAAATATTGATAAGACAGTGGCATATCGACAAGAGATATTAACTTGTCTCATCAACATCGGCAACCAATATCAGAGGAACATAAGATCTAATGTTAATGATACATTGAGATATCGGTAAGACAAATAAGATTGTCTCATCGACACTCTTCAAGTAATGATCAAAAGCATAGACTGCTATACCACCAGGAAGGTATGTAACATATGTGGTAAAGCAATATACACCGTAACCTCACAACAAGAAGCCTTGAGCAAGGTGGTAGTGTGGTAAACAACATAAGGGAAGGGAAGAACATCGCCATACTACAACATGTATAATAAGAGACGACGGTAGTACGGTAATCATGGCATCATTAAAATTTACAACACTAAATGCAACAAATCACGTTAGTCACAATCCATTTGAATATAGCCCACCAAAATACTCTAAAAATCTAATAAACATGGTCTAATTTTTTTGTCAAAATCTTATTTTCAGGCATAGCCCACCATAATGGAGTTTTCATTTTAATAAACATAAAATAAAACCTTTGTTGAAACCTTATTTTTCAGGCGTAGCCCGCCAAAATGGAGAAGTGTTTCAGTAAAGAATGATAGAGAATGGTAAGGAGATGTGCATGATAGGAGGTATAGGATTCATTTTTGTTTATCTCATTCTTGCTTTGATCAACAAGGGTTACAATGTTCACTCTACTATTTGTAATCCAGGTATTTAATTGACATATGTTTGTATTATCTCAAATTCCTTCAAATGCTTTTGAAGTATCAATGTATCCTATATAGGGTTTAGGATGAATTCTTTTAATTTAAAAAAATAAATCAGATTCTTTTGAAGTATCAATGTGTCCTATATAAGGTTTAGAATAATTTATTTTAATTTAAAAAATTAAATAAATGATGTATTTTATTATGTTTAGATAATGTGGAGATCTCCTAAATCTACCCCAACACACTATCCTCTTTCACACTATGTTCATTACTCCAACTGCTAACATTTTACATTTTACATCTTTAATATCTTCATGATAGTGACTTTTAAATAGATCTCGATCTTTGCTTAAATCTTTATCATGTAACCCTTGAGTTCCATAATCCACCTTCAATCTCTTCTAAGAATATTGTCTTAAGCTATACTACATAGTATGCATATAAAGCAACTCCATACCTGCCATTGTTGCAAACCACCGCTCATTGCCTTGATTAAAATGCTACCTCCATAAACACAATAGCTTGTTTTAAAATCATGGTTTCTAGTGATTGACCATTAAGGTCACTAATTTCATCAAGATACAATGAGATTTTTGTCTTCGAAATTAAGGCATTATGCAAGATAACATTGTGAATTGTTTGTTGTGTACAATTTGATTTTCTTTCACATTTACTGCTTTGCTAACTTCCTTTAAGACTAGATATTGCACCATTAGTTGCAATCTCAAACAACTCACTCACAGTCACTTGAAGATTCCTTTCATTAGAATCCTTGTATAAAATAAAACTATTCCCTATAGACTGCCTACTTACTTACTAATATAGGAGACTCATTGTTTCATGGTATTTTGAGTTTTATGTAGAAGGGGTTAATATGTGGCATTTTTGTGTGCAGGAAGAATAGATTGTGATGCAATGTTCAGGTATGGATGGTTCAGGAAAAATTGGATTGCTATTGGTGTCATAACCAATTTGGATTGTGCCTTGAGCTGGTGCAAAACACTTCTGGGTGTTTTCGCTTGGGAGCAAAACTTGAGTGTAGAAATTTCCAAATATCTAATAGAGGAAGTTCCTACATTCTAAAGATAAAATCATAAATCTCCTTATCCAATTTCTGATCCAACCTGACATCTTTAATATCCAATAGAGAAAATTTGTACATTCTAAAATAAAATCATAAATCTTCTTATCTTTGTACAATCACTCATTTGAATTTGTACAATCACTCATTTGTATAGTTTTAGGGCCACATCCATGTACATATCTTCTTCTTTTGCTAGTTGAATGATAAGGCTCTGCATTTTCTTCAATCTCCATCTAAAATAATCAACAACATGCATTAATTTATGATTGTACCTTGAACCAGTGTGAAACACTTCTGGGTGTTTTCGCTCCGAAGCATAACTTGTGTGTAGGAATTTCCAAATATCTGACAGAGTAAATTCCTACATTCTAAAGATATATTCTATGAAACATTCCTTATTTTCTATGAAATAGTGTATATATTCTTGTACTTGTAAATATTCTTTTACTATTATGTCTATTAAAGAAAACAAATTTTGAATAAAAAATGCTTTACCCTTATTGTAAGTGAGTATGTGAATTATTGTTTACGGAAAAATATTACAGTGTTAACATTTTCAGTTTACTAGTTTCAAATCTTCATTTTTTATGTATATAAAGTTGTATGCACTCTTTATCTCTAATGACATAAAAAAATAATGTCATCAGAATCAGGGTTTTCAATTTCAACACCATCATTGTCCACACTTTTCATATCCTATTCACTTTTAAGTACAATCATCAAAATTTTATTTTTATTTCTTGTCCCAATTAATATTGATTCCTTTCAGCACAACACAGTAGGTTGCATGTTAAATTTCAAACATTTTCTTTGCATTTTTTTGTATATATTATTTTCTCAGTGCATCATTATGTAACAATTTCACTTTTGAGATATGGGTATGTGCAGGATCATGATGGGCCAAAAAGTGGCAATATGATGGGTATGTGGCTGATGACTATTTTTTAACCCAAAATTGATGAAATGAAAAGAGTTTTTAAAGGAGATTCTCAACTTTCCACTGATATAGATTATGCTTTACTTTGAATTTTTTAAGTAATTATTATTCATTTTCTATTCAAATTATGACTAAAGTCTTGATTAATAGGTTGATAGAAAAACATCTATAGCTTTCAAATGGTATCACATTTTTTGAATCTAAACATGTGTCACATTCTATGCTTCACATACTATAGGATTAAAAAAAAAATGAATTTCATGAAGTTTTGACCAAGTTAAGGTGGTCAGACATACAAATTTTTATATTTTTTAAAAATTTGTAATAAAAAATTCATAATTAATTATTACTTGGAAAAAAATTACAAAAAAATATATGTCACATTGGGGCATGAGTCCTCTACTTATATCTAAAATCTTATAAAAAAATATTATCATTTTATTGTGGTTAGGGTGATCAGACAGACACCTTCTTCTTAATTTTTCCTTGAAATTTAACTACCACTACATTGATATTTCAAATTTTCACCAAATAGATTTTTATTTTAATTAAAAAAACCTAGTAGTTTAGAAACTAAATTCAATTTTCTACAGATTCTATTGTTACATATTTTTGAAATAATATAGATAACTTATTCAAATTTTTACGTCAAGTTGCCTAACTCTAATTTTTCTAAATTTTTTGCCACTTAAGGGCCTGTTTTTTCCTTGATGATCCTGGACATACCCATATACAGTAAAAATAAATGAAAGCAAATTTTTTATTTTTCAAGAGAAATGTATAGTGAATACCCTATTTCTTTCAGATAAGTATGCGAGTGAAATAAGACATAATTGGTTGAATTTGGTTTTCTACTGTATAATTTTTTTTTATGCGGAGGCTGCAACAACTTATCACAGATTAGTTTTGGATAAGAAACAAGGTGTTTCTAAACTATTTCTAGAGGGGGAATCTCTTAATGTGATTAATTGTCTCATGATGAAATGTCCTCCTTCATGGTCAATTGCTAATTTTATTAATGACTCGATACCTATTAGTAACTCTTTTGAGGAGATCAAAATCACACATGTTTTGAAGCGAACATGATGGCTGAGAGATCTGAGTGGGATTCTTTTGAATCACTAACTCACATGTCCCCATTCAACTGCTTAGCTGGTGGGCCCATGCATAGTTAATTTTTCTGCTTATTTTTCAGCAGTCAACATAAATTTGTATTTATAATAATTAATAATAATTTGTGCAACTAAAAATTCAAAAGAAAAAATAAAAATAGATATTAAAAAGGAGGGAAAAAATTAGTGGAGCCATGTGGCATTTTTGATATTATGCAGATGCTGCTTATTTCCATCCCCCTATTTTTTTCAACAACTTATTTTCAATTCTTAAGCAGTAGCTACTTAAAAACATTCCAAATTATCCTTTCCTGTGATAATTTTTTTTTGCATGGGAACACTCCAGCTGCTTAAACTGCTTAAATTTAACTAGAAAACATACTTAAGCAACTGCATGGGGATAGGGTTAATCTGAAGTATATTTCTAATGATGACCAACTAGCTTGTTTCTAGGCAAAATTTTCTTGGGGAAAGGTTTCTCATTATTATTTTAAGTTGGTTTTTGCATGTCGACCCTTTTCTCTTTCCTTGGTTTCTGTAGAAGGATGGATTGGTAGTTTTGGAAGGGTTACTTGGAATGATAAGCCCACACATATTTGTGGGTGTTTGTTGGATTGTTTTGAGTAGCGCCTGGTTCATTTTACTTTTTCATTTCTTCTAGGTGTTCTTTGGTTTTTGTTTTTTTCCTATAGCTATGGGTGGCAACCATTGCATAATTGAGTTGAGTTCCTATGAAGGGTTTTAGAAAAATGCTACTATGTGGGAGCACTTGGAATTGGGGGGGTTAGTCAATTTATGTAGAGAATTCAAGGCCCAAACCCTAATGTAAAGGATTTATTTGTGAAAGGATGGAATGGGAGGTCTCTATGTTACCAGGGTGTTGAGTTTCGAATTGAAGAGGATTTTACTACGAAGGTAACTCACCTTTTAGTTGCTTGGAGAAAGTTTTTTAGAGACAGGGGAGTGGCTAAGAAGGCTTTTGCAAATTTATTTAAACATGATGAGAGGAAGAAGGTTAAGGAAATTGGAAGTGGAGGATATGCTAGCAAGTCCCTAAGGCCACTTTGGAAGGACCTCATGTTGGCCATTTTTCAATACTTCACCCTTGAAGGTAGATTCTCTGTGGTTTACACTCAACATTTTATGTTCTTAAATCATTTTAGGCATGATGTTTCAGTGTCATTTCCTTTTTACCTATTACATTCTATGGAGAAGAGTATTGAAGACCACAAAAAGAACCCTAAGAAGGTGGTTCTTCATCAAGGGCTTATGTGTTTGTTTTTTTCTCATATCAAGCTAAAGTTGATCTCAGTCTTCCCTAAAACTCCTGGTAAGAAGGAAGTTAAAAATTATGGGTATGAAATAGGGGACTCTTCCAGTGAATGGGTTGGTAGTTTAGAGGAGGAAGATTCAGAACATGAGGATATGTTTGTTGATGAAGGAGGCTTTGAGGAAAGGGATGAGGAATTGGAAGAATGTGGTAAGGGCTATGAGACTGATGTGGAGTTGTGGGAGACTATGGCTAATTTTGTTAGAAAATATTGAAAGGGGAAAACAAAAGGAATGAAGAAAGTTAAAGCTTCTGCCAAAAGGAAAAGTGAGGTGGTTGCCCCTAGTTTGAATGTGAATCCCACATTATCTTCTAGAAAAGAGGGTTTGAAGGGTTTTCATCTTTTGGATGATGAGGGTTTGAAGGGTTGTCATCCTATGGGTGATGTGGATCCTTCAAATTTTGATTTTGTTTAGAATGATTCATTGGGGAACCCTGTTCCTGGTAAGGATGGTCTACTAGAGAGCTCCCTAGTGCAAGGGCTCAAGGTTCTGGTTAATTTGTGCGGTAAATTGAGTGGCCCTGTTGATATGGGAAACTCTATGATGGAGGTGAAGCCTAATGAGAGTGGCTTCGTGGATATGTAGGGGATTGATGCAGTTAATTGTTCTCAGGATTTTTCTATTGTGGAGAAGGAAGTGAAGAAGGAATGTCTAGAGATGTTAGTTGATTTGGAGAATCTGCCAGATAAGGAGAGGATAAGGGTGGATGTTGTGGATGTCAAGGATTCCCTAGCCAATGAAGAGGATGAACAGAATAGGGATTGTTCTGATGCCCCTGTTGACTTGGAGTAGAAGGTTCAACCTTCAGTTGAATGGGATGAAATTGACATGAATATGTTTTGTAGAATGGCTGAAGATGGGACAAGAAACCTGTTTTCCCTAGTTAAGTGGTTATTTTATGAGGTTAAGGAGCTTAATATTCAGATGAAAAACTAGTAGGATGTTTGTTTTTCTATGCTAAGAGGTAACCAAAAGGAGTGGGAAATAAATGGCAAAGTGAAATCAATGCATATTAGGCTTGATAAGCTACTGGCCAATGTTGATCATTTGGGGGTTTCTCATGAGGAAAGAATTTTCTCTTTGGAAGTTATTTTTAATAAAATGTTAGAGGACAAAGTGGCAAGTCTAGAGGATAAAATGGGAAAGATGTTGGAGGACTTGAAAATGGTGTCAATATCAACAATAACCCTTTAAAGACCACTACTATGGGTCTTTCTGTTCTGAATGAGAAAACGCTGAATTGGACCAAAAAACTGTCTGACTTGGGTAATATGGAGGAAAGTATTGAAGAGATTAGTAGCTCTTACCTGGTGTAGAAAGCGAAAGCTTCTATTCTTGTGTTGGAGAAGGACATGCAGGTGGGTCCATGCCTTAGGATGAGGAGCAAGATGAAAAAGAGGTTTGTTGTTGCTATTGAGGAGCTGAAGGATGTTATCAGTATCCATGAGGAGGTCATCAAGGAGAACATGGCCTCGACTAATGTTTTAGATAATTTTTTGTAGCTGGTGCTTCCTCTTTTGGTTTAGTAGGTTTGCTAATGTTCCATCTTATGCTGGCTTCTTGGTTTTTTGGGTTGTTGGGCTTAGTGGTTTAATTTCTCTTGCAACTTGGTGTCACTGTAAAGAGTTTCAGGGCCCCTTCAAAACCTATTTTTCCTTATCAAAAATAGATTCAATCTAATTTTCTACTGTACAATTTTTTTTATGTGCTTTTTACTTTTTGCATGTGGATTACCCTCAGAAAGAGACTACTTATCTTTTCTTAAATGAAGCCTTTACATTTCATATCTATGAAAGGAATTTGCTGCTTGACAATAGGTTCATGAAATTCATACAAATTAAGATTAGTGTAAAAGGCCATCCCCACAAATGTTGTTTGGTCTAGAATTATAATGGAAAAAGAAAAGTTTACTAGGATAATTAAATAGGTTTTCAATTGTCTAGGTACAACATAATATTAGTGAAGCATTTCAAAGTTTAGGCATTTGAGATTCATGGATCTCATTGGAGGTCACCCACCTAATATAATAATAGTAAATTAGTATGAACCTTTAGTCATAAATTAAAATGCAATATAATATCTCTATGTCTCTCACACATGAAAATTTCATATAACCACATACCTTGTAAATGCTGACAATCGACTTATGGCATTCCTTAAGTCAACTGTGAGACAAGAATCCCCCCTAATTGCCAATGGCATGATATTCTATCAAACACATTTATAAAAAGGGTATGTGTAGGATCATGATGGGCCAAAGTATATATTAAGGGTATTGAAGGCATGTGCTGAACTATTTTACCCAAAATTGATGAAACGAAAAGGGTTTCTTAGAGGAGATCTTAGATTTCCACCAATATAAATTATATTTACTTTGAATTTAATAAATAATTAGTATTCATTTTATATTAGAATATGACTAAAGTCCCGACTGGCCAGGTTGGATTGAAAACATCTATAGCTTTCAAACGGTATCACATTTTTTGAATCCGAAAAATGCGTCACATTCTATGCTTCGCATACTATAGAATTAAAAAAAATAAAATTGAATTTTATGAATTTTTGACCAAGTTAAGGTGGTCAGACATATGAGTTTTATATTTTTAAAATTTGTAATAAAAAATTCACAATTAATTATTTACTTGGAAAAAAATTACAAAAAATACATGCACTGCCATCTAGACATGAGTCCCTCATTTATATATATAAAATTTTATAATTTTTTTTATCATTTTATTATGGTTAGGGTATTTATATTAATTCATTTTATGTTTTCCCGAAATTTAAGTACTACTACATTGAAATTTCAAATTTTCACCAAATAGATTTTTTAAAATAAAACCTAGTATTTTAGAAACTACATTCAATTTGCTACAAATTCACTCTTACATATTTTTGAAATAACATAGATAATTTATTCAAATTTTCATTGCTTGGTAACATTGATTTTCCATTTTTTGCCACTTAAGGGGCCTATTTTTTCCCATGATGATCCTCAAGACATACCCAAATTAATAACATTCAATTTTCATAGTCCATGAGAAGTTATGTAAAATTTGCACATAGTTTATCCGAAATATTACTCACAACATTTATGAAAAAGGCCATTAGTAATTTTTCTCACACAAAAACATCAAAAATAAATTTAGTGCTTAATCAATGTTGTCTCATTTATTTCCACCCACTTTTCTCTTAGTGATTTAGTTTTTTTATGCCATCCACGTCCTCTCTCCATGGCCTCCTCTATGAATAAAAATTCTACCATAGAAGCTTTCACTGCACTATCGCTGAGAAGGAAGAAGCAACTTGCAGGACCGCGATAAAAACTACTCTACCACACTAAGATGATGAAGGAGTCATGGGATAGTGGTGGTCACCACACTACCGTCAAGAAGGATGAAGCACCTTACAAGACCATGGTAGAAACCACTCTACCACACCGAGCTGATGAAAGAGCCATGAGACAACAGTGGTCATAGAAACAAGGCGGGAGTTTGGATAGGGCAACATTTTGATTTTCCATTACCCAATTCTATATCTTTTCAACATTTGTAAATCACTTGTTCAATTCTATATCTTTTCCTTTCATGTAAAATAATGTAAATCACTTATTTGAACACTGCAATTGAAATCATCTCTTTTCTTTTATGCATCTCGTTAATGCTGTAGTGAAAATTTGATAACAATTAGTTTACATTCATTTACTTGCACTTGTAAGTATTCATATACATCTACACACACTTCACATCCATTTCATATAACTATGTTTGGGATTTTTTTGTGAGTAAATGGTGAAAGAACATTGTATCCTTATCCACATTTTATAATTCATGTTAATTTTTTTTCATTGCAAAATAATATAATTGATTTCACATGAATTATCAAAATAAATTCATGCTAATTTTTGTTCATTGCAAAATAATATAATTGATTTCACATGAATTATCAAAATAACTACTTGATAGAAAATAAAGAATTAACATTCATGCTAGTGATGTCAAGAAATATTTCCATTGTTTGGTTAGTGTAATCAAATTGAGGATGAAAATTGAGTCACAAGGCTAGACTAGGAAAAATGTACAATGATAGGCACTCAATTAGGCGCCCCAAACTAATTACATTAACAGCCAAAAGTCAGCGCTCAAGTTGGCGTTAAGGAAGAAATCAAATGACAAAAAAGGGAAAAAAGGGAAAAACACCGCGTGAAGGAAGAAATCAAAATAAAAATTTTAAAAATTTCCTGTGTGAAGGAAGAAATCAAGCGAAATAAAAGGGAAAAACATCGCGAGAAGAGAGCAGGGCGCACGAAGAGAGTACAAAGCCAGGATGCACGAGGAATTCTGGTGAGGAGAGTACGCAAGTATTTGAATTTTATCATAAGATTATATCAAATTTATTAAATGATATTTATTTTATTTTTTCTTCGATCGGTGATAGTATTTTTATTTCAAAATATACAAAGCTCCATATAAAAATTTCTTCCAACACCATCACATCATGTCTGTTAAAATAGAATAAAAAACTACGGATCAAAAAGCCCTACCACAACCACCTAAAAACTATCCAACTAACTACTACCCAAACACTAGCTATTTACAATATTGAAACCAAAAATAGGGTTTAACCCCTTAAACTTATACATCAATAGCTAGCTTAAACATAGTAAACTAGTTTACGTGAAAGTTCTAGAAGGGCTGCCTAAATGCAATGGGAACATTTCCTCGAGTGGATTCACCTTCTTTATCGAATGCAAAACATTCTTCTCACACAGCTCCTCTCTGGAAATGGCTTTGAGTCCCACTATTATCTCCGGAGTCTCCATTAATTTGATGCACAGTTTCAAAGCTTGCCACCCCCATTCTGCACCCTCTCTCCACAAGGTTTTGGTTCTTCCTTCTGGCCACCTAATGAAAGGGCGATTTATCTCTACTACTTCTGGGTCCACACCTTCCATTCCTTCACTTACAAAATATTTTCCTGGTATAGCCCTTTCTAGGATACTCTCCATGTTCACCAAGAAATCCCTATGCACCAACACTTTCATCACTTTCCTTACAACCTCCACCGACTCTCCTAAGTCCAGTCCCCACGCCATGATTAGAGATTATATATCCAGATTAGTCTGATATCTATGCTTCAAATCTTCGAAGCCATTACCCAGAATGATTTGCATAGATTGTGCCACGTTCACATCCTTGTACAAGAACAAGCCACACAGTCTATTCACCGTCACTTTTCCATCAAAAGGATCCAATTTCCTCCTTGCTTTCAGAGTGAAGTTGGCCTCCATTTCTTCTCTGGTACATTAGCCACCAGACTACTTCACACTACCATCCTAACACTCTCCTGACTCCCACAAACCAAGAAGCATCGAAATAAATGCAAGAAAAAACTTCATTACATAGAAAATTTCCGACTATCAACATTAATGTCAAACGTACATCCAACGTCGGAAAAAAGAGCTAATTCTTCAATAATTTCAAAAAAAATTCCTTCAATAATTTGAAGTATATTTTAATATGTTAATGATATATTTTTTATTTCCTTGAAAGTAAATGATATTAATTAGTTTAAAAGTAATAGTCTTCAATAGATTTATTTGGATCATCAATAATAGTCTTCAAAATTGGCCGCCAGTTCAAGATCATTATGCTTTCATAATACTTTATATCCATGTAAACCAAGCTCTCTAAATATATATCAAACCTAGTTCAAAAAATATTTTTAGATGAGGCCGTGCCTTTATAGCTCTCTTACTCGCTTGACAAATCCTTGAAACTCTGACTTCTTAACATTCAAAAGATAAATGGAATGTCCTCAACACCTAGTAGAGCTATCCAAAAAATCTAACTAAAAGCTAACCCAGTTTTTTAGTTTAATAATTTAATTATAAGTTTAAACTTTGAATGTTAATTTTTTTATGTGTTATTGGCTTATTGAAGGATGCAACATTGTTTAATATTTATATCTATAAATTGTCTCTATCACATTAATAGTGTGTCAAATGGAAAGGAACTTGTTGGAAGTAGTATTTACCGTTACTAGTGGCTCCAGACCATAGTTGGTAATGCAGCGAAATAAAGCTTTCAACCTCGTAGGCCATAGAGAAATGGGCATGGGGGGAAGATTAGGCAATCACTGACAGTATGGCAGCCTCCTCTACATAGCCCATTGATTATTACCCATTAACTTTTCCCATTTCCCTATGGCTGGTGGGACAAGTTTTGTTTGGACATTAGTAACTATGGATCTAGATTCACTAAGTATTGGCAATTTAGAGCATACTACTTCCAACAAGTTCCTTTCTATTGTGAGTGTGATAGAGACAATTTATAGTTATAGATATACTTAGTATTGGCAATTTGGAGCTTAAGACTTCCACATTTCTTTGATAAATTTGGAGCATAAGACTAAGACTACTCAAATGACATTGTATCCAAGTAAAAATTTATTAAGGGCATAATAGTAGTATACTTGTGTATGTGTATTTCCTTAAGCTAAAATTTGCATTTATACTTAATTGATTTATGTATACTTGTGTATGTGATAAAATTTTCTTCTATTTAATGATATTATTGTGTATTTAAGGTCTATTTAATAAAGGGTGCATGAAACAAGTTTTAAATCCTTAAAAATCTTTAAATTTCTAGGGTTTTTTCATTTTTCCGAGTTTGTGCCGAGTCCCTGAGTCCTCGAATCGAGTCACCCTAGCTGAGTCCAAGGCGAGTTCGAGTCTTATTACTATGGATGTGATACAAAAAAAAGGTGCTTACACATTGGTTGAATATATCCTCATCAAAATGACTAGAAAGAAATTTCAAATTTGTAAGTAAACTCAAACAGTCAGGAAAAATAGTCATAAAAATTGGAAGTAAACTTTGGCAGACATGTAGGTGAACTTAATTCATTTGAATTTATGCCTCTTGGTAAACATTAGGATCTCCCCTCCTAAATTTTGGACCAC
The DNA here is from genome assembly GCA_007258455.2 of Sequoia sempervirens. Classification (NCBI taxonomy): domain Eukaryota; kingdom Viridiplantae; phylum Streptophyta; class Pinopsida; order Cupressales; family Cupressaceae; genus Sequoia; species Sequoia sempervirens. The sequence goes on along the minus strand of VDFB02105785.1, from coordinate 194,510,857 downwards.
ATCCATTACCTCCACATAAAACTGGACATCCTTGGTCTTCTTGGTTCCCACACCATGATATGGTTATGCAAATGAAAATGAAGAAAAGTAATCATCTCCTTCTCCACTAGCTAGAAGAATGCATGCTTAATGTTTTGATACATGATATCATCTCTCTCTTCTACTCTCATGGTTGAATACCGAAATCCATTATGGTGGGCCTCCAGAGTTCCAGTCATCTTTCATCCTTTTCCACCAAATGCTAGCCTAATCCACACGTCTGCTAGCCTAAGTGGATTTGTTTTTGAAAGTTGAAGTTTCTCCTAAGCCACTAGTGTAGCTCTCTCTTCCTTTTCAGACTCTTTCATTGCTACAGATCATCTCTGGGATTTAATCATTTGTACCACATGGTTGATGTGCTTTGAATCCTTACATCTAAAGGAAATTTCCTTAACATAAATACTTCTAGGGAATTTCAATGTTGCCATTGTAGTTGGCATTAAAGCCGGTACCTGCAACATAGAAAATTATCCTTATATAAGAATTCCCTCCATCTTGTTGGATTGTAACACTCTTGATGTTGGCTACATGAAATTTGATTTTGATTCCTCTTCTACATTAGAGGGCTCATATCCTTGATCTGACTCTTTTGAATTATCAAAATCAAAATCACTAGCTTCCATATTCAAAAATTCTGAACCACCATCTTCAATAAATTTATCTAGATCATCAGTAATACTCTTCAAAATTGGTCGCTAGTTCAAGTTCATTCTGCTTTCATAATACTTTATATCCATGGAGTTTAGCCATTCCTTGATGCCATTAGGTGAAGATTGAGGAATGGCATCAATGTGGAGTACATCCTGCTTGAAGTATTTGAAAACAATAGCCATATCAAATGCGTTTTTCCCAAGTCCTACTCTCTCAAGGTTAATAATCTCAATCTCACTAATAGGGATTACTAAGAAAGGTAATTCCACCAACTTTACCAAACAGCTTACCATATGAACAATAAAAGTAGAGGCTTTGAAAGGAACTCCATGAAAACCAAGCTCTCTAAATGGTATATCAAACTCTAGTTCAAAATATTTTAGATGAGGTTTCTCCCATAGCTCTCTTACTCGCTTAACAAATCCTTGAAACTTTGTATTGATTTTATTTTTCTTATCCCTCTCTTGCCATTCTTCCTCAATTTCATCAAGATCATACATTGACCTTCTTGCCCCTCCTGATGTTTGGATCACATCCATTACCTCCACATAAAACTATACATCTTTGGTCTTCTTGGTTCCCACATTGTGATATGGTTATGCAAATGAAAATAAAGCAAAGTAATCATCTCCTTCTTCGCTGGCTGGAAGAATGCATGCTTAATGTTTTGATACATGATATAAGCTCTCTCTTCTGCTCTCATGGTTGAATATTACTAAAATCCATTATGGTGAGCCTCTAGAGTTCTAGCCATCTTTCTTCCCCTTCCACCAAATGCTAGCGTGATCCACAAGTCTGCCAGCCTAATTGGCTTTGTTTTTGAAAGCTGAAGTTTCTCCTAACTCACCAATATTAGCTGTAACTTTTTTGAAATTTTATTATGGTATGTGCACTTTGATATGATGTAATATGATTATGGTTTTGCTCATATGTTGTAATATTAGATATATAACAGAAAAATAAATTATTACATGAAATAAATAATAACTTTTCATTTTAAATGTTTTTTTTTGTTGTAGAACACGGGTCTTCCAGAAGATCGAGATGATACTCAACATGATATAGATCCACAAAATATTGGTTTTGCTGGTATAGATAACATGGTAGAGGATGATGATGACATAGTTTATATGGAAGATACAGAGGCTGATGACAATTATGATGATGATGACGATGACAACGACGATGATCACGATGGTGATGATGATGATGAGACAATTGGTGATAGTAACCAATGACATTCATGATCATATAGACTACATCATGGATCATTGTTGATACATTGTTATGATGACTCTTTTCATGGTTACTATCATATGTATCATTTTCATAGCCTACAATACTATTGCTGAGTTGTATCATATTGACATGTATCATTTTCACTATATCATTTGGACATGTATCATCTTGACTTGTATCAATTTGAGTTACATAATTTATCAATTTTATTTATATCATTTGTACATGTATCATTTTCACTTATGTTGATTGTTGGAAATGTATCATTTTGACATATTTTTGACATACTGGCATATTTGACTTTCACTTGTTTTAGTTATATATGATGATGATCTTATCAGTATTGACTTGTCAATTTATATATATTAAAAGTGGTCAATGATTTTTGGATGGATATTTATTAAGTATGATGATTTTAATTTACTACTCAGGATGGATGTTGTCAAATTCAATTAAATTATAGATATTTGACTCACTTGTTTTAATTATAGATGACGATCATGTTACAATAATTATATTATTATTTAATCATATGAGTTAAATAATTAAATTACTTACTCTATAATCATATGAGTTATTTAAGAGGCACAATATATTTAACTAATTAAATTGAAATAAAACATATTAAATTAATAAAGGGAAGGAAAACAAGAAGCATTTTTAGAAGAAAAAAGGAAGCAAAACAAGAAGCATTTTTAGAAGCAAAACAAGAATAATTTTTAGAAGCAAGAATGAATTTTAGAAGCAAAAAAGGAAGCAAAAGAAGAAGCATTTTTAGAAGCAAAACAAGAATCATTTTTAGAAGCAAAAAAGAAAGCAAAACAAGAAGCATTTTTAGAAGCAAAAAATGAAGCAAGCAAAACAAAAGTATTTTTATAAGCAAAAAATGAAGCAAAACAAGAAGCATTTTTAGAAGCAAAAAAGGAAGCAAAACAAGAAGCATTTTTAGAAGCAAAAAAGGAAGCAACAATGGAAGCCAAATTAGAAGCAATCTTGGAAGAAAAACTAGAAGCAAAACCGGAGTCAAATGTGGAAGTAAAATTGGAAGCACAATTGGAAGCAAACTTGGAAGCAAAAGGGGAAGCAAAACTAGAAGCAAAACTGGAAGCAAAAATGGAAGCAAAACTAGAAGCAAAACTAGAAGTAAAACTAGAAGCGAAACTCGAAGAAAACCTAGAAGAAAAATTGAAAGCCTAATTGGGCGCTAATTTAGACATTATTTCTCACGTTATTTCCCAATGCTATTTTAGGTGTTAACAAAGGTGCTATTTTCATCGCTATTTTAGGTGCTAATGGGGATGTTGTGATTTTTCAGCGCTAACCATGTTGCTAATTCTGGCATTACGTCTAGCACAAAATTCAGCTTAAAAGTCGACACCGAGATGATCATACATGTTAGTTCTGACTAGAGCACCTAGTACGTGGATTGAAATACACTAAAATCTGGTGCTATTTTAGGCGTTGTTTTCCTATTCTGCTATAGTGAACTATAAACTAACATAGAACAAAGGATGTTCTAAATAGCAAATAATGAGCAATTACAGATCAAGTATATAATAGTGAACTTGATTCAACTGAATCAAAAATTATAATTAGGAGTTTTAGCTCCTTAATTTCATTGTAAATTTGACTGATTAGTGCCATAAAAAAAATGAGTTGATGCTCAGATTAGGGAGTGGGTTCAAGTCCTTAGAGTTGGTACTCTTAAATCAGGGGATTGGCATCTCCTTAGGGTTGGTGCCCTTAAACATTGTAACTAGTGAGGTTTTACTGTGAGGCTAGATTAGGATAGTAGATCCTAGTAGCTATTCTCGCCATGGTTTTCCCCATATTGGGTTTTCCATGTATATCTAGTGTTATGTGCTTATGTATGTGTGTTTATCTCTTTGCATATACTTCTATATTCATTTAAAAGTATTAAAGGACTATTTTTAATTGATCTACTAATTCACCCCCATCTCAATAGATAGTTGTGTTCTAACAATTGGTATTAGAGCCCTAGTTCCTTTCGAGAATCTTAATCAACTCAAGTAGATCTTGGATAGTGAACACAATGGCTAGTCAAGAATTTTCCTCCTCAAACAAAGCACCTCTCTTTGATGGATCAAACTATGCATTTTGTAGCATTAGAATGGAAGAATATTTATGTTCCTTAGGATTTGATGTATTCTCTTCTATTGTAAATGGAAATACAATTCTTGCTACTCTTCCTACTAATTAGGCTAATAAGAAAGCATATGAAAATAATGTCAAGGAAAATAATTCTATTATTTTTGGATTGTCTAACTTAGAGTCTATCAAAGAAATGCACTTTCAAACTGCACATGATGTTTGGGACGAGTTGAAGAACATCAATGAAGGTGATGATAAGGTAAATTAGGATGAGATACAAACTTACAAAGGAAAATTTGAAATTCTTAAGATGAGTGAAGAAGAGAAAATTACAGACCACCTCCTCTAGGTAGATGCAATAGTTAATGCAATCAAGGGCCTTGGAGAAGAGATGAAATAATCCATTATTGTCTGAAAGGGTCCTCAGATGCCTACTATCTAGATATGACTCTAAAATCTTTGCAATAGAAGAAGCAAGAAATTTGAAAAAACACATTGTTGATGAGTTGCATGGTGCCTTTTCTACCAAAAACATGAGAATGGGAGATGTAGATACATCCAAGAGAGAAGGTACTTTCAAGGAAGCCAAAAATGAGAAGGTATAAGAATCTACATTCGGATTTGAGGAATTTGATGAATAAGAAGCAAATTTTATCAAAAGATTGAGAAGAGGCTATAGAAAATAAAAATGTAGGTTACCCTTTAAATTCTTTAACTATGATAAAATAGGAAATTTTGCTACTAAATTCCCCTATAATGAAAATGATAACTATAAGAAAGAAGAGGATAGTAAAAAAATGAAACCATAGTTCCCCAAGAAGAAATTTTCAAAGAAAAAGAGTCTATACAAACAAAAAGAAAGTGATTCATCTGATGTTAGTGATAGCTCAAATGATGACCATGATTGTGCCTTTATGGTTGAGGGAAATGAATTCGTATTCATGGAAAAAAAATATGTAGATCAAGAAAATAGAGAAGTTGAAGATTTTAATGAGGAAGAAGGATAAGTTGATCTAGAGGGTGAACTCATCAATGCTCTAGATCATATCGATAATTTAAGAAAGAAGAACAAAAATCTAATGAAGCTTGCACAAAAAGAGGTAAAAAACCTAACCAGAAATATTGAAGAATCTGATCAAATGGTGGTGAACTTGAAGACACAAGTTGAAGATCCCAAGAGGATAGAAGATGTATTCAAAACTAAACTATAGTCTAAGCCTAATGAATGCATGAATTTGTAAGTAGAGAAAGTAGCTTTGAGAAAAGAACTTGAGAAGGCTAAAGAACAAATTGATGGTGGTTTTAATCTAAAAGGAGGCTTAGAGATTCTTGAAGAGTTGATTAACTCACAAAGGCCTTAAATCTCCACACAATCTCCACACTAGGGGATGAAATCAATGTGACATCAAACCACAACATATCCATACTTAGAACCAACATTAAAAACACTATTGACAACACCACCAACAACTCCTACACTATAAATCTCCAACAATATGGATACTATTGACATCAGTGACCAACTGTTGACATCAATTACAACACCTGCAGTATACTTGCAACAATACTTAGTCTTTAATAAAATAAAGTAAAGGATATTCCACCAAAAGGAAACATCCTATCATGTGGACTAATTATTCCAAACTTATGATCTCAATGAAAAGATAAATTCCATTATAGGGCTACAATGAAGCATAACCCTAACTACTTTTCTTTATATGACAAAAAAGCACAATATTCCACCCACACAAATCAAAAGAAAAACCAAGTAATTTCTTCACCTTTTCTCAACTTCATCTTTAAATTTCCAACATAATAAATTATTCCCTTTGTAGCAGCATAGTATATGATCTACTGATCTTATCTATTATTAGTTTTTGTTGAACAACAAAGGTATTAAACAAAGAAACAATGTCTTCAAATTGGGGGCCTATGATAGTTGGGGTGTTGTTTTTCTTATTATTGTTTCAGCTTCTATGGAATCATAAAACCATAGATATAAGTGGGCTTGGAACCAACAACAAATTGATTTTGGTTCATTCCAATATATCGTCTTATAACCTTGTTTTTTATTATTACTAGAGTGCATGTATATGATGGCTAACCATCACTATTCTCTGTAGGATCCTAACATTGCAAGGGTTTTAAACTTTTTATTTTAAAACTAGTTTTATGAATTTTGTGTATTTATTGATGTTTTGAAAGACAATAGTAATGGATCCCAGCTATGGAGACTAGTAATATTGTTTAAGGATATGTTGTTCTAAAACTTATAATCTAAACTAATGAAAAAAATAGGAATATAGAAAGTGAAACTTGTATCACTCTACTTAGTAGTTTAAATTAAATTATTTGACAAGATTTTTTTGAACAATCTAGTTAAAATCAATTTTTTGCACAAAGGGTTAACACAAAAATCATGAAAAATGAAATTAAAAATAAAATTGATAGGGTGAAGGTGACAAACAATTTAGGTTACAAACAATACAAACAACATTTTGTGCAAATGGCATATTGTGTAGAAAATTAAACACTATAATCTATAAAAAGTTAAAATATATCAATCAATTGTTTAGAAAATAGACCAATCCTACAAAAATAAAAAAATATTTTGGAAGGACAATAAAATAGAAAGTTAGTAGACCAAATCCAATCCAAAAATTAAAAATAAAACACAAAAAGTAGAGAAAAATAATTAAGGTGTAAAAAATAGAGAAAATTTTATGGCATGCTCATAGGAATAGAGGTGATAAATATTGGGGAAATGAGTCATCAATATATAGGTGATAATACATTCAATGGCCAAAAATTGAACCAAAACCTATAAAATAAAAAATTCTTAGGAAATACTATGAGTCAATCTAATTATGTAAAATTTTGTAAAACACACATGAAAATGTTACATAAATGATAATAAATGATGGAAATGATAGAATAGCTACTAGATTGACTACATAGGGTAGAGGTGACTTTTCAAAGTATAGGCGATGAATCGTGAAGAAATGTCATGCAAGGCAGAGGTGTAAATTGTAGTCTACGATCAATTTCTTCAACTAAATATATGAGATAGTTAAATTGAGTTAATTTTTTTCCTCAAGATTAAATGCATGAGTGAATTGGTTGCATGGAAAAGCTAACTTAGTGTATGATTGAGTTAAGTGATTGCATATAAGAGTTTATTGATTAAACAAATGACTTAACTAATTTTGATTGATTAGTTAACTAAACAAGGTGGAATTTGATGTAGATTTTATGTATTTTATTTAAATATTTGATGAATAATGAGATGATTCTTTTTCATTTATTTAAATAAATGTGAAAAGTTAGCTTACTAAATTAAATAACAAGAACTATTTAATTTAAATGATAATGAATTAATGGTAAATAAAAAATGAAATGACAAAGAATATTAATGATGAAATAATAAATTTTGGGGAATGATATTAATATGATAATGATAGAAAAAGTGAAATGATTTTGAAGTTGATTAGGTGAAAAAATAGGGTAGACCCAAATGCATGAACAAGAGGATCTACCAAATGGATTTTTTTTCACACTAAATCACTACAAAAAGATGTAATTATGAGAGCCAAAAGATGCAAATAACAATTAGAAATGCTACCTAACTATTATAGAAACTATGGGGGATGTTTTTAGAGCATAAAAACCTATGCACTTGGCTAGAAAGTTGTTGTTTTTTACCTACGAAGGACTCATTCTCCTTTAGTGGAAAATGGGTCCTTTTAGGGTTTTGAAAAACTAATTTCAGGGTCTTGTTCCTTGATGTATGCACTCTCAAATTCCCTATTATCAAGTTTTGGAAGTCTGTATGAAATTCTGTAGAGGTCTTTGCATGATCTTGCACTTTGAATGACAACATTTCCATATTTAAAAATTTAATAATTTTGCTCCAAATCTTGCTCAACTTGATCTTCAACATATAAATCTACAATCACACACTCAAGGGAAGAAAAACTTGTTTGTTAGTGAATGGGGGTTTCCCTTAGTCAAACCCCTTGTAGGTAATCAAACCAAATGATGAAATAATGAAATGAAACATGAAATATGAAATATGTAATTGATGTCACCTTGGATTTTGTCTTGTGAAACAAATCTACAAACTAACATGTAGTATCCATGAAGAATGTAGATCTTGGATTGTTGAATGTGATTTGAACAATGGTTTTAATAGATCTTCAATGTTACATCCACTTCTTTAGCTCAACAATATGAATGCATGCATCAAACCCTTGACATGATGATGTGATCTTGAATTGATGTAACAAACTATTGAAATCTACCTTGAAATTCCTTATGAATGCTCTTATAATTCTCTATAATGCTCTTGCTCTTGATCTCATGAAGTCACATAAGTTTTCTAGGAGAAACAAGGTGAATTAACCCCTTATTTATACTAAATTAGGATATTAATCTCAAATTTCAAAGAATTAAAGGCAACACCAGATCTAGAAATAAACATTATAAAATTCTTGGCATAATGAAATTCAAAAAGGGGGTTCTCATTAAGGGAGGACCCATTCACCATCTTGGGCGAATGGGTCCTGGATTAGTTTACCAGGACCTAACCCTAGGGGATTGAAGGAGGGATAAAAACCCATTCTAGATCATCTAAAAAAGGGGGGGTCATGTTAAGGGAGGACCCATTTTCCATCAATGGTGAATCGGTCCTAGCTTAGCTTACTAGGACCAAACTTTTCCCAATGAAATATTTTATTAATTAAATTATGATTGTTATGATAGATCTTTGGGAGGTGTCAAAATTAAGGCCTAAATTTGAATTAAAATGGGCTAATTACTCCAATTACCCTCAATTAATTAATGACCACCTAGACAAAATGTGAAAGTTATTTATAACACTTTACAACAATTAAACAAGGTACACATTATGTACATTTTATTTAGAATGGGCCCGATAAGGCTTAATTAAGAAAGTTCATCCTAGAAAAGTGTGAAAGTGTGTTACAACACTTTACAACACCCTTGAAAAGGATCAATTAAGGCATTTTTTAGTTAAATAAAGGTCCTAGAGTAGTGTGAAAGTGTACAACAACACATTACAAAACCACTCCAAGGAATCATTAGTTTAGTATTAATGTCAATTATCAAACCAAGTCAGGGAAAAGGATTACTTTTTCTGTTACTACATTTTTCCACCACTTTAGTGAGCCGATAACCCCATGTGAAACTAACACTAAAGTAGACATCCAAGACACTTAATTATGTAACAATAACAAAGATACATGATCATACCCTATCAAAGGTCAAGAAAAATAAACAAAAACAAAGGATCAAGCACAATTGTTTCAAGGCAATGTGAAATGGGGTTGTTTGTCCATAACATATACTACTCACTCTAGGGTAGTGGAACTCAGTCTATCCACTCGGTGAGTTGTCCAAAAGAAGTGGTTTACTAAGAAAGTCATGCTAGTGTGTTAGCTTCCCACCATATAATGAGAAATTCATGCTAGTGTATTGACTTCCCATCATACTAACCATACCAAAGATATCATCCTGATAAATTTAATAAGGCACCATAAAGTAAATACTTTTGAATATCATGTAAAAATTTTGTTAAAGGGGATTTCTCTTTTTTCATGTAACGATCTTCCTCTTAGGGAGCATTATTTCTAATGTATCCAAGAGAGGACAAGTGAAAAGTGTCAGATCATCACCCATGGGATGCCTCATTCACATCATTACATGATAGTAGATTGTACACTCTTGGACATAATCAAACCTAATGACACCACCAAGAAGAGGACACATCACAAGAAGAAAGGAAAATCACAACATGATATTTTTCCAAAAGATGTCATCGATGTATGCCCCCACTTTAAAGCAGTTGCTACACCATCATTGTGAGAAGCCAATGATTTGATCCCAAGACACGAGAGCTTTCCTTAGAAAACCATATGCCAAGTCATATATTTCCAAAATAAGCTACATCATGAAATAGGAATGAAGGGTTTCCCACACAAATACATAAGTGATCTATGGATTTTGGGTCAATATTTTTGTGCTACAATATTGTCATAGAGCATGGAACTATCATAATTCCCAAAATACACATAGAACAAGAAGAATGACACAAAGAGAGTGAAAACAAAGAAAAATCCTTTGGGGTCAACATGGAAGAAACATTGTCTTGATGCCTTGCATCATCCCCAAAAGGAAAACACAAGACAAATGAAAAACATAAAGGAAAAGCTTTTGGTTCAACATGGAAGAAAAATTAATGTATCAATGCTTTGCATCATCCCCAAAAGAAAAACACAAGAGAAATGAAAAATGATTATGAAATAGAGAAGAATTAAGGTACATATAGAAAAATACACAAAAAGAGAGAAACATCAAATGAAACGTCATGGGGGATCACATTACGCACATGCAATCACAAAGAAAAATGAAAAATAAAAAGACTAGTAAGGCACAGGTGAATCAACCTAAAGTAGGTCATCCACCTCCCAATCTCAGTCAATATAAACAGAGGATGAGCAACTAGATAAAGGCACAACATCAAGTGCCAAACTAGGACACGTACCAAGTTCAACACTCTTTTTAGGAAATTTTTCATTTAAGCTCATGGAAGAATAAAATAGTGTATTCAACTCATCATGCACTTGTTTATCAATTTTTGTAATGTCAGTGTCATCATCTAAGTTAATCACAGTAGGAGGTTGAATAAAAATGTTCAGAAAATGTTCTTGTTTATGTTGCAGTGAGGTTTGAGAGTCATCATTCATTTCTTCAGGTAGGTTTGGATTATGATTTTCTATGTTATGGTTGTTTTCTTGAGTTTTCAATGTACAAGCAATAACACAATGTCTACATCTATGCTCTCTAGCACTTTGATTTATTTTCAATTTATTGTCAATTTTCTTTTGTGTAAGAGTGGGTTTGTTAATCAAAGGTTCCTTCTCTTCCTTGGAAGGAAAAGAATAAACAACTAGAGGTTGCTCAACCACTTTCTCTTTGAATTTTTCAACTTGTTTGACTCTAGGAGGGACAACATGACTATTTGTACTATCCCATGGTCTCTTGTGGGAAACTATAGGAGGGTGTTTTATAGATTGTTCTTGTATGGTCGGAAGTGTTTTTGGTTCAATCATTGTCTCATCTAGGATGGTTAGTTCAGTCATAGGTTGAGGCATGTTGTGAAGGGATAGTTATGCTACTTTCATTTCCTTGAATTTCTGATATGATTTGAAAAAGAAATCTTCACAAGGCTTGATTGGTTCCATAGGCTTGGGCGAAAACTAAGATAGTGAAAAATTCCATTTTGCCAAGGAAGGATGGAATCCACTATAATGCATATGAAGATGTCATTTCCAAATGGAAAATTTAGACATTTATGCACAACTGAAGGGATGACATTCATGGAGTGAAGCTATGGATAGCCTAGCTTCACACAAATTTGGTCCAATTGTGGGATGATGGAGAATGAGACTATTAATATTTTTGGTCGCACCTTTAAGGGACATCTATCGAGCCTATCATAGGGAAAGAAAATCAGTTATATGTCTTGATCCATGCTTTTAGGTTGTCATATGTTTATTGATATAGCTCATGCACATATAATAATTCTTATATGATCACATTATCTCCATAGATGGTATCAATCAATATCCCATTAGTGGGATTATTATTGATTTGTCCAGCTATGCAAAGAGGACCATCAGGTGCATGTTTAGGTATGTCATTTTGTGAGAAAGCAATGCCAATAAGTTGTCTACTCAAGCTGTTGTGAGGTTTAGCTTCGATAAATGCTATCACATTCTTCATGGGAGGTAATTGCATTTCATCATCCATGTTGACATTGTTTTGTATTTTAGTAGGAGGATTGATTGTGGTATTTTTATTGTCTTGTTTGTTCAAGTACTCTTGAAGGAAGCAACTAAGTCTATAGATGATTTGCGTTTCATTTCAAATTTTAAGCACTTTCCTTAGATTTTGTATGATAGGGACCAAGCTAATTTCTATGCATTCACTAAGGATTTGGTCTTGTAAGTTTTCTAGTTGTTCATCTATCTCATCAATAACATCATGCACATTGGTTATAGGAGGTGAAGTCATGGGAAATGAAGTATGTAAATTGTGAGCCATGGAGGGTTTGATTCTCAACACTATCAGAAACAGAGTTAGGAAACACAAGATCCATGGTGAGTGATATATCATAGGATGACATGAGCCTCAAAATACATCTTATAATAGTATTGTGAATAGGACACCAAGTTGTAAAGCTCATGCAAGTTTTACAACCCCAGTGTGCAAACCCTAGACTAGAAAAGGGGAAATGCAACAACCTAGAATGGAATGCAATTTTTAGAGTCTAAGCAATGTAATTTACTAATTACACAATGCAATAAGTTGAAAATGAAATATTTTTATGTAATTTTGAACTTTTAACAATGTACTAAAATGAAGCAATTTAAGCTAAATGCAATGAAATTGATGAACAACAAATCAGGAAACTAAAATAGAAAAGTAAAAACACCAAACAAAAGCTAAAAACTAACGTTTTAATGTCCTAAAAATGTAGATAAGTAGCTAACAGAGACTCATTCACCAATAAGGGTGAATGGGTCCTAGTTAGATGTTTCTAAGATTTTTCTATGGATTTCAGAGTGAATTTTGATGCTTTTTCAATTGCTGGAAGGTTCAAATCAGACCTGATCAGGGACTCATTCACCAATACAGGAGAATGTGTCTTGGTTAGGTATTTTTAAACTATTTTTTAATGATTTTCAAGTTCTCATTTATATCTTTTTGTTCTAGGTCTGAGACAATGGGCTTTAGTTTCATATTTTCCAAAAAATTAATGTAAAAATTCAATGAAAAGATGAAATGCAAGGCCTAATTTGAAATTTAATTTTGTTTTGATTTTCAAACGCAATTTTACAAGATACAAAATGCTTGATTTGTTCTTGTAATTTTTTATATTTAGAAAGATGCAAAACAATGCAAATATAAACCCTATATGATATGCAATATTTGAATACAAAACAAGCAACCCTAAATGAGATCTTAATTCAATGCAAACCTAAATGAAAAAAAATGCAATATCTAACTTAAGACACAATGAGAAATCAAAAAATTGCAATGTTGAATGAGATAGGTTCACCAAAATGATTAGGTGAAAAATAGGGTAGACCCAAATGCATGAAAAAGAGGATCTACCACTGGGATTTTTTTCAGACTAAATCACTACAAAAGGATGTAATTATGAGAGCCAAAAGATACCAATAATAATAATTTTTTTAACCTAACTATTATAGCAACTATGGGGGATGTTTTGAGAGCATAAAAATCTATGTATGTAGCTAGAAAGTTGTTTTTGAGCTACGAAGCACTCATTCGACTTCAATGGTGAATGGGTCCTTTTAGGGTTTTAGAAAATTGATTTCAGGGTCTTGTTCCTTGATGTTCACACTTTCAAATTCCTTATTATCAAGTTCTGGAAGCTTGCATGCAATTCTATATAGGTCTTTCTGTGATCTTGCACTTTGAATGACAACTTTTGCAACTTTAACAATTTTGCTCCAAATCTTCCTCAAATTGATCTTCAACCTATAAATCTACAAATAGTCAATGGTAGAAAAGTTGTTTTTTAATGGATGGGGATTTTCCTTAGTCAAACCCCTTGAAGGTAATCAAACCAAATAATGAAATAATGAACTGAAGCATGAAATATGAAATATGTAATTGATGTCACCTTGGATTATGTCTTGTGAAATAAATCTACAAACTAACATGTAGTGGCCATGAAGAATGTATCTCTTGGATCCTTAAATGTGATTTGAACAATGATTGCAATAGATCTTCAATGCTACATCCACTTCTTTAGCTCAACAACATGAATGTGTGCATCAAATCCTTGGCATGATGATGTGATCTTGAATTCCTATAATAAACTCTTGAAATCTACCTTGAAATTCCTTATGAATGCTCTTGTAATACTCTATAATCCTTTTTCTCTTGATCTCATTAAGTTACATAATTTTTCTAGGAGAAAAAATGTGTATTAACCCCTTATTTATATTAAATTAGGAGATTAAGCCTAAAATTCAAAGAATTAAAGATGACACCATATTTGGAAAGAAACATTATTAAAATCCCACCAAAATTTAATTCAAAAAGGGGGGTCTCATTAAAGGAGGACCCATTCGCCATCTTGGGTGAATGGGTCCTAGCTCATTTAACTAGGACCTAACCCTGGGGGATTGAAAGATGGATACACACTAATTTCAGATCATCTGAAAAAGGGGGGTCTTGTTAAGGGAGGACCCATTCACCATCAAGTGCAAATGGTTCCTGGCTTAGCTTACCAGGACCAAACTTTTCCCAATGAAATATTTTGTTAATTAAATTATGAGTGTCAAGATAGATCTTTAGGAGGTGTCAAAATTAAGGCCTAAATTTGAATTAAATGGGGCTAATTACTCCAATTACCCTCATTTAATTAATGAACACCTAGATAAATGTGAAAGTACTTTATAACACTTTACAACACATAAAAAAGGTACACATTATGCACATTTTATTTAGAAAGGGGCCCGTAAGGCTTAATTAAGCAAATTCATCCTAGAAAAGTGTGAAAGTGTGTTACAACACTTTAACAAACCCTTGAAAAGGATCAATTAAGGCATATTTTAGTTAAATAAAGGTCCTAGAGTAGTTTGAATGTGTACAACACATTACAACATAACTCCAAGACATCATTAGTTCAGTTTTAATGTCAATTATCAAACCAAGTAAGGTAAAAGGCTTACTTTTTCCATTACTATAGAAGTCTACAATAATTTCCCTCATTAATATTCTCTTGCACCTTGCAATACATTTAAATCAAACATTTAATATTTCCTTAAAATAATATTTAGAAAAGGAGTCGATAAATTTTTTTTACCCTAAAGACCTAAAATTGAATAAGAAATTATTTAAAATACCCATAGTAACATTTAAATTCCTCCATCTACTATAAAGTCTATGCCATGTTTAGATTTCCATTTTTTATATAACTACATTAATCTCCTAATTTTACTTGTAGACTAAGACAAGACACGATTGATATTTTGGAGGAAAAATTATAGTCACTGCCTAACAATAAGAGCTAAATGCCTAAACTCATAATGAAAAATGATACCATTTATAGAATGAATATCTCACAAACCTTACTCTCAACCATAAATATGATTATTCATGATTTCAATACAACAAATATAAAAATTTAACATTATAATCTAATCAAAATCATCCACTAAAAAGACATATAATATATTAGCTTCATAATAATTTATTAAAAATGATTGAAAAGCTTCATCAATTTACTCTCACTCACTCTCACTTCACTCATCCATGCAACCACTTAAATCATCATTCAAGCCCTGAATCTTGACACATATCACTTGCACATTTGTCATGATCTCTCACTCAATATCATCCATTGATATTTCAAATCATCCTTCATCATTGATCAGGTATATGTGAAAGATATAGGTACACCATCATTTACCCATTCAAAACCTCCACAAATTTTGAGAAATCAAGTCATATTTGCATCCATTTTATAAATCAAGGTTATGTTACATTAAGATAAATCCACATACAATTATTACAACATTATCAAAGTGCAATGGAGTAATGTTCGGCATGTTTGTGGAGGTGATATTAGTTCAATTTGATTTACTTTATGTTGTGTACACATGCTATCATTGATGTAGTCAAATTTATTATTGAATTGAGTTCTATTGATGTCTTCATTTTCAAATTTGATAGTTTGATAGGCTTCACACTAACTATGCAAAATCTTAAAAACCACACAAGCAAAAGTTAGATAAATGATAATAAAAAATAAAATAGATACTACATAGACTACCTATGGTAGATGCAACTTTTTGAAGAATAGGTGATGGATGGTGAAGGAAACTCATGCAAGATAGAGGTATTGACTTGTATCCTATGATCAATTTCTTCAAGAAACTCAAATAAAAATTATATTTGAGATGTGGTATTCCACCAAGAAAAAGACAAGCCAAAAATTTAAGCAAGAATAAAAGTGAATAACACAAAACAAAATAAACTCAATTACCTTGCTTTCTCTTTTACCTCTAATCGAGTGATGAGAGGAAATACATTCAAGAAAAAATATATTGCTTCAATATATGTATGTATGTTGCTCTCAATTTTTTTATCATAACACTAACATTCATTGGATTATGAAATTAACAATATAAGTTTCAATCCATGATTGAGTATGAAATAATAGATGAAAGGAAAAATGTGTATATTTTTAAATATTGGATGTATGACTCAAATTTTATCTTAGATTGATAGTTAAATCCATTAATTATGGATGTGATTAGAAGAGAAAATCATGAATTAGTTGAGAATTATTTTAGTTTTTAATTTAAATAATAATAATAATTAGTCAACTAAATAGATGGGAGAGTTAAACAAGTTAATTGTTTGCATGAAGATTATATGAGTAAGTAAATTGGTTGCATGAAAACTTTAATTGATTTCATGATTGAACCAGTTGATCCCACAATAGTGGTTTACACATTTTGGCAAAACTTGATATTAAACTAAATTTTCACTTTCGTGCACCTATAGCTACTAAACCATGAGGAATTTGAAGATGATACAAACTAGTGATTGTGGCAGTTTGTCTGTGGATTCTAAATATTAAAAAAAATAAAAAAATTGGAATCAGATTGCATATCTTTTTCCATCTCCTTCGAAAGCTAGTTTTTAACAATAAACACCATTTTTAAAGAGTGATGTTCATTGTAAACAACATAACTTTTATTCTATGAAGGATAATTATTTTTTTCTTTTTGAATTTAGATTTGTAACTATGATATCTAGCATGTTCATTTGGTTTCATAGTGTATTATTGAATATGTTTTCTTAATTAATTTTTGAAGTCAAACCAATTACAATTTAGACGTAGGTGGACTATGTACAACATAACTTTTTTTGTATGCTTCAAAATTCAATTTTGTTTTGCTCAATCAAGGACATCAATACCTAGCATGGCCATATTTTTTAGATTTTTTTTTTGGTAATCTACTATTTTACCACATGTGTAGAACAAAGAGCTTGATTTTCAGTGAAAAACCTACATTCACAAGAAATAAAAATTAAATATAAACATCAAATTAAATATATTTAAAATTATAATTTTTGGGAAGCTTATAATAAGGACTACATACTTACAAAAAATAAATTTTAAATGAATTCATTTGATCCCCCAAAAGGTAAATCAAAAGTGGGTTTTTATCAACATTTTGATAGGTGTATAGGAGACTACATTATAGGTATGGTTTAAAATTAGCGGGGTTCTATCCAAGGGGGTTTGATCTAAGGGGGTTTGATCAAAAAATATTCAATTGGAATCCTTTAAATGAAACTTTTCAATGCTTAAATCATTATAATTTTTAAAAATATGTGATTTCAACAAAAATTAGGATGTCCCAAAAAATGTAAACCACTATTGTGGGATAACCCAACTAAGTGATTGTATAGATGATTTAATTTAGCAAATGAATGATTTAACTAATTTTGTTTTATTAGTTAACTAAATAAGGTAGAATTTCATGTATACTTATTTTATTTTATTTAAATATTTTATGAATAATAAGAAATAACTAAATTAAACAATAAGAACTATTTAATGTAAATGATAATGAAATAATTGTAAATAAACAATGAAATGATAATGAATAATTGGTTGTGAAATAATGGATTTTAGAGGTGATGTTATAAAATAATGATAGAAAAAGTGAAATGATTATAGTGTCTACAATAATTTCATTTATCAATATATTCTTGTGCAACTTGTAATATATTTAAAGCTTGAATTTTAATATTTCTTTGAAATGATCTTTATAACAAGTAGTTGATAAAATAAGATTATCCTAAACACGTAAAAATGAATAAAAAAAAGGTTAAAGTACCCATAATAACACTTGAATTCCTCCATCTACTACAAGATCTATGCCATGTCTAAATTTCCCTTTTTTACAACTAACATACTCTCCCAATTTTACTTGTAGAATAAAACAAGACAAGACTATATTTTGTGTAGTGATGGAAAATATCATCCTTAACATTTTCACACTTAATTTTGCAATGATTGACATTAAAATGAACCTAATGTCTCCATGATCTAGTATTATAATGTTTTTCACACATTCACATTAGGTTTAGGGCCCTTTTAAGCTAAATAGACCTAATTTTTCCTTAATTTAGTGTTGTAAATTGTATTTATTTACACCTTCACATTAAGTTTAGGGCCCTTTTTAAAGTAAATGGACTTAATGGTGCCTTATTTATGGTGTTCTAAAGTGTATCATAACACTTTCACACTGATCTAGGATTTTATTAATTAATTGGGCTTATTTATGCCTTAATTGGCCCTATTTTGCATCCACATGCCTTATTAAATGCATTTTTTTGGAGATAATCCTAACACTTATCAAATGAACAATGATAATTTAGTGTTCTGGGTCATGTGTCCCAAATTTATTGGTTGGGGACTCATACACCACCTTGGGCATATGAGTCCCACCTAGGTCTTGGGACTTGATTTTGAATTTCACCTTAAATGAGACCTGTCTTGGAGTGTGTGCCTCAGTTTTGAGCCACTAGAACTCATATGCCACCTTGGTCGTATGAGTCCCACTCTAATTAGGACCTAGTTTAAATTCAATTTTTGGTTGAATTTTATCATCCTCTATCTGAGGTTCACTTGTAGTATTGTAATTTTGGGAAATTTGACATAAATAAGAATAAATGCAGGGTTGTCTCACTCATTTTCACCTAATAATTTCAAGAGAATTCGTAATAGAAAGTTTATGATTACAAGAGTTCAAAAGAGTATTCAAGGAAATTCAAGAAAATTTTTAGAGCATTCAAGGGAATATTTCTCCATCATTTTTTGCAACAATTCAAGATCCATCATCATGTCAAAGGCATAATGCATCAAGCATGTTGTTGAGCTAGTGTTGTGATGTAATATTCAAGATCCAAGTTAAGCATTGTTCCACATCCAATTCGAGATCAAGATCTACAATATTCATGGCCACTTCATGTTATATTGTAGATCTACATTACAAGACATCATCCATGGTATCATTGTTTCATTTTTCATGTTTCATATTTATGTTTCATTATTTCATCACAAGGTTTAATTACCTAAACGGGGTTTGACCAAGGCAAACCCCTATTTCCTAACAATCAACAATTTTTTCTCTCTTTGTGTGATTGCAGGTTTATAGATTGAAGAAAAAGTGGAGTTAAAGCCCTCAAAAGTATCAAAATGACAAAGTTGCAATTTTTTTAAAAGTTATCATGAAAAGTTGTCAAGGCTCACAAAAACTCAGAACTAGAGCAAGATATCCAATCTATTTACATAAGATTAGTAGGAAAGTTCTTATTTGATCCATCTTCAGATGCTCACAAAGTTTCACTTTAGAATTCTGCTCCTGGGAAACTTTGTGACAAAATGGGATTGGTACACCACTTGTGGCATATGGGTCCTAGTTACCTATTTGCAAATGTTTTATGTAGATCTTGATTCAGTAGTTCTAGATTTTTGTTTTTTCTTGAAACCCTAAACTAGGACTAAACCACCCTACTAGTGTATGAGTCCTAGTTTTCCTTAAAATCATCATTTTTAGGAATTTAGATCCTCATCCAAGCCTCTTGAAGTTTCTAGGTGCACCTCTATACTTTTCCAGTTCATCTACTTAAGTCCTACATATCATTAGGTTTTGCATGTTACTAGTCTTTCCAAGCCATAGCTTGGTGGTTAACCCTCTTTTAGTCTTTAATCATGCCCTAGGAAACCTTATTGCAGATCTCTTTCCCCCATTCTATCCTTGGATTGAAATTTCTAAGGTATCCTTGAGTGAAACTTGAGTGAAATAGGACATCCCCCTAGTTCCATCTCCCCTAAAATATTTGGAACACCTATTTTAATTTTTTCATTCTCATGTCCCTATAGAGCCTAACATGCAAGGAATGACTAGTGGTCTTGGTGATTGTCCCTCGAAATAAATGAGCAAGCCCTCACTTAATGTCAACACTATTACAAAATATTCCTCTAATCCAACTTTAACACTAGTGACATTAGTGCATCCTGAACGGATAGACACTAGTGGTGTTGATTATTATCCTTTGAAAGAAATGAAAGAAACAAAGAAGTCTTCACCTAGCATTAATGTAATCATACAAAACACTAATGATTTGAATTTTGATATATTTTTCACCCTCCCATAGAGGAAAATACGAAATATCATAATCTAAAGATTCTTATGTAAATATGACATCTTGTACTAAGTAAGAGATATCTTTGTCGCAAAATAAAGGAACATCTTCTACTATTGATCAAGAAAGTATCTTTTCAATACTCCTCCAAGATCATTTGATATCTCTCCCTCCAAAAACATGAAACAAATTTTACTATTAGAATTCCTTTTGTGTATATCACAGAAGTCATGTTCATTCTAGTAATGAATGTAGGGCTTTAAGAGATAAAATTCAACATCTTAAGGAATGTGGTGCTCTTCCTTATGTGGAGAGGAACCTAGTTCCTCTAATTCATACTTATTTTCACTCTAGAATGTTTTTCATCAACCATATTAGCTCATTCTTGTCCTACACTAAGTGTGGGAAATGGGTTAGGAATCCTTGTTCTCATATGGCACTTGTCATTGTCTCTTTTGGCTATTTGACCACCTTCCATGTATATATAAGAGAAAGCTTGGGATGTGGATGACATGCCTTAAGTTGGATCACATGTGACACAATTATTCATGATTTATTTTCATTTAGGAACATATGACTTGGCATAGGGATTTCTAAATAACCTCTCATATCTTCTTCTACTTTAAAGCAATTGATTATAGCAATGGTGTTAGCAAGATCTTTAAAGTGGGAGTATACATCGACACTCATGTTTCACTATGCGATTTTCGTTATTCTTGTGATGCGTCCTATTCTTGGTGGTGTCATTGGGTTTGATTTCCTCTGAGCGCATGATATTTCTTTAATTTGTCCTCTCTTTGAGATATAGGCACAATGTTCACTAAGAAGAGACCTTACATGAACTAAGAAAAATCCCCTCGAACATACCTTACACTACTTTTGCATTTGTAATAATTGTTATATGGCTACCTTGCATAACACACTTTTCTTTCCTATGGTGCCATCCTATTAGTTCATGAGTATAAAGCATGTGAATATTTTCTTGCCTCATGGAGCTCAAAACTCATTGTTGTGTGGAACCTTATCAAATTTATTAGGAGGTATAGCTTTGGTATGGTTGTACATATGGGAGCTGAAATTAGGTGTGACTTTCCTATAGCTACTTGCTTGTGTGTGTGAGTGCATACCAATTGTGTTTGTATGTGTCTCACCTCTTTGAGGGATCACCTAGTGGACGACCTAAGGTTCCACTAGCCCTTGTGATCATGCATTTGGTTTGCATAGTGGACATCATGTTCCACTTGTAAGCCACCCTTTTTCGATACTAACCTAGCAAACAACTTGAAGTTTTGTTGCCTTAGAGTGAGCATGCAGTTTTTTGGAAAAATAGATTAGATCTAATCTACAATGTGTGGGAAAAATGGTCAAATCTTGATCCACCTTTTCTTTCTCTTTCTTCTTTATATCTTTGACATTATATCTGTGTGTATCTTGATGATGCATATCATTCACCTTTTGTGCTTATGTTGGTTTGATGTAGGATCTTGCATGTTGGGAGCTTAACCACCTCCTTTGATCCATTTTTATTATTAGATAAGTAGGGAAAGGGCCCTGATCCCGTGGCTAAAAAGCCAAAGTAGCAAACAAAGAAACAAGTTGGGAAGAAAGACACTAACCACCACCATAAAACATCATCAAATTAGCACACATGCCAAGTAACAAAAGTTATAACCATAGAAATATCATTAGAATAATAAAAAATAAACTCCCCAATTTAATCCAAAAAATAGTACACCTACCATTTATGAGGTTAACAAAAGACCAACAGGTATGAAACCATAACATTGCTATCATGAAATAGTAGTTCAGGATAATAAAACTAAGCACCAGTGGATTCAGAGTAGCCATATAAAAATAGTAGAAGGAAAAGAAGGGAATAGGTCCAAAACCTAATCATTCAAAAAAATAGGCCTCTCAACTAACAAAAAAAGACCATAAAAGACCCGAAACCCAAGTTACCTTTGAACCAAGCTTCTCAACTAGCAAAACAAACCAGTAGGCTATCCCCCCAACTACCAAAGGAATAGCCTATAATTGCAGCCACACCAAAGGTGGAAGAAATAAACCATAATTCAAACCCACACTAGCAACACTTTTAATACACCAACCCCAAGAAATTTGCAAAACAAACACAACAAAACTCCCATTCACCATAGGGGAATGAAAAATCCCAACAAGACTCTAAGAACCAATAACCATCAATAGCACCACCCTTTCTAGAAAACCAACTCAGGATCCACCTCAATAGGAGCGAGCTCCCCTCTAAAAGAGAGGATGAAGTGAGAACCTAGCTCACGAGTGCTACCAAACTCCTTCACACACTAACACCACCTCAAAAGGAGCTAACAAAAGGAAAGGGAGCTTCCTATCACGACTATAGCAACCAAATCCACCTCAAAAGGAGAGGGATCCACCTCTAAAGGAGTAGTCTCCCCCTTCATAGGAGACCTCCACTATAGAAACAAATAGGAAGCTAACACACCCATAAAAAAAGTTATCACTTCACCCTGGCATGGTAGCCCGAACAATTGGTACAAGAAGGAAGGAAAAGGAAGCACAACATCCATTAGTTGAGAAAATAAACTTCCACAAGCCATCAGAAAGAACCAAAGGAGAATCTCCACCCAACATAAGGCCATAACAAGAGTAGAAATGGTCACCAAGGAGAGAGAAAATCTAAAAAACAACTTCATATACAACTAAGGCAGAATACAAAACCACCATAGTGAAAAAACCTCAAAAATATTCACCACATATCCCACAAAAGTTATCTAATGGAGGTCAAAGGGCATTAGAAGACTTAGTAAAACTGTCAAACCCCACAGCAAAACCAGAAGCTAGGAAGGCATTGGCCAAACCAAGAGAGCAAACACCATCACAAGGAAATCAAACTACCAAGACAAAGAGAGGCTCAGCTCCACAACATCAGAACTAGACAGCCAAAAACCCAACTAGCAGCAAACAACATCATCGTCGATAGTGAACAAAAAAAGCACAATGTGCACATCAGAAACCAAAATTCCATCAACAACTACCCCAAAATCCAAGCCACCTCTATGGCTCCCCTTCTCTCCCGAATGGTCCAAATCACAATTTTAAAATAATACTCTATGATCTTCAAAGATAATAAAGGAAACACAAGAGAAAGAGGACAACGACCAAAGATACCCAAAATGTCCATCCAACTCCCAACCATTGCAAACAAAAAAGAGTAGGGCTCTGCCATAGGAGAACATAGCTAAATACAGAATAGGAGCTTCCCTCAGAAACAAAGGGAGCCACACAAGCCAATGCAAGAAAATGGAACCAGTCAAAATCTCACCCTAAGAAAAGATCTCCAAAACCCCAAGGCCCGACCAAGAGGAACACCACACAATCTCATTAGAGCCAAATACCAAGAAAAGCAACACAACCCAGAGAAACTCGAAACATTATGCACATCCCACCCAAAGAGAGGGGGGAACATAATACAAACAACAAACCCATAGAAATGAAGAGGACTAGATCGAACCAATAGCTCACCACAAGACAAGAGCATGAAAACCCCAAGGCCCAACTGGGAGGCACACAACACAACCTCAACAAAATAACCAAGTCAACCCAAGAGCATCAAGCCAACCATAGAGTTGTTCCCACCACCAAGAAGTGAACTAGGAGCAAGGATAAATGGGAGGCCCCAACTAAGCTCAACATGGACACTAGCCCAAAAGCACTCACCCAAAATATCAACAAGCACCAAGAAGAAGTTGTGTAGACCAGAGTTGCACCAAACACTTTGCTCAATCTACATAAAGAGAGGGGAGAAAACAAAACAATCTACAACAAAAAGGCTATGAAGAGGCCTAGATTTCCCCCACACACCTAGCCATTCCAAGTCTAGGAGGATACAAGAAAACCAACAAGAAGCTCCATCATCTTCCTCACCTCCATCTCCATTTCCCTCCTCAACAACAAAATTTAAACACCCTCCATAGTAACCATTCCCTCTCAGAGCCATCATGTTATCCTCTTTATCCTTTGATCCTTATTATCCTAGACCATCTCCATCGATATACTTGGACCCCTCTTGAATGTCTACTTTAGTGTGAGTTTGAAGCAAGTTCATCCTCTCACTAATGTGGGGGCTAAATGTAGTGATGGAAAATGTTGTCCATTAAATTTTCACACTTAATTTGGGAATGATTGACATTAAAATAAACCTAAAATCACCTTAATCTAGTGTTGTAATGTTTTTTACACACTAACATTAGGTTTAGGGCCCTTTTAAGCTAAATAGACCTAATTTTTCCTTAATTTAGTGTTGTAAAGTGTATTTATTTACACCTTCACATTAAGTTTAGGTCCCTTTTTAAACTAAATGGAAATATTTTTTCCTTATTTAGGGTGTTGTAAAGTGTATCCTAACAATTTCACACTAATCTAGGGTTTTATTAATTAATTGGGCTTATCTATGCCTTAATTGGTCCTATTTTGCATCTACAGGCCTCATTAAATACATTTTTCTAGAGATAATCCTGACACTTATCAAATGACCAATCATAATTTAGTGTTTTGGGTCATGTTTCCTAGATTTGGTGGTGTAGGACTCATACACCATCTTGGGCATATGAGTCCCGCCGAGGTCTTGGGACCTAATTTTGAATTTTACCTTAAACAAGATCTATCTTGGAGTGTGTGCCCTAGTTTTGAGCCACTGAGACTCATACGCCACCTTGGTTGTATGAGTCCCAATCTAATCAAGACCTAATTTAAATTCAATTTTTGGTTGGATTTTATCTTAATAGATCTGATGTTAGCTTGTAGTGTTGTAATTTTGGGAAATTCCGACGGGACCTGATTTTGAATTTTACCTAAACAAGATCTATCATGTGTGTGTGTTCAAGAGTTTCAAGAGCCAATTCATAGCCATCTTTAAAGCATTCAAGGGAAAATTTCTCCATCAATTTTTGTTGCAGCATTCAAGATCCATTATCATGTCAAAGGCATAATGCATCAAGCATTTTTTAAAGCATTGAGCTAGTCCATTATCATGTTGCATGCATTTTGTTGAGTATTCAAGATCCAAGTTAAGCATTGTTCCACCTTTAATTTGAGATCAAGATCTACATTCCTCATGGACAATTCATCTTAGATTGCAGATATACATTAAAAGACATCATCCAAGGTATCATTGTTTCATCACAAGGTTTAATTACCTAAATAGGGTTTAACCAAGGAAAATCCCTATTTCCTAACGATCAACAAGTTTTTCTCTCTGTGTGATTGCAGGTTTATAGGTTGAAGAAAAAGTGGAGTTAAAGCCCTCAAAAGTATCAAAATGACAAAGTTGCAAAAGTTGTCAAAGTTATCATGAAAAGTTGTCAAGGATCATGGAAACTCAGATCTAGAGCAAGATATCCAACATATTTGCATGAAATCAGTGGGAAAGTGCTTATTTGATCCATCTTCAGAGGATCACAAAGTTTCATTTTAGAGTTCTGCTCGTAGGACACTTTGATAAAAAATGGGACTGATACACTACTTGTGGCGTATGAGTCTGAGTATACCTATTTTCAAACTTTTTCTATAGATCTTGATTCATCAATTCTAGATTTTAGTTTTGGCCTGAAACCCTAAACTGGGACTAAATCGCCCCTACTAGTATGATGCCTAGTGTGACTTAAAATCAACATTTTTTAGGAATTCAGATCGTCATCCAAGCCTCTTGAAGTTTCCAAGTGCACCTCTATACTTTTCGAGTTTACTATTTTGATTTGCATTCATTTCTAGGTCATTTACTTAAGTCTTGCATATCATTAGGTTTTATCATTAGGTTTTACATGTTACTAGTCTTCTGAAGCCCTATCTTGGTGGTGAACCCCCTTTTAGTCTTTAATCACACCCTAGGACACCTTATTGCATATCTCCTTCCCCCATTCTATCCTTGGATTGAGATCTCTAAGTAATCCTTGAGTGAAACTTGAGTGAAATAGGACATCCCTCTAGTTCCATCTCCCATAAAATATTTGGAACACCTATTTCCATTGTTTCATTTTGAAAGAAAGATTATAGCCATCACCTAACAATAAGAGCCAATTGCAAAAAATAAAAATGCAAAAATGATATGAAATAGAATGAATGACCTCAGAAAATTAACTCTAAACTATAAAGATAATTATTCATGGGTTGAATACCACAATTACAAAACTAACATTATAAAACATTTCAAATCCTCCACTAAGAAAATAAATATAAAATTAACTTCATAATAATTAATTATGAGTATAAAATAGGTGGCCCAATCTTTTTAGCAAGATAGGGAGATATATATATCCCATTGGCCATACCAAATAATAAAAATAAAGAGCACTAAGGAGAAACATTGCATAGTAATTCACTATATGTACATAGTGCAATATACAAAATTGAAACAATATATGTAATCAGGTTGTGGTAGTTATACAAGGGTAAGAGATTTAACCACTGGTCGTAGAAATCATCTAATTAATTTATGAAGGTAGTCATTCTAGCAACTCATCTCTAAAGGGTTCTTCTCCCTTAACACTTCCCAAATGGTGGTGTTGCACTTGAACCTAGACCCCAAGCAATCTACAACATGCACTTGCTAAATTTGAGCCTCCTATTCCCTTCACTTCCAAGTAGGCCATTTAATACCATATGCCACTAGAGGACATGTTACTGAAGTGAATGAGTTCCATGCACAAGGCCTTGAGGTCGTAGTCACTTAACATCAACCTTTTCTCAATACCATTGATGATGGCACACCCTCTTGGGTGGATGCAAAAATGCTAGAACACCGGCTTGAAGTTGGTAATATAGGGCTCCACCTTCATATTCAAAATTTTCATATAGACCCTATTGTAGGCATAGTAGAGTACTTGATGTAAGGGAAAAACTCTGGGCCTGAGCATGACTAGGTTCTTTGCCATGACCTTAGTAGTGATGGTGTGGAGAGAAGGGCTTAGATAGATGTTGTAGATGTATTGCAGTTTCTTTGAGAGAAGCAACATGGATCCCCTAGTTTGGAAGAGGCATTGGGAAACCATGAAAATCCTATCACTGTCATGGTAGTTTGAATTGAAGGTGATGTTCTCAGTGGTGAGTGTTTGGAAAAAAATGGTGGATAAATATTGGGGATAAATTATCCTTATAATTCTATCAAATTGGTTTAATATAATTGGGTCAATACTTGGGAATTTCATGTTGACTTCCTCAATTTGTTCCTATATGTCATTCTCTGGATTGTAAGCTCATGAAGGTGTTGTGGCTATGTACCAAAGGGGTTAAATGAGTAGTTTAAATGGGGATGAAATGCATTCTAAGAGGATAAACAATAAAATCTAAATGATTTAAAACAATAAGCTTAAAAGCACTCTTATATTATGCTCCTAAAATAGATCTTTAAAACCACCAAATAACATAAATAAATTGTTTTTACATATTTAAGGTCTATTATATTTAACTCAATTTTGACTAAACACTACTAACTTTGTTTGACACTAAAGAACTAATGAATTTGTAGTAGTTTGTGTTGATAGAATTCTAGTGACAGGACCTATTAATTCTGGCAATAGGACTTGTTAAATCTAGTGATAGGAACTATGCAACATGTATAAATTCTCAAAAATCACAACTGTTAATCCCAAATACTATTTCAAGCTTAAATAAAATGTAGTAAATCAATTGACACATAAACCACACTCACAAATAAATAACAATTAGTGAATTATACATAAATCATACTCACAAGATAAAAAAAACTTCATTGAATTATACATAAATCAAACTCACAAAATAACCCAAAAGAAAATTCAACTTTTGGTTGAAGAGTGGGCCCTGCCTCCTAGTTGGCCAATTGAAGAAAGTAATAAACAAGATCTCACATTTAACTCGGATAATAATATTATAAGTATTATATTGCTTCATTCAAAAGTTGGGGATGTTTGATGCAAAAAGGAAACTTATATAGTCTCTTACATGAAACTGAATTATCTAAATATTACATACAGTATTTGGAGCTCAACAAGATCCAAATATATTGAAGAAAGAATGAAGTGGCCTACTACCATTCTTTCTAAAGGCTAAGAACCAATTTACTATTGTTATGCAAAAGACATTAGTTACCCATTATTTCTAAAGGCCATAGACCGATTTACTATTATTATGCAGGAGATATCAATGATGTTGATTTTTAGTTGGTAATAAGAAGGATTATGAAATATTTTCTATTATTGATTCCCGTGTCCATAGGAACCCTATTTTCACACATAACCACTGAAATTAGTACTAAAATAACCAGTTACTTCCTAAGGTATATTATGTCTTGTAATCCATATTAATCACTTTTAATTATAGAAAATCATAATGGAAATTTAGGATAAAGGGTTATAATATAGGCTAGAATTAATGGAAAAACTAGACAAACTTTTAGCCCATCTTTCCCCCTAGCTGAAGACATTGCATGTCCTCATGCATAACTTATAGAATTAGTTTTATTATGGGTCAAATTTTTCACTGTTGCCATTATTTATTTTCCCCACTTGTCTTTCAAACTTTTGAATATCTGTTGGTGCTCTTCTTTGGGGATGCAGTCTATTGAAATATTTTGCTCCATTAAGGCCTTCAATTCGTTGATTTTTTCTTGATGGTATTCTATGGTCATACATTCTTCATTGATCATCTCTTCCCATGAGGCTTCCAAGTTGTCAATTGTTTGTTGATGTTCTATTATGGTTATATAACCATCCATGTTTTCCTTTTCAACAATATCTCTTAGGTTTTCCACTATCTAATGGTGTTCCTCTAGGGATATATAGCCCGCCATATCCAATCCTTGATGTTGAGTTAATTTTCCCAAGTGGCTCCTTGAACTATTCTTCTAAATGATTCACCCTAGCCTATAAACTATTAATTTCTTTCTATTGCTTGAAAAATAATTTATCCACATTAATTCTTCTAAAATATGTGACTCTTCCTATGATATTTTTTATATGACATTAATCATGGGATCACCTTCCTTACACTAACTATACCTCTAAAAATTACATCTCCTCCACCAATAGGTTGCTCCCTAAGAGAAAATCTAAGGGTGGAGTACTGGTTTCTTGTACCATTAGGTTTTTCTCATCTCGTTGTAGAGAGTATTGTGTCATATGGGTTCCATTAGTCCCAAAAAAGAGCATTGTCCTGATTGGGCATATCCTCATCTTCTAGATCAAAAGTGGTATGTAGTTCATCATTACCTTGATAAAAAAATATCCTCTTCATTTTGTAAATGCAGATGAGTGAGAGTACCAATTGTACGATCTTCCTAAATATCATGATCATCCTATTCATCGAAAGACCCATTTTCCATTTGTTTCTTTTTATTTTTTCAATTTTTCCTCCTCTACTTTTGGCTTTATCTATCTCTACCTCTTAGAAGATAAGTGGCCAACACTTCAACATCTAGCTCTAATTTTTCTTGATACATAATACTAGCAACATTGTCTAATTTTTGTAGTTTGGAGGTTGAAGGTTCTTCCACTTCTATCTTCCTCTTTTTTCAGGCATCATAGGAGGGTTTCATTTCAACATGAGGGGTTTTGGTAGACTTTTGCGGTTTACTCTTATTAACAGCTTGAACCCTACTCTTCACATGCTTTCTCCGGATGAGTTTTCTTAGGTTTTTAGACTCATCATATTGTTGTTCACCTTCCTATTTCTCAAACTCAATTCCTTTTTGGTTAACTCCATGTCCTTACCTAGGGTTAAATTAGCAATTTTAGGACCCTCATTTGGTGTTTTGTCAACTGAGTTCTTGGCTTCACTATCCCGATCTTTTGTTTCATTTTGACTACTCTCATCTTCATGAGCCTCTGGCTCAACTTATGATGCTCATCCATTGGAAGGACTTTCTTCACCTACAAAGATTGGCCAACTAATTAGGGGAACAACCTATTTTAAACCCTCAACAATAATTAACATGATCAAGCCATGATGTTTCAAGGAATTTTGATGCATTTTTTAACTTCTAAACACATTCTTTTTATGGAATAAAAGAGATAATATGGTAAATTCACCAAATCATTGTGTCGTAAATGACATAAAAATATTAAATGTTGAGAAAAAATGTATGCATAGCTCCCTATCCCATGATATATTGGATTATGGCCCTGCAAACATCAGCCTAGGATCTTGGAAGTGAACTGTGTAAAGTGCCTTGTCTCGAAACTGTCTTTAATTTCTTCTTCCCTCATACAAACTATGTCGTAAGCCATTGTAAATAAATCATTCCAGTTGTAGCTATAGGGAAGTAAGGTTCTTTGTGAAGAGACAATCTAGTGATCGAGGAGATGAGTTGAACAGTAATAAAAAAGGAATGACCCTACGCCATTGCAAAACTATCACTATCACTGAATTCTATGGAAAACTCATAAGCCACATCATCATCAAACCCACACAATTTCTTGAAGAAAACATGACAATTTTCTTGTTTAAAGATCTTGTAAACCCTTCTGTTAGCTCACAATTTTTTCATGTTGGTGGGCTCCTATCGAATATGAGGGCCACCCATGGAAATGAATACATAGACAATGACCATAAAAGTGGCAACAAGAAAATAAAAGATAGAATGACTAGAAATGGAAATGGAAGTTTTGAGAACATAGTGGCTAGAAAACAAGAGACAAAAATATGGACAAGGCAGATAAAAGTTAACATGTAATAATTTCAACATAGTGGAAAATCCATAGGATGTTTTAATAATAATTATCTTGATTAAATCCACATGAATTGAATGACTAAGGCATAATAATGAAGGATACAACTAAGATCTTCACATGATTGATCCCCCCAGCTAATTGTATGATGAAATCCTTAGAGTTGCCATAGATATTTTATAAAATAAAAGAGATGCATATGAATTAAAAGAAAATACACCTTCAAAAGTTATTGTTAAAAGATCACCGGAGGATGATGTGGTAGAGGATGCTAGGAGAAGAAATGAGGAAGAAGTGATGAGCAATCTAGCATTGGAATGAGGCAATTACCAAGGTGGATATGTGGTTGAGTTGACACAAGTAGGAAGACACGCTGTGAGGAGCATGATGTAGGAGCATCCAATGATGTAGGGAAATCTTGCATCACCCAAAAAAAAGTTCTTTATTTTCTTTAGTTTTTTTGAGTCCCATGATGGCACTTAGGGGATATAAGACTGTCAGGCATAAAAAATAGTGAAAAAAAGCACTTACTATTTTTAGTAAGTCATCCTAAATGGGCTCATATGGACGTGAAAATTTACCCCAAGGAGAAGAGCTGAAAAAATTTTCTGTTCATGAAAGAACCACCTCAATACCCTACATGGTTTGGGAGAAATTAAAGTTTTTGTCCTGGGAAATTTCTCCAATGCAACTTGAAATTGAGATATAAAACTTTAGAGGCCCCGAAATAGCTCAAAAGGTGGCCAAACCAACCTATGGTGGGTCCATGTATTGTAGAGCTCATTGAGAGGTTTCTAAAAATATACAATAATAGTGAATCAGACACTTGGATCAAAAGTTATGCCCCCAAGAAGTTGGTCCTCCAAAAAGTGAATTTCTTAAAAATTTCTCCCTAGGCCAAAAATCAAACAGTGGGACTTTTGGTGCCAAAACAAAAAAGGGGAAATTTATACTTTCTAGAACATTCTAGGGTGGTTATTGGGGAAATAAAAAGGGTTAAGTGGGGGTTATAGAAGGCAGACCTAATAGTGCAGATTGTGGCTCCGAATAGTAGATTTTCTTTTCTAAGTTAATTTTGTTCTAATGAATGAAGCCCATGAGGCTATAACATGTAATATTTGAATCTATAATTTTATTATCAGAAAATAATTGAAAGTGGGTTATTTTTCTATCTCACATTTTTTGTGTTGGTGTCTATTGTTGTGATTTGTGTGGTTTTGAGTGGTTTGGCCCTCATCAAGTTGTATTAGAGAAAGAGTTCCTGAGCTTGTAACAAAGCGCCAAATGTGAGGTAGTTGTAGCAAGACCTGTGAGCATGGGTTGAGTTCAAGATGCCTCCAAGAATTTCCCACTATGGTAGAGGTAGAGGCCAGGGTCATGGAGGATGAGATCCACCAAGAGATGAAATTAGAGTCCTTAGAAGGCAATTAGACACCTTGCAGCAAGAGGTTCAAAGAAGATATGTGCAATGAGACAAAGATAATAGTGAAGATGAAACAAAGGAAGAAATGAAAGAGGAAGAGTAGGATCAAATTGATCCTGGAGAAACAAGATTGTTGCGAGCAATCTCAAGCATTGGGAAGAGACCTAAAATGGAGGTGTCAACTTTTAGTGGAAATCTTAATCCTGAAGAATTGATTGATTGGATCAATGACATGGAGGAATTTTTTGAGTTTGAGGAGATTGAAGATCCTCACAGAGTGAGGTTTGCAAAGACAAAATTAAAAGGTCACACCACTATATGGTGGAAAGAGGAAGACAAGGGAAAGATAGAATTTTGAGATATGACATAATGGTGTCAAAATTGAAGAAACAATTTATTCCAGTCGATTATGAATTAGAGCTGCTCAAGGAGATGCAAAGCTTGAGGCAAGGGACAAGGATGCCAAAAAAAAAAAGAAATTTCACAAGGTCCTAATTTAGACAGGACATTTTGAGGTGAATAAGGAGAAAGTTTCTTATTAGATTAATGGGTTGAAGTGAAGCATACAAGAAGAATTGGCACTGTTAAGAATGACCACCATTGAAGAAACTTATCAATTTTCTCTAAAGGTTGAAGAAAAATTGAACAAGAGGTTTGAGAACAAACAACAAGGTGGAGGCCATGGAGGAAATACTAGTGGATAGTCATATGGAGGTCAAAATGAAGATCAAAAGGGTGAAGGATCTAGTAATAGCCAGAACCAAAAAGAAGATAACACCTATTGTCTTCGTCATCAAAATAATGGAGACCAAAGATGAAGGGGAATATTTGGACAAGAACCGGGAAGAGGAGGCTTTCATGGAACCTATTTCCAATGTGGAGAAGGACATAGAGCCTATGGGTGTCCTCAACATCAAGGAAGAAAAAATAAAAGACTTGAGGGTAATGCACAGGTTGCACATGTAGATGAAGATGTCAAGTCTTCACATTTTGAGGATGAAAAAAGAGGAGAGGTTCTTGTTACTAGAAGAGCCTTGTTGAATGAGGAGAATCAGTGAACTCAAAGGAAGAATTTGTTTCACACTAGATGTAAGTGTGAAGGAAAAGTTTGCAATGTTATTATTGATGGAGGTAGTACTGATAACCTTGTGTTTAGATGAAATGGTTAGTAAGTTGTGGTTGGAGAGAAGAAGGAATCCAAACCCATACTAGATTGCTTGGTTGTAGAAGGAACATATAAAGCCTTGGTAAATAAATAATGTTGGGTAAAGCTCAAGATTAGAAATTACCATGATGAGGTATTGTGTGATATTATGCCTATGGATGTTTGTCATATGTTCTTAGGTAGACCATGGTAATTTGATCAATGAGAAGTACATGATGGACATGCCAACACCTATTCTTTGAAAAAGGACGGGGTTTGTCATAAATTGAAGCCCTTGAAAGAGGTAGAAGAAAAGGTATGCAGTAATGCAAGAATTTGTTTGGTTAATGGAAGAAAGTTACTAGAAGGTATAAATCATGAGCATATGTGTTCTGTATTTATCCCTAGAGTTGATAAAAAGATACTACTAAGGTACCTATAGAGGTTTAAGGTTTGTTGAATGAGTTTCAAGCTATTATTTTTTATAATGTACCTAAAGGTTTGCTTCTAGTGAGAAGTATTAGTCATCATATGGACTTGATTCCTAGAGCCAGTTTGCAAAATAAGGCAACTCATCGCATGACTCTAGTAGAGAGTGAAGAGTTGAACAAACAAGTGTAAGCGTTGTTGCAGAAGGGATTGATCAGAGAGTTTGAGTCCATGTGCAGTACTTGTAGTACTAGCACCAAAGAAGGATAGGGAATGGTAGATGTGTAGAGATTCTAGAGCCATCAACAAGATCACCATCAAGTATAGATTTCCCTTGCCATGGATGGATGACATTATGGATTATTTGAGTGGAGTTGAGTACTTCACAAAGATAAATTTGAAGAGCGGATATCACCATATCTGTATTAGAGAAGGAGATGAATGGAAGACAACCTTTAAAACAATGGAGGGCTTGTACAAGTGGTTAGTCATTCCTTTTGGGCTAACCAATGCACCAAACACATTTATGCAGCTTATGAATGAGGTATTGAATGAATTTTTGGGAAAATTTGTTATTGTTTACTTGGATGATATTTTTATTTTCAGTAAGACATTGGAGGAGCACTTGATGCATATCTAAAAAGTTTTTTAGAAGTTAAGGGAGGAAAATTTGTTGATTAATTTGAAGAAATGTAGTTTTACGAAGAGAGAGTTGGTGTATTTGGAATTTGTTGTCTCAGTAGAGGGCCTTAAAATGGATGTAGGGAAGGTGAAAGCTATCATTGAATGGACTACCATGAGGAATGTTATAGAGGTAAGATCATTTCATGGTCTACCAAGTTTTTAAAGAAAGTTTATTAAAAATTTCAATAGTATTTGTGCACCTCTAATTGAATCGATGAGAGAGGATAGAAAAGATTTTAAGTGGGCCATAGGAGCAGCCAAAATTTTTGATATGTTGAAGAAGAAAGTTATAGAGCAACCTATTTTAGCTCTTCCAAATTTCAATAAGGTATTTTAGGTAGATTGTGATGCTAGTGGCACTGCCATAGGAGTTGTTTTGAGTCAAGAAAGTAAGCCTATTGCCTATTTTTGTGAGAAGTTAAATGACACCAAGAAGAAATATTTTTCCTATGATCAAGAGTTTTATGCTATAGTTCAATATTTGAAGAAATGGAGACACTATTTGTTTCCAAAAGAATTTGTTTTATATACTGATAACTAGGCTTTGTAGTATCTCAATAGTCAAGGAAAGTTGAATCAAAGGCACTTAAAATGGGTTGAGTTTTTGCAGAGTTATACCTTTGTTTTGAATCAAAGGAGTGGAAAGTCAAACAGAGTTGTAGATGCCTTGAGTAGAAGGAAAAATTTGTTGATAGAGATGAATATAGAGGTTATTGGGTTCAATGAACTTAAGAGTTTATATCCAGAAGATCTAGACTTTGTAGAAGCTTGGAAGGCTTGTTTGGAAACCGTTACATTGGATAGGATGAGATGGTTGGATTTCTTAATCCAAGATGGGATGTTGTTTGGAGGAAGCCAATTGTGCATTCCAAGGAGTTCTATGAGAGAGAATCTAATCAAGGAGAAGCATAGTGGAGGGTTGGCTAGACATTTTGGTCGAGATAAGACCATTGCTCTTGTTAGTGAGAATTATTATTAGCCACTGTTATAGCAAGATATGAAGAAATTTGTGCAAATTTGTAGAGTATGTCAGATGGTGAAAGGAACAAGTTAGAATACTAGATTGTATCAACCATTACCTGTACCTGAGAGGCCATGGGAGTATAGTAGCATGGATTTTGTTCTTCGATTGCCAATGACATAGAGAGGGAACGATTCCATATTTGTGGTGGTGGATAGATTTTCAAGGATGGCACATTTCATTCTGTGTCATAAGACCAGTGATGTTTTTCATGTTGCAAAGTTGTTTTTAGAGAGGTGGTGAGACTACATGGTCTACCAATGAGTATAGTTTCAGACAGAGAAACCAAATTTGTTGGTTATTTCTAGAAGAAATTATGGAAGAAGTTGAAGATAGATTTGAAGTTTAGGTCCACACACTATCCATAGACTAATGGAAAGATAGAGGTTGTGAATAGGAGTTTGGGAAACCTGCTAAGATGCTTAGCTGGAGATAAGCCATAGGGATGGGATTTGATTATACCACAGGCGGAATTTTCTTACAACAATTATATCAATAAGAGAATTGGTAAATCACCATTCTAGATTATATATGGGAGTAGTCCAAGAACTACTTCTGAACTAAGAAAGATGGATAAGGGGGAGAAGAGTAGTGATGAGGTTAAATATTTTGCTGAGTATCTAAAGAATTTGCACAAAGAGGTGAAGAAACATATCAATAAGATGAACTCACAATATAAGGCTCAAGTAGATCAGAAAAGGAGGTATAGGGAGTTCCATGTAGGAGATGAATTCATGGTTCATTTGTGAAAGGAAAGGTTTCCAGTTGATACATACAAGTTAAAGATGAAGACGTTTGGACCATGCAAGATCCTAAAGAAGCATGACTCAGGAAATTCTTATGAGGTAGGTTTGCCTAGTGGAATAAACATTTCTCCTATGTTCAACATTGCTAATTTGATATAGTATAATGAAGGTGATATAGAGGAGGGTTTGATTAATGAATAGTGGAAAATTCCAGCACCTACTTCAGAGAAGGAAGAGATAGAAGAAATATTGGATAGTCATGTGGGTAGAAGCACAAGAAACAGTCAATATGCAGAGTACTTGGTGAAATGGAGAGGAAGGCCTGTTGAATATTCATTATGGTTATCTGTGGCTGAGGTTAAACATATTGGTTTCCCTCTAACTCCTAAGAAGTGACAGGGTAACTTTTCAAATTATCATGGGTGTTTGATGCAGGAGCATCCAACAATGTAGGGAAATCTTGCATCACCCAAAAAAAATGTTTTTCTTTATTTTTTTTAGTTTTTTGAGTCTCATGATGGAACTTAGGGGATATAAGACTGTCAGGCATCAAAAATAGTGAAAAATGAGCACTTACTATTTTTAGTAAGTTGACCTAAACGAGCTTGTATGGATGTGAAAATTTACCCCAAGGAGTAGAGCTGAAAAGTATTTCCGGTCGTGAAAGAATCGCTTCAATACCCTACACAGTTTGAGAGAAATTAAAGTTTCCATCCCCAAAAATTTCTCCAATGCAACTTTAAATTCAAATATAAAACTTTAGAGGCCTTGAAATAGCTCAAAAGGTGGTTGAATCGACCTATGGTGGGTTCACGTGTTGTAGAGTTCATTGAGAGATTTCCAATGATATGCAATAATAGTGAATCAAACACTTGGATCAAATTTTATGGCCCCATGAAGTTGGTCCTCTAAAAAGTGATTTTCTTAAAAATTTCTTCCTAGGCTAGAAATCAAATAGCGGGAATTTTGGCACCAAAACAAAAAGAGGAAATTTGTACTTTCTAGAACATTCTAGGGTGGTTATTAGGGAAAATAAAAAGGGTTAAGTAGAGGTTGTACAAGGCAACCTTGATAGTGTAGATTATGGCTCTAAATAGTATATTTTCTTTTATGAGTTGATTTGTTTGTAATGAATCAAGCCCATGAGGTTGTAGCATGTAAGCTTTGAATTTGTATTTTCATTATCTGAAAATAATTGAAAGTGGGTTTTTTTTGTTTCACATTTTCTATGTTGGTGTCTATTGTTGTGATTTGTGTGGTTTCGAGCGGCTTGGCCCTCATTAGTGCCATAGAGGTGAATTACTTGGAGACCATATAGAAGAGCCATGTAGGTATTGATGTGGCTCCCATACTAAAGGTGATGATGTCCATTAGGACTGATGTGATGGCACAAGGCTGATGTAGATAAAAGGTTGATTTGGCCACAAAATGTAGAAGGCTACTAAAAAAGAAGGTGAAGCAGACAAAATTGGTAGGGAAAATGGAACAAAGAGTAAACTGGCCTACCAATCAAATGGATGGAGTGAAACAAAATGATTGGTAACCCAATAGAAAGATGCAACTAGATGGAGGCACGCATTGTATGGTGGATAAGCAGGAAGAGGAAGTGCCCCATAGAAACCAAAAAAAGGTCATGACGCATGACCAGGAGGGGTGACATGAGCACTAGAGAAGTTGTATCATGTTGCCAATGCGACAGGAGCACTAGAGGAGTGGTATACTATTGGCAATGTGACATGAGATTGCTTTATTGTTGTTTGCTTTGTTATTTTTTTAAGTCTTTTTAACTAATGATGTCAAACCATCAATATCTCAGTTTTCATATTGACACATCCCAAAGGCATGAAAAAATTTGGTTTTCATCTCCAAGGTTATTATATGGTTAATACCTGCTAATCACCCAGTTTTCATGTATTAACTAGCCAACAATGCCCAAATGTTTTCATTGTTAGATATTTTATTGCAATTTTTCTTCTTTCTTTTTAATTTTTCTTTTTTTTTATATCACTTATTTTAGAAAGTTGACAGAAACAAGACAGATGTCCTTTGTCACATTACAAACAAAATTTTCTTTTGAAAGGGGTCGTTTATATAGTTTCAAATGGTGCCAATTGACAATGAGAGTCATATGCTCTAAATCCATAGTGCATAACTTAACAACACCATTATCATAAATAGTCCTGATCTCATAGGCATCTATCCAGTGAGTGAAATTTCACTTTGAAGTATTTGAACCAAGAGTCATAGAGCTATGCCTAGTCACTAGGTTGGAGTGTACATTGATGAATGAAGTGGTCATGTCATTGTGTTCATTGTTGTTCCACCACCTAGACTGCATGAAAGAGGGATTGTTGATGCATTTCATCCAGGGAATGGAGTTGAGTTCTTATTTGCTTCTTAGTTTTGGTGAGACCCATCCCCAATTGAGGAGCAATGCGAAGAGTCTTCACTTCAAATTCAATGGGAAAAATAACCTTTTTTCCATTAACAAGTCCATACGGTGTCAAGTCGTTGGTTGTCTTTCATTTCATCTTGTAGGCCCAAACTACCTCATGAAATCTATCTGCTTAATCCTTCTTGTGCATTGCCACAATCTTTGTGAGGGTACTCTCCAACTACCAATTGGTCACCTCTAGTTGCCCATTGGCTTGTGGATGGTATGAAGATATTTTCAGTGTTTGATTTCGTATTCCTTAACCAAAGTAGAAACCAAATCAAATGTGAATTATGGTCCCTAGTCTGTAACAATCTCTCATGGTACACCATACTTGGTAAAAATCTCAGAGTATAGAAATAAATTTTTGTATCTCTAGAATGTTTCAAATCTACTACTTCTACCCACTTAGTTACATAATCAATATAGACCAAAATATATGTTGCAAGTATGAGAAAGTTTGGTGGTGTTGTCATTAATGTTGTCATTTATGTCAACACAGTTTAGAATGTTGCAGATTGTGCATGTATATTTGAGATGTTGTGAGTACATGGAACTATCCTTATGATGTTGCAGATGTGCTGAAATGACGAGTTACCAAGTGCTTTTGAGAAGATTAATAAAGAGTGAATTCAGAGTTATGTATGCATTCAAAATGTTCTCCGGTATGTGCTTCACATTTCTTCTGTGTTGATCCTATGCTTGTGTGGATATGAAGGGTTGTTGTTGGAGATATTTTGGTGTCATCTCTTGATTTGTAGCTTCTGGTTTGATAGAGTGTGAAAGTTGTGTTCACTGGTGTGTGAACTGGTTTGATAGAGTTGCTTGTCTTTGGAATGGAAGAAATGTTTCTTCTCCACAGTCCTTCGCTAAATTTTTAAAGGTCTTGCAGATCTGGAATATGTATTGTAATAATGTTCTATGGGTTCTAGCATAGATGTTTATGGTTTGGTGCTCCCGAAGTTGAGTTTCAGAGTTGTTGTATGTGTTTGCGCAGTCCAGATGGACTGATGGAAGGTGTTTTGTGTTTGAAGATTATTGCAATCATTGTAGTACCCCTCCATTTATGCTTATGTTTTCTGCTGATATGTTTTCACACTGTTAGACTATGATACTTTGTTTGGATATTTTGATCGCTGGTTTTGAGTGATAGTGGATTTATTCTGTGATATGATGATACATTGTATGGTGATTACTGATTTCAGACATGTTTTGAGATAGCGTAGATGTTTATTTTCAGTTGATTATTGCTATGAACATGTTTATGATGGACTAACAGTTATTTAATTTGTCAGTCTGATGTGACGTGTATTGGTGTGGAGAATGGAATCGCATCACTCGCTTGCGAGTGCCCTGTGATATCTGTGATTTTCTCTGCACGGTGTTCCTATACAATGGTTTATATATATATGCATGTTATTGCTTGGTTGCAGGATTGCAGGTACATGACACCGACTCCACCTGGTTACTCAGGTCTGAGTGTGTCAAGACTCAACGGATATGTTGAT
Source organism: Sequoia sempervirens (assembly GCA_007258455.2). NCBI lineage: Eukaryota > Viridiplantae > Streptophyta > Pinopsida > Cupressales > Cupressaceae > Sequoia > Sequoia sempervirens. Next base: position 194,470,437 of record VDFB02105785.1, on the reverse strand, counting down.
TGGGAGGTAGTAGTTTGGTTCACCCTAGTCTAGTCTATAACCCAGTCACTGTACATTGTCAGTTTTAGTTTGAGTCATAGGTTGTCTTGCATTTTTCTATTTGGTTTAATTGCTTGAAAGGAAAAATGTCAATTTAAATAATAGTTTATTATGTTTTATTTACTGTTATTAAAATTAATTTTAAATGTTGAAGAAATTAGTTTTGCAAGTTATTTAATTAATTAACTAGTTTGTTTGGTTAAATGGTTTGATCATAAAGATTAAATTTATTTAATTAAATAAATTAGTTAATTAAATCCATGTAATTTGAAAAGAAAAGTTATCCTAGAAGTGGTTGGGGGATATTTTGTATTCTTTGACATGTGTGCAAGTTCCATTTATTGATTATGGTTGAGGAATTTGTTCACGGAGGATAATTTGGATCTGGAAAAACACAGAGGGATTCTAATCTATTTTCTCTTCACGGGAAAAATATCAGTGCTTTTGCTAAATTTTATTGTATATGCTTTTGGAATATTGTATACTTGTGGAAAATCTCTGCTTGCAATTTGGGTTTTGTTCTCGGGAAAAGTTTTGGAAGGCTATAGGCAACAGAGGCTACAGAGGTTCTCATCACCAAATCAATTTTTAAAGCTTCGGGATATCAGGTATTCTTCTTGTGGTTTAAATTTGTTGTTTTGAAAGAATATATGTGAAAGAAATCTCTTTAATTTAAATCCTCTGTATATTTTTCAAGAAAAATATTTACTGTGTATACCTGGAATGGGATTTATTAAGTTTCTTTACTTTCTAGAAAAAAAAGAGTTTGTGTGAAAGGAAATTATTGAAATCATTTGGAAAATAAAATTTTATTTGTTCTATGAGATTTCCCTATTACCCTTCATAAAACCCCGTAGAACTTCTGTAGAGTTTTCTAAAAATCGTCTATATGAAAACCTTGTTAATTTGTATAAATATATATATATATATTTATACATATATTCTATTTCATTTATAAATTGGATTGTGGAAGAAACTCATTTTAAATTTTATGTTTATTTTAATTTGGAATCGCCGTACGGGCGAGTTGGGAAATGGAAATGTAATATCCGCAGTCAAAAATTTAATTAAATTCGTCTGTTTATATTGTGAATGTATTAAAAAAAATAATATGTAAATTTTTTTGAAAGAGCCGAAGCTCTGTGTGGGCGGGGGCTACCCGTAGCCGACCCCATAGGGGGACGGCGGCAAGGGCCGAGCCAGCGCCGCCCTTGCGGGCAACGCTCGGCTCAGCCACCACGGCCGAGCCTGTGGGGCGGGCTGCGAAGGCAGCCCTTTCCCACTGTGCGCGGGGTTAGGGCTTTTGCCCTACTTCCAATGTGTATTACATTTTTAATGCGGTTTTTAAATCCACGATTTTGTTATTTGTAATATAAATATATATATTATATTTTATTTATTATGTATATATATGATATATATAATGTATATTAATACTATAATATATATTATATATAAAATATGTATATATAATATTTATAATTATATGTATTTATTTAAATGTAAAAAAAAAAATGTATTTGAAGTGATATTATGTATAAATGAAATATTTACAAGAAATGATTTATTAAATATCTAGAAATAGATATTATAATAATTGATTTATTTTGAATATGTTATATGAGCTTAGAATGGACTTTTATTCTGAAGTATTTACAAATTTCATTATAATAAATTTTTATGAAATTAAGCAAAGCATAGATTTCATTTTTGGTATTGAATGGAAAATAAATGATACTTTAAATGATTGATTTTGTGTATCACATATTTTGATTGATTGGATCTAGTATATCCTAATGTAGATCTTTAATTATCAATTTTCTTTAATTTTTGTTTCCTTGTTGGGAAAATTGGGAAAATATTAAATAAACAAGTCTTCCAGACCAATTTAATACCGTGGGGATTCTGTTTGTTAAGTTGAATTCATATGTTGACTAAGTTGTGTACATGATATTAGCTTGGTACTTAGATACCTGATTTTTGTGAACATAGACATTGATGTTCGTTATGAATATTGTTGAAATTGTCTGTTGTATGTTGTACACTTTGTAAACCTTAGTCAAGAAAACTTAGATTTCCTTGTTATGTTTAGGGGAGTGGCTTTTTGTAAGGGCCGACACACAAAGTGGTGTCAGGGTAACTTACAAAGAGTTAGTAAGTCAGTGATAACTAAATGACACAATAGTTAGATTAAAACTCTTAATAAGATGTTATGCCTCGCTTATGACTCTTGAGCTAGTTCAGTCTTGAGTAGAAGATGAGAAGGCCTGGAATGGAAAATCGGTGTCTTGTTTCCTCAAAAGATATTCGATTCCACAATGGTTTGCAATGGGGCCGGGTTTCGTAAGAGGTTATCAAGGTAACCCATGTTGGGGGCCGGAACCTAGGAAGAAACACCAGGGTAACCTTTGCAATATTGTGATGACACTCCACCTAAAGTAACAGTTAACCTTGTGGATGTAGTACATTCAATTGTCTAAAATATGGAAGCAATGTAACCATTAGTTAGTGTGTACTAGTGTCTAGGGTTAGTAGATTATGTCTAGGTAACCATATTACTATCTCCTAGCATGGGGGGTGGACCTACGGGTACCACATGGTTGGGTGGAACGTGCATCTTACTCCGTTGGGTCCCCAGTTTGTGATCATGGCATCGAGAGCTTCATGGATGGAGAGCTCGCACTTGGAAACTTATGTGTACTTCTTCATTGGAATTTGTAAATCTTGTATTTGAAAACACCCCTCAATTGTTATGAGGTGAACATTGTAAATGTAATTGTAATTATTATTGAACTACCTCATCAGATGGATGAGTATTGTATTATTTTATCAAATGCAATGTAAGGAAACATATTTGTACTTTATGTTATTTTGTATGGTATTTCAAATGTTATGCAATGTTTATCTTTAATGTTTATGTTAATTAATATGTGCAATGCAAAATACTAAAGTCGTCTATGGAAACTCAAAGTAGTGTAACGTTGCGTAACTTAATGAATGTATGCAACTAATTATCGTAATATTAATACTTTAAAAAAAAAATTATTACACTTTTTTACACAATTGCAACATTCCTTAGGTTATTATGACGGGGCATTACAATCATTGTGGATGTATCTTAAAGTATCTAAGATGTGTTTTTTTGCATGATAAAGCATGTTACATTGTCCACATGTTATCTTCTTGCTATGAAGTGTGTAATTTAATGTTCATTTGTGTTTTCATTCAGTTTGGCCAACCTAGTATTTACACTTCATACAAAGAAATAAAAATGTAATTAAGGAAACATGTGGTTGATCCAAGATGTTTCTTTTAGTCTTGGTTAAGTGTTTAATTGGTCCACTTTCATTCCTTTCCACCATGGGAATGTTGAATTTCTAACCTAATTTGCATTTGTGGCCAACCTTGGAGAAATTTTCTAAGATTGAAGATGATATAAATGCAAGTTGAGTTGCAAAGGATTAGAAAATACAAAGTAATGAAGTAAGCCACAAGTGAAGAGAAAAGTTGTGCAAAAATAATTTAAGGTAGAAGTACTTCATTGTGTTAGATTCCTGAAGGCAGTGAGCTGAAGGTTTTTGCAATCTTCTAATCAAGGCTGAAAATGTGTGTAAATTGTTATTGTCAATCTTTTTGTCATCTTTTGTATTTGTAGGCAGTGAGCCTCCCTGTTGGACAGTGAGTCCTTTCTGTAGGTAGTGAGCCTTTGTATTTGGGTCATGATCCCTTGGTAGTTAGCCTCTTGTATTTAGTTTTGCTATTACTTTATATTGTGAGTTAATCCTCACCGTGGTTTTTCCCTTATTGGGATTTCCACATAAAATTTGGTGTTCATTGTGTTGATTTTTCTTTCTTCTATTTGCTTGTTTCATGTTCATACTTAATAACAAAATAGTGTGGTTATGAAGTTGAAAAGTGACTAAAGTTTTGTGTTTGAATTTGGTGACAATTGATTCACCCCCCTCTTAGTTTTTTTGTGCCTTTTAAAAATTGGTATCAGAGCTTTGGTTCCTTGGTGTAGAGATTAACTGCTTAAGGAAGATCTAATGGCGCATAAGTTGGTGATTCCTATGTTCTATGGATCTGATTATAGTGACTGCAAAGTAAAAATGAGAGGATATATTATCTCTCTTGGTTATAAGACCTAGAAGGCTATTGAGACAAAGTATATTGCACCTGTGAGTGGTCCTACTACTGTAGATGAGGTTTTTACTTATGAGGAGAATGAAAAAGTGAGGTATTCTATTTACAGTTCTTTATCCAAGATTGAGCAAACAAAAGTTATTTCTTTGGGAACTTCTTATGAAGTTTGGAAGAAGTTAGAATATGTTTATGAAGGAAATGATAGAGTGAAATTGACAAAGAAGCTAATGAAAAAGCATAGATATGATAATTTGAAAATGGAAGAAGGAGAAGATATTACAAGCTATTTCTAGAGGGTTTATCTAGCGGCAAATGAAGTTAAGAATCAAGGGGGCACTTTGATTGATGAATATATAATTGAGAAGATTCTAATGGCCCTACCAAAGTGTTACAGTGATAAGGTTTCAGCTATTGAGGAAACGTATGATCCTAAGAAATATACTAAAGAATAGCTATTTGGCACCTTGATTGCATTTGAGATGAGAAAGTTTGGAAAGAAAGAGGAAAAGATAGAAACAAGATTTAAAGCAACAAAGATTGAAGATGATCTAGGATAGTGATGGTTCAGATGAGTTGGAAGCAAACTTTACAAGGAAGTTGAAGAAAGGTACCAGTAAGTATAAAGGCATGTTTCCCTTTAAATGTTTCATTTGTGTTAATATTGGTCATTATGCTTCAAGGTGTATGAATAGAGTTGTACATAAGAAGAATAGAGATCATAAATATAGAAAGGATAAGAAATACAAAAAAATGTACTATGTTAGAGAAGAAGTTGGAATCTTTGATGATGAATCTAATTATGAGGTTGATGATAGTGAATGCTTGTTCTTAGCTTTGGATAATAAATATGTCTGCTAACTCTTGAAAATGTGCAAGGAAAAGTGATTCAGAGAACAAGAAGGATGAGATGGAAGGTACTTTGGTCACATGACTGAAGGATTAAGACTATTGGGTGATTCATAGTGGATGTTATAATCACATGACTGAAGATAAAAGTAAGCTCACTAAACTTGAAAAGTACGATGGTGGTTTGGCCATGTTTGTTGATGATTTTGGAGCAAAGATTGTTGGGAAAGGTAGAATTAGTTTTGATGGAATTCACAACACTGGTGATGTATATTATGTAAAGGTCGTAAGGCATAATCTTTTGAGTGTTGGAAAGATGTGTAGCAAAGGTTTCAAACTTTTGCTTCAGGATATTACCTATGAGATCAGAAAAGAATTTGGAGCTATGGTTACTACAAGAAGGAGAACTCATGGAAACACTTATCAGCTTAAGGGTGTTGATGGCCAGTGCTCGGTATCTCATGCTTATGAAAGTTGGTTATGGCATCAAAGAATGGGACATGTAAAATTTGATAATATGGTTAGGATTAGTTCAAGAGATGTTGTCTAAGGTATTCCTAGAATCATAAAGCTTGCTAATACTATTTGTAGAAGTTGTCAATTAGGGAAACAAAAAAGATGCAATTTCAAAGGAAAAGAGAAAACTACTACTAGAATGCTAGAATTAATTCATATAGACCTTTTTGGTCCTACTAGAATAGGAAGCCTGAATGGTGATAGGTATTTCATGCTCCTTATTGATGATTATTCTCAAATGACATGGGTTGCTTTTCTTTAAGAGAAGACTTAGGCTATGGATAGGCTTAAAGTGTTCAAAGAAAGAGTAGAAAATGAAGTGAACCTAACAATCAAATGTTTGAGATCTGATAAAGGTGGAGAATTCACTTCTAGTGAGTTTTATGTATTTTGTGAAAAGCATGGCATAAAATACACTTTTTTGCTCCTAGAACTCCTCAGTAGAATGGAGTGGTTGAGAGAAAGAATCAAACTGTACAAGAAGTTGCAAGAACCATGATGAAAGAAGTATATGTACCTAATGTGTACTAGAGAGAGGCAATACACACTATTTTTTATGTTCTTAATAGGGTTCAGATCAAAGACAACAACACAAAAAATCCTTATGAGTTATGGACTGGCAAGGTTCCTACTATGAAATACTTTAAGGTATTTGGAAGTAGATGTTATATTAAAAGAGATGATAAGAATCTTGGGAAGTTTGATGCTAGATGTGATGAAGGAATTTTCCTTGGATATTCAATTACTAGCAAAGAATATAGATACTTTAATAAAAGATTGAAGAAGATTGTTGAGAGTCCTAATGTGAAGGTTGATGAGGATATGCACAAACCTATTTAGATAAGTGAAGTTGAACCAAATGATCCTATTTGCACACAAGTACCTAAAGAGAATAAGAAAGAGAAAGAAGAACAAACTGAAGAAGAAGAAGAAGAAAATGAACTAGAACTTGTTCCTAAGACTCCTATGTATGTCTAAAAGAATCATCTAGAGGAATGGATAATTGGAGATAAGAGTGAAGGTGTAAAGACAAGAAGTAAAGTAGCAGCTAAGGTAAATCTATGTTTACTTTCTAAAATAGAACCTAATTATGTGTGTGAAGCATGTGAAGATGAAAGTTGGGTTAGAGCTATGAAAGAAGAGTTGCAACAAATATAGAAGAATCAAACATGGGAATTGGTTCCTAAACCTATGAATAAGAATGTAATTGGTTCAAAGTGGGTGTTCAGGAATAAGTTGAATGAAAATGGTTAAGTTATAGAAAAAAAAAAAAAAATTGTATGCAAGGGATATTCACAAGTTGAAAGGATAGACTTTGTAGAGACATTTGTCCCAGTGGAAAGAATGGAAGCTATTAGGATGCTTTTGCAATTTTCTACCCACAAGGACTTCAAAGTATATCAGATGGATGCCAAGTATGCATTCATGAATGGTTAACTGGAAGAAGAAGAAGTGTACATGGAAAAACCTGAAGGATTTTAGTTATCAGACAAACCAGGTATGGTTTGTAAATTGAAGAAGGTGTTGTCTGGACTGAAACAAGCTCCCAAAGCATGGTACACAAGATTGGATAGATACCTTACACAAAAAGGATTCAACAAAGGCTCTACTGACAAGAATCTTTACTTCAAAGTGCAAAGTAACAAAATGTTGATACTGGTAGTATATGTTGGGTATGTGCAAGATCATCATGGAAAAAATAGGTCCTTAAGTGGCAAAAACTTTAGAAATATCAGAGTTAGGAAACTTGACGTAAAAAGTTGAATAAGTTATCCATATTATTTCAAAAATATGTAAGAATAGAATCTGTAGAAAATTGAATGCAATTTCTAAAATACTAGGTTTGTTTAAAAAAAAATCTATTTGGTGAAAATTTGAAATTTTAATGCAGTAGTACTTAAATTTCAGGAAAAAATAAGAAGTAGGTGTCTGTCTGACTACCCTAACCACAATAAAGTAATAATACTTTTTTACAATATTTTAGATATAAGTAGAGGACTCATGTCCCAATGTGATACATAATTTTTTGTAATTTTTTTCCAAGTAAATAATTAATTATGAATTTTTTATTACAACTTTTTAAAAATATAAAAAACTCATATGTCTCACCACCTTAACTTGGTCAAAACTTCATGAAATTCATTTTTTCTTTTTTTAATCCTATAGTATGTGAAGCTGGAATGTGACACATGTTTTGGATTAAAAAAATGTGATACCATTTGAAAGCTATAGATGTTTTTCAATCAGCCTATCAATCATGACTTTAGTCATAATTCAAATAGAAAATGAATAATAATTACTTATTAAATTAAAAGTAAAAAATAATTTATATTAGTGGAAAGTTGAGAATCTCCTTTAAAAACCCTTTTCGTTTCATCAATTTAGGGTAAAAAAAAGGTCTTCAACCACATACCCACCATATTGCCACTTTTTGGCCCATCATGATCTTGCACATACCCTATTGATGATATCATCTTTGGAGGAAATGAAGGTATGTGTAAGAGATTTGCAGAGGAAATGCAAAAATAATTTGAAATTTCCATAAGTGGTGAGTTGAATTTCTTTCTTAGTATTCAAGTAAATCAAACCGATAAGGGGATATTCATTTCATAATTAGAATATGTGAAAGAGCTATTGAAGAAGTTTGGAATGGATGACTCCAAACCAGTTAGTACTCCTAGGCGACCAGATGTAAGCTGAGTAAAGTTGGTGAATCTACTAAAATTGATTAGAGAAAATACAAATATATGATTGGTAGACTGTTGTATCTTACTGCTACTAGACTGGATATCATGCATGCAGTATGTTTAGTTGTTATATTTCAAATAGAACCTAAAGAACCACATGTTACAACTATAAAGAGGATATTCAAATATCTTAAAGGTACACTGGATTATGACTTATGGTATCCTACGGATACTGATTTCACTTTAAGTGCTTATACCAATAAAGATTGGGCTGGTTGTGTGGATGACCAGAAGAGTACTAGTGGAGGTGCTTTCTTTCGTTGTGGAATATTGGTTTCATGGTTAAGTAAGAAAAAGGACTCGGTTTCTTTATCCACTATAGAAGCAAAGTATATAGCTGCAACATGTTGTAGACAGGTTTTATGAATGAAGCAAACACTGAAGGATATTGGAGTGATATGTGATGAGCCTATTCTAACTTCTGTGACAATACAAGTGATATAATTTTTTAGAGAATCTGGTAATGCATTCAAGAACAAAACATATATCTATCATATATCATTTCCTGAGAGAAAAGGTATTGGAGAATAAAGTCAGGCTAGAATATGTGTCTACAAAGGAACATATTACAGATATATTTACTAAGGCTCTTCTGAAGGATACTTTTGAATATCTCAGGGAGAGGTTGGGGGTCATTTGACCTCTGAACTAGGTGCACATGGAGGTGCATCAGTTTAGTGGATCCACAAATTCTTCATTTATCTAGACTGATGAATGTGTCTACTCCACAAGGGGAGTAGAAAGATTTCATTATTGTAGTATGAGTTGTATGGGTGCACTCCTAAGGGGGAATTAATCATAGCTTTTGGTCTTTGCCATTTATATCAAAGGGGGAGAAAGAGTCATGTGAAAAATAGTAGAAGAGGAAGTGAAGGTTGTCTATTCTGAAAATAAAGGAGAGTGTTGTCTTTGATGGTTTTTCACATAATGTGTTTCCATCAATGAAAAAGGAGGAGATTGTTGCATGTATGAGCAAGTTTGGTGGTGTTTTCATTAATGTTGTCATTGATGTCAACACAGTTCAGAATGTTGTAGATTGTGCATATATAGTTGAGATGTTGTGAGTACATGGAGCTATCCTTATGATGTTGTAGATGTGCTAAAATGATGAGTTACCAAGTGATTTTAAGAAAATTAATAAAGACTGAAGTCATAGTTATGTATGTGTTCAAAATTTGCTCTAGTATGTGCCCTACATTTCTTTTGTGTTGATATTATGCTAGTGCAGAAGGGTTGTTGTTGGGGATCTATTGGTGTCATCTCCTAATTTGTAGCTTTTGGTTTGATGGAGTGTTAAAGTTATGTTCAACGGTGTATGAAATGGTTTGATAGAGTTTCTTATCTGTGGACTAGGAGAAATTATTTTTCTTTCTAGTCCTCCACTAATTTGTTTCAAGTCTTGCAGATCTAGAATATGTCTTGTAATAATCTTTTCTGGGTTTTGGCAGAGATGTTTATGGTTTGGTGCTCTGAAAGTTGAGTTTTAGAGTTGTATGTGTTTTTGTAATCAAGATGGATTGATGGAAGGTGTTATGTGTTCAAAGGTTATTGCAATTATTGTGGATGTATCTGAAATTATCTAAGATGTGTTCTCATGCATGATAAAACATGTTAGGTTGTCTGCATGTTATCTTCTTTCTAGGAAGTGTGTACTTCAGTTTTCATTTGTGTTTTCATTAGGTTTGGCCAACCTGGTGTTTACACTTCATATGAAGAATTAAAAATTTAATTAAGGAAGCATTTGGTTGATCCAAGACATTGCTTCTAGTCTTGGTTAAGTGTTTAATTGGTCCACTCTCATTCCTTTCCATCGTGGGAATGTTGATTTTTCAACCTAAATTGAATTTATGAATTGAAGCTTTTATGGCTAACCTTGGAGAAAGTTTCTAAGGTTGAAAATGGTATAAATGCAAGATGAGTTGCGAGGGATTAAAACATACAAAGTAACAAAGAAAGCCACAAGTGAAGATAAAAGTTGTGTGAAAATAAGTTACGACAGTAGTACTTCATTGTGTTAGATTCCTGAAGGAAATGAGCTAACGGTTTCTGCAATCTTCTAATCAAGGTAGCGGATGTGTGTAAATTGTTGTATTGGATCATTCTGATCTCTTTTTGTATCTATAGGCAGTGAGCCTCCCTGTTGGATAGTGAGTCCTTTCTATAGGTAGTGAGCCTTTGTATTTGGGCAGTGAGCCTCTTGTATTTGGTTTTGCTATTACTTTATATTGTGAGTTAATCCTCACCTCGATTTTTCCCTTATTGGGTTTTCCACATAAAATGTAGTGTTCATTGTGTTGATTTTTCTTTTTCTTATCTACATTTCATGTTCATACTCAATAACATAATAGTGTGGTTGTGAAGTTGAAAAGTGATTGAAGTTTTGTGTTTGAATTTGGTGACAACTAATTCACCCCCCTCTTAGTTCTCCCGTGGCTTTGAACAATATAGTCTTTATTCATAGAGGGAGGATTAATTGGTCTTACAAAATCCAAAACCCATTTCTCAAAGGGTTTAATTGATAACCATGGGTGTAAGGGCATCTCATCAGATTGTGTGGGCCATCCCACATGTTGACACTTATCATAGTGTTGAACATATCTTTTGCAATCCTTAAGGGTTGTTGGACAGTAATATATTGTAGTCAAAACTTTGTTAGTAGTTTTTTCTGTTGCAAAGTGTCCTTTGCTAGCCTTAGAATGATGTGCATAGAGTTGTGGACACTAAAAAAGTAACCCTTCTACTTTTTTTTGTCTTGTTTGGGTCCTCCTTGTGATTTTGGCTTAATTTTTCCTTGATTTAATGTTGTAATGTGGATAACACATTCACATTAGGTCTTGGGCCATTTTGAACTAAATTGCTTGAAGTGGTACCTTAAGTGTTGTAAAGTGTTGTAACACACTTAGACATTTTTCTAATATTGTCATTAATAATTGGGATTTCTTATGCTTTAATTGGCCCCATTTTGTACCCTCAATCCTTATTTATGTGTATTTTTGAGAATAATCCTAACAAATATCATTTAAAGCATTAAAATCCTAAAACCCACCTTAAATTCCTAAGTTGGGACTCATTCGCCATTCTAGGCAATAAGTCCCCTTAGGTGGGACCCATTCACCAAGGGTGGCGAATGAGTCCCCTTAGGTGGGACCCATTCGCCAAGGGTGGCGAATGAGTCCCCTTTAACTCAAAATTCTTGAATTTAATTCAAACTTTTGGTGGGTTTTTATTCTCCAATATCTAAGGTTGGCCTATAGTGTTGTAATTTTAGGAATTACTGAATAATTGAGTATAAATACAAGCTTCCTTCCCTCATTCTCATACCTATCAAGTTTTATCAAGCATTCAAGATTTCACAAGAGCATTCAAGGAATTTCATGGGGAGATTATCAAACAATCAAGAGCATTTTCAAGTATCATTCATCATGTTAAAGATTGTTTGCATCATGTTGTTTTAGAGCTAACATTTGTGATGTAGGATTGTGTAATTCAAGAAAGCATTGCATTCAAGATCTCTCAACATCAAGCTAGATTCCAAGTCCTCATCCATTGGAGCCAATACTTACATGTTTGCAGCACCTTATTTTCATGGGTTTGGTGAGTTTCAACATCATTGTTCATTCATCATTCTCCATTCTATTTCATTTTATTTCAAGTGTTTAATTACCAACAAGGGGTTTGACCAAGGAAAACCCCTATTCACTAACCCCACAACATTTTTACCTCTTCTTGTGTGTGATTTTTAGGTCTAGGTTGTATATTTACAAAGAAGTTATGATTGGAAAAGTGATCAAACCAAGCCAAAGTTGTCAAAGTCCTAAGAGAAGCTTGGAGAAGATCTATAGGCTGAATTTTGCAGTTTCAGACCCAGATCTAGATCAAGAGCAGAAAAGTAGACCAAGGGCTACAATTTCCTTTTTTGAATATCTAGAAATCGAGAGGTGGATTGATTCACCACTATTGGTGAATGAGTCCCACTTCCCAAGCCTAAATAGGAATTTTGTAGATCTGAGTACTCATTTTTTTGAAACTTGCTCTAGTACATTTTTTCTGAAACTAGACTAAGTTGCCCAGCTTGGCGTATGAGTCCCAACCAAAATAAACATCAAAATTTTTAGAATTCCAGAGCTCCATTCCATCTCTAGCAAGTTTTTAGGTGTATATTTCTAGTTTCATAGATTTTTGTTACATTTTACTTGCATTCTTAGGTCATTTAGTTTTAGTCTGCATACCACACTGTGTTTTCAAATAGTTTGTATTTTCCAAGTTTACACTTGGTGGTGAACCCATTTCTTGTCTCCATCATCTCTAAGGATTCCTTATATTTGGATCTCTCATATCCTTCATTGGGTTGAGATCTCTAAGGTATTCTTGAATGTGAACATTGTGAAATTAGATCCTTCTCCTTATCTCCATTTTGTGGACAAGGAGGTGAAGCATCCATTTTTGGTGTCCACATTTTTGTGAACCCAACTTTTGATCATCATAATTTTGATTTGGATTTTATTTACATCCTAGATTTAGCTTGCATTAAAATTGCATTGCATTTTTGCATTAGTTAATTTGAATTCTAGGTTTTCCAAATTTGCATTAGTGAAAAGTTCATTTAGCTTGCATTATTGCACTTAATTTCATTTAAAATTAGTAGAATTCCACATTTGCATCTTAGATTGGTATCAAAAAATGTAAAAAGCATAAAATTCATTTCAATTTTTTTGAAATTTGTTAAAAAAATCAATACTAGGACACATTCGCCACCTTGGGTGAATCAATCCCTTTGCACATTCTATACTACATTTTCTGGCATTTAATTTTTATTTTATGATTTTCTATTTGTTGTTCCTACATTTTTGTTTTACTTTCTAGAATTTTAGTTTCAAGCAATTTACTCTTGTTAGCTCACTCTGCATTAAGGAGACTTTGCATGAGTGTTTGGTGTCCTATTGCTAATACCATAGTGAGAAGAAGTTTGAGATTCATGTTATGCAGTGATAACACACTTGTTATGGTTCTTGGGTTATCTAGAGCTTCCACTCCTAGTATTGACACTAGTACACTAGGCATGGATAATACCCTTAGCAACTCTTTGCCTTCAAGTAGCATGCAAGTTGAACCACATAATGATAATATGTTGCAAGAGAAAATAATTCAAATCCATGAGGACTTAGCAAACCTCCAACATCAAGTAAGCCTTGAAAAAATTTCAACTACTATAATTCCTACCATAGAAAACATTCAGCACATGATTGAAAGTGAAGATGTCCTTGAAATTGTGCAAAACATCTTCCTTCAACCTCTAATGCTCCTATACCAACACACAATGTTGCAAACCAAGGTGGAACTCAAATTCCTCCTCCATCAATGATAGCCTCAATACCTACCTATACCATTCCTCGAGTCACAACAACAATGCAAAAAGTTAGTATTGTGATTCCTTCCTTGGGTATTCTTGCTAGCATCCCTAGTTCCTATGTGGTATCACATGTTCTATCTTCTACCACATTACCACCTATAAGCATTCCATTCACCTATCCTACTAATACATACACTCCATCACAACTTTCACTTCCATTTCATACCACTTGTAATGATCCTCTCATAATGCAACTTTTCCAAACTATTTCATCCATGCAAAAGAAAATCTCTACCCTAAACCAAAATTAAAATTTTCCACCCACATATTATGTCAAAATTAGTCCATTGTCCTTAGAGATATTGTGAAAATCAATGCCACAAGGTGTAGAGGTTCCTAGATTTGAGAAATATGGAGGGAATGGATATCCTTCTAACCATGTTAATTCCTAAACTTCCAAATGTAGTGAATTTTTCCTTGATGTTAAACTCTTGGAAAAACTCTTTCCTAGGTCCTTAAAAGATACTGCCTTGAAATGGTTTTCTTCTTTACCAAAAAAATGAATTCATTCATTCAATGAACTTGTTGATGCATTTGTAAACCATTTCCAAGTGCATATGACTCCCAAGAAGACCTTGGATGATTTGATGAGATACAATCAAAACAAAGAAGAAAAGATAACTAATTTTATCTCACATTATCAATCGATTTATTCCCAAATCAATGTCAAGATCCCCGACCCAAACCTTCAAAATATTTTTATAGAAAACTTGCAAACTAAAATCCAAGACAAGCTCACTATGATGAAATTTCCATCCTTCATGCACTTATGTACTGCCCTTTGTGATTATCAAAATTTAGTTAGTAGTCGAGATATAAGTTCCACTTCTAGCTGAATTGAGAGATCCAAGCCAACCAACCAAAACAATTCCCAACCTTTTAGAAAAAAAAAAAGGGTTCTTGAAATTCAACCCCCCTCAACAACCAACTCAAAACATCAACAACCAAGTAGCTTCTGCCAAAACCTCGGTACCCTTCAATTATGGAGATCTGAAAAAGAAAATTCACACCCTTACTTGACACCCTTCATAACTCAATGTACTAACTTTTACAACAACAAATGATTACCTTGCTTCCCATCAAAACACTCAACCCTAATAAGCCTTTACCCTAAAGCTTTAAATCAAATGGTTATTGCCACTATCATCAACAAAATGGACATGACACAAAACATTACAAGCATCTTAAACATCTTGTGCTAGACCTCATTGATTTCGGTCGTTTATCCCTTGGATATGTTAGTGATCAAAGCAATAAGTCTATTGCCCCTTCAAACCAAAACATGCAAATTTCCACTAATCCGATGCCCAAACATAATATTTCATTTTTCAAAGCCGGTGAAACTACAAGGAATGATGTGATGAATGTTATACAAATGATGAACATAACGATCCTATTCCAAATGAGATTAATTTCAATCCTATGGATGAAATGGTAGGAGCGATAGACATCATCCCTCCTAAGGGCTGACATAAGAGTCCTCTTGATATTGTTTTCTCCTCGAGAATGTGCAAGATCATGATGGGGGGAAAAAGGGTTTTTAAAGGAAATTCTCAGATTTCCACCAATATAAATTATGCTTTACTTTGAATTTAATAAATAATTATTATTCATGTTCTATTTGAATTACAACTAAAGTCCTAATTGATAGGTTGATTGAAAAACATCTATAACTTTCAAACAGTATCACATTTTTTGAATTTGAAACATGCATCACATTATATGCTTCGCATGCTATAATATTAAAAAAAAAAATGAATTTCATGAAGTTTTGACCAAGTTAAGGTGGTCAGACATACAATTTTTTATTTTTTTAAAAGTTGTAATAAAAAAATCATAATTAATTATTTACTTGGAAAAAAAATAAAAAAAATGCATCACATCGGGAAATGAGTCCCCTACTTGTATGTAAAATCTTATAAAAAAATATTATCATTTTATTGTGGTTAGGGTGGTTAGACAGACACCTACATCTTATTTTTCCCTGAAATTTAAGTACTACTGCATTGAAATTTCAAATTTTCACCAAATAGATTTTTTTATATTTTAAATAAACCTAGTAGTTTAGAAACTACATTAAATTTTCTAAAAATTCTATGCTTACATATTTTTGAAATAATATAGATGACTTATTCAAATTTTTACGTCAAACTGCCTAACTCTAATTTTTCTGAATTTTTTTCCACTTAAGGACCTATTTTTTCCATGATGATCCTGCACATACCCCCTCTAAGGATATAATTAAACACACACCCAATGGTCCTCTCTACATAGTTGGTTGAATCTATGACAAGCCCACTAAGGGGATATTAATATATCTAGCTTGTGGAGAGAATGTGATGACTATAATAAATCGAAAGCATGGATCAAGAAGAACAATGGCTTTTCATGCCCTATGCTAGGATCAATCACCCTAGCATTACAAATAGGACCAAAAACATTAGATCTCACATTTTCCATCATCCCATAGTCAAACAAATTTTGTTTGAGGCTATGCCATCCATGGATTTGCTTAATGAAAATCGTTCCTTCAATTGTGCACAAATGCTTAAAGTTTCCATTTGACAATGAAATATTCACTATTCACCATAGCGGCTTTAACCCCTTGTCTTCCAAAGGAAAATTTTCCTTAGAATCCTCTTGGATTGAGCCCATGGAACCTATCAAGCAACAATAAGACTTCTTTTTCATATCTTACCAAAAATTAAAAGCAAAGAAAATAGTTCAACTATCCATGTCCCACTCTACTTCCGCACCTCCCATCCTTGATGAAACCATGCTTGAACCTAAACAAGAACCAAACAACCAAGACCAACAAAAAATAGAAACTTCACCTACATTGTCCATAAGACCAAGAGATAATGAAAGTAAATCTATCATACCTCCTAGAATAAAACAAGTTTACAAAGTAAAAGAGAAAGTGGGTGAACAACCACCTATGGTTCCTTTTGATCTTGTCCTGGGGGAAGAAAATCAACCTATGGTTGATCAACCTGCTTCTTCACAAACACAACTTGAAAACAAAACCGAAAGAAACAAAGGTGCTAGAGGGCATAGGCATAGACGTTGTGCTCTTGCTCGCAAGTTACATGAAGAGTTAAACAATGAAAATACAAATCTAAAATTGATTGTAGCAATGCATGATGACCCTTCTCCCCCAAAAAAATAGAATGAACAAATACAAGAATCAAAACAAGAGATGAAATCTTCAATGGAAATTATCATCCATCCTCCTATTGTGATTAATTTGGATGATGATGAAAAGACCGCTAAAATTGAAGAAGAGGTGCATAATGAATTGAACACATTATTTTCCTCTTCCATGAAATTAATTGATAAATATCCTATATAGAGTGATGAACCTGGTACTTCTCCTAGTTCGACACTTTCCCTTGTCCCTTAGGATAGTTTTCCACCTTTGGTATACAATGATCATTATTGGGAGGAAGATGACTTGCTCGATGGTTGACTCACATTTTCCTTACTAGTATTTTGCATTTTTATTTTTATTTTTTTTTATGTGATTACACGTGTGTAATGTGATCCCCCATGATGTTTTGTTTGATGTTCTCTCTCTTTGTGACATTCCTCTATTAGTACCTTCATTCCTCTCTATGTCGTGCATCACTTTTTCCTTTTTATCTTTCTCTTTTTCTTTTGTTTTCCTTATGGGGATGATGCAATGCATCAAGAAATTTAGGTCTCCTTCATGTTGACCCAAAATGCTTTCTTTTTATTTTCCTTTTCATTTTATCTCTCTTTTTTTCTTGTGCTTTCCTTTTGGGGATGATGCAAGCCATTGAGACATTTAGGTCTCCTTCATGTTGACCCAAAAGGCTTTTATTTTTCTTTTTCTCCCTTTGAATTCCTTTTTTTCATTTGTCTTATGTTTTCCTTTTGGGGATGACACAAGATGTTTAGACACCCTATGTCTCTTCCAAATTGATCCAAAAGGTGTTTTTTCCTTTGTTTTCACTCTCTTGTGTCATTCTTCTAGTTCTACGTGTATTTGGGGAATGATGATAGTTTTGAGCTCTCTAAAAACAATGTAGCAAAGAACATACTGACCCCAAATCTATAGATCCCTTATGTGTTTGGTGTTTTCATTTTTGGGGAAACCCCTCCCTTTTCTTTTTATTTTGCAGGATGCAAGTTTACTCGAAAACATGACTTGGCATAGGGCTTTCCAAGTTGGCTCTCATGTCTTCTTTCTTATTAGCATTTTTCATTTGCTACTTTAAAGTAATTTCTCACAGCATGGTGTTTAGCAATTCCTTTAAAGCGGGGGCATACATTGGCATTATTATTTTGCATTTTTCCTTTTCATGGTTCTTAGTGCAGCCTTCTTACTTCATACGATGCATTTTTCATTTTTTGGATGACATTGGGAATGATGTATTTAATGAGAATTATCTATCTTAGCATATTATATTCCTCTTAGTGGCTTGATGTGACACACTCCATCCCATAAGTTTCTAATCTTCTTTTATTTGATCGGTCCTCTTTTGGAGACATTAGGCACAATGTTCCTTAAGTTAAAGACCTCACATGAACTAAGAAAGACTCCTTTGAACATTCTTTGTATGTTGCATTTTTCATTTGTTATATGACCACCTTGCATAACACAAATTGCATGCCTATGGAGCCATCATGTTTGTTCATGAGCTCCAAGCATATGAAGTTCTACTTGTCTCATGAATCTCAAAAGACCATTTTTCTTTTTGTGGTGCCTTATTAAAGTAATCAAGAGGTATAACTTTGGTATGGTTGAACGGGAAGCCATTTCCAAGGCATGAATTTCCCCATAGCCACCTAAATGTGTGTGAGGGAATACCAGCTATGATTGTATATTTCTCACCTTTTAGGCCTTCTCACCTAATGGAAAACCATGATTTTCACCACCTTAGAGTGTATATGTGTTTTCCAGACAAACAACCTAGATCTGATCCACATCAAGTTGGAAAAATGATCAAAGCTTGATTCAATTCTTTCTTTTCCTTTTTCTCTTTTTCATCTTTGGCATTGTATGGTTGTGCCTTGTTGTTCTTGATATCATTTTCAAGTGTGTTCCCTTGTGCTTATGTTGGTTTGTCATGGGTTCTTGATCCTGGGGGCTTGATCACCCCTCTTGATCATTGTCATCCCATCTTGCTAGCATTAGTTCATTGGAACCCCTCTTGATGTGTGATGGTCTACTTTCATGTGAGTTTGAAGTAGGTTCATCCTCTCACTAAAGTGGGGGCTAAATATAGACACTGAAAAAGTAACCCTTCTACATTTTATGTCTCATTTGGGCACTTTTGTGATTTTGGCTTAATTTTACCTTCATTTAATGTTGTAATGTGGATAACACATTCGCATTAGGTCTTGGGTCCTTGTGAACTAAAAGCATTAAATTACATAAGTGTTGTAAAGTGTTGTAACAAACTTTCACACTTTTCTACGATCATGTTAATGTATTTCACCTAAATAACCTCTTTTCATCTTTTACCAAGCCTTGTTTCAAAGTATATGTAGTTTTTACATAGGTCATAAGGACCTAAAATAGGAGATCCAATCTCCACTTGTCTGAAGGCTTCCCTTGAAGTGCAAGTTATCAATATTCACCTTGCAATTTAATGAGGCTTCAACTTTACTTGGTGGCCAAAGGCCACTAAACTTTGGGCTGATACTTGCCTCTATCAAAAACCTTATTTTCCACTGTCTGTATCAACCTAAGGCTAAATTTATTCTCATGAATTTCCCATCTAATAATGCCTCTATCACTAGGACTATCCATTATTAACATATAATAGTTGCTCTTATTTATATTCGGCTATGAATTGTGGTCAATCATTAACTAAAACAAATGATTAATAGAGTATTCTATCTGACTTAACTTGTAACTGTACTCCACCAAATGCTCATCTAACTAGTCAGGGAAAGTGAAACACTCATAATTTGTTTGCTCACTATTAATATAAGGGTAAATATCATATTCATTTTGTGTTATGAATAAGAAACATTCATAGACAATCTCCTGTTCAAGATGGTGTTCATATTCATTAGAGAAATATAAATCAACTATGCTTCCCAATGCTCCATTTTCCTGAAAAATCAATTTCTCAAATTCCACAACACTTTTATTTTAAGTGATAGGTTTACTGACTCATATGTGCAAGACCGATGGAAATTTGAACATAGCTTTTGTTCCACCAAGTATATTTGTTCACTTCCTTGCTCAATATGAATTTGGTTATAAACAATCATGTCCATCTTTTCCATAAAATCTATACATCCCACTTCTACTTCACGTAAACATTCAGAAATAGGAACCTACTGACTAGCATTACTAAACCCATTAAATTCAGGCTCTAGATTTTGTGTATAAACATTATTGTCTTGAAATTCATTACCAATGAAATCATTAGGATGATCTAGATAATCTTGAAATAGTTGAATTGCATTGCAAGGGTCCATCACATGCAATCTATTTATCTACTAGTGAGGGAAAAAATTCATGAGTATTGACATAATCATGTTCCTTAGGCAAGAAGGGTGCGTTCAAGTTTTCCTCACAAAGAGTTTTATATTCCTCATGAGAGTAATCCAATTTTTCATCTTCACTACCCTGGTTATCAACTTTGAAAAGTACATCAACAGTATTTGCAAGTATAACAATATTATCATCCATATTGTTATGAAAAAATTCATTCTCAGAAACATCATTATCCATTCTTTGGGAAAAATTTTGATCTTTTTCAATAAGGTTAGCACCTTTGATATTTTGAGACCTTATTTTTTGTTCATAATCATGTTTTGCTTCCTCAACAATTCTGATCCAATCAATTATCTTATCAAAATCCTGAGGTTTCAAGTCTTTAGGCAAGGTACTGAGTCCTGGCTCATAAATGTCATAGAATATATCTATGCATATTGAATCTTCGACTCATAAATTTTTAGGCATTTATAACAAGGAATCCAAAAACCTTGATAACAACTCATATGGTTATTCCTCCTTATATTTGTTTATGTTAGACAACTTCTGAATTAACAATTCCTTATCATCATCATTTGAACATTGTTGAAGTCTATTATTATTTTTTTCATGATCAATATGTTGTGAGAATGAACAAAATGAGACATAAAAAGTATCATCACATTGATCATCCCTTTCATCCTTATTTATTTCATATTTATGATGTGCACTCAGACAACAAACACTTGGAGCCATATATCTCTTCATCATTGAGTACTTCATATTGTTTTCAATATCCATAGCAATGCGATATTCCTATTGAAATATTGTAGGTTCCTTATCAAATAACTCATATTATTGTCAAAAGAACCAAGATATACAATCAAACATTATGCATCACTAGATCTTAAGTATTTAGGAATATCTTTTACTGCTTTCATAAATCTGAGATTGAAAGAAGGAACCAACTCTTCTCCATCTTGTTTGATTTCCATAAATATTTTTCTTATCTCATTTGGACTAATCCTTTCATAAAATTGTTCCATAGATGCTATCATAAAATCATCCCATGAAGCTATAGAACATACTGGTAAATATGAGTACTAGTCTCTGGCATCCTCTTTTAATGATTAAGCAAACAATTTCATGACAACATCCTCATGGTTTATCTCAAAATCACCCATCAAATCTATAAATTCATTTAAGTGTTTGGATCCTAGCTCAAAAATTTTCCCTATAAATTTTGGTAGAAGTTTCCTAACATCATCAAGAATCTTGTTAGGGAAGCCTTTAATACCAAAAAAACATAATGACTTATATCTCTCAATAGAG
Source organism: Sequoia sempervirens (assembly GCA_007258455.2). NCBI lineage: Eukaryota > Viridiplantae > Streptophyta > Pinopsida > Cupressales > Cupressaceae > Sequoia > Sequoia sempervirens. The sequence goes on along the minus strand of VDFB02105785.1, from coordinate 194,448,947 downwards.
AACTCATTTTGAGGGAACGATAGGAGTTGCATACCCGACATACTTTTATTTGATATTCTACCAGGAAATATAGGGGAATGATACAATTCTCTTGTGTCTTTATTCATTCTTCAAATATTAGCTTCATAGTTGATGAGAAACTACCTCATCATGATTATAAAGATGCACAGTTCAAAGATACTCATTTAAAAAATAAGCATACTTCTTCCACCCCATTTAGATACTACAAATTTTACCTAAGAAGTATGTAAAATAACCACCACTATTCCCTTCCGTAGTGCTTTAATTCACTTAATTGGGAACAAAGTATTTCTTCCACGTATCTAAAAATGGCTTTCATACAAATTTATTTCTTCTTGCAAATCAGAATAGGGAAAATACCTGGAGATATTTGCAAATGTTCTGAATTATGCTTTGTTAGGTTCTTTGCATAGAGTCACCACCTCCTTTGTAGAGGATCAAACTTCAACAATATGAAGTTTCTTTCACCATCTGATTTCATTTTAAGCTTCCTTTTCCTCAAACAATTTTCATTGTCACAAAGTTCTTCAAAGTCACCACCCACTTTTAATGAGAATGTTATTTTAGAACCTTTATGACTGTATCAAGGAAAAATTATCTATTGTAAAGGTTTTCTCAATTAGTTCCCCAATGGAGTCACCATTTCTATTGGTGATTTTTTAAGAACCAAACTTATTCTTACTACATACTTATGATTTTTTTAGGATTCAATCATCAATAAGGGTAAGGATTGGCCAAAACATAAGTAAGGGTTCTTAGGCCTTTACTTCTTTACTTCTAGGCTCTATAAAACCTAGGAGGGTAATCCTAAATATTGTGTTCATAGATACTGGTGTGTCTAGGTATTAAACACAAAATAAATAGATGAATCTCCTTAAATTTTTAATAGACACAATACTCTGAAGATTTGGTTGACCTTCATGGCAGTAACTAACTTTAAACAAGATAAAATATAATTAATTAAGATTCACACACACCCAGGAAGAGTTTGACAAGTAGGTTTGTTTTACTTTTGTGATCAGCAGTTGAATTGGTTACCATAACTAGAGTATAATTACTTTGCTAAACTAATTCCATATTCTTGGAACAAATTCAAACCAAATACCCACATGATTAGATAACAATTTTATATTTGACAATACCTGAACCCTTGAAAATGTTGCATTACAATATTTCCACTCATCATCTCTACAATTTACTTCTTACTAGAATCCTCATACATGAATTATTTTAAACCCACTACTATATTCAAGCATTTACATACATTTATTGAATTAATGACCAAGAATAGAATAGTGTATCCATTGGAAACCAACAAAGACAAATAAGATAACCATTGATTATATTATTCATAGTCTGTATAACCTATACATAGGAACGTAACATGTAGAAAATTTATACCATTCTGTTATACGTATTATAATTATCATTATAAAAAACCATACAAATATTGACTGACTTTATCCCTAAAACATATTACTAGAAAGTTCAATATCCACTTTTGTCTCCATATAACCCCTTCAAGGAAAACTACCCACTGACCTCTCTTGTAATTAGCCTCGAAATGCCTTTTATAAAACAAGGGAGAAACAAGCATCGGGCTAAATTTCACTAGAATGCAAAAATATTCCCCAATCAGTTACAAGTAATCAGTTATAGGATAGAGGTAGGTGAAAATAAAAAATCCAAAAAACCATGTAGTCAGAGAAAACCCACTAGTCCTCAAAAAGCCTCGCCATCACATCATCAAAAACATGCAAGTTTACACTAAATTGGGAAATGTCACTATCAACACCGAAGGAACAAATAAATAGAGACCCACACCACAATGAGGTAGCAAAAAGGACCAAAAACTAAGCACTAGCTCAAAAAGGGAATGGGATACTACTTTTCCTTGTCAGCAACAAAGTAAGTATCCCCACTCGGTCTCCTTATTGAAACTGGAGTATCCATCACCACCTCATCCTAAGAATCAATCAAATCAATCATGGCCATGAGATACTAGTGGTAACCTGAATGAGTTTTTGATGCAGGAGCATCCCTAGTTCTTCGTAATCCTACATCAACCAAAAATATTTTCTTTTAGTTTTGTTCTTGTTTTGTTCTTTCTCAGTTCATGTGATGGATTCGTCATCTATGCTCACCTGACCATGTGGATCTACATTTCCATTTTGGACATGTTCATTTTCCTTATTCCAAGATTTGAGTGCAATTGGATCTTTTTTCAACAGGTTATTGCTTCCAGATTTAATGGTAGTTTCTTGAACCAACACTAGAATAATTTTCAAACCTAACGGCTAGTTCGATTGTTCGTGGATCTTCCCTGCAGCTGTAGATATTGAAAGTGTATTTTAATTGTTCTTTGGAGTGTCCCTAACCTTAATTATAGGTCCACACTTCATCCTATGCATTCACAAAGGAGTAATCCAAATTTGAGGCTAACCTATTCATGCACATGTTACACTTTCTTTAATTGGAAGATTGTAATAATCATTGGTTGACGTAGACAATTCTAGATCCTTGGATGTGGTATAAATCATTAGAGGGCAGCATGGAGAAAGATAGATTTAATATGTTAGAATTCAGCTTGCATTAAGGAACATATAGGAATTTTGTACTTCTAAACTTGTTATATCAATCCTGTGAGCTGAATCTATAAGCCTAAATGTTGCCGGTCGATTGTAATTGAGATTGTTGTTAATGAGAATTTTTGTATCTGCATTTGCCTCCATATTTTTTGTTTCTTTTGTTGTGTTACTCTTGCTACATGGTCTGGATTTTTCTCTTTGAGGACCCTCCTACCGTGGCTGCATTAGTTTTAGCTCCATTGTTAGAAGAATCATCCAAGATTTCAATAGGAGAATGGTGGAATCCCATATAAGCTTGATGATACTTATTCTTTCTCGAAGCTTCCCTCTTAGGCCTATCAATTTTCTTATCTTTACCCTTGACCAATTCCTTTGAGATAATTTTGCTTTTGATATGATAAGCACACTTGAGAACACCCTGTGTAGACTTCTTGATAGCTCTTTTTTTCTTCTTAGTAGTCACATGGATTTTAGACATATCTTGCTCACTTTGGGGAGAATCACCTTAAGACACAAGAGCGTTGAGTCTCCTAGACCTTTGGACCGACCTGAAAAACAAACTTACCTTACAAAAATTTCTTGCCTTCACAACTTATTGAATTTCCTTAGGACAAAGACACCACCCAACTTAGAAATAATAAGCTCGAATTGTGCAATTTACTTCAGAAAACTTCACACTCTTACTCCTAGACTCTTAATTTTTAGAAACAATAAAATTTTGAGAATAACAAACAAGTTATCTTCATTAAATAGAGAAACTGGAGAGTGTCTACATTAATTTTCCAAGAAGGATTGTGTGAGAACATAGGCAGTCAATTACCCTACTTTTGAACCTCAACTGTCGATCATACCTTGAAATGAATCAATGGATAATCAATCAGGATGATTAATTATGAAAAAATTAAATGCATCCACTTGATTTTTATCCATAATTAGAAAGCTCAAGTGAGATAAACATTCACTTAGCTTGCATATTAACCACATACTTAGCATTTAACCAAACTTGTCATGTCCCATTTATCCGCTCGCCTGTGGGAATTAATTTACTTGTAATTAATCATTGTAAGATAATAGGGAGCAATTATGATTTAACATTAGAATGTCAGCCCGTACTCTACCTTACTTCAATTTCACCTTCCCACATGTACCAAGACCTGACATATTTGATGACCATAAAAATATTTCCCAAATTTCATGTGTGCCCAAGAATCAGTTCTAATTTGGAACCATTTTTAACTTGGAATAGTCTTGACCAATAATTAAGGAACACGTTAGATCTCCATCTAAATCCATCTAAGCCTCTAAAGTCTTCCATGTGGCATTTTCCCACTTTCCCACTAAAAAACATGGGACACAAGTGAGCCCTTCATGGGATGGCGGGGAGTGGTCAGGATCGACCCATGTCACTGACCATAGACTATCAATCTCTTTCCTTATGAAGCAATCACCATCTCCAAAGTATAGTAGGTCCCTCCATGGGGTGACAGATGTCATCATGCATGCTAGCTCATGTGATTATTTTTATGAAGAAAGAAAAAAATTGGGCACGCGGGGAATGGTCCTGATGAGAACATGTGTTACGGTCTCCATCGTTGAACTTTCTCAAAGCTACGCATGTTGGCCCTTAGAATGAAATGGTTGCACCACTACGTGTGACATGATGCCATCTCCCGCTAGCCCATGTGTTTAAAATAATATGAAATAAAACAAAATGGGAACGCGGGGAGTGGTCAAGATGTAGCCACATTACCCAATGATAGTCGTTGATCTTCTTCTAATTGCACTAGCTATCTAGACCAAGGAGAACATGCTTTCCAATGCATAGGACACATTGCTAATGCCTAACAACCCGTGCAAATAAAATAATGAGGAATAAAAATGCTTGGTTGCATGGGGAACAATGGTGATCAGTCCTTGATGATCGAATGGCTAGTGTGAAAACCTAATTCAGCACATGCTGCAAAAGTTAATTTTTAAAAAGGGGGCCACTACTAGGCCGATAGGAATTTGACCCTTAGGGAAAAAGCCTTAAGATTTAAGTCATTAAAAAATTAAAATCAAGCCCGATCATAGGAAAATTTAAATGCTAAAAAGGCACTTGGTGATCGACAAACCTAGACCCAAGGTGCTAGTGAAATCAATGATTTTAATGTTGAATGATCGGATACCGAGAGCAACAAGTCAATGCAAAATTAGAATGACCAAGGGTTTTTTGGACTAGTAGGTCATTTTTGAGATGTTTTGGCAACACAAACACTAAAACAATGATGAGGAACATAGCCCTAAGCCAAAAATGAGGGTCCAAGCCAAGTATGCAAGCTTTTAAGATGGAATCTAGAATTTTTTTGATGGGTTTCATCACTCGGATTTGATTCACTAGGATGGAAAAGGAGATCCCAACAACAATGGGGGTGCTCATCTATATTTTTTTTTGTTGACATAGAAATATTCGTCAATATAGGGTGATCCCACAATATTGGTTTACAATTTCTGGGAGATCCTATTTTTTGTTGAAATCACATATTTTTAGAAACTATTATGATTTAAGCCTTCAAAAGTTCCATTTAAAGGATTTTTATTGAAGATGATTTGATCAAACCACCTTAGATCAAGCCCCCTTGGATAGAACCACACTATTTTTAAACCATACCTATAACGAAGTCTCCTTTACACCTATCAAAATGATGATAAAAAACCACTTTTGATTTACCTTTTGTGATATGAAATGAATTCATTTGAGATTTATTTTTTGTAAGTATTAAGTCCTTATTATAAGCTTCCCAAAAAGTATAATTTTAAATATATTTAATTTTATTATTATATTTTTTTAATTTCTTGTGAATGTAGGTTTTCCACCAAAAATCAAGCTCTCTATTCTGCACATGTGGAAGAATGGGAGATTATCAATTTTGTTTTTTTAAAAATATCAGTGCACTAGATATTGAAGTCCTTGATCCAACAATTTTTTTTTTGGAATTTTGATACATACAAAAAAGTTATGTTGTACATTGTCTACTTATGTATGAATTGTAATTGGTTTGAATTTGAAACTTGATTAAGGAAAAAATATTCAATAAAAAATTATGAAACCAAATGAAAGAAATAAATATCGTAGTTACAAATCCAAATTTAAAACAATTAGAATTTTATTGTTCATGGAAAAAAAGTTATGTTGTATATGGTGAGCATCACTCCTTCAAAATGGCGTTTATTGAAAATAACTAGTTTTTGAAGGAGATGGAGAAAGAAGTGCAATCTGATTCCAAAAAAATTGAAAAAAATATATTTAGAATCTATAGAAAAAATGTCACAAATCACTAGTTTGCACCATCTTCAAATTCCTGATGCTTTAGTCGCTATAGGTGCCTGAAATTGAAGATTTATGTAATGCCCTGCCACGCAACCCTAGAGGAAGTTGCAATACACTACTTAAGCACACCAATTTTTATTATTTATTTTTTATTTAAGTACCAATAACATGTAAGATGAATACACATTGCCAACAACCTCTAAGGCCATGAGACAAAGATTACCTTAAAACCCAAACAACAATTAACATCAAATGAAACCAAGACATTAATCACTTACAGAATTAAGATTACATACATCCCATACAAGATAAATTACAACAAGGATAATAAATACCTCAAGATTCCAATTAACAACATTTAAACAATAAGATTACAACACTCATTCCCCGAATGAGGTAAATCCAATAATCATGATTACAATTTACAAATTCCACCTCGATAACACATGAGGGGTAATAAAATAAAGATAAACTGAAAAGAACGAAGCCAAAAAAGCAACTGCATCCAATGAGCTCTCCAACTGGAAATCACGACCACACAAACAAGAAGAAGAACCAACAGAATAAGATGCATGCCACCTGACCACGTGGAACCCAAAGGCCCCACTCCCTCCGTGCTAGGAGATAGTAACAAGGATTTCCTAGACAAGACCATCTACCACTAGACACGGGCTAACACAAAAACTGAACTGCAAACAAGAACATATACCACATCACTTAACATCATGGTTACAATGCTTCTAGAGTACAAAATCAAGTACAATCACTGTACAATAAAAAAACTCATGGTACAACACCATATCGACTGCTGTCATAGGAGGAGTGTCATTGCAAAGGTTGCATGGGATCTCCTGGCAAGTCTTCCTAGGTCCCGACCCCCCTCTAGGGATATCCTAGAAACCTCAACCAACTCTCGGCCCCACATGCACACCAGAGAAGAATCGATTATCTCTCGTAAAGACAAGATAACGATCTTGCCATTCCAGGCCTTCCCGACTCATCTCAAGTCTCGTACAAGCCCTTGAGCCAATGAGTGAGGCTAAATTATCTTATTTAATGTTCAAAGCTACTCTCTCCCTAGTAAGTTATTTTAATTTTCACTTAATTAACTGACTCTCACATGAGTTATCCTGGAACCACTTTGGGCTCGACACTCATTTGAAAGCCACTCCCCTATCAACAACACATAACTCAACCACATGCCAAGGGTAGCCAATGCACTAACACTTATCACACATAATCAATACACCTCAACAGGTAACACATCACTACAGATGTACAAAACTCAAACCAAAGCATGCACTACCCAAGAAAGACAATAACCAATCACAAGGGAAACAACATCATCTCAAGAAACACAACTGGAAGACTTACATGATCAACAAGAAATGACTTAAAGTCAACAATCATATAATCACACGTTCTTTAAATGTCTAAAGATGTAATTTTGACAAACAAACTTTTCTCATAACACGGAAACCAAAGTACATATCAAAGGTTGAATCACGTACAACCACCCATACCAATAATGAACCCCTATCTGGAAGGCTTTCAAGACATTCTCTCTATCCCACCAACATCAAAAATGAACAATTAAACACTGAAAACATTTCAGACATTAGGTATGCTAATGTTCGGATTTCCTAAATCCAGTCAAACACAGTTTTCATGACTTGCAATTATCCAATCAATTGATCCCATCTCTTTTCACGACATAGAAATATTCAAGGAACAAATCTTTTACTCTAAATTTCACAACCATATTCATAATCAAAACACTTTAATAATGCATCCATCTGGTTAAAATTTAAATCAATCTTTCTCTCTAAGTTTCACAATCATATGCTAAAAATAAAACTACTTGATTAATAAAACATTTGGAATAAATAATAAGTCAGTTAATTACGTCGTACAATAAATTAAGTAAATGAGTAACATTATTCGCACAACTCAATAGTAGCTCAAAGCACGTTGACAACTTAAGGAGTTTAAACCAATAATTATATTTCATTTCTCAATCACATTTCTTAATAAAATCAACCTTTGAAGTAAAATCATTTGATTATTTAAAATCTCCCTTTTTCAAATAAATCATTTAACTATTAAAAATTTATCGTTTAAAATAAATCCTTTGTCTCAATTAACCGTAATAAACAAAACCCATTTATAATTAAATCAAACATTTGATAAATAAAATAATCTGATTAAAATAAATCATGCATTAACTCTAAGCTCCTCAATTATGTTCCATAATCAAAATTTAATGATTAAAACCATCTGATTAAAATAAATCTTTCATTATCTCTTAGTTTCATAATTAAATTCCATATTCAAAAGCTTTAATAAATAAGGTCATTTGATTGTAATAAGTCAATCATTAACTCTTCATTTAACAATTATCTTCATAATCGGGATATTTTAATAAATAAACACTAGTCAAGTCACTTAATCTATATTTCAACATAAAATAAATAATTTAGTCAAAATCAAAATCAATATTTTAATTAAAAACATTTGATCATTTGTCAATTTCATTTCCTCTATACCAATGCGATAATCATTTCCAATTAATTCCTATTTTTAGATATTCAATTATCATTTAAAAGCACGCCTCCAAAATATCATTTAAAATTCCATGATTTCCCGATTAAGACAAAATTTAATTAAAATCAATTAAATAAAAGAACTCAATTTATTTCATCTTTGACGATAAAATCAACTTCTTAAATAAATTATATTTAAAATAGAACATATCTTAAATACAATTTATTCTTAAATATTTCTATTTTAAAAAAAAACTTCCAATTTAAAATTCCATTTTCTTTTTTTTTTACAACTTAATGCGAAAACGAGAAAACATTAAATATAATATATATATACACATTATATATATTATATTTTGAAAAATCCATATTAAATATATATTCATTAAATATATATTAATATCCATATACATAATTTAAAATTAATAAATATAATATATATATATATATATATTATAATAAATATATAATATATATATTATATAAATATTATAATAAATATATATTATAAATTAAAATTAAATAAAGCTTAGAAATTTTAATGTATTTAATTTTTTTATAAAAAAATAAAGGCCCAAAGGCCTGTGGCTGCTACGCAGCACCCAACAGGGACGCACCCTGTGGTGGCTACTACGCAGCCTTCACAGGGGTGCGGCCCTGTTGGTGGCTGCTCTGCAGCCTCCTACCCATCCATGGGGAGTGTTGCACAGCCAGCGCCCCCATGGATGGGGGTGGCTGTGGGCAGCCCCCACATAAACAATAAAATTTTATTTTTTAAATTTTTTCCAATTTCGTTTAAAAAACGAAAATAAAAACCCTTCCCCAGATTTTGATGGATTTTACCAGAAAACAAAAATTTTGAAAATAAGAAATTTTCCAGAATTTAAAAGACATATGTGTATATATATATATACAGATCCATCTCCATTTTTTTAAAAATCAACTTGTACAATTTTCTCAGAAAAAAATACAATAGAAAGAATTCTTTTTGAGCACAAATCCAAGAACTCAGATTTCTGGAAAATTTCTCAATCTAAAAGGAGGGTTTTACAAATTTTCTTTTGGTTTCTTTTCTATTTCATTTCTATTGTTGCAATTCTCTATGGTTTGATTCATTCTTTGTTTTATTTTGCTATGATTTCATGAGGGTTTCAAATTGCATAAAACCAAGCTTTTAAATTACAATTTCAAAACTCAAAACCAATACAACAAGGAAGAATACCTGTGATTCTGAAGTTTTTTAGAAAACAATTTGAAGTTGAGTCCTTGCAAAAAGAAATTTTAGAACTCCTTCCAAGCTTCCTCTTTCAGATCCCAGATTTTCTCCAACCAAGATCCAAACCCTCTTCTCATTTTTTTGCAAACCAAAATCTTCATCCCAAACCCCCCCCCCCCACAAAATAAAACCACCAAAATGAAATATAATATCTCCCCAAATTCAAATTCAAACTCAAATTCAGATTTAGATCAAATTAAATTTCAAGTTCAAATTAAATTCAAATTCAATTTGCAAACTCAAATTCAAATTAAATTGTAACCTCAAATTCAAATTCAACTTCTAATTCAAATTCAAATACAAATTCCAATTTCAAATTCACAAATATCTTTTACCAAAAAAGTCAACTATTTCCAAAAATATATTTTCTACCCCAAAGTCATTGCATTGAAAATATTTGGAATTTTAAATAACTTAAACAATTTTCAATTTTCTAAATAGAATTCAACATATTTTAAAACCTTCTTTTCACACAAACTAATTTAAATCTTTTAACACTTTTAATTCAAGGAATAACTTAATCAATTCCACAATTAATTTAATTAATCAATAAAATAAATCTAATCCAGTATTAGATTATTTTATTAACTAAATGAAATTAATTAATAAAGTAACATTCCTAGCATTATAATCAAAAGCATTTAATCAATAGTTAAGCAACATAATCCATTTAACTTGAATTAAAATAAAGAACACAGAGACATGGCAACATAACAACCAACCCGACGACACATTGTGACTAGGGTGGTGGCTTGACATAGAAAAACCTAGCTACTATCTCCCAATCGATTTCCGTTGGTCAATGGACATGCTCAAACCTGGAAACCAGGTGGAGTCGATGTCATGTACCTGCCAACCCGCAACAAAGAGCTTGTCGAATGTGCATATACACATAATATGATCAAACACACCGTGAAGAGGAAATATTAGAATTGTAGGGCACTCGCAAGCGAGTGATACAATCTCGTCCCCTTCACCAATACAATGTCTCTAACTGACACATCTAACATCAAAGATATGATCAATAGCATGAAACATCATTTAATCAAATATCTTCTAAGTTACTCCAAATTATGTCATAAAGATAACATCACATCAAAATATAACATCCACATTGTATAACAATTGCAATCAAAAGCAACCTAGTTCCAAAGTCAAAGCATAATCAGACACAATTATAACAGGGAAGAACAATGCTGATCAAAGAGCCAAAATGGAGGGGTGTTACAATTTCATTAGAAAAATTCAATTCAGTGTCCAATTTGGCCAAAAATTGTAAACCAGTATTGTGGGATCACTCTATATAGAAGCATATGCAATTTAATGGACCATAAATGGTAAAACTATAGAGTTCTTTGCTCATCTAAGGAAAGAAAAAATCCTATTCCTTCAATACAATAACACATCTTAAAAAAAAAGTAGGCGAAGGTTAACAAATATTATAAACTCCCAGCTTCATTTGGATGCAAATAGAGAAATGGAAAATATTAAAGTGCCACATTTAGACACTATTGTAGAATAAATCATATTTTTCCAAATATCAAGAAGTGCGTCCACTAGATGCCATGCCAAGGTTGTAGGATATATACAAAATGGGTTGTTAAGGACACTTTAAAAGCATGTAAGCTAAATAAAATTTACAATACCATGCAAGAAACACAAATTGTCATCAACTAGAAATAAAAAATACCAAGTTTTAAACACAATGTCACCATCATATGTAAATCAAACTAAATGGATAGACCATAAGATGAAAATGACTTATTCAATATCAACATAGATGCAGGAAGATATTCCCATTGCATGGTATATACATGCAACCAAAAAATGGAATCACACTATGTAGAATAGGAGGCATCGAAAAGCGGTCAAACTGTAGGAACATGAACATTAGACCACCTCTCATTAAATCTCATTCATATAGTGATCTTGCATGATGATATCATAAAAGAGGTGTGCTGCCCATGGTGTTAGATAGGGAAAGGATGCGACCAAATGGTTTTGTGATGCTATACTTTGGCTGGGATGATTCATTAGAGCTGGGTATGCAACTTGGGTCTACTGAGAAAGCTTAGAAACTACAAATAAAATGCAATTAGCTCGAGTAGAGCCTTTGCTACTATATAAGGCTCAAGAAATTACACAACTAGATATCATCACATGGAGGAAAAATATTGTAGGATGCGTGCAACTAAAAGTATTGAAAAGCCTTAGATACTTAAATAAGATTGCAAGATATGCCCAAAATGTAATTATAGAAAAATGAAAACAAACTTTCAAGAAAAAGCAATAGGTGTGGTAAGGATGCATCCCTATAGAATATGCACAAATGGATTTATTGATCAAGCTTAAAAAATTGCAAGAAAATGCATTAAGTGGATGAAGATTGATATCGTCTGAGCAATAGTTACAAGATAACCACAAATTGGGTTTGTTAAAATTTTCAAGAAATAAATATAGTTCAGCTAATAACAAATCTACATCTTTTTAAGTTTGGTCTTGTTCCAGTCCACCACTCTCCATGAGAAAGAAATGTTTGGGTAATGAATAGGGATGAAGGTATATATAGTTTGTACATTATGATAGGGTATTTGGGAATCAAATGGGAATGATCAAATGTAGTTTCAAAGTCAATTATTTTGTTCAGTTGTATTGGGAAGGAAATTGCTTTTTGTAAAAGTATAAACGACCATACTAGTCTTTATGTCAAATTGTACAAACAGTTACTCAGACCATAACTAGGGGTTTTCTTGCTAGCTATTTCCCACTAGTATGTCTGCCTGAACCAACAATATGTAAATATTTGTTAATATATATAAAATATAAAAAAAACATTTTTGATAAAAAAAAACATTTTCTAAAAAAAATAAAATTAAACAACCAAATACCAAATAGTTACCTGAATCCTAACCAGGGTTGAAAAATAAGACCTCAAGCAAACAACAATTGACCACAGACAAGATTGACAACATTAATCAGGTACTAGACTAGATACTCATCCTGCTCAAGGATGATGGATAGGGTAGGGGACCAAGTGTCATCTCTGATCAACTATTCCATTAGGTTTGAGGCACACTCATACCTTCCAATTCGGGTGGATTCAATGCCTAGTACCTGCAACCTGCAACACACAATATCTTTGCACATATATATATTCATCACATACCTAATGAAGAGAAATCAGAACATCATAGGGTTCTCACAAGTGAGAAATATGACATCCTTCCCTTCACACCTAAATATATTTTAAAACATCATATAATATATCAAATAACATATTGTAACATCAATAATGATAACCCATTCCACAAATAAGGTAACCCATTATATTTCTAGAATGAGCAAGTCATAAACATCATCAAAATAATCAAAGACTAATCAACATCCAACATCTCTATTCCATTAGTCATTAGAATACCCATGAGCACATATCAATTTGATAAGCATCTGACTTGAACATAATTGAAAGGTGAATCATGTAGGGGCACTACATCCTCCCCCCCTAAGATTTGACTCACTCCTAGAAGTCGCAAGGTTAGAATGAAACATGCACACATTAGTCCTAAAATTTATTAAATTATACAAAATTTACCTTTCCTTTAATGTAAATACAAGAAAAATAATTAGCTTACTTATGATTAGAGCTCAACAATAGGTAGAAATGTACTAACCTACTCACTTTCTTCTTTTTCCTAATTCCTAAAGTAGGATAATATTACTAAATATTTCCTTTGCATCACACAATTTCACAATGAATGCATTCCATATGCGATACAACAAGATACACCACTTTTCAATAGTCACATTAAACATGTCGATCCACTCAAACACCTATCCAAAGCTACCACTCCAACAGACATCCTTACAGGATAGGATTTTCATTCAACGTTCTCATATAACACACTAAACGTAAAGCCTATTAAAGTCTCAACCAAGGAGAAAGGAAAGGAAAATCAACACATGCTTGGGTATGTGCAGGATCATGATGGGCCAAAATGTGGCGATATGATGGGTATTTGTAGGGTATGTGGCTGACGACTTTTTTTTTAACCCAAAATTGATGAAATGAAAAGGGTTTTTAAAGGAGATTCTCATCTTTCCACCAATATAAAATATGCTTTACTTTGAATTTAATAAATAATTATTATTCATTTTCTATTAGAATTACGACTAAATTCCTGATTGATAGGCTGATTGAAAATCATCTATAACTTTCAAACAGTATCATGTTTTTTGAATCCAAAACATGCATCACATTCTATGCTTCGTATACTATAGGATCAAAAAAAAATTGAATTTCATGAAGTTTTGACCAAGTTAAGGTGGTTAGACATACGAGTTTTTATATTTTTTTAAAGTTGTAATAAAAAAATCATAATTAATTATTTACTTGGAAAAAAATTACAAAAAATATGCATCACATTGGGACATGAGTCCTCTACTTATATCTAAAATATTATAAAAAATATTATCATTTTATTGTGGTTAGGGTGGTCAGACAGACACCTACTTCTTATTTTTTCCTTGAAATTTAAGTACTACTGCATTGAAATTTCAAATTTTCACCAAATATATTTTGTTTAAAAAAAAATAAACCTAGTAGTTTAGAAACTACATTCAATTTGCTACAAATTTTATTCTTACTTATTTTTGAAATAATATAGATAACTTATTCAAATTTTTACGTCAAGTTTCCTAACTCTAATTTTTATGATTTTTTTGCCACTTAAGGGCCTATTTTTTCCATGATGATCCTACACATACTCGCTTATAACTTCCAATGCACACCAAATTCACATAAAATCTACACTGATATTCATATTAATTATCTCTACGAAACTTGCATGATCATTTTTTGAAAGAAAGTATAGTTCATTATCATCTATCTATCACATATTATGTGGGCTTATTCATCCCAAACACACTTTTCTCTAGCATCACATAAGGTTTAAAAGGTTACAAGTGCATATCATCATGAAAACACATTTCATTAAATTCAAATCTATATTATACCATCTAGTTACCCAACATGACTAGCTCCAATCTCTACAATATTCTCCCTTAACACACTATCAAAAGTTCAAATTGAATCTAATAAAAACAACACTTAGAAACTAAAACTAGGGAAAGTAATACCAAAAATTCAGAATGACCACCAAAAGAGCTTGAAAAAAAAAACCCAAGAGGATAAATTATCAATTCCAACATTGAATCATGAAAAATGTCAGCAATTCAACACCCATAATCAATAAAATAGGACAAGTGTCACCAAATAAATGGAGATAAAGGAGTTTGGTGGTCAATCCTAGCATAAGGAAATTGAAAGAAATAATGCTAGCCCTCAACATTACAAAACGCAAATCTAAACGTATCTTGGCAATACCAACCATAACCATAAAATGAGGTGACTAATATTAGCCATACCAAAGGGAGTAACTGCTACATGACACCTAAGACCACATTGTCCCAAGCATGCTAGAGATTGTATATTAGACACATTAGGTCTTTGGGTTAAAAATACATCATTGTTAAGAAAATTTGGGCAGCAATCAAACAATCACAGTTTTCTAATTTTACATTCATTTACTATCTTTTAATGCAATACAATATTTTGCTTACACATCATAATCAAATCCACTCACTTATCCTCTTGCGAATAAAATACTATAACCCTATTTAAATAATTCATTTACATGTATCTTCACACTAATTTTCAAACATATATAATGTCAACTTATTTCATATCTACATTATAATTTAAACATTTAAAAGTTCACAATTTTTCCAACAGCTAAGTACATACATAATTCCAAATCAAATAGGAACATGAACAAATGATTCCAAGCTTTCTATGCACACTTTACAAAAACTAAACTATCTTTTCCTTATTCAACACCTATGTTATAACATGGTATGTTAATCTAATATTTCATAAGAACTTCCTATTTTATCCATGCAAAGATGTTCTACCTACTTACTTTAAAAAAAGAGAGTCCTAAATGCAATGAATGAACTTTCAGATACGAAATTTCCATTCCAAACTAGCATTTTCTTTTGTGAAATTTAGATCTTATTCCTTACTAAGCATTCAATGCCTCTATTGATGTCTAATCCATTTCTAAGTAATGTCCTTATGAATCTAATTTTTAGATTAAGAGATACAAGAGAGGGAGAGTTTTCAATTAATCAATGCACACATATATATACCAATTAAGTAAGTTCGTGAAAGAATGATCAAATTTAATCGACATGACATCACTACCTACAATGCACCTTTGTACTACATGCTCTTAAATTTGCAAATCCCAATACTCCTTGAAATTTCCTAACATCGTAAATGTAACCAATAATTCTTGATTCCTTATTGAGAGGTGAAACTATACATAAAATCTTTTTGCATACAGTATCACATACTTGAAGAATTCCATACATCTAATTGGTACAATACATCATAAATCAACATCTTTTATATTTCAAATCAAACTTGAAAGAAAGAGGGGAGAGAAAGAAATCATTTAGCTAATATATGATCACTAAAAAAATTATTTTCATATGCATTACCTTCTATTCTAAGTCAAATTATTATGTGGAACACAAGCACGTTATCCTTCTATTTATAAGGAAGGGTAAAAAAACTACTTCTTTGTGATAAAGCTGGTTGTATGAGCACTCATGGTAACATCATTTAATGGAATACAGACAAATGATCAATCATACACTCAACACCTTCCTTAACATTCAATAGGTACCCAAAAACAACTACAAGAGAAAAAAATATCACATAGCATCATATAAAAATCACTCACATAAAAAAGGCTAACAAAAAATATGAATACACATAATACACATAGCTATAATTTCTAAAGAGAAGAGAGAAAGAGTGAAAACATGAAACATACAGTGAGATCTAGGGAATGCACAACCAAGAAGACTTAAAATGAAAGATTCAAGGTTAACTATTAAAGTAACACTACTATCCTGTACAATGGGATCATATGTATCTAGAGAACCCAATGTATGAACTAGCTATGATACTAGGTGTAACGCCCCGCCAAAAATCACAGTGGACAACACAAAATATGACACAATAATGGATTTTTTTTTGAGATAACAGTAGAATGCATAGCATGTAATCTAATCCTGGGTCCTCTAAGGTTCCATGACTGCTCTACCCACATATCCATTAACCAAGAATAAGATTCATTTCATTAAGTACTATGATAACATATTTAATCTAACAAACAAAGTTCATTTTATATCACAACATTACATGATTCTACAATATGTATTTCCATAACTTTTCTTTAGATAAACATCATTAAAGATCATTTCTAAATAGATAAAATATACAAAATGCATCACTTAACAATATCCATTACAAGAGAGTTCATCAATATAAGTTACAACATTACAATGTTTCCCCAAGTACATGTGGGAAGGATACGTCAGGTTACAATAAGAAATACACTAATATACAATTCCAATACATATACGTAAAAGTTTGTATTTTTAATATAGAACAGGGTCTAGAGCCCACAACGTAAGGGACACTCTACATGAGCATGCAACAAGGATACCCAGTGTAGGAAAAAGCACCAACCTCCGAACCATGTGGAACCCTAAGGTCTGTCCCTTATGCTAGGAGATAACAAAAGGTCCCACTACTAACAAATAGTCAAGAAAACAATAGGCCAATACAATCAAGGGTTGTATGGACTTCAACACATCACTTACAACATTGACTTCACTTCCAAAGGCACACACAATAGGAGGAGAAAATACAAATAGGGAGTGCAAGAATACAATAGGGAGTAGTGTCATCACATAGCTTGCTATGGGTTATCTTGGTAGATCTTCTTAGGCCCCAAACCCATCCTGGGTTATCTTGGTAGCCTCTACCAATCTCCAACCCCCATACAAACTCATGCAAAATCAACATACCTTTCATGAGGACAAGGTAATTGATCCTACCATTCTAGGCCTTTTGATCTCATCTCAAGCCTAAATGAGAAATTGAGCCATGAGTAAGACATACCATTATCTTGATTAATGTGAAAACTATCCAACCCCCTAATTTATTATTAATGTTATCACTAGATTAAGAAACTCCTAATAGGTTATCTTAGACAACCACTTTGGGTTACAATCCCCATTGAGAGCCACTCCCCCTACTGGCAACTAGTAAACCCTACAAATCAAGCAAGGCATTTATAATCTTGCATACTCATCACAATCACATGAATCCAAAAATAGTGCAAGGCATGGACCATCTCACACACAACATATAAAATTACCAAACCACTTCCAAAAGAAACCAACATAAAAACAATACATACCAAAATGCTCCCTCCTATGCCTCTAGAAACCAACCTTATCAATTTGTACAAATGACTCTCTCTTCTAGACAATTTATCAAAATCACCTCAAATCCAAAGTCACACTCATAAATCATTACTAGGTGTCAATCAAAAATTGCAACCATGGAATACTCCTTAAATAAACATTAATCCACATTCCATATTAACTTAACAACTTAAACTTAAATAATTGGGAAACTTACACATTGATTCATAAATAATTATAATAAATCAACATTCATTGATTAACAAAAGATATTTTAATTCATTTAATTAAACTAATCCTTCAATTACCTAAATGTGAGTAGATTAAATTCCCAATTCAACATAGGAAAAGAAAATTAATATTTTACAATAACCATAATATATATATGTATATGTATATTATCAACATAATGTTGTTTACATTACAATACAACATATTAGATAATAATATGACAACTATATATTTACACACATATATAAACATACATATATACATATAAGGTTTTAATTTCACAATCGACAATGCCTTCCAAGCATTTTTTTTATGACAGTTATTCATTTGAAGTTTCCCTGAAATACTAAGACATATCTTATTATAAACTATATATATGTGGTTTTTCCAAATCTCGTCTTGATGTGATGCATTATTTTTTGTAATTTTTTTCCAACTAAATAATTAATTATGAATTTTTTATTACAACTTTTCAAAAATATAAAAGCTCGTATGTCTGACCACTTTAACTTGCTCAAAACTTCATGAAATTCATTTTTTTTAATCATATAGTATGCGAAGCATAGAATGTGACGGATGTTTCAAATTCCAAAAATGTGATACCTTTGAAAGTGTAACATCCTACTACGCAGCCCCGAAGGGTAAGAGCCAAAAGAGGACAAGATATTTTTTTTTTGAAAACATAAAGAATAACTTGCACACAAAGCAGTTGCCAATATGATATAACGACCACAAACATGGCCAAGCATGGCCAAACATAACCCAAAGGAGAGGAATAATCAACCCTCTAGAGAAAAACCAGACAAGAGAAAATAAGATAGCTCCAAGGAAAATGCTTTAGAACCTTAGCAGCGCTGCTCCAGAACTTTAACAGGGCTACTCCAGAACTTTCTACGCTACTCTAGAACTTTAACAATGTTGCTCCCAAACTTTCAGCACTGCTCTGGAACTTTAACAGTGCTACTCTGAAACTTTTAGCGCTGCTCTGGAACTTTAACAGCGCTGCTTCAGAACTTAAACAATGCTGTTCCAGAACTCACAGCACTGCTCTAGAACTTTCAGAGCAATGCTTCAGAACTTTCACAACACTGCTCCGAACTTTCAATGCTACTCAGAAACTTTCAGAGCACTGCTCCAGAACTTTAATAGCACTGCTCCAAAAATTTCAGCGCTACTCTGGAACTTTAACAGTGTTGCTCCAGAACCTTGGCAGGAACTACACAGAACAACAACCAGAAGGCGGCGATGCTCCAAAACTTTTGTAGCTGCAACACAAAACATTAATAAAAGGCGGCATTGCTCCAAAACTTTTGCAGCCACAACATAAAACATTAACAAAAGGTGGCATTGCTCTGGAACTTTTGCAGACTAAAACATGAAGGAAATATACAACCAAAATTCTAATTTTTGCATGGAAAATATTGAAGAAAAGCCATAAAGATCATCAAAATACAAGCAAGCCCGGTAGCAACATCGAAACTCGTAAACCAAATATAAAAATCTCATTTCTGATCATTTAAATTACATAATTACATCATCTCTCTCAAAAGAGTACAATATTGATAACGAAATATATAAGAGTACAAAGGCATACCAATAAATAAAATACATCAACATATAAGACAAGTATGAGAGGAATCAACTTCGACTGGTGCTCCAGTAACCTATACGTCGGTCCCCAATAGTAGTGGCAACGCCTCCCTACCATGTGGACTCCAAAGAGGCCACCCCATCATGCTCGGAGGTAGTCACAAGGCCCAAGCAGAAAACAAGGCAAGAGTAACATATGGCCAACACTCACATTAAACATAGAGCAAACATGGAATATAATGCCTTAAACCAAAGTCATAACAAGAAGATGCACATACAGTAACATGTCAGGTGCTATTCATGACTACGGAGGTATAGGTACTAAAGTGCGGACTGGGTGAAATTCCATCATGTGTGCTCGAAGGAATGGAACCACATGGAATCAAGTACATCTCTCATATAGATGAGTAAAACTCAAACATGCCCGAATCAATGCCTTGCAGATGGATATGTAATACCCCTTCTCTTACTGTTTGGATTTATTATTTTCTATGCTTTGTTTGATACCTTGATACTATGATGGTACTGTTATTGTGTGTTTTGAATAGTTAGGTGTTGATGATGATGTTATTCCATTAGTGGACATGATTATTTCATATGACATTGTGGCTGGTGATGTTAGTTGATTTTTCAAAAATTATATTATGATGTAGTGATTTAATAAATTATGTCATGAGATGAATTGTTAGTTTAGAAATATTATTTTTTCAGTTATATTATAATTGTTAGGATAGATGTGATGAAAGACAGTGTAGCATCACTCGTTTGTGAGTGCTCTGTTACGCTGCGATTCCTTCTCACAACGAAATGCTCTAATTTTATATATATGCATGCACATGTACATGACTTCGTTTGTATGCAGGTATTGCAGGTACAAGTCTTGATTCCACCTGCTTCGGCAGGACAGGGCGAGCACCATTAGCCCAATAGTTAAATGTTGAAACAGAGGTGACGATGAAGTCATCTCATCCCATGATGTCAGACCGTCTTGTTTGATTGGTATTGTACGTTTTTGTAGTTGTCGTTATTGTGGTTTGTGGTTGTGTTATGTCGTATTTTATTAATGTGGGTATTTTATAAGTTGTGATTTATTTTATTTAAATGATGGAAATGATTGTTTATTTTAATATTAGAATAAATTGTATTTAAATTTTTAAATGTTTTATTTATTTTTAAAAGTCATGAGTTTTATTAAATGATAATTAAAATATTAAATTGTGTTTTATTATTTTAATTAATTATCTTATTGAGGATAATTGTTAGAATAAATTATTTAAATTAATTAGATAATGTGCTTTGCAAGTAAAGTTGTAAAAAATGGAAATTAAAACAAAAAAGTATTGAAAATAGAAAAATAAATAAATAAAAGAATGAAAAGTTGTGAGAACGAATGAGAACTCAGATCTGACTGAAAAGTTTTCTTTTAAAGAATTAATTTCTTTTATTGTGGATTTTTGTGATCTTTTGGAAGAAATTGAGAATATCTTGTATTTAATTAAGAATTTTGTGAGCTTTCTCACACACAGAGGATTAGGGATACAAAGTTGCACAAGTTATTGGTTATGTATTTTTGAATCTTGGAAAAAGATTTTTTTCAATCTTTTGCTATATTTTGAGGAGAGTTATAGAAAGGGATTGGGAATCTGTTATTGGTTATTCTGGAGAGTCTTCTGAACAAAGGATCGGATTCGAGTTCGAGCACAGAATTTTGAAGAGGAGATTCTGAAGCCAGAATGAGAAGCTTTGTGTAGAGGCCATCGGATTCAGGCAGTCAACATCAGATTTTCGAGAGCACGGGACTCCAGGTTCCACCCTCTCTCTTCTTTGTTTGTTTTAAATGTGTAAGGAAAAGAATAGAAATGTGTGTTAGAATCAATCTTTCTTGTAAAAGAATATTTTTCTAAAAATTAATTAAATAGAATATCTGTGAGAAAACTCTTTGAAGAAATATTTAACAAATTTCATGTGATGGAGATCCCCAATTTGTCTATGGCTGATCCTTTGAAAACAAATAAAGTTTGACTTCATACTCATATTTATATAAATATATTTAAATTATTCTGTGCTTAAATTTTAATGGGAACTTGTCCTCTGACTGAATTAGTTTTGTGAAAAATATTTATATATATATATATATATATATATATATTTAGTACGAAATATAAATCTATGTCTATATATATTGATTTATTAATTTTATTGTTTTTACTTTCAAACCACAAAGAAATTTTAATTTATTATTATTTTGGGGTTTGAGCCGAACCGGTACAAGGTCGGTCGTATTGCATTGGAATTTATTTATTTTCATTGAAATAAATGTTATTAAAATATGTGAAACAAAATTTAATTTTAATAGAAAAATTCTTTAAAAAAAAAAAAAATTAAATAAAAGTTTTTGGGAGGAGTTGGGAGGGCTACCCCATAGCCCCTGCAAGCATGCTCAGCAATCACTGTGTGGAAGGTCATCGGCCCTCTCCCTTGCTTTTTGGGGACAGCCAATGTTATTTCATTTTATTTTTATTTTTTATTTTTAGTTTTAATATATGTTAAATTATAATTATATATATAGTTTATTATCTTATTAAAATTCTTTATAAAGTTATTTTAAATGAAATTTAATTTGTTATAAATAATTTTATATATAAATGTTAATTGGCATGAATTATTTTTATTATTACATATATTTAGTGTGGCTATATATATATATTTATATATTTTAAAATATATATATATTGCTTTATTCTATTATAATTATTTATTTTATTTTATTTTAAAAGGAATGTTTGGTTGTATGGATTATTTTGAATAAAATTGAATAATAGGGTAAAATTATTTTATTATGAAATATTTATGGTAAAATTTTATCGTGGAAATGGAGTGCATGTAATAGATGAAAGTGGATTGTTTGTCTTGATGAAATGTGGATTATGTTGTTAATTTGCGAAACCCTATGGATTGTCGGTCTATCTTGTGCGTTTTGATTATGGTTTTCCTTTATTTTGGTTGCAATGTGGGAACCTTGTGTAATTGTGAACCCAGTTGTTGTTGATTGTGAAACCTTGTTCCAGAGGCATGTTTAATTTTGAATGTTATCCTCGTCTTGTTATACTCTTGATAGTTGAAAACTTAATGATTTATGCTTGGAAGGGTTGAATGGTTTGTTAAGACTTTTGGTTATGAATTATTGCGAGAGGGTTAATGCCTCACATGTTCTTGTTGTGGTATTATGCTTTTTATGTTTTAGTTCAACCCTTGCCTAGTTTTGATTTATGTTAGGGGTCATAGGGAGAGTGGCTCTTCATGGGTGTCGACGCCTCAGAAGGAGGAAGAGCTCAGGGGAACCCACGTAAGAGTAGTTAAACAAGTGATAACCTAAAAATAGAATTTAGGGGGATGGGTAGTAAAACAAACAAGATAATAAACATTGGAATCCTTGTCTATGCATTAGGGCTATCATAGACTAATGATAGACTGAGAAGGCCGTGGTCGGCAAAGTCGTAATCTCGTCTTCATGAGAGGTTATCGACTCCGCATGAGCTACCCTATGGTGCCGATGCCTCAAGTAGGAGGAAGGGCTAGGGAATCCATAGATGGGTGTCGGCGCCTCAGTTGGAGGAAGGGCTAGGGGATCCCATGAGAGCTATGCGATGACACTCTCCACTTGACACCCGTTTTCCTTGTTGCTTATTGCCTCTGGGAATGTATTTTGAAAGTTGTATGTTTAATGTGTTTCAGATTCTCTTGAGAATGATTTATGAATGTTCTTTGGACTTTTTTAATTGTCATTGCTTGATTAATCGTGGTGAGTTTCTTATCTTTATCTTATTTCTTGACTCATGAATATTGTGGTTTATGTCATTGTAACTTTGAGTTGTATTTGTATTCGTACTATGTTGTTCATGGAGTCAGTTTGACAATCATGGTTGAGTTAACTTCCTTGTCACCTCTGAGCATGGGGGGTGAGTTATTCATAATTCACATGGTTGGGTGGAACATGCTCCTCACTCATTGGGTTCCCCATCAACATCCTTTGTTCTCAGCATATTTGCAGTTGGAGTTCTACCAGCGTTCCCTTGTTATTCAGATGTTGGTGTAATTTGTATCATCCGACATGTTTGGGAAATTCATTATAATTCTTATATCAAAAGCTCGTAATGTAATATTATAACGATGATGTAATAGTTAGGATCATTTATAACTTTGTTAAGAGATTCATATGATTGTATTATGTGGTGTATTAATATTCTTTCTCTTGGTTCATGGATGTACATATATTCATGGTTATTATAATATAAATGGATACGTGGTTTATCATTACCTTTTACTTTCATTTAGATGTTTGCGATGTAATCTTGCGTGCCCTGGAGAACTAAGTGTAATGGTGTAATGTAGTTTGTTATGTAATTAATATGTAAATGTAATTAATGTATAGATGCATGTTTACTTTATGTTTTTTTTTTTTTAAAAATTAGTTGCTATGTGTGTTCTCTGGGGTTTGCACGACGGGCATTACAAGATAACTCAATTCCTTGCAGATGGATAGGCCTTCTTGTTTATCCAAATGAGGAATCCAAAAACAAATATGAAGCAATGAAAAAGCCACTAAAATCATTATAAAGTCATTTAATACAGCCAAGCAAACATTTTTGTAAGAAGACACATTTAACAGTTATAAATCAACATGAAATGGAGGCATAGAAATTACGTTAAAATTCAAAGTTCCCGGACTAAAATTCTAAGCCCAACCCAATTCAGATTTGGGCATTCCAAGTTGGAATTCACCTTCAATTTTCAATTTTAAGACCCATAATAAGGTGTTGTACTAAAAAACGTCATTTAATGCATGGTTGGGCAAAAGCATGAAAAATGAAAGTGTCCGGATTAAAAATCAGACAACGACCCATTTGAAATATTGACTATTCTACTTGGAATCCAATTTTATTTTACTTTTTAATTAGACAGTTAAAGATCAGCAAATAAAATGTCATTTAATAAGAAGGCACAAATTTTTCCCAAAAATGAAAGTGTCTAGAATAAAAATTTTCCAAAGACCCAATTGAGATCTTAGCATTTCTAATTGGATTCAATATTTATTTTGCATTTTTTTGATAGGTTGTAAAAGAGCAGCAATGAAAAATGTTTTTCCAGGTGACACAAATTTTGGCCCAAAAGGAAAGTGTTCAAAATTTGTTTTGGACTGAGATTTGGGCATTTTTAGGTGAATCCCAAAGTTGAATTTGAGTTTAAAGTGGGAGGATTGAAGAGATTTATAAATGTCTCAGATTTCCCAAACAAAGAAAGCAAAAAATTAGGTTGAGAAGAAATCTCAACCCCAAAAGCCATGACAACACCCAGAGCAGCAAATCAAACACCCACATACATTTCTAATTCAGAAATTCAAGAAATACACAAGAGAATACCTTAATTTCTACCCATATTTGAAATGAAAAATTGCTCTACTTGTAAGGCGTGGCTAGATCCCAAAATAGAGCAGCAAACTATAGTGCTATGCTGAACTCCAGGGTCCACTACCCACAAAAATCCCTCCAACAAAACTAGGTCTTCCCACCTAGCTTCCATTGCTAGCCATGAGGTTTTTCTTCTTCTTCCCCAAAACAAAAGTTTCTTTTTTCTATTTTCCAACATAATTAACTCCCCAAAATAAAAATGAATAAAAGTATATATACCAAAGACAAGGCTGCCCCTCTATATATTTTCTCCCCAAAACAATAAAATAAAATAAATCATTTAAATAAACAAGCTATTAAAGCTCCCTAATACAATTAATTAAAAATTAATAAGTATCTAACATTCCCTCTTTCATATAAAAATAATAATTAAATCCAATCGTCCAAATACACAAACCTCCCCAAAAGGGGTTAATAAAATCATTTAAAATTTCCAAATGAAATATATCATTCTCTCAAATGATCAATACAAATCATTTAAAATGTCATATTTAAAATATCATGGATAAAAACCATTTAAATCTTCCATCAATAAAATACCATAAAATGCCATATATGAAATCACAAAAAGATGTCAAAGAAACCACTTCAAGACACTGAAAACCAAAATATATATCCACATAACAGATTCACAAAAACCAAGACAAAATACCTCAGCAAGACATACTGGAAAACCACATACAAAATAAAGGTGCGCCGAAACATAAGGAAGAAAGGTGCTCTGGATGTTACCGTTTGGTAACCGGATGGTAAGACATCAACACAAAAATACTGCCCTAATAGGGTACAATGGGCTAGGGTAGGGGAAATTTGGCCTGTGACTACCTCCAATAACCACCATCGGGGAATATGAGTATGCTCAGGCCTATAGATCCAGGCGGAGTCGATACTTAGTACCTGCATCACTTCTAATTACATGTCAAAGTACATGTGAATATACATATAGTCCAAAGCAACATCAATCATTAGGAGGGGAGTCATGACATTGTAAGCCTCTTGAATATGAGTGTTACGACATCATCCCTTTCCTATCCATAATCGTACATAAGAAATGATATTAATATATAAACATATAAGAATGTAATCCAGAATAATAACTAATCATCAATGTCTAATCTCATTATAATAACATTTAACAATTAGAATATCAAATCAACATCAAAATATTATCTTACCAGTATGGGTTTAGAGATGTGTTACAGAAAGCTATAGATGTTTTTCAGTCAGCCTATCAATTAGGACTTTAGTCATAAT
The DNA here is from genome assembly GCA_007258455.2 of Sequoia sempervirens. Lineage (NCBI taxonomy): Eukaryota > Viridiplantae > Streptophyta > Pinopsida > Cupressales > Cupressaceae > Sequoia > Sequoia sempervirens. Next base: position 194,422,323 of record VDFB02105785.1, on the reverse strand, counting down.
TCAAATAGAAAATGAATAATAATTATTTATTAAATTCAAAGTAAAGCATAATTTATATTAGTGGAAAGCTGAGAATCTCCTTTAAAAACCCTTTCCATTTCATTAATTTTGGGTAAAGAAAAAGTCATCAGCCACATACCCTACACATACCCACCATATCACCACTTTTTGGCCCATCATGATCCTCCACATACCCTAAATACAATGTCACCATCATATGTAAATCAAACTAAATGGGAAGACCTTAAGATTAACATAGCTTATTCAATATCAACATAGACGTAAGAAGATATTTGCATTGCACAATATATACATGCAAGCAAAAAATGGAATTGCACTATGTAGAAAAGTAGGTGCAACAAAGTGTTAAATGAGCACAGGACAATTGAGATGGGGGTGAATCAATTCTCACAAAATTCAAACTTAAGACTTCAACACTTATCAATTCCACAGCCACACTATTATGTTATTAAGTAAGAGCATGAAACACAAATAATAGAAGGTAAATCAACACAATGAACACCAAATTTTTACGTGGAAAAACCAGTAAGGGAAAAAACATGGTGAGGGTTAACTCACAATATAAAGAGGTTCTAAAACTAAATATAGAGGCTCATTGCCAAGGGATCACTACCCAGAAGAGGACTCACTGTCAAAGTACAAAGGCTCACTACCTACATAAAGGACTCACTTTCCAACAAGAAGGCTCACTGCCTACAAAAAAAATTATATAACAAGTTAGGCCATACAACTAGAATGAACTGAAAAACTACATCTATCAAGTGCTGATGTAGTTTCGGTGATGCTCAATATACAAAACACATTTCATTTTTTTTGCACTTCACTTTATCTTTCGCACCTTAATTCATTTGTCTATACTTTTCTTTAGAATTGTTCAATATATATATATATGCCTGATCTTCGACACAAGAATCAATTAGGTTGACCTAATTAGATGCACTTCTTATTCACAAAAAGATATCAAAGTTTGTTGGCTCCTATCATTCACAAAATATTTCTGAAAACAATTCAATCCTTCAACATGTTACATCATGTCGACATAGACCAAAAATAGGTCACACATATGTCCACATACCATATCATAATTAACTCAAGAAGTCAGCCAAGAATATAGTTCAAAGCACATAATAATCTAATCATAGATTCCTTCAACAATCATAAACAATCTCCCAAAAATGTAACCAGTAATTGTCAACTACAGAGAAATGTAGACTGAAATACCAGAGAGTGTGCCAAAAATATTAGATGGACACCACTAGAGGAGATAAAATAGTTGTGCACACCATTTTAGGGTACTAGACCGAGCTTCTAACATGGTGACATTAATGAAAACATATAGATAGACTTCTCTATTCTTCCAACAATCTCCCCCTTTTTCATTGATGGTAACATGTAAAAAAATTCTCCTTCAATCTCTCCCATCATTTCAAATGTCTCCCCATAACTTTATATTCTAACTCTCTCCATACTCTAACTCTCTCCCCCTTTGACATCAATGGAAAAGGGTGACAAAAAAAAGTGTGTAAACATGATGACATCAAAATTTAAAAAACAATTCCAACTCTTCAAAAAAATTCAACCATGCAGAACCTTTTCAAACATTTAGGATTTAAGTGAAGATGACATTCTTCATCTCAAATACCTTCTTGCACCTCTCTTTGAGAGTTGGATACAACTTCTTCCAGTTGAATATGACTGAATCCATTCTTGTGCATGTAATTTCTAATAAATCCAACAAAGTGAAAGAAGATGACCAATTTGTAGAGGAGCACTATTTTTCAACATCTTCCGCTTTAGTAAGTATTCTAGAAAGATGGTCTAACCAGACCTTAGCAATCTCGTTAAGGAGCCAGAAGGTCTTCACCACATCATCTATTTGTCTTTGTGCAATGATCAGTTCAACTTGTAATTCACCAACTCTTAATCTTTGCTTCCCTTCTTTATCTTAAAAGATATCAAAAGTCTTTCCAATGTTGTTCACTTCAAATTCAATTGCTTCAATTTTTCTTTTGAGATTATCTACTACTGCAAGCCACCAAAGATAGTATTTGTAAATATTTGATATTTCTTTAATGCACTTCTTTGTTTCCACGATTAGTTCAGATAATATCTGCTTAGATTTACCACATCTCTTTTCAACCAAGGTTTCCAACTTGCATCCTTTTTGACCTTCAAGCAACATTCTTTCTTCATCAATCTCAACTAGATTTTTTGAAAAGGAATAAAAAGCAACTGATACTTTAATACCTTTCTGAAGTAGATATCTACCAAATCATCATCAATGTTTAGAATGTCAATAGGAGACACTACATTCCATAATTCACCAATTTTCTTCATCTTTCACTTAAGCATCATAGAATGGATGTCATTAGGATTAGGGGATTCAAATCGAGTCAGGGATTCTTTCTCCTTTTCTTCTAAAATATCAGTGATATCTTCAGTTATAACTTTTCTCTTCTTTGATTCCGAAGGGGAATCACTAATGACAACCTCCAATTCTCTTTTACCGGAGGAAGAGCCCACTTCAAACTAACTTGATGCAAATATACTATAGCAAATATTTGTTTTCAGGGATGATAAATATGATCTGCACATAGTTACATTATCTGCTAATAAATCTAGATATTTGAAGACTTGCTTTCTAATAGGAATACCAGATTTCCATACAACATTATCCTTTCCTAGTAGGGAACTCAAAAAGTAAAACACCAAGCACACCAACAAAGATCTAAAACAAAATGGATAACCCTCAACCAATGACATTCGAGCATTTTCAAGTAACAAGCTACACAAATCAAACTTATTGTTCTCCTAAACCATCATATGAGCAATGTGTATGGTAGTAGCCGAAGTTGAGCTTTCATTATTTTTGAAATAAGTTTTGTAAGAAATACCTTACGCAACATACCTAGCAACCAAATGTGCAAGTGTATCTATCAATAGTGCTCGAGGGTCTATACTAATTCCATTCAGTTCCTCCACGTCTTTTTAATTCATAGTTTTCTTTCCAGGGAGTTCTCTAATACTGCATAAACTAGTAATCACTTTGATTGCTTCCTTCGAGATCACGTAGGGTTTTTCCAATACAATATTTTCATTCTTGAAATGATTCAATAGGAACAAAATAAAATATTTATCAATAAACCTTGGAAATTCTCTCCACAAATTCATACCTAGGGTTTTTATGTTTTTTAATTCATTTTTTCTCAACCCTAGTTCTATTCCTTTCATATTTATATGATCATATTCTTCTAATTCAACCCATTTCAGCTTCAAAGGGATAACACCACTCAATCCTCTATCAATTTCTATGCTTTCTTGAATTTCTAATCGAAGCTTCTTCAATTTTCTTCTTCCCCTTTTTGCAAACTAAGAAATGTTTCCAAATTACTCGAGACAATCTCGTCGAATTCCCTTCAAAATTGCTTCAAGCTCACTTCAAGATCACTCTAGAGGGAACCATGAATTTCTTCAAATTCTTAATTTACCAAGAAGATTCACAAATTTAGACTTATACATCATGAAATTCACCCTAGAATGCATTAAATGTGGCAGACATCAAAAAGTTGCTAAAAAAATACTTCTTAACATAGAAAGCCTAATTCAATTTGCAAATCATCATGCCAACATACTTTCTTTTGGTTCTTTTTCCAAGGCCTCTGAATATTCATTCTTCACATTTCAACCTCGTGATAGCCTCTGACATGCCACTCTTCAAGGGGTTTTTTATAATTTTCTTATAATGCTCCCCCTTAGACAATGCTAGATCTAATTTCCTAATAATTCATCTATACCAAATGAGGGTATAGACACATCAGTAGCTTCATGTTTTTATTTTTATTTCTTCTTCCATATCTTATTCATCTCTTACTTCATTTCTTCTTTGTTGATCTTTTTAACAGGTTCACTCTTCTCTTCAAGAGAAAACTTCTTTCCCTTCTTACTTCTGCAAAATTTTGAGACATTTCTAGGTTTGTTGCAATTATAGCATAAAACACTTTTTTTATTAGCTTTTCCTCCATTATTCCTTGATCTACATTGATTTTCTCTATGTCCAAATTTATTACAGGTAGAGCAGTAGCCATAAAAGAGTTGATTTATTATCCCTTCATTAAACCTATTCCTTATTACTAGACTAATCATTCTCACCTGAGATATACATTCTATATTCTTACGTCCAATCTTCCTACAGTCAAAACATTGTCCAGTGAAGGGACCAAAAAAATGGTTCTTCCTGCTCGTGCATTCTATTATTTTGTGACCATATTTGCTAGGAAAAAAAAAAACACCATTGAAAGAAGGATACCTTTGTGCATTAGGTTGTCTCATAGGTGGTCTCCTTGCAAAATTCCTTGAATTTCTTCTCTGCTTTCCTTTTTCTTGACTCTTTTGATTTTTCATTGTATTCTTCACATCTTTAGAACTTTCACCAGTATCAATTTTGAAGCCACCTTTGTCTTTACTTGGTTTCTGTCCTACAAGTAATTCTTCAAGTTTACTAGAGCTAGATCTAAAATTATTCTCACATATTTTTTCCTTCTCTAGTTCCACTCTTAATTTTACTATCTCCTATTCAAGTCTAGAGCATTCATTAGACTTTTTTTGTACCACTGTATTCAAACACTTTTCAATCCTCTTCTTCTCTTCTTCCTAGACTTTCAATTCAATTATTTCTTATTTCAACTATTCACTCACTTCTCTGTGTCTTTCCTTGAATTTCTTCAATTGTTCTTTCAGTTTACGAAAACATTCATTTGCATCATCCATATTCTCTTTTAGATCTTTGTTTTCTCTTTCCACTTTGTCAAGATCCTCAAGAGAAGTCCAAAGCTCTCCTTTATCATCCATTTAACCAACCTTCAGGATCCTCCTTAAGTGATTAAGCTCTTCACTAGGGAACCAAAACTTTGATACCAATTGTTAAATAGGTGCAGGACAACTAAGAGGGGGGTGAATCAGTTGTCACAAAATTCAAAATTAAAACTTCAAAAATTATCAATTCCACAACCACACTATTATGTTATTAAGTAAGAGCATGAAACACAAATAACAGAAGGTAAATCAACATAATGAATTCCATTTTTTTGTGTGGAAAGCCCAATAAGGGAAAAACAATGGTGAGGCTTAACTCACAATATAAAGAGACTCCAAGACTAAATATAGAGGCTCACTACCCAGAAGAGGATTCACTATCCAAGTATAAAGGCTCACTACCTACAGAAAGGACTCACTTTCCAATAGGGAGGCTCACTGCCTATAGAAAAAATCATAGAACAAGTTAGGCCATACAGCCAAAATGAATTGAAAAGATGCACCTATCAATTGTTGATGTAGTTTCGATGATTCTCAATATACAAACTTAACACATTTCATCTTTTTCGTACTTCTTCACTTTAGCATTCACAACTCATTCATTTGTCTATAATTTTCTTCAAAACTATTTAATATATATATATGTTTGATCTTCACTGCAAGCATCAATTAGGTTGGCCTAATTAGATGCACTTCCTATTAAAAAAAAATATCAACTGTCAGCTCCAATCATTCACAAAATATTTCCAAAAATAATTCAAACCTTTAGCACGTTACATCATATCAGAATAGACCAAAACTAGGTCACAAATATGTCTGCATACCATATCACAATTAACTCAAGAAGTCGGCCAGGAATAGAATTCAAAGAAAAAAAGAGGCAACCAACAAAATAATGCCACTACGTCGTATGAGTGCCAAAGCACATAAAAATCTAATCATACATGCCTTCAACAATCATAAACAATCTCCCAAAAATCCAACCAGTAACTATCAACTAAGGAGAAATGCATACTAAAATACCAGAGAGTGCACCAAAAATACTAGATCCACCACCAGAGGAGATAAACCAACTGTACACACCATTTTAGGGTACTAGAACAAGCTTCCAACATGGTGACATCAATGAAAACATATAGAAAAACTTCTCCATTCTTCCAACACAAAGTGGTCAAACCGTAGGAACATGAACCTCAAAACACCTCTCATTAAATCTCATTCATATAATGATCTTGCACGATCATAGCATAGAAGAGGTGTGTTTCCCATGGCATCAGATAGGTAAATGATACAATCAAATGGTTTTGTGTTGCTATACTTTGGATGGGACAACTCATTAGAGTTGGGTACGTAGCTTGGGTTTGCTAAAAAAACCTTAGAAACTATAAAGAAAATGCAATTAGCTGGAGTAGCACCTTTGCTACTATATAAGGATCAAGCAATGCCACAACTAGATAACATCACATGGAGGAAAAATATTACAGGACATGCACACAACTAAAGGTATTGAAAAGCATTAGATACTTGACTAAGGTTGCAACATATTCCCAAAATTTAATTATAGAAAAATGCAAATAAACTTTCAAGCAAAAGCAATAGGTGTGGGAAGGACACATCCCTACAAAATATGCACAAATGGATTTACTGCACAAGCTTTAAAATGTGCAAGAAAATGCATTAAGTAGATGAAGATTGATCTTGTCTCATTGAGTGCAATAGTTGCAAGATAGCCACAAATTGGGTTTGTTAAAATATTCAAGAAATAAATCGACAAACATGTAATAAAAATTCTCATAAATTACAATGATCACAAAATATGCATAAAATATGTTTGAATTGAAATTTTAACCAACATGATTAAATCATTAAAAAATTAGCACAATAACACTATTGAAAGAACAAAAACTCATATGTAAATTTGTTTCCTCAAATTGATTTGAAACAATGCCTTCCTTCACCTATCCTTCTACATTCCTCCCTTTCCAGAATAAAAAATGAAATGTAATCATTTTTTAGAAATTTTCTTGCAAAAAAATTACTTCCCTTTCTTGAGAAAAAAAAAATGGATAATCACAAAAAATCTCCAAAAAGGATAATTATTTACGAAAGGAAGGTTCTTTGTCTACGAAAAAAAAAATCCAATAAAATCTCACAAAATCCCCAATAAATCATTAGGTTTTTTGTTTGACAATCTCTTCAAAATTGTGCATGCACTACAAGAAAAACCTTTCTATTTTTTTATATTATTTTTGCTATTTCTTAATTACAAAATTCCATTATAATTTTATTTTATTTTAATATTACACTACACACTTATTTTATTATAAACTATGATTATAAATATATTTATATTTATTTACCATAGTAACTTTTTACATAATAACTTATTTTAATGAATCAATTAACTAAATACAACATTTTCCAAAAAAAAAGAATTAAACAACCAAATAATAAACAATTATGTGAACCCTAACCAGGGTCAAAATGAAAGACCTCAAGTAAACAACAACTGACCATAGACAAGACTGACAACATTGACCAAGTATCGGACTAGATACTCATCCTCCTCAAGGATGATGGCTAGGGTAGGAGACCAAGTGTCATCTCTGATGAACTATTCCATTGGGTTTGAGGCATGCTCAGACTTGCCAATTAAGGTGAAGTCGATTCCTAGTACCTGCAACCTGCAACACACAATGTCTTTGCATATATATATTGTGAACCAAGATTCTAACACCTGCAAAACACAAGAAACAATCAAATTATTAGATTAAATGCAAGGTTAAAATCATGATTCCTCAAGAAATTCATTTGAATGTAAAAGAAGAGGAATGAAATGAAGAACACAATAAACTTGAAACAAAATATCAAATCCTATTCTTAAACCAAACAAAATCTCAATCTCTTGAGGGAGTTGGTGCCAATTTGATGTGAAAATTGTCCCTTTCCGAACTCCAATGATGCAAGCTTGATGTGTGATGATAATTGATCCACCTTTTTTGATGCTTGATGAGTGCTCCAATAGAAAAATCTGCATGACCTAGCTATGAACTCAATGAAAATGGATGAAAATTGCTAATGATTTGAGCATAGTAAGTTTACTCAAAGTGTGGATGATCAATACAATAGAGCTCTCTATTTATAAGAAATAGTGATTGAAGAATGAGAAATAGGAAGGATGTGGGATAAAAGATGAACCAATGGCATTGTGCCACTTGTCAACATGTGAATGGAGGAAGCTTGAGCACATTTTGATCAATGTGCAAGTTTGAAATTTGTATTTGATGAAATGACATGTTTAGGGGGGATGAAAGATGAGTTAAATGCCAAGTGGGAGACATGTAAGAGACAATGTAAGAGCTTTAAATGCTTTGTTGGATGGATGTAAGTCATTTTGGAGGGAAATTAGGAATATTCCCACTTGGATGCCTTTTTGAATGAAAATAGACATGATTTATAAATCAATTAAATTGATTATTATGTGCAAGTTGCAAAATCTAGAGGATTTGAGTATTTAGGAATAGCATTAATCATGAGTTGATTAATTTAAGGGGAGATTAGGTGATTTGACTATTTTATTTAGATTTGTGGGTTGAAATAAATAAAAAAAGATGAAAATGATTAAGACCTAGTTAAATAAATATTTTGATTTATTTAACCAAAGGGAGTGATGTTAGATTAAATTAGATAAATGTTTGATTTATTTAATTTAATTAGATGAAATTTAGAGATTTAATCAAATAATATGGATTATTTAATTAAATAAAGATAGGAAGATGAAATGGCCTAGCTAATTACACAAAGACAATGATTTAATTAAATCGAGGGATTTATTTAAATAAAAGGGGAATTATGATGAATTTAACCAAATAAGGCTATTTGATTAAATGGTTAGATAGAGGGATAATTCGGGATGAAGAAATGTTAGTAGATCAAGGTCAAGTGTGATATCAATTTGTATATTTTCTATATCTACATTTTTCCCCTCTTTGAAGTGATGAACTTGTTGCATTGGTTCAAAGAATAACCTTGCCATGATCAAAAGTCAAAAATTCTCTAATTTTTTTGGATGCCCTACTGTTGCCCCAGTGAATGAAGAATTACGTTGGTATATTGCCCCCTCAAGGGATCGGGCAAAGAGGTTTGATTTGAGGGTCAATCTCTTGACAAAGAGGTTCAATATCAATTCAACTCAAATATTTGATGTAGATAGATTTGATGATGTAGAGAGTCATTAGCCATGGGTAGCCTTATGCCTATTTTGATATATTACACCCACTTGATCCTGATTTGTACCATGATAGTTACATTATTGATGATATAAATGAGATGATTATGATGTTTGGATGATATGATGATGCATGGATGATATGGATGCACATGATATGATATGATGGTGTTTTTATGATTATGAAAATAGATGATAAATGTATGGTTTATGAGATGTTTAGAATAACCAATCTATATTATGCAATGATGGGGATGAATGCATGTGGTATGATTAATTCTTTCTATATGATATGATATGCATTATGCAATATGTTGATAGTTTGTGGATGCAAGATAGATGCAATGGTGGTTATTTATGATTAACTATCACGGTACCATGCTAGCATGAAGGGAAGTAAGAAGAAAATAAGATGATGAAAAGAGACACCAAAAAGCCAACTTTATTAGAGATGATGATAATGATGATCATGATGATGATTTACTTACCGAGGAGTTGGGATTTTGAAAGGGCCAATTACCTTATGTTTGATAACACACATAGACACGATGCATCAGGGTATAAATAACAATGATGGTGTTGTACCTAGTGCGATGGACTTTGACTTGACAAACAAATAGGAGTATTCTTGTTCACACTTAACATATAGGAACCTTGCTAAGATGTACCTAACAAAGCAAGTATTCACCAAGTTATATTACAAGAACGTCCAACAAACGTAGCAAATAAAAAGATAATGATCGTTGCCCCATTCCTATCTCTCTAAATCCCTTCATTGGGGACATCATTGAGAGGTCCTTGGAATGAGAAAAATAAGATAAATCAAAAGAAAAAGATACAGTAAAAAAACAAGTCAATGTTCTTCATACTGCTAGCCAAGGGGATGTGTTTTGTTTAGGATAAGTATCCAAAGTGATATCCAAAATGATGCCCATTGTCGGAATGATATATCCTAGGACATGAATTGTAGAGGATGATGATGGGTTGATAATTTGTTTGATAGGATTTTGGTATAAGGCTGACTGACATGTTTGAAAATGATCATGATTTTGATTTTGCATTTAAAAGTTTGCTGTTTCAATTTTGATTTCACATTTGAAGCTTGCTTTTGCTGATTGTTGTGGTTGTTTCAATTTGTTTTTCCAAAGGATGAGTGTGATGATTGATTATTGTAGGTGAAAGTGAGATGGGATGGATTGATTTTCAAATATTTGGATGTTTTTGATGTTTTGAAATGTTTTGAGGCTAATTTTTTGGGTTTTCTGATTTTATGATTATTTTGATTTTTGATTTTCAATTTTTTTTGGATTTTTTGAGATTTTATGATTTTTTTTGGATTTTGGTGTTTTTTGAATGCTTTTGTGGATTTTGATGTGTTTTGGATGTTTTTGGACTTTTCGCACAATTTTGATGACTTGGATATGGATACGTGTGATGATATTAGTGCTCTGTTTGGGATTTTGTTGAAGACCAAGCTAAGGTTGACTGATCAAATTGATGGATTGATGATGGTGATAACATTGTTGAGGATGCACAATAATGAAATGATAGTGCTAAGCAACACAAGGATTAGGATGGATATCCCAAGATGATGAGTGATTGATTGGATTTGATTAATTAGGATTTTGAAGCTTGATTTGGAAAAAAATTGTTTTGAATGATTCAATGTGACGTTGAAGCACATGTTAGATGCAATTGATATTGATTGTTTGGATTGATGTTCAATGAAAGATGAAGCTTGATAAGGAATGTCTTATCGTCAAAATGTTTCATGGGTTAGTGATTTGGATGTTTGCTCACAAGTGGTGGACCAATTTTATTTCACATTTTCCAACGTTCAAATCACCACATAAGTTGGAGGATATATAGATCAATATTTATTCCCGAAGCAAGATGTAAATATCTGCCCCCAGTGTCTTGCAATGTATGGAATGCGATGTGTGGATGCTCGGATAGGTGTATGGATGGAGGGATATGAGTTATCTTGTGATAAGATAAGGTGTTCAGGTAAAGAATGCTCATTTGGATAATGCTTCATGGCTCAAATAATGCTGGGTAGGATAGGACCAATGAAAATGACCCATGTCAAGATGTCTATCATAAGTAAGTGTAAAGTGTGCCCCAAAATTTCATCAAGATCAAGATAATTTGGACTATGGATACAGATGGATAAAGATGGATTGGATAAATGGTTCATGGATGAATGGATTTATTGTGGATGAGATGGATGGGATGTTGGATTTATTATGGATGGGATGAGATGCTTCCTCCTGAACTAGCGTACGCAAATGCTTGATTCTACACATGACGCCTGTTTGCTAGGTTTTCATCATGGTACCTGCCCAAAGCGCCACCGTAGTGGTTTTCACTAGAGGACGATTTTTTTGTTTTACTATTTTCAATCATTTTTATGATTTTTTTTGGATTTTCATAATTTTTAATTTTTAATTTTTAATTTTATTTTTTGGTTTTTCTGAAAGATTTTAAGTTGACCCACCTAGTGGTGTCAATGTAGATACTTTTGTCATAATGTACCATCGATATCCTTCTTGAAGAAGTTGCTTTGCTAAGATACGTGCACTTGAATGTAATTTTTGAGATTCTTGATCTGCTTCATTGATACTAGAGTTGATTTTTTCTTTGTGCGCACATCGCGGTAGAGTGCCTTCTAAATCCTTATGATGAAGGGTTTTTGTAAATACATGGTTAATGTAAGAATTGGATATAATGCGTTGAGGCATGGATGGAGTGTGTTTAGGGATAAAAGATGGATTGTTTGGCACCTTTGACTCTTTGGGAAGATGAGCAATGATGGGTGGATACAGAAGTGATGGAATTAGGACTAACTGCTAGATACACTTTGTACATCACTTGAAAAGCCTATTTTTTCTTTTGCAGACATCTTTGATGGATACTTTTCCCATTTTTATTTTTCCCCATAGTTTCTTTGACTGATGGAGTTTGATAGGGATGATCTTTCTTTTTATTCTTTGGTATCCACGTGTATTTGATTTTTCCATTATTCTTCTCAGCTTCTTTTTCTTTGATAACATTTTTCGTACTTTGATTCAAACCTTTCTTTTGAAGTTGGTCCCAATTCATGGATGGGGTGATGGGTGGAAGAAGATTCATGATGTGACTGGTTGTAGTATTGGCATCGGTTTCATCATAAGGATTCTTCGTGCTACCTATGTTGACATTTGCTTGAGATGAAGTTTCCCCTAGTATAGTGGTAGTAGTTCCTTCATGCTATGATTCTTCCTATTCTAAGACCTCTTGTTTAGAATGCATTCTCTGATAAATGACCATTGTAGATGATGTTATTGGAATTTGCTGCTCTACTAACTTCGGAATATCCTGTTCAGTATGACCTATTTCACTGAGTGGATACTGTTGGATATCTTCATACATGATGTCCTTAGTTTGAATTTGGGATATGTCTGATCTTGATGTTGTCAACTCAATAACCTACTCTTTTTGTGTAATAATGTCAGGAGTAAAAGAATCTTGTTTTGAATGAAGATCATCTATGTGTCCATCCATAGAAAGCATCTCATGGGTAGATGGAGGAGTCTGTACATCTTGTATAGATAGGAGAGTGTCCATTAGATCATTGTAATATCTTGGAGATATGTATTCTTGATCTTGAATGATTTCAGAATTGCTTTCAACATGCTTTGGATCAAATTCTTGACATAGGTCAATTTCAAAGGATGGATTGCTTATAAAGGGTTCTTGGATGGGAAGTGGCTCAATATCTTCTTGATCTTTGAGTGAGTTTGGATCAAGTGTTGAGTTGAAGATTCCTTCAATATCAATAATCATGAGGTCAAAGGATGTCAATATGTCTTGGAAAGGACCATTGCTAGACTTTTGTGAGAGATGATGATGAGAAATGGATGAAAATTGATAATGATTTGAGCATAGTAAGTTTACTCAAAGTGTGGATGATCAATACAATAGAGAAGCTCTCTATTTATAAGAAAGAGTGATTGAAGAATGAGAAATAGCAAGGATGTGGGATAAAATATGAACCAATGGCATTGTGTCACTCGTCAACATGTGAATGGAGGAAGCTTGAGCACATTTTGATCAATGTGCAAGTTTGAAATTTGAATTTGATGAAATGACATGTTTAGGGGGCATGAAAGATGAGTTAAATGCCAAGTGGGAGACATGTAAGAGACAATGTAAGAGCTTCAAATGCTTTGTTGGATGGACAAGTCATTTTGGGGGGAAATTTCAAATTTGAGGAATATTCCCACTTGGATGCCTTTTTTTGAATGAAAATAGATGATTTATAAATCAATTAAATTGATTTTCATGTGCAAGTTGCAAAATCTAGAGGATTTGAGTGATTAGGATTAATTAGCATTAATCATGATTTGATTAATTTAAGGGGAGATTAGGTGATTTGACTATTTGATTTAGATTTGTGGGTTGAAATAAATAAAAAGGAGATGAAAATGATTAAGACCTAGTTAAATAAATATTTTGATTTATTTAACCAAAGGGGGTGATGTTAGATTAAATTAGATAAATGTTTGATTTATTTAATTTAATTAGATGAACTTTAGAGATTTAATCAAATAATATGGATTATTTAATTAAATAAAGATAGGAAGATGAAATGGCCTAGCTAATTACAGAGAGACAATGATTTAATTAAATCAAGGGATTTATTTAATTAAAAGGGAAATTATGACGACTTTAATCAAATAAGGCTATTTGATTAAATGGTTAGACAAAGGGATAATTCAGGATAAAGCAATGTTAGTAGATCAAGATCGAGTGTGATATCAATCTGTATTTTATATTTATATGTATATATATATATATATATATATATATATATATATATATATATATATATATATATATATATATATATATATATATATATATATATATATATATATATATATATATATATATTCATCACATACCTAGTGAAGTGAAATTAGAACATCGTAGGGTTCTCACAAGTGAGAAATATGACATCCATCCCTTCACATGTAAATAATGTTTAAAAACATCATATAATATATCAAATAAAATCTCATAACATCAATATTCATAACCCATTCCAAAACTAAGGTAACCCATTCTATTTCTAGCATGAACAAGTTATAAATATCATCAGAATAATCAAAGACTAATCAATATCTAACATCACTATTCCATTAGTCATTAGAATACCCATGAGCACATATCAATATGATATTTATCTGACCTGAACATCATCAAAAGGTGAATCATGGAGGGGCACTACATATATATGGTCTATTAAATTCATGTAAGTTCATGCTAAAATATATATCTAATCAGTGATATATGTTTTTCAAATAAAATATACTTTCACATTTGAACAGTAACTAAAAATGGATAACCGTCACAAAAATGAGCTTGACAGACAATATCGACTACCAACTTTAGGATATACCAACTAATGCATATGACAATAGGTTAGTAAGTATTATCGATAGAAATATTTTTCATCCAAAGAGCAGTAAACATATATTCTTACTTTACCATGTAAGCCAAAACCCAAAAAAAGTTTAACAAACAAGCTATACTATTACTGTATGTCAAATGTAAACTTTATGTATTAGTATTTTTAAAAATTATTCTCTCACAAACCTAACTTGTTGAACATTTTATATAATCAATTGAAAGTGCAAAATAGCCGCTAAGATATACACCAAATATATAACAATATGGCTTGCATGCCCCAGGGATGGGTTGTGAATTGGAAGGATAGGAAACTTCAAGAACGGGGAAGGTTGGGGGTTCCTAGATTACCTAAGGCATTCTAAATTTTAATTTGACAAAAAATTAGAAGTTAACGGCTAGCAAGTACGAGAAATATAATTTATTTAGGCATTAATGTTCCTCACCCCATAATTTTGGAATGAAGCACATAAATAGAATGTTATCTTCAATATAGTCATGTGAAGTATTGAGAATATTAATTATGATAGATGTATGGAAACACATAATTGGAAATAGATGATTGGCTTAAAGAAAAAGAAACAATTAATGTAGTTCCCTCCATTCTCACCATGGATGTACAGGTAATCTGGATAAGGAACCTGAAGAGGAAGATGGAACAAGAGCTTCTGATAGTACTTTTGTGGGTATGATGAACATTGTTATATTATTATTATGATGCAAAGATTTAATTTGGTAGTTAGGTGATGTAGTAGTATGTTGTTAGGATAGGTGGAAAGGGTGGCATTGTACCATTGGACATATGGAGGACATAGGGGAATGAGTTACAATTGCTAGAGTTCCTTTCCAAGTGCTTTGGCTATTATGAATATGTGCTCTAACTCGTATGTTTGAGTGAATATGTAGCACCCCTCCATTTTGCTCTTTTGATCGTACAGTGTTCTTCTATGTACATGCTTTATTTCTATTAGCACTTTGACTTTGGTACTTGGTTCTATTTGATCGCAACTATTAAGTGATGCGTATGAGATATTTTGATGTGATGGAATTTTACTCTGATGTTATCATTATGGCATGTCTTGAATTAGCGTAGAAGATATTTAATTAAAGATGCCTTATGCTTTTTATTATATTGTTGATGTTAGACTCATCAGTTAGAAACTTTGTATTGGTGAAGGGGATGGGATTGAATCACTCACTTGCGAGCGCCCTACAATTCTGAGATTTCCTTTTCACGGTGTGCTTTATTATATCATATATATGCATGTTCGATATACTCTTTGTTCGCAGGTTGACAGGTATAGGACATCAACTCCACCTGATTTCACAGGTTTGAGCATGTCCATTGACCAATGGTAATCGATTGGGAGATAGTAGCTAGGTTTTTCATGCCAAGTCATCACCCTAGTCAGTGTGTCATCAGTTTGTTGTCGGGTCAGTTTTTTTATTATGGCCCATTTCACCTTGGTTACTTATTTAATTTCATATTATAAAGGTTATTAAATGGTAGGTGTAGTTAAAATGATGATGAAATATATCTAGTTGCAATGTTGAAATGTTATTTATTTTATTGATTAATTTGATTTAATTAATAAAATTAGACTTAGTCTATTGATTAATTAGGTTAATGGTGATAAATTAAATAAATTTAGTTGTTTTGGCATTATGGATATTAAGATTTAAATTAAAATAAAAAAATGGAAATCATGTTTGGATATTTAGAGTTAAATTAAAATAAAAATGAAAATATGTTTTAAATAGAACTTTTTGAAAATTATAGATAAAATAAATTCTTTACAAAATTTGAATTCTTTTTGTTAAAAAGAAATTTTGAAATGCATGAAATTTCAATTGGAAAGTAAATTGGTTTTAAATTTTAAAATAAATGGAAATATCCCCAAAATTGCAATAAATTTGGTGGATGGGATATTTTAGGGGTTTGACTAAATTTGGGGAAAACTCTATGTAAGGAAATACAATTTCATATAATTTTCAACTTTCAATTTGGTGGAGGGAAGATTGGTTGTGGCTTTGTTTTTTGGATTGGAAGAAGAAGTTTGGATTTCTTGGGTGGGCTGGAAAAAAGATTTGGAAGCACCATTTGAATCCTTCAATCTTTGGAGAAAAAACCAGGTTCTTTCTTTAATTTTTGTTTCCATTTTGAAAGAGTTTCAAATCTTATTATGTTGTTGGAAAATTTTTAAATGCTGTTTGAATTTCAATGAAAACCCATGTCAAACTTGTTACAAAACTTGAAAAAAAAAAAAAAACTTCTGTTGAAATCATGGGAAAGAAAACAGAAAGAAGATTCAAACAATGAGAAGCTAAAGGATAATCAAAAGAAAACAAAAAAATTAAATAAACCTCTGTACCTTGTCAATTTTTTTGTGGAATCAATTTGCTCAACATACCTATTTTATAAATATGTTTCTTTGTACTTTCTGGAAGAATATACAAGGGAAAATAGTCATATATATATATTTATAAATATATATATATATATATGTATATATATATATATGTCATGTGATGTATATATATGCATACATATTTTTATAAATATGTTTTATGTTGCTTTCTGGAAAAACAAAATTTTATTTCAAAAGTTTTTACTATGAAAAAATTCTAAGAAATTCCCAGATTTTAACAGAGGATTTTCATTTTTGTTTATTGATTATTTTTTAAAATTAAAAAAATTAAAAATCAAAAATTTATTATTATGGATTCGGGGGTGGGCTGGGGAGGGGGCACCTGCCTCCAAGGCAGTAGCGCTGGCCACACAATGCACCCCCAATGGGAGAGGTTGCATGGGTAGCCTACCTCTCCCATTGGGAGGGGCTCGCAGTCCCTTAAAGTATGTTTCTTTTATTTATTTTTATTTAAAAATAATAATAATAATATAAAATTAAATTTTATTAAATTTTATTAATTATTAATTATTATATATATATATAATATAATATATATATTATATGTAATAATTATATATTATATATAATATATGTATATTATGTGTATATATATTTTAATAATATTTAAATAAAAAAATTATAATTATTTGTGTATATATTTAGGTATATATATTATATACATTATTGTGTGTATATATATATATGATGTATGAATATATATTATGTGTTTTTAAAATAATTTTATTAGTTGAGTTAAATGGAAATATTTAAATGATAATTAACTATATTTAATATATATGTGCATTTAAATATAGTTAATTTTAAGTTGATTATATTCATTATTGTAGTCGGAATAAAAAAAATTGTTTGTTGTTTTTAGTCAAATGATTTTATTTATCAAGTTAATTTTGATTATGTTGCATGATTGAGAAACATGAAGTTAAATCTTTGATTTTAAATTTCTAAATGTTGTGAATTAAATTTTAGTTATTTTTGAATAATCGCAAGTAACGTTGACTGAGTTGATTGGATTTAGGAAATCCTAACCTTAGTTTAATTAATTGCCTGAAATGCTTTCTAGCGATGTTTTGTTCATTTTTGGTGTTGGGGCAATTGGGTCCATTGTTATGTATGTCTTCTAGATGGGGTTTCATTTATTTGTATGGGTTTTCATTTTGATAGTCAATCGTTGTATTGCCTTGGGTAGGGTGTATAGTTGTATCCTGTTGTTTTACCCAGTTTTCACAAATGGGGATGGTTTGTGCCTCCTTTGTATTAGGAGTGGTTTATGTGATTTGTGCCTCCTTTGGAAGGAGTGGATTATGTGTTTTGTTGCCTCCATTTTTTGGAGTGAGTTTTCATTATGTGTTCCTCCTAGAGTTGGAGTGGTTTTATCTTGTTGTTTTGCACTTGGGATTCTCTTGGTGATTGGTTTTGTTTGGTATGTTGTCAAATAGAAGAGTGGCTTCTGTTAGGGGCCAAAGCCCAAAGAGGTAAACTGAGAACCTTCAGAAGTGGTTTAATCAAGTGATAAATAAATTAATGTACTTAGAAGTTAGGTAGTATTTCACACTATTTAAGATAACTGAGCCTCACTCATGGATGCAAGTGCTCGTATAGGCTTGGGATGAGTGGGAATGCCTGGAATGGCAAGGTCATCTATCTTGTCTTTATGAGAGGTATTTGATTCCACATGAGTGAGTATGGGTGTCGAGATTCAGTTGAGGCCACTAGGATAACCCATAGTGGGGGTCGGAGCCTAGGAAGATTCCCAGAGGATATCCCATGATGAGCTTTGTGATGACACTCTTTCTACGAAAATAGTTGGTACATGATTTTATGTGTATGGTATCCTTATCATACTCAATCTGTTTTATTTCTGGAAGCAATGTGACTTATGTCAGTGATGTTAGAGTTCTACTTGTGTTATCCTTATGGTTGTATGGTTCATGTGATTGGTTGTGTCAGTGTGAGTTAGCCTGTGTCTAGGGGTGGATGGTCTTGTTTAGGAATTCCTTGTTACTATCTCCTAGCATGGGGGGTGAGCCTTCAAGTATCACATGGTTGGGTGGAATGTGCACCTTAATCTGTTGGGTCATCCTTTTGTTTGTGTGGACAAGATTTCCAGTTGGAGATTTCGTGGGATCCAATACTTTCATGCTTTATTCTTTCAGTTATTATTGTAATTTATTACCCCTCTTTGTATGGAGGTGGAAGATGTAATTTGTAACCTTGTTGATTGGAATTACCTCATTTGGCGAATGAGTGTTGTAATCATATTGTGAATTTATATTATTGGAAACATGCGGTATCTCTTATGCCTTGACGTAATTTTATCATGTATGGAATTGATGTGTAATTAATTTTTTAAATAATTAAATGTAATGGCTTTAATTCATGTTTCTTGTTCAGGTTTAAGTAAACCTAGTCTCGTAACCTTAGGGGTTGTTGGCAATGTGTAGTGAACTTTCATTCTTTTTGTACTTAAACAAAAAAAATTATTGCGTTTGTGTTGTTAATTGCAACTTCCCCTAGGGTTGCGTAGTGGGGCGTTACATAATAGGTATTAGGCATCAACTCCACTTAAATTGGCAGGTTTGAGCATGCTTTGAAACCTAATGGAATAGTTGATCAAACATAACACCCAGTCCCCTACCTTAGCCATCATCCTCGAAGAGGATGAGTATCTAGTTCGTTACCTTGTCACATTTGTCAGTTTGTTTATGGTCAGTTGGTCTTGCTTTTCAACCCTAGTTATGGTTTAGGTAATTATTGTTTGGCATTTGGTTGTTTAATTTAAAATTATTTGGGTATGTGCAGGATCGTGATGGGCCAAAAAGTAGCGATATGATGGGTATGTGTAGGGTATGTGGCTGATGACTTTCTTTTACCCAAAATTGATGAAACAAAAAGGGTTTTTAAAGGAGATTCTCAGATTTCCACCAATATAAATTATGATTTACGTTGAATTTAATAAATAATTATTATTCATTTTCTATTTGAATTATGACTAAAGTCCTGATTGATATGCTGATTGAAAAACATCTATACCTTTCAAACGGTATCACATTTTTTGAATCTAAAATATGTGTCACATTCTATGCTTCGCATACTATAGGATTTTTTAAAAATGAATTTTATGATGTTTTGACCAAGTTAAGGTGGTCGACATACGGTTTTTATATTTTTAAAATTTGTAATAAAAATTCATAATTAATTATTTACTTGGAAAAAATTACAAAAAGTATGCATCACATCGAGACATGAGTCCTCTACTTATATCTAAAATATTATTAAAAAATATTATCATTTTATTGTGGTTAGGGTGGTTAGACAGACACCTACTTTTTTTTTCCTTGAAATTTAAGTACTACTGCATTGAAATTTCAAATTTTCACCCAATAGATTTTCTTTTCCTTAAATAAACCTAGTATTTTAGAAACTAAATTCAATTTTATACAAATTCTATTCTTACATATTTTTGAAATAATATAGATAACTTATTCTAATTTTTACGTCAAGTTCCCTAACTCTGATTTTTCTGAATTGTTTGCCACTTAAGGGCCTGTTTTTTCCATGATGATCCTGCACATACCCATTTGACAAATGTTGTTTTGGTTAATAAAGGAACTAAAATAATTTATGAAGTAAATGGGCACTTCAATAAATAAATATAAATGTATTATTAAAAATTATAGTTTATAATAAATTAAAAGCGTGATGAAATATTATGATCAAAATTAAAATGGAATGTGATAATTGATAAATAGTAAAATACTATAAAAAGATAGAAAGGATTTTTATGGAGCACATGCATAACTTCGAATAGATGGTTGAAAAAGAAACTTGATGCTTTTTGGGATTTTAGAAATTTTTATTAAATTTTGTTTTCAAAAATCAAACACCCTTCCTTTTGTAAATAATTATCCTTTTTAAGAGATTTTCATTATTATGGAATCTTTTTTCGAGGAAGGGAGGAAAAAAAATTTTGGAAGAAAATTTCATATGTTGTTAATTTTGTGGGTTATTTGGAAATTATTGGAATGATTGATTGGGATTTTGAAGAAGTTTTTGTTGCTATAGAAGATTGGTCTTAGCATCAGATTCCCATCCCAGCTTGTGTAGGAATCTAGGTTGGCTTGTTCATTATTCTTTGTTTTGTTTCTTTGGTTAATGCAATTGATTTCTCTCTTTCTGCCTATTGTAAATAATGCTTTCCTATTTGATGATTTCTGCTTATTGGTTTTTGTATAATAAAAAAATCAATAAATATGTATTTGCAATTTTCCAACCTTTGCATTCTATGGCTTGATGACTAGATTCACCCGTTGATTATGTTTTCATTGGAATTTTTTTTAAAGCTTTTATGTATACCCAGTTGTGTTTACACTACAAGTATTAAGTTTCTTGACATTGCATCGAATTTAATCTACCATTTACATTTTCTTGAAAAAATTTGTAGCCTATTCAATTAAACCAATTTGAGTGCCTCCCTTATGCCTGCCAATTGCATTGCTTGAAAGCTTCTAAAGCCTTTGTAACAGGATCTTCATCGGCATACCCAGCTACATTGAACCTATCTTAGCCAACATAAGGCAACACAAGCTTGCGGCCTTTGGTTTTCCCTTGGATAGTGCCACAAGGTAAAGGCCAATGGTATTTAGACTCACCTTTTCCATGGTAAGACTGTGCAAGATTATAATATGTTTGAGATTTCCGGAGAGGGTGGCCAATTGAAGCAAGAGCTATCGCAATCAAATATTCCATAAGAAAACATTGTCCTGTGAAGAATCCAATCATTTGCTAAATGATTCAATGCCAATGTGTAGTACAGGTTTTATTTAGAGGCTTTGCACAAATTTTTCCTTCCTTCATGAATAGTATCATTCTCACTAACTTGCAACCTATATCTTTTGCTTGAAAGTTTCTAAAGCCTTTCCATTAAATCCTTTGTGTGCACCCTGCCATCATATTATTTCCTACAATGAGACCTCTTTTCCCCTTCTATCAAACATTTCATGTGCCTATTTTGTGCATTGGGATATGTTGTCAAGTAGTTCACACACCTTGTCTTTGTGTCCTCATCTTGCTTACATGTCAACTAGGGCAATATAACAACAAAATTGGCCATACACCTACATACCTAGCTAGACATAGTTTCTTCCTTTTGCACTTTTGGTGAATATTATGTTTCCATGTTGGTTAGGATTTTGATATGCGGTTTAAATTGATAGTGGTTTGGTGGATTCATCAATAGTATGGTATATATCTTTGTTGGATATGTGATTTCTATAGCTAATGGAATGATTTTTTTATATTGTTTGGAAATAAATATGATACGAGTCCTTGTTATCAATAATATGAATGTATAGTGAAGGGAGTTAGGTATAATATGATTTCATTTGTTAATAATCTAATATATTTATATTTTAGTATATCTTGGATAATAGTGGCTTTTCTTATATGAAGAAATAAAATGTAATTTAAATAAAGGATTCTAATCAGGCAGGATAATATGTAAATGAATATTTATTTGTGTGGGAAATTAAGTGAATTGGATTCCCTTATATATATATATTTGAAGTTAGGGTTAAATAATAAAAGAATGTATTTGAAGGAATAAAAATATATTATTTAATAAAAAAATTAACCGGATAGTTATTATTGAAGATAAAACATTAAAAAGAATTATGTAATTAGTCAAGTGAGTTGATATACTCTATAGACATATAGGTTATCTAATTATGTAATTGAAATAAATATTAGATGATTTGGATTACCTTTGGTTGAGTAAATAGTAAGTGAAGATTGATTATTCTTATAATTTGTTTAATAGTTGAAAATTAGGGTTCGATAAGGAAGATAAATAAATCTACATTTACATAGTTTTAGGTTAAATGATTAATTTAATTTTAAGTGAAGGAAATAGAAGTGTTATTTGATAACATATTTCCTCAATTAGATAAGTTGTTATTAAAATGAGTATGCAATTGTGTATATATCTTAAAAGAATGATTTATTCATATACAAAAAAAGAGAATGAATTGTGATTAGTTAAATGGTTCAACTTAAATGATTAACGACTTAGATTATCTCTTTATTAATTAATGAATCATGATTACAACATAATTATTTGATAGTCGATTAGTGAAATTACTATGTAGTTAGTCAATTAGAATGATTATTATTATAGTCATTAGGGTAAATAACCTATTAATTGATTTATGTGGTTGAGTTAATTGTGTTATAAGAATGTGGAAATAATGTCCTATTTGCAGGAATATTCCATGGTTGTAATGCTTTGAATGATTGCTTGTATTGAACGATGTACTTGGTTTATTGGGGATGAGTGGTTTATAGTTTATTTGGTTACAACATAGACATTGGTGTAAATAGATT
This sequence comes from Sequoia sempervirens, assembly GCA_007258455.2. Lineage (NCBI taxonomy): Eukaryota > Viridiplantae > Streptophyta > Pinopsida > Cupressales > Cupressaceae > Sequoia > Sequoia sempervirens. Next base: position 194,399,001 of record VDFB02105785.1, on the reverse strand, counting down.
CAAGTTGTATGATTGTATGTTTCATTGCAAGAATTTGTGAATGTCTTCATGGTTATGATTAGTTGATTGAGTCTTGGTTGTTGGATCTAGTGTCTATGTAATTGTTTAAGTGGGTGTCATTTGTGAAAAGTTGTTAAAGGTTGGTTTCCAGAGGCCTAGGAGGGGGGTATGTTTATATGATTAGTCTGTAGGGTTGTTTGACCTTGGAAGTGGTTGGATTTGTGGTTGGTTATGTATTTTTTCAGGTCACGATCCCTAAGGGTGTCGCCTTATGTTATGTACATGGATTTATGAGATTTTGTAATCATAATAGGTTGAAGGGGTTTCCAGTTGCAAGTAGGGGGAGTAGTTCTCGACTGGGCCGGATCCTAGAGTGGAGTCCAATACAACCCATGCTAGTACCATGTGATGAAAGTCCTTCCTATTGTAGACTAGCACCTCCTAGATGGTTTTCCTCCTTGATATGTGAGTTCCTCTTGAGGTGTTGTAGGTGTTGTTAGCAATGTTGTGTTGAAGTCCTGTATTATCACTTATCTACGTTAGCTTGTGGCTTTCCTGATTATTTGTTGGATGTAGGACCTTGTGTTATCTCCTAGCATAGGGGTGAACCTTAGAGTTGATTGTTAAACACAACGATCTATTGAGGGGGTTGAATTAGTAGATATTAAAATTTTTAGTTCTTCAACCCTTTTGCAAATTCAACCTTAACTTCAAATGTGCAGATTGAAATACTAACAGATAACACAATATGTACATGAAAATCCAAGATGGTAAAAGCCATGGTGATAAATGCTACTAGGATCTATTGTCCTAATCCAGCCTCACAAGCTTCAAAGTTCAGTTACAATGTTTAGGGCTCCACCCCAAGGAAGTAAAAACTCCCTGTTTAGAAGCTACAACTTCAAGGATGCTACTACACCCTATTCTGAGCTACAACTCAATGCAAAATGGAGGCAACAACCTCATACAAAGCTTTGCAATATACAATGCACAAAATGATTCTACAAAACCTGAGATGCATCAATACAACACAAAAGCACTTTCTCTCTCTCTCAGTTCTCCCTTACTCCACTGTAACTAGATACATCAATTTTCAAATTTTTCTTTCTATTATAGTTCACCTTCCTCTACATTCAAACTCTATATTCATTCTCCATATCTCAATAATTCCCCTCGTTCAATTCATATACATTGGAATCACTGTTAGGGTTTTTCACCTACTTCCATAATTATTAGAGCATCATGCCCAACACATACTATCCAGCTCGTCAGAAATAACCATACCTTTGCATCGAGTTGCACAACATTTTATTCTATAATAGAAAATTTTCTAAGAATAAAATTTTGTCATATCTTAAAATCTGATATGCATTTAATGAATTCTCATAATCGTTTGATCTGATTCAATCTTTAAATATTTTGCAAATTGTGCCACCGCTTAACAAATCAAATCTTCATTTACATGGTTGCTGAGATAGTTCAACAAATTATTTTTTCTCTTATGTCAATTTTCAGACCAAACCCTCACTTACACTTGTCATAAGCATTTCAAATCTCTACATTTGAACTCTAGTCATCGATCTGTTCCTTTATGCCTTGATCCTGTGATTAGCATTCACTGTTGTTTCTTTAAACCCTAACTGTTGGATAATCGGTTTCTTAAACCACCATCGTCGATCTATCATATTATCCAATCATTAGGGCATCATTCAGACTCCCACCGATACGAGCAGGTCACACCGATATGCTTTCCATGTTATCTAACTAGGCCCGCAACCTACATGTCATTGCCACATCATTCACAACACTGATGCGAAATGACATATTGAGCAATCATTCATTTCCATCTGTTAACCACCGTAACATTAGAGTCCCACAGTTAGTATCATACTCCTATCCCATTTCTTAAGTGGTCCCCACCATCCATGCAACATCCATGTCACTGTCATATAGCTGACATCACCATCCACGCAGATAAGGTCCCACCAAGACACACGTCCATCACTTGTGCAATTATGGAGAATCAAAAGGGAATCTACAATATTCTCAACAAGTCTCCTAGAAAATACTTAAATATTAACTCCCAACACTCCAAGTGGTCATTACCTATTACCATCAGGTTGAAATGTACTATCGCCATGTCACAACTCAAACCTATCATGCCACATGTCTGCATCATCATTAAAGTTGGGTCCCACATGGAGTGCTTCCCTACTCCTTATTGCTCCATCGCTTAGTCACCAAGTTGGGAAATTTCAAAACTTGATAACCTCACAATAAGGTTAGTAAAATTTAGAACCCCACAATACCATTCACTTTCGCTAACAACAAGGAGATCACTAAGTCAAAAGGCTTCCAAACTTGAGAACCCTCTGATAGATTATAAAATCTTGGAACTCTGCAACTCCATTCATTTTCACCATCCTTATCTCTCCATTAGCTAATTCGCTAAGTTGGGAGATTACGAAACTTGAGAACCCCACAACATAGGTTAGGGAAACTTGGAACTGCGCAACTCCTTATAGCTTTGGCCTTAGATTGAGAGCATGAACCAATGAATGAGGACATTTTCATTGACATCATGACCTACCCAATGCTTTTCTGAAAATCTCTTGAGGAACCCAGTCAATATGCCAACAATCTCCCTTACATGATCTTCATTTTTGACATCAATGACAACAATAGTCCAACAATATCCCCCTTTGGCATTGATGGCAAAACTCTAACTATTCAATCAGGCACCACTGAAACTCAACGCCAATTTGATTAACACAATGTAACACTGGAACTCCCCCTATGACATACATCCCATCTCATATGTTTAGCAACACATTTCTCCCCCTTTGACATCAATGGAAAAGGGTACACTCTTGAAGAAAGGCTTCAATTTTGAATGCTACAACCATCAAGTCATTAGAAATGCTGCAATTTTGAATTCTACAATTTTCATAAATTTATCACATTAGTCTTAACGAAGGTTGAATAACTAATCAATGAAGCTCCCCTTGGATACATTCCCTATCACTAGAGATTAGTGATATGAAGTGGGAGAAACTACTCCAGCTTCTCCCTCAAGTATTCAAATTTCTTTGTAGGAAGGGGTTTTGTAAATATATCAACCACTTGTTCCTTGGTGGGAATATACTCCATGTTGACTTCTTTATCTACAAATTTTTCTCTAATGAATTGATACTTAATTGATATATGCTTTGTTCTAGAGTGCATCAATAGATTCTTTGAGATATTAATGGCACTTGAATTATCATAAAGAATCAAAAGGGGTTCATTGTACTCTACCTTGATGTCCTTTAAAGTTTGCTTCATCCATAAGACTTGAGTGCAAAAAGTAGCTATTGCAACATATTTTGGTTCCGTAGTAGAAAGAGTAATAGACTCTTTCTTTTTTCTCATTGTAGATACGCAAAATATACTGATTGACATTGTGCATTTGATCCTGACTTACTAACATCTTTTCTTCCTGAATCATCCCTCGGTCTAACCATTTAATCAAATTCCCCTATCTGATTAAATTCATCAATATTCATCCCTTAATTAAATAAATCATTTTGTCTAATTAAGTCACTCTCTTTTGTTAATTAAATCAATCCATCTGATCTAATTATCCCTATTTAATTAAATAATCAATTTATTTGATTAAATCTCTAAAGTCTATCCATTAAATTAAATAAATTAAAACCATATTTTATTTAATCTAACACCATCTCTTTTAATTAAATAAATCAAAATCCTTATTTAACTAATCTCTTATCATATTCCTTTCTTATTTGATTTAAATAAATCTATAAATCTAAGTCAAATAAGTCACATCATCAAATTTCCTATTAAATTATTTAATCCTTGATTAATTTAATCTCATCTCACATCATGTGTCACATCCTCTAGATAATACAAGTTGCACATGAAAATATATTTAATTCATTTATTAAATCTCTATTTTCCTCACAAGGCATCTTTTGGAATATTCTCTCAATTTGAATTCAAAAATTATAGGTCAACATGTACATCCAACAAGGCAATAAATTCATCTTACATGTCCTTTTCCTTGAGCCAAGTGGCATTTATTGCATTTTCCCTTCCCTCTTGCATGTCATGTCAACAAATTTGAAATTCAAATATTATGCATTTATTGGCACAAACCCCAAATCTTGCACATCCTTCATCAATTCATAGCTTGACAAGTGGCATCATATCATTGGATGAACTTTAGTCCCACATTGCTCAAATTTGGACATTCATCCATCTTGAAATTCTATAAATAAAGAGCTCATATCCTCATTTGATCATCCACAATCTAGGCAAAATTACCATGCTCAAATATCTCTTGAATTTCATCCATTATCATTAAGTCATAGCTAGGTTTTTTGCATATTTTTAGCTTGGAGTTCTCATTCTTCTTCAACAAAGTGGATCAATCTCTCCAACATTTGAAGCTTGCATAATAGGAATTGGGAAAGGGCCAATTTTCACATCAAATTTGCACCAATTCCCCCATGGGATCATGAGTTTGCACATTTAGATTAGGATTCAAACTATTTCATTGTTTTATTTTGTTCTTCATTGTTTTCTTTCCTATTTTGATTGTTGTAAATGGATTTCATAGGGAATCCTCATTTTAGCTTGCAATTCCTTGTTTAACTTGTTTACTCATGTTGTTTTGCAGGTACTAGGAAGAGGGTTTGCACACTTGGCGCTAGAAGGAGGACTTGATATCATTATTTCTAATCTTTCCTTGAAATTTCCACATTTTCATTCACACACAGAAAAGTCCAATGCTAGGAGCTCAGTGTCGCTATTTTGGCACTGCAGGCTCTTCAGTGTCACTATAGGGCACCGCTTAAAACATAAACTCCGACGCTAGACTGATCCTACCAAAATATTTGAATTTTAAACTCCGCTGCTAGACTCGCCAACCTCCAGAAATTTTCAAAAAATATTAAACTCCGATGCTAGATGCAAACTGTGATGCTGGGAGACAGTGAAAAGGAAATTTTTTATTTTAGCAGGTGTTTTTGATTTATGATTAATTTATCTTCTATTTTCTGGTTTTCAACTTCTGTATTTTCTAGAATCTGACTGGTTTTTTTTCACTTGTAGGTTGGAAATTAAAAAAAAGGGAAGAAGGAGCATGATGATGATATTTCATCCAATCAAAGTGTTTTTAAACAATTTAGTGTTTGTTTAACACTTCTTCAAGGAATTATTAGAACTTCTTTCTTAGGACACTAATCTTCCTTTGGGTTTTAAAAAGAATCTTTTTGTTTATTTCTTGCAAAGGGCTAAAACGAACTTTAGGATCACAACTTACAAGATTTTGTTTCTTGGATTAACAATTGAACAAATGTCTTTCACTTGTGATTTGGTGCTCTAAAATGAACTCACATTTTGCTTTGGAGATTTAAAAAGAACAAGTGTAAACTTTGTTTTTCGTGAGGGCTTACTTAAACTAAAGCCATTGAAAAAGGGCGTATGTGCTTCTCTCGCGCTTTATAGTGATCTTGAGAATCAAAAGGCCTTTTTCATGACTTTAGGGTGAGACAAAGCAATCACCTCCACACTTCGATTTGGGTTTAAAATTGAACACCTTGTGCAAGTGTGAGTGGGGCCATTGTTGCATATATTATCTCTCCTTGTGGCCAACAAGGATTGATCGAGTTAGGAATAGTGTTTCTCATTCGGTTTTCTTTATCCTAGAGGGCCTAGCTTGTGGAAAAATTACTCACCCAAGGGAACGACTCAACTGATAACACTCTAAAGCCAAGAGTATTTCCAACCGGGATATAAATGTGGATATTGGAAGAAACACCAATATCACGTGGTTGATTCCGACAAGATGGATCTAAAAGGAACTCTTGTTGTATGGTTCAATCTCCATGAACGAAAAGTCCTTACTAGAACCCATGTGCTAGAATTTTCCAAAATCCTTTTATCTATTTGTTGGTGCAAGAACGGTTGTTCTCAAGCCACCCCACACTTTTACGGTCTTCTAGTAGAAATAGAAAACATGCCATGGGAGTTTCATGGGTGTTGATGCTTGGCTGCCCTGTATAAGTGAGTGTCATGGAGGAGAGCTAGTGGGGTCAAACATCTAACCATTCACTAAAGATAAGCATAGTTGGACTTGTCCAAGTGGGAATCCAACAAATATTGTCTTACACATCCATAGGATTGTACTTATTCTTGGGTTACAAAATGCATTGCTTGATCGAAAACATCATGGAAACAAACACTTGAACCTCATCCAAATTTCAAACCCTTTGAAGACAAATACAATTGAATCAATCTGTATGTTATTGATTTCCCTTGGGATTCACGTCCTTAGAGGTTTCTCAACATTGGATTATATCTCAATTTGTCTCCTTAAGTAAACAATAGGAAAACCCTTGCCTTAAGTTCATTGAATTTCCACATAACATATCTTGTGGGGTTTGAAGAAATTAAGACATTGGACATCTTAGTGTGAAAACCTAATTGAAGAAAGTGTTTTTGGTAAAATAAAGACATTAAGCAAAGCTAATCAAAATAAACTTGCATATGTGATTGAAGACCCACAACCCCAAAGCAAAAATCATTGGTTGGAAATCCGAAAATGAATGTTCAAATGAAATCATTTCTTCATCACAAAGTTCTATAGAAAGCATTGTATGCTCTTCAATACCTAGGTCTAGGCAAACAAAGTGTCTTTTTTTAGGTTCATCTTAGGATCAAAGAAAATAAAAATATTTTTTCATCCATCCTCCAAAAATGTCAAAACAAAATCCATCTCATCATTAGGTTTTGGAAAATCTTGAAATCATCCTTAATATTAGGATTTTGTGGCAAAATCATAATCATCAAAATCATTGAGACTAAATCCTTGAAAACATTATCAAAAAACCTTTGGCTAGGCATGTGTAGATGCATCCTTTTGCATACACTTAGTCAAAGTTATCAAAATCATCTTGTCTAGCTTAGCATATGTTGATGAATCCTTTTTCATATACTTAGTGAAACAATCATCTTGTTTGAATAGGTTCAGGTAGATGCATCCTTCTCCTCGCACATATTCAAACCATCATCCTTTGAACAAAGCTATCCCTTAGATCATTATCCAACATCTTAGGGTCTTATTGTTCAAAATCAAAATCAAAATCAAGGACAAAATCCTAAATCCAAAAACAAATCAAATTCAAAATTTGAAAGTCCTAAAATCCTAGTATCTCATTCAAGATTTGTCAAAAGAAAAAAATATCCACATCATCCATCCCTAACATTATCATCATATCATCACCTTTGATCCTCAAGGCATCCTAAAACTTTCTACTTTGGGGCATAAAATAACAATCTATCTAAAGAATCAAGAGATTCATCTCCCATATTCTCGAAGATTGATCCTTGTTTTATGGTTCTAACTAGATCTCAATACAAGAAGAGTATGGAAGCCAACAAAGAAACACCCGCTTCAAGCGATCTTAGCCAAAGAAATGCAAAAATGAATCCTATTGAATCAAGTAATCCATTGACCCTCTCATCATCACAAAATCTGCATAAAGAAAACCAAGAAGAGGACCTTACCTTTGGAATGTCTCACAAGGAAATGACTGAAATGCTCCAAAATCTAGACAACCATATGATCATTAACATCATGATGAGACTTAACCCTTCGTTATACATGCTTGAGCTAGCAAAACAAGGGGCTAAGTTACCTTCGGATTTTGATGTGAGTACAATAGTAGAGACATCATTTCCTCCAATTTCATCCACCATTCCCATCTCATCTACACTCCCATCTCAAAACATCGCGCAAAAAATTTTGCAAATCACAACATCGTTTGCTCCAACCCAACCTAATGTTAATAAGGGAAGTGCATTTCTCAATGCAATTCAAACACACCCCTTGTTAATAATCAAAATTTGGATGCAAACACCACCTTGGAACAAAGCATATCCCAAAACTCAGGACACAAAAATGTTCCTCTCACATTCCATCACGATCCATCATCATCATTTTTTGACGCAACACCTCAAACACCTCTTCTCAAAAATTCACAAGAAGAGGGAGATATGTTCGAACCAGGGGGTGTATTTGACACCACAACATTCTTGCAACAACTAACACCCCTTACATTTCCACCTCTTCCACCATTTCCATTATCATCCACACCGTTCCTTGGATTAGGGCTTCCTCCCCTACCAAGTATCAATCAAACCTATATCCCAATCATCAATCAAAGTATTACACCAAACACTCAAAATTTGTCATTGATATTGCAACAACAAAAGACAAATGCACAAGAAATTGTAACCTCATCAAGCACCCCCCTCACATCACAAAGCATGGTCTCTCAAAGACCAATAACATCAACAACACCACCTTCACAAACACCATTCCAAATCTACCACCACCTCCACCACCACCAACTTCCACCACATCAAACCAGTACAATGTGGCATTGCAAGCTTCTTTTCAAAGAGGATACCAACAAGTTCAGAAATAAAAAGCTGAACAATTAGCTGCTCAGCAAGCTGGTCAAGCTGCACAAGCTGCCCAAGCTGCACAAGCCACATTACAAGCGCAACAAGCCGCACAAGCATTGCAAGCACAAAGGGCCACTCAAGTATAATTGTTATTACAGCAACAAGAAGCACAAACACAAATAGCACAAGCATAAGCTCAAGAGAAAGCTCAATATCAGGCACAACAAGCTCAATATCAAGCACAAATTCTTGCACAAAGACAAGCAGTGCAAATTCAGGCATACCAGCAAGCATTAAAGCAATACCAAGAGCAGCAAGAAGCAGCAAAATTGGCAGCCCAACAAAAAGCACAACAACAAGTGTTGTTGGAACAACAACAAGTGCAAAAACAAGTACAAATCTTAGCGCAACAGTAGCAAGATCAACAACAAGCGTTGTTCATACAAAAGCAAGTGGAAGCCTACCTTGCTCGCCAAAACATATAGATACCATCAAACAATGCACCGACCAACCCACCCATCCAACCCATGATTAATACACCTCAAAACACTTTCATCCCACCCCCTAATCCCCAAAATGATGTGACGACACAACTCAGGTTTCTCTCGCAACAAGTGCTTGATCTTCAATCAAGGCGAACAACCAAAATGCCAAGCAGCTTGTGTCCCTATCCATTTGATAGGAGATTGATAATGAAACCATTCCCCAAGGGATTTGAAATCCCCAAATTTGATAAATATCGAGGGATGGGAAACCCTGAAGATCACATCAGGGAATTTCAGGTTCATTGCATGGAGGTCGCATATGACGATACTTATCTGATGCAACTATTTACTAGGAACTTGACAACTCATGCTATAGAATGGTTCTCTCGCTTACCTTCAGGCATTAGAACATTCCAAGAAATTAGGGATGCATTCATTAAAAATTGTGCATGCAACATTGCAATGGATGTTAGTCTCGAAGAACTCTCAGCTCTCAAACAAGGAAAGGGTGAATCATTCACCTCATTCCTACAATGATGGCAATCCAAAGCCAGTCAGAGCAAGTAGACCATGCCAGAAGAACAACAAGTTTGCACCATCATAGCCAAAATTGAAGGTTGTTTGGCATTTCATCTCAAGGTTTAGGGCATCACCACATATGATCAATTGATCTCCAAGGCGCTTAGTATCAAAAGAGCCCTTATGACCCAACCCACGGAGTCAACATCATACCATGAATAGCAAAATAATCACCCACCATCCAATTACAATGATAAACCTCGTGCATGGGAAAGGAAAAAAATGTTACTAATGATGGTGTCGTCAATGCCAAGGTGGTCATTAGTGCCCCTCTCCAACATACACCCTCACCACAAATCCAAATTCAACACCAAAACCACCATCACATAAATCCACCAACCAACAATAATCCAACCATCAATCATCTCAATGACCAAAGAGGACCACCCCAACGCAAAAGTTATCCCAAGCAAAAATACACCATTTTGGGAGAACCATTTGAGGACATAATGAAAAAGTTGATCGATGGAAAACTCATCAAGCCTCCCACATTTGAGAATTACCAAGAACCCGATGTCAAACCTCCTTGCTATAATGAAAATCAACTTTGCGAATTTCATAAAATCAAAGGCCACACCACAAACATTTGCATGAGACTCAAAAACATCATCCAAGATCTCATCGACAAGAAAATCATAAATGTGGAACAACCTACAGGAAATCAGAATATTAAAATCTACACAAATCTGATGTTGAATCATGGCAATAAAGGGAATAGAAATGATAAAGGGAAGGGCAATGTAAATCATGTGTATGAAACAGTTGTTGCTTCCCTAAATGAAGACTGCACGGTCATCACCATCAAGGGCGCCTATGCCGAAGATTGTAGAGTCACCACAAGAGGTAGCAAAGTTACCATTGCAGGATCATCTCAACCACATAGAGTCCCTTCATCTAGATCCATTCCGTATGGCTACAATGTTGTAGATCAACTCAAGAGAATGCTAGCACACATCTCCATCTTGGAGTTGTTAAAAATATCATCAACCCATAAAAAGATCCTCGAGGAAGTATTAGCCTCATCCACTGTCCCCGCAGCTCTCGATGCGGAGCAATTCCAAGCTATGGTCAGAAATATCATAACGCCTAATCTCCTTACATTTTCTGACCAATATTTCCCTACCCAACCATCTCACAACCGTGCACTTCACTTGGAAGCCATTGTACATAAGAGAAAAATCAAAAGGGTCTTGGTGGATGGAGGTGCGGGCTTGAACATATGTTCCCTAAGCCTCATCAAGTAGTTGAAAATATCAAAATATTCCATCGAAAAAGGAAAGGGCATCACGATAAGAGAATATGATGAGCAAGAAAGAGTGTCTCAAGGCACGATTAAACTCCCTATTCAAGTAGGGCCTAATCTCATGCAAACCACTTATCAGGTCTTGGACCTCGACTTGCCATACAATATCCTCCTGGGATGCCCATGGATCCATGTGATGAAAGCTGTAGCATCAACCTTCCACCAATGTGTGAAATTTACACATAATGGACAAGAAGTTACCATCCATGGAGATCTCGAACCTTTCTCATATTGCAAAAATCTTGAAGCAAAGTATTACAAAATCCCCGAGGTACCCAAAAATGATGAGGGCCCATCCTCACCATACATCGACCCCGCCACTCTCACATCCACTTCTGCGACAGAGACACCCGTCATTCCCACCATTCCCACCATCTCCGACATCAAGCTCATCATCCAAGAGGATGGTTGTGGAAGCTACAAGCTCCCTAACAAGGCTTTTGTGATAGGAGAGTTACCACAATCTCCTAGATCATGGGGACATCCACAAGAGAACCAAGCTTCCACATCACAAACATTTCCTGAAGACTATCCTGAATTCACAAGCTTGGGAGACCTTGGCTAGGAGGTTATTGAGGAAGATCCATCACACATTCTATATCAAGATGAAATACTAGTAGCTAATTTACCAATGGATGAGATGAACAAGGGCCTATAAATGATGCTCGCAATTGGCTATGAGAAAAATCAAAGACTTGGACAAAATGGCAATGGGCTCATAATACCTATCATGCCAGAGACGCGAACAAATCTTGGCCTTGGATGTACCCCTCTGAGTATCACCATACGTGGCCGAAGTCCTCCAGTTAGAACGGTTAATATTTCTCATCAGCCAATACTAGCACAAGTATGCTCACCAATATCCATAGGTGGAGGCATACATAACTTTATAACTGAGGCCTATATTAGTAGCGATGATGAAGATACCATGACCAATCTACCTAGGTTATTTGAGGAAACCACCCTATGTATGATTAGCACCCTCTCCTTTGAAACAGACCATCAAAATCATGAGATCCATCTAGTGCACCCCCAACTGATCGACTATGACCAACAAGGACCACCAGTTCTTGATACATTCAAAAATAATGAGGCACTCTCAGAATTCATGGGATTGCAGGACAACCTTCCAGATGGGGATCACAAGGCAAGGTTTATAATGGAGTTGGACACACATGCCTATTATGGGGAAATGATTGAATCCTTTAGTCGCAAAAGTGAGAAACTAAGAATCATATCCAAGTCCTTGAGTGAAAACCACACTGTGGCACTCTCTGACAAGAAAAAAGTAAAAAGAAAGGACGTATCCAATGGTGAAAACCTCTCTGAGGCACTCGAGGATGAAGGATTCAATCTTCCTTTAAGAGCTATTCATCAGGAAAAGTTAGCAGTCTTGGCCAAAAAATGCAATCCTGTCAACCTAGGAACAAAGGAGACCCCGCATATCACATTCTATGCGAAATCACTAATCAGAAGAGCAAGAACTCCTAGTAGCATTCCTAAGGGAAAGGAAAATAAACTTCGCATGGAGTTACCTTGACATGCTAGGACTTGATCCAGAGATTGTGGTTCATCATTTAGCAGTGTATCCAGAAGCAAAGTCGATCAAACAAAAGCTTCAGAAAATGCATCCTCAAATCACCTTATTGGTCAAAATGGAGCTCAAAAAGTTGTTAGATGCAAGATTTATCCGACCAATAGATTATCCAGAATGGGTATCACACTTGATACCTATTTCAAAACCTGACGGAGCCATTAGAATCTGTACGGACTTCAGAGATTTGAACAAAGCATGTCCAAAGGATGATTTCTCGCTTCCCAACATCGACATGATAGTAGACATGACAGCAAGACATCAGATGCTATCACTAATGGATGGATTTTTAGGATACAACCAGATCATGATAGCAAAAGAAGATCAACATAAGACGACTTTCACTTGTCCATGGGGGACCTACTGCTAGAACATGATGCCATTCGGCCTAAAGAACGTAGGAGCAACCTATCAATGGGCCATGACATTGATATTCCAAGACATGATCCATAAGACAGTTGAAGACTATGTCGATGACATCCTAGCTAAATCCAAAAAAAGACAAGATCATATAGCAACCCTAAGTGCTATCTTTGACAGACTGGAGGAATACAAAGTCAGACTAAATCCCAAGAAGTGTGTCTTCGGCTTACAATTAGTTAAATTTCTAGGATACATAGTGTCCATGAGGGGTATCTAGGTGGATCTAATGAAGGTGAAATAAATCCTTGAAATGGAAAAACCAAAGACATTAAAACAATTGAGAGGTCTCCAAGGCAAACTTCAATCCATCTGACGATTCATAGCACAACTGGCGGACAAGCAGAACCCATATTCTCATCTACTCCACAAGGGGGTAGCGTATAAATGGGATAAAAAATGTGAAGAGGAATTTAACAAAATCAAGGAATACCTACTGACACCACCAGTCTTAATGCCACCCATCCCAAGAAAAGCCATTGATCTTATATGTATCAGCAATAGTAGCAGCCCTTGGAGCTCTCCTAGCTCAGCATGATGAAAACGGAACAGAGAGGGCTATCTACTACATTAGTAGAAAAATGGTCGGTCATGAGCTAAACTACTCATTCATCGAAAAAGCATGCCTTGCAGTAGTGTTTGCATCACAAAAATTTAGACATTAAATGTTGGCACACAAGATAATTTAACTCATCACCAAAATCAATCCCCTCAAGTATCCCTTATCAAAGGCAATGCTCACAGGAAGAATGGAGAAATGGGTAATGATACTGTCAGAGTATGACATCGAGTATGTAGAGCGGAAAGCAATTAAGGGCCAAGTTATTGCGGATCAACTAGCAGAAGCACCTATCTATTCTGAGAATCCTCTTGTCTCAGAGTTTCTAGATGAATCCATTTTTAACCTCAACATAGCTGACCACTGGAAAATATACTTTGATGGCTCATACATGCAACACGAATCAAAAGTTGGTGTCTTCTTCATCAGCCCACAGGGGGACTACATACCAAGGTCATACAAACTAGCATTTCCTTGCACTAACAACATCACAGAATATGAGGCTCTGACTATAGGTCTCAGGATAGCAGTACAATGGAACATCATAGCTCTCAAAGTCTATGGAGACTCTCAGTTGATCATAAATCAAGTCAATAATGAATATCAAACCAAGGATGATAAGCTCACTCCATACAATTAATTAGTGGAGACCCTCAAATAATCTTTCATTGAAATAACATTTGAGTAGATTCCTAGAACCAACAATAGAGTAGAAGATGCCATGGTGACAATTGGATCCCTATTAAACGTCCCTCAGAAGGTTCCAAAGTATGAATTTTTGATTGAGCAGCTTCTCATTCCTGCATTTGAGGTACCAGAATCAAAATTTGTGTGCAAAATCGTTGGTCCCGGTGATCCTTGGTACCATGACATCTACACATACCTGTGAATAGGAGTCACACCTACTGACCTACCATCAAACCTAAAATGAACCTTTATTAAAAAGGCATCTTGATTTGTCATCATAAGTGATACCTTATACTATAGAAGCATAGAAGGTACCTTTCTATGCTACTTAAATCCTGAGGAGGCATTAACCGCTCTAATCGAAGTACACAACAGTATCTGTGGTTCACACTCGAGTGGAATGACCATAGCCAAGAAACTGCTGAGGATGGGGTATTGTTGGCCCATAATGGAAAGAGAAGCACATGATCATGCCAGAAAGTGTCTACAATGTCAGCAGCATGGGGACCTCATCCATGCACCAGCTCAAGAGCTTCATCCTATTATCACACCATGTCCCTTTTCATAGTGGGGACTCGATCTCATTGGGAAAATCATGCCCACCCCATCCAATGGCCACAAATTCATCATAACCGCAACAGAGTACTTCACAAAGTGGGTGGAATCCATACCCATGACGTATATAACTGGAAAGCATATCTCAACATTCATCCTGAACTATCTCATTTGTCATTACGGGGTCCCACAAGCCATTATCTCAGATAATGGGACACCATTCAAGAACCAGGAGGTTCACAACTTGTGCGAGAAATTCAAAATCCAACATCGCTTCTCCACCCCGTACTATCCCCAAGGCAATGGCCAAGCAAAAGCCATGAACAAAACCATCCTCAAAATCCTCAAGAAATCAGTCAATGACGTAGGTCGTGACTTGCATTTGCAGCTTAATCCTACCCTCTGGGCCTATCGAACCAGCATGTGCACACCCACCAGTGCCACCCCATTCTCCTTGGTCTACGGATCAAAGTTGGTTCTCCCCATTGAGATTGAGCTCTCATCCCTAAGGATATCACTACAAAACCTCCTCACAGATGAAGAATATAGAGTATCAAGACTAAATGAGCTGGAGTTACTAGATGAGAGATGCATAGATGCTTTAAATAATTTAGAAGTCTATCAAAATAGACTCAACCAGAGCTACAACAAGAAAATCAGAAGAAAGACTTTCCAAGTCAGAGAACTGGTGTTAAAATAAAATCAGAAGAATGTCCCAAACCCAAGCAACAAAGGAAAGTTCGAATCAGTTATCAACACCCAAAGGGGAACCTCTACAAGAGCCCATGAATAGCTCCCATCTCAAAAGAATTTATGCCTAAATCTTTTAAGGTATAGAACCAAAAAATCCAAAAAATTAGAAAAAGTCCTCAAAAAAATGGTTACTTAGGTGAAAACCTGGCAAACAGGCGTGTTGGTGACAACAAAAAAAATCAAAAAAGCAAAAACAATAAAAAAAATTTAAAAAAGGATTGAAAACAGTAAAGAAAAAAATTGTCCTCTAGTGAAAACCACTTTGGTGGCACTTTGGGAAAGTACCTCGGTGAAAACCTGGCAAACAGGTGCCTTGCATAAATAAGCACTTTCCATCCACCAGGATATTTATGGCTTGTTTGGCATCACCCCTCCATTTCACTTCCATCATCCATTGCATTCAGGTCTCCATCCATCACTCACCCACTCGCATCCGCACCATAGCTTGGTCATGTTTTTGTATCATGATCCCTCCTAGTACTACTCGGCCCATCCTCAAGTTCAGTTTGTCCTGCCTTTATCGGGGTAGTCTATGGCACCACGCTAGGGGCACATTCTCATCTGATTGGATTTGTGTATGATCTTAACATCCTCCAATCAGAAAATCCAAAAACATGTCAAAAAGTCATTCAAAAAGCCAAAAACAGAGTCATCTTGTCGAACTATGTCATCTTTGAGCTTGAACATAGGCAAGGTTGATCTTTCATCATCCCCCGAGACACTTAGGTAAGTCCTATAGGACTCTGTCATAATAAGCTGACAATTCATCATGTATATCTCCATCTATAAATTGATCAAGTCATCAGTTGAACTATGTGGTCTCTGTGTGTATAACGTAGGCAAGGCTCATCTATTGATCAGCCGCTGAGACCCCTAGGATAGGTCTTTAGGTTAGTCTCTTCGTCAAAATCTTAGAAAATCCCCAAAACATTTGGAAAATTAAAAAAATCAAAACATTTGTAAAAATCTCGAAAAATACCAAAAACAGCCTCAAAACATTCCAAAAACATCAAAAAACATCCAAATATTTGGAAAAATCCATCCACCTCATCTCACTTGCACCCGCAATAAATACTATCCATAATAAACTGATCATCATCATCAACCTTTGGTGAAACAGTTAAAAGCAAGTCTTACAGATTTAAAAGTAAAACTCCAAACGTCAAGTCTTAAGTCTAAGTCAGTGTGTAAGCAAATTGGTCATCTCTTTGTATCGGTAACTCATCATCTGAATTGGTCCCATATCAATCATCCCTTAGAGAACTTTGGATAAATGAAATGACGTGTCGCCATCCACTAACATGTCCTAGGATGAATCCTTCCTACAATGGGTATTATCTTTTGGCAATAAGTTTCAGTTGTCATCCTTAGAAAACACATCCTCTTTCTGTTGGCAGTATTGAAGAGCATCAGTTTGTTTGTTTAATTGGTCTTTATCTTTTGACTTATCTTATTTGTGCTCATTCCAAGGATGTCTCGATGATATCCTAAAAATAGAGGATTTAGAGAAATAGGAATGGGGCAACGATCATTACCTTTTGTCTATTGTGCTTGTTGGACGTTCTTGTAATATAACCTCGGCGAATACTTGCTTTGTTAGGTATGTATGGAAGAGGCCTAGGGAAACTTGTTGACTATTGCGTGGATAGGTTTATCTTTCCTTGTTTTGGTATGAGGTGTCTAAAACTTTTGAAGTGCATCTTAGCAAAGTGTCTGTATGTCAGGTGTGAACAAGAACACTCCTATCTAAGTGTCAAGTCAAAGTCCATCCCACTGGGTACAACACCATCCTGGTTTTCTATACCTTGATGAATCGTACCATGTGTATTATCAAACATAATAAAATTTGGCCCTTTGAAAATCCCAATTCCTCGGCAAGTAATCATCATCATCATTATCATCATTTGCATTTGCATCATCTTGTGTCTTGTTGAAATGACTTCTTCTTTTCTTGCTAACCACACTAACAAGGTTCTATGATAGTTGATCATTATCACCATCATAATCACCGATCCTATATCCACAAATCATTAGCATTTTGCATAAACATATCATATAGGAAACACACGCTTTGCATTTTTATCATCATATAAATATGTGCATCCATGTGATTACATTTCACCCATTTCATTGCATCTCATGCCATTATATCAATCATTGCATAAACATTCATTTGCATTTCATAACCATTTCATACAAATCATCACATAAGCATCTACAAAAGCATTTTAAATCATTTTTCACATAATCAATAGGTATATAAACATTTAATTCATTAGGCATACATACTTGCATAACATCATATCATCACATTACATTCACATTACATTACGCATTAACATATCATTACATCACATACATCATCATTTATTACATTTAGGATAATAAAATTTGTTATTCTAAGCATCTCATAAAACCATCTCATTATGCATTAACACCATTTCATTTGCATCATATCACGACCATCGCATTCATATTACATCCATCCATAAATCTTCTCATATATAAGAATTTTTCACACATCATTGCATATACCATAGATCATATCATTTTACATATTAAAATCCATATCACATATCACATGTTGGCATAAAATAAATCATCATATAGATAACATCATTACACATCATATCATAGGTTAGCATAATATAGATCTGTTAGTCATAATCATTAAATAAAGATCATTAGAAATAAATGCATCCATAACATATAGAAGTAGAATAATACATGCATGGATAAAAAGTACGCATTTCATCACATCAAAATTGGCTCATATATATCATCAATAATGTTACTAACATAGTAGAAGGAATAAATCAAATCACTGTGCATATATGTCAATTGGTACAAAAGGCCCATCGGGCTATAAAAAATGAGTCCATAAGGCACAAAAAGTATCATAATATCTCGATCAAGCTTGGTCCCGGTGAATGTTGCCCTCACCCCTGTCACCATGACCCTCTGGTGGTCTGTAGCTGGCTCACTTTGAATACTCTGCGACCCACTCTACTCTAGACACGGTATCATGATAAGCCCGTCGGTAGTACTCGGCCTCTTGAATAGCATCCCTATAAGATCACACTGACATTGTACCCTAGGAAGAGGAGGTTGTCATGCTCTCTATCTGCTGCCTATGGCTTAGCTCAATGGCTGCCTGTAGCTCTGCAGCCTGTCTCTGCTACATAGCCTGATCTCTCTCACCTCTGAGCTGCTCTCTCTTAGCCCTTGCCTAATTTCTCTCTGTTGTCACCACCTGGACCTGGCCCTGTAGCTTCACAATCAACACATCTCGACCATCTGCCTATCCCTGTGGCTGCACCCGAGGCTGATCCTCGCCTAGTGGTGGCTCCTACTATTGATCTTGCATGTGTACATCTCCATGACCTGGTGGGACTGGGGGTACACCTGGTGGATCCTGTCGAATCTCAACCCTCGTTCCTCACCCTCGTCCTCTCCCTCTAGCTTTGACTCTGCGCGGATCTGAATACTCACCTGGAATAGTCAACCAAAGTGGAGGTCAGAACCAATCTCTATACGCCTGAGTAGTGTTGGGATATGCTAAGCCCTGATCATAAGCCCACGGTCAGGCTACCAAGTGCCTGAAGCTGTCAACTACCTATGAGGTAAGAATACCATGTCCCCATGACACCTATGTCATGTTGGGAGCAAAGATGGCTACATAGTTGAAATCAGGCTGATCCTGCGGCTCTCCAAACTGACGTTGTACATGCCCAGGTAGGTACCTCTTGATCATCATGTGCTCCCACCCCTGCATGTACCAGTCCTGGTAGCAGTAAAAGAGCTGATCAACATTGTCAGCCCATCCAGGCCGACCAAGGTATGGACGCCAAGTAAAAACTAGCATCTTGTCTAGGACCTGCCTCCACTAGGAGATCCCGTGCTCACCAATGTGTGTAAAGGACACACCGCCTCCGTAAGGAACTGGAACGACACGTGGACGTAGCACATAAATGTGCTCCCACGCCCAGACGTGAAGTAAGGTCACCCCAGCCCCCAATGCTCTGCCATCCATGTATACGTACTCGTGCAAGTCTCTATAGAGTGAGGCGAGAAGTACAGGCCCCCATGCGAAGCGAACCGACATGTCTTGGACCATCCACTCCCAGCAATAACCCCAGTCAAGATTGAAGTATCACCCTTGTCGGTCTAGGGCAACGAGACTCGAAATGATAGCTACAACTGCCCAGCGGTAGGGAGGTGCCATGATCCTGTATCGCCCTAGCTCAATCTATCCCTCACAATAAATGTTGTCCCGTGTGGCAAGGAATCTAATGCAGGACTCATGTCCCTTGTCCATATCAAAGATCGCCCATCGACCATGAATAGGAAATCGTAAAATGGGCCAAACTTCCTCTAGAGTGACAGTGGCCTCACCAGTGGGGAGATGAAATGATGACGTCTCATTGTGCCACCTCTCGACTGACACACACAACATCCTTAGGTGAGTGTCCACGAGCGTTGTATACGCAATGTGCCATAATCCTGCAACTCCCAGTCGATCCTAGTCTCTGTCGCTCAAGTCCCGTAAGACACTAGCCAAATCTCGCGACTAGTGCTCCGGAGAGTAGAGCTCCCTCACCACATCCTACATCAGGGAAGGTCAGAATGTTAAATTTTTTTAAAAATTCCTGGTCGAATGCTCCAATATTTTCCCCAACGGCGTAGTTTGTGATGGCGTCGCAGTTTTATTTTACTCAAACTCCCCAACAGCACACTTTCTCCTCCAGCGTCACAATTTTTGTGAAATGGGCGATGCTGCAGCGTAGTTTTGTCAAACCGGCCTGCCGAGCCTGAGCCCAGCGTAAGAGTTTCTAAACTCTGAACTGCACCACTACAACATAAACATAGCCCCGTGTGGAGCAGTTTGAATGCCGAGCGGGGCTATATAGCGCTGGTGGAGGTGACCTCCCCTTTTAAAGCATTAATTAAAGCATTAAATGAAAAAACTAAGCTAGGGTAAGGGTCACATACCGGTGCCCCAATGCCAGGTGGCTACTGGTATGTCCGAACTCGATCATTGATGTGCAGGGGAAGCTGTCGTTGCACCATATCACCAAAGAGTTAGAGCTCAAATCTCAAGGTTGCTAGTGGAGGTGTGTGAAAATGACTTGAAAGTGACCCCTCAAGCCCCTTTTAAGCCTAAAAATTAGGGTTTTTTAACCCTAAATCGCTGTCTTGCTAGGGTTTTGGACCCCCCAACCTGTTTGTGACTGTTTGAGGCTTGTTTTTCATCATTTTATTGCATTTAGACAGGTTTTTAGCCTCCCGGAGGTCTTTCAGACCTGTCGAGTACTTTTTCACCTTTTTTCGTGAGATCACCCAAAAAATTAAATTTTTTGTCTGATCTCAAGAGGGGGCATTATAATGGAATGTTTTCTCTCACCATGTAGTAGTGGGGCAAGTTTTTAAATATCAATTTTTTTTGGCTTTGATCGAGATTGTTTATTCTTTGAACCAACGCAACGAGTGCATTGCTTCAAAGAGGGGAAAAATGTAGACATACAAAATATATTGATTGACATTGTGCATCTGATCCTGACTTACTAACATCATTTCTTCCTGAATCATCCCTTGGTCTAACCATTTAATCAAATTCCCCTATCTGATTAAATTCATCAATATTCATCCCTTAATTAAATAAATCATTTTGTCTAATTAAGTCACTCTCTTTTGCTAATTAAATCAATCCATCTGATCTAATTATCCCTATTTAATTAAATAATCAATTTATTTGATTAAATCTCTAAATTCTATCCATTAAATTAAATAAATTAAAACCTTATTTTATTTAATCTAACACCATCTGTTTTAATTAAATAAATCAAAATCCTTATTTAATTAATCTCTTATCATATTCTTCTCTTATTTGATTTAAATAAATCTATAAATCTATGTCAAATAAGTCACATCATCAAATCTCCTATTAAATTATTTAATCCTTGATTAATTTAATCTCATCTCATGTCACATCCTCTAGATAATGCAAGTTGCACATGAAAATAGATTTAATTCATTTATTAAATCTCTATTTTCCTCACAAGGCATCTTTTGGAATATTCTCTCAATTTGAATTCGAAAATTCCAAGTCAACATGTACATCCAACAAGGCAATAAATTCATCTTACATGTCCTTTTCCTTGAGCCAAGTGGCATTTATTGCATTTTCCCTTCCCTCTTGCATGTCATTTCAACAAATTTGAAATTCAACTATTATGCATTTATTGGTACAAACCCCAAATCTTGCACATCCTTCATCCATTCATAGCTTGACAAGTGGCATCATATCATTGGATGAATATTAGTCCCACATTTCTCAAATTTGGACATTCATCCATCTTGAAATTCTATAAATAAAGAGCTCATATCCTCATTTGATCATCCACAATCTAGGCAAAATTACCATGCTCAAATATCTCTTGAATTTCATCCATTATCATTAAGTCATAGCTAGGTTTTTTGCATATTTTTAGCTTGGAGTTCTCATTCTTCTTCAACAAAGTGGATCAATCTCTCCAACATTCGAAGCTTGCATCATAGGAATTGGGAAAGGGACAATTTTCACATCAAATTGGCACCAATTCCCCCATGGGATCTTGAGTTTTCACATTTAGATTAGGATTTAAGCTATTTCATTGTTGTATTTCCTATTTTGAATGTTGCAAATGGATTTCATGGGGAATCCTCATTTTAGCTTATAATTCCTTGTTTAACTTATTTACTCATGTTGTTTTGTAGGTACTAGGAAGAGGGTTCACACACTCATCTAGGAAACCAATTTGTTCCCCAGGAAGAATGTGCCTCCACTCCAGTACTCTTTCGGTCATCGACACTACCTACCCAATCTACATCTGTATATGATATTATTGTGGAATCTTTGCATATCGAATACCATAAACCATAGTCAACAATACTTTTAATGTATCTAATGATTCTCTTTACTGCATTGATGTGTGATTATTTTGGTTCTGCCTAAAACAAAGCTACCATACAAATTGATTGTGTTATATTAGGCCTTGATGCAGTTCGATATAGTAGACTTCCAATCATTGATTTATACAAATTTTAATTTGCATCAGGTGACTCATCTGATTTACTCAACTTGCAACTAGTAATCATGGGAGTATTGACTCATTTTCAATCCTCCATTCTAAATTTTTTAAGCATTCCTTTTGCATACTTGGTTTGTGATATTAAAATACCTTTATCAATTTGTGTAATTTGCAAAAACAAAGAGAAAATTTGAGTTCTAACATGGACATTTCAAACTCATCTTACATGTTGGTGGAAAATATTTTTCACATTACATCACTGCTACCACCAAATATGATATCATCTACATAAACTACAACAATGACCATTTGCTTACCCTCAGATTTGAGATACAAATTTCTATTAGCACAACCTTTCTTGAATCCTTGTTGATGTAGATATTGATCTAATCTTGAATACCAAGCCCTTGGTGCTTGCTTCAAACCATACAACGCTTTCCTCAATTTTCAAACATAGTCATCATCCTTTGATAGCTAAAAACCTTATGGCTGCTCAATATATACTTCCTCTTCAAGGTTTCCATTTAAAATTGCAGATTTGACATCCATTTGATATACGTTAAAACCTTTATACACAGAAAATGCAAGAAACATTCCAATAGCTTCTAATCATGCAACTAGAGCAAATGTTTCTTCAAAATCAATTCCTTCTACTTGTGCATATCCTTTGCACACTAATCTTGCTTTGTTTCTGACTACAACTCCATCTTCATTCAGCTTGTTTCTGAATACCCATTTTGTGCCAATTATATTAGTGCTTGATGGTGTAGCACTCCTCCATTTTTGGCTCTTTTGATTGGATAGTGTTTTTCTTTGTTATTCTTTGTTTTTGTTAATACTTTGACTATGGTACTTGGTTACTATTTTATTGCTAACTGTAAAGCGATGTGAATGCTATATTTTGATGTGATGGTATTTTACTTTGATGTTATCATTATGGCATGCTTTGGATTAGCTTAGCGGATGTTTGAACTAATGATGCTTTATGTTTTTGATTATATTATTGATGTTAGATTCGTCAGTTAGTAATACTGTATTGGTGAAGGGGATGGGATTGCACCACTCGCTTGCGAGCACCCTGTGATTATGAGATTTCCTCTTCATGATGTGTTTTATTATATTATATATATGCATGTTCGATATACTCTTTGTTCGCAGGTTGACAGGTATAGGACATCGACTCCACCTGATTTCATAGGTTTAAGCATGTCCATTGGCCAACGATATTCGATTGGGAGATAGTAGCTAGGTTTTTCGTGTCAAGTCATCACCCTAGTCATAGTGTGTCGTTAGGTTTTAGTCAAGTTATTTGCTTCTTTGTTGTTCATCTCTCGAATTTATTTAATTACAAGTTGGAAAAGGGTAAATAAATGTCTTTATGTATTTAAGTTGTTTATTAAATTTATCTGGTTATAATGTTAGAAATGTTATTTAATTTATTAATTAATTTAATTTAATTAACAACATAATCTAATCTTGGATTAGATTTGTGTTATTGATTAATTAAATTAATTGTGTAGAATTGAATTAAGTTATTCATTTTGGAATTTAAGTGTTAAATGATTTTTGAAAAGAAAATTTTAAAAATTTAAATTCTTTTGAAAGGAAAATTTTAAAAGTTTCAAATTCTTTTGAATAGAAATTCTTGAAAAAGTAATAAAGTCATGTTGAAAAGAAATTTTAGTTTTAAATTTTCAAAAAAAAAAAAAAATCATCAAAATGGATAGAGGGGAAATAACTATGGTGGTTGTGGGATATTTTGGAGCTTGACTAAATTTGGGGAGATATTTTCATTTTAGGAAAGAAGTTGCTATTAAAAGGAAATGAAGTTTTTCATGTTTTAATTATGCATTATTGGATTTAGATGAGGATTTTGGAAGAGCTTTGGAAAAATTATCTTGCAAGGAAGCTCAACTTTTCTTCTTCAAGCTCTTCTTCAAGCTTCAGATCACAAGTTATTCTTGTTTTATTGTTTTGAAATTTTCAATTTTCAATTTTGAAAACTTGTTTGTAAACAAATTTGAAAACCCTGTTGAATCATGGAAGAAATTTAGATTGTTGTAGAAAACCAAAATAAAATTACAATAGAAATTTTCAAGTTTAACATTAGAACATTTGAAAAGAAAAATAAATAAATTAGAAACCTCTCTATTTGGATTTGAAAACCTCCAGAAATTGGAATCATGAAATTGTGTTTAAAAGAATTTCTTCTATTGTAGTTTTCTCTAGAAAATTTCCCCAATTTTAGTTGTAAAACAATGGGAATTTATACATATATACATATATATATTATGTTATATATATGCACATATATATGTTATTGTTATATATATATATATATATATGAAGTTATGCTGGGAATTTTTCTTTTAAAAATTAAATTACCCAGGAATTTATTTCCTTTAAAAAAACTCTATGAAAACAGAGGAACTATGTTTTTGTTTATTTTTAAAAAATATATAAATAAAAAAAAAATTAAAAGTCAAAAGGGGAAGGCTGGGGGCTGTCCCCACAGCCGCCCCCATGGGAGGCGTTGTGGAGGTAGTTGCATTGCCTACATAGCACACCCCAAAGGGGAGGCTGCGTAGGTAGCCGCCCCAACAGGGGTTGCATCCCCTGCCTTGGGAGTGGTTGCATTACTTTTAGGTATGTTTTATTTATTTATTTTATGTAATATAAAATTTATATATATAAATATATTATATATATATTATTTATAATTTATATATATAAATAGATATTATGTTTTTTTTTGTTTTTTTATTTACTATATATAATTATATTTAATATTTGTATATTATATATAATATATATATATATATATATATTATATTTTAAATAATGGAAATATATTTATGAGATGGGATTTTCAATAGATTGTTTTTAATATATATATATATATATGTATATATGTATATTTAAATATAAATAAATATATAATTATATATGGTTAGTTTATATTTAAATTTAGTTTTCTATAGTGATTTTATTATAAGGATGCAAATATTAATTTTATAAGAAAATGATGTTATTAGGAAATTGATTTTAACATTCATTGTAATCGGGGAAGTTAAAATAAAACAGATAGTTTAAGTTCTTATTACAAATAATGTTAATTATTTTTAGATTATTTTTATCAAAAAAGATGCAAATGTTGATTCTTTAAGAAAAATAATTTTTATTTAAAAAAAAATTGATTCTTATTATTAATTGTAATTTAGAAAATTTGAAGTAAAGTAATTGGATTAGTCCTTATTTAAATTATGATGAAATTAAACAATTAGGGTTTTGAATTACTTAATGTTGCAAATATAATTTTGCTTACCTTGGATATTTGCAAACGATGGATTACTGCTTTGTTTGGATTTAGTAATCCTATTTTAATTGATTACATGCAATATGTCATTGCATTGTTTGGATTTAGAAAATCCTAAAGTAGGTTATTTAATTGCCAAAAGTGTCTTTTCGTTATGTTTTTTCTCTCATTGTCGTTGTTGGGCAAATGGAGTGAATTGTTTAAGTGTTCCAAATGGGGTTTTCATTTAATTGTGTGGGTTGTCATAATATGTTAGTCAACCTTTGTGTTTCCTTGGATAGTGCATATAGTTGCATCATGTTGTTTTACTCAGTTTTCACGAACCGGGATGGTTTGTGCCTCCTTTGGATTAGGAGTGGTTTGTGTGGTTTGTGCCTCCTTTGGAAGGAGTGGATTATGTGTCTTGTTGCCTCTAGTGTTTGGAGTCAGTTTTTTTTATGTTTTCCTCCTAGAGTTGGAGTGGTTTTATCTTATTAGTATGCACTTGGAATTCCCTTGGTGATTGGTTTTTTAATGTGTTATGTAGAAGAGTGGCTTTTGTTAGGTGCCAGAGCCCAAAGAGGTAAACTGGGTAACCTTCAGTGGTTTAATCAAGTGATAACTAAAGAAATATACTTAGAAGTTTAGGTAGTATTTCACATTAATCAAGATAATTTAGCCTCACTCATAGACACAAGTGGTCATATAGGCTTGGGATGAGTGGGAAGGTCTAGAAAGGAAAAGTCATCTATCTTGTCTTTACAAGAGGTATTTGATTCCACATGAGTGAGTATGGGGGTCGGGATTCAGTTGAGGCCACCAACATATCCCATATTGGGGGCTGGAGCCTATGAAGATTCCCAGAGGATATCCCATGTTGAGCTGTGTGATTACACTCTTTCTACGACAACAGTTGGTATTTGGTTTTATGTGTTTGGTCCTCTTAACATACCTGATTTGTTTTATTTCTGGAAGCAATGTGACTTATGTCATTAATGCTAGATTTGTACTAGTATTATTCTTATGGTTGTATGGTTCATGTGATTGGTTGTGTCAGTGTGAGTTAGCCTGTGTCTAGAGGTTGATGGTCTTGTATAGGATTCCTTGTTACTATCTCCTAGCACGGGGGCTGAGCCTTCGAGTATCACATGGTTGGGTGGAACGTGCACCTTAATCCATTGGGTTTTCTTCTTGTTCATGTGGATGAGATTTCCAGTTGGAGAGCTCATGGGATTCAATTTCATTTCATGATTTATTCATTTCAGTTGGAAACTTGTAATTAATTACCCCTCATTTGTTATTGAGGTGGAAGATGTATTATGTAACCATGTTTATTGGATTTACCTCATTCAGGGAATGAGATTTGTAATCTTATTGTTAGATTATGTTATTTGAAAACATGTGGTATCTTTTATTCTTTGATGTAATTTATCATGTATGGAATGTATGTGTTCTTAATTTATTAAGTAATTAAATGTTATGGTTTCAATTCATGTTTCTTGTTTGGGTTTTAAATAATCTCAATCTTGTAACCTTAGAGGTTGTTGGCAATGGGTAGTGAACTTGCATGTTATTTGTTCTTAAACAAAAAAAATTAGGACGTTTGAGTAGTTAATTGCAACTTCCAATAGGGTTGTGTGGCGGGGCGTTACAGATGGTCTAGGAACCAATTCCCAAGTTTTGTTCTTTTCAATTTGATTGAGTTCCTCTTCCATTTCTCTTAACCAAATTTCATCCTTACTAGCTTCATAAAAAAAAATTGGTTCAATCTAAGACAAGAGAGTAAAGTTTACTTGTTCCTTGTCCTTTGCAAGTCTCGTTCTAGTCTGCACTCCTACATTCTTGTCACTGATTATCTGATCTACAGGATGATCTTTTTGAACATATTTTGTAGGAGAACATTCAACCTCTTGCTAATTCTCTTCTTCTTGTTCCTCATCTTCAACTCGTGCACCTATTTCATCTTCATCTGACTCACTTTCAAGATTGTTTCTACTAGGATGACCCTAATTTACACTTTCATCAACCTTGACATGTACGCTTCTATAATTCTATGCAATCTTTTATTATAACACTTATAAGCTTTTCCTTGGTTGGAACACCCCAAGAATATCCCCTCATCACATCTTGACTCAAAACTTCCTAAGTTGTCGTCTTCTCTTTTAATATAGCACTTCCTACCAAATACCTTGAAATGCTTAATTGATGCAGGCCAACCAAACAATAATTCATATGGTGTTCTACCACCATTAGATCTTATAAGTGTTATGTTCTGAATGTACACAATAGTTTGTATTGCTTCTTTCCAAAATGTATCTGCCAAGTTAGCCTCATTCAACATAGCCCTGGCCATCTCCTTCACAATTCTGTTTCTTCTCTCTACCACACCATTTTTCTATGGTGTTCTTGGGGATGAATGTCGACACTTGATTCCACAATCTTCACAATATTCCATGAATTTTCTTGACATGAATTTTCCACCTCTGTTTGACCTGAGACATTTGATTCTTCTCTCAGCCATATTTTCTACCAGCTTCTTATAAATTTTAAATGCTATAAAATCCGCAGCCTTCTCCCTAAAAAATGTAACATATGCCATTCTAGTATAGTCATCAATCAACATCATGAATTTCTCCTTGAAATTCTCTTTTCCTCATTGGAGCACATATATCAACATCATTATTTCCAAGGATTTCGTAGTATAGTAATCCTTTGTGGGAAATTTAGAATTTTTTTCTTTTCTTGTTGATAGCCTTCATAGATGATGTTATCAGGCTTTGCAATCTTAGGCATATTTCTAACCAGCCCTTTTGAGCTTATTTTCACCATGTTGTCAAAATTTAAATGTCCTAGTCTTCTATGCCACAACCAACTTTCATCTACTTGACTGATTAGACATGTTTGGCCTTCCACTTCACATAGATTGTAGAGATTACTATTAGTCCTTATCCCTTGAGCAATTGTTTTACCATTCAATCTTATCTTGCAACCTTCAAAATCTAATACAACTTTGTATCCATTATCACACATTTGGCTAACACTAAGAAGATTGTGTTTTATACCTTCCACATAGAGAACATCTTAATTTTTTTTTCTTTCCATCTATGCTTAGAATTCCTTTACCACAGATCTTGATAGCAGTATTATCACCTAGACTTATTGAACCTCCTTTTTTCATTACAAGCTTAATGAATTTATTTTTATCTCTAGTCATGTGGTTGGAGTAGCCATTATCAATAATCCATATATCTTGTTCCTTTGCATGTAAATCCATTTGGGAAATCATAGATTGAGTGATGCAAGATCCTTTGTCTTTCTCCTTACATATCTTCTTGGGATTCTTCTCATTTTTCTTTTCTTCTATCTTAGAAGTCTTATTTCCTTTCTCTTTATTAGCAGGTGAGGAATTCTTCTTCTCAGATTTCACACTTGGTCTTGTAAATCTTTCTCTACAGTTTCTAGCTACATGAACAAAGTTTTTGCAACTATAGAAAATTATATACATATCAACCAAGGGGAAAAATGGATTCTTGCTTGCAAAATTTGTATTCTTCCTTGGAATGATTCTACATTCTCTAGCCCTATGACCAAGATTGTTATAGGTATAGAAATACCCATTGAAATATGATTAGTACATGGTCATGTAGTTTCCTTTAGCTGGATGAGGTGATTTTCTTTGTCTAGGCCTCCTTGGATAGTGTACTCTTGTGAATCCATCATTGTCTTCTCTTTTTTACATTATGCATCTTCTTTTGTTGATTAGGAACTGTCTAGTTGTCCTCCTTGACTTCGACCAGTTTCTTTTCTTTATCAATTTTTTGTTCATCTTTAGAAGCTTCCTTCTTGTCATATTTTTCTTCACTTGGGACTAATTTTTCTCTTGCTCTAAATCATTCATAAAGTTTTGTAGAGACATCCATAAATGAATTATTCCTTTTTTCCAAACCTAAACCAGATTTCTCTTTATTTGCAGGATTTTGTGTACTTATCAATTCATTCAGAATATCTCTACCACCTTTTAACTTTATTCCATTTTTGATATTCTCATTATTATTCTCCAATTATTTACTTAAGGTAACTATTTTTGTCTCAAGTTTCAAGCATCTATCTATCTCATATTGCAATTTAGATTTCATGACATCCTCAATTCTCTTAAGCTCTTATACATGAACTTTCAGTCCTACTAACACCTTATTGGACTCTTCAAGTTCTTGTGTTAATTTGTCAATCTCCTTTTGAGAATTCATTTTTAGCTTCTTTTTTTTTCTCTTAAGATCATCATATTTGTCTCTTAGTTCATCAAGATCTTCAAGAGCACTAATTAGTTGTCCTTCAAGATCAAAAACTTCCTCCTCTTCTCCTTCATATGAGTCCTCAATTTGTGCATCTTACCGATCCTTAGTTTCTTTAGCCATGAATATAAATTCTCTTCTATCATCTCTCATTACAATGGCATGGCCTTGATCCTCTTATGAACAATCACTAGCATCAGAAACTTTAAACTATCTTCTTTACCATATGGACACTTTGAAGCAAAATGACCTATTCTACCATAGTTAAAACACTTAAGAGGGAGAATACCTTTATACTTGTCATATCCTCTTCTTAGCCTTCTTATGAACTTTTCTTCTTCCTCATTAGTTTCTTCATAATTAGATGCAATGAAAGCAACTTTTTCTATCTTATTAGCTTCATCTTTGTCTTTCTTGACAACCTTAAATGTAACTTCTCTCCTGGATGATTTAGCACTTGGCATTATCATCTCATATGAAGTAATTATGCAATGCACCTCATCAAGAGTAATTTTATCAATTTCTCTTCCCTCTTCAATAGCAAAAATCTTGGCATCATATTTAGTTGTCATGGACCTAAGAAGTTTCAACACAACATCTTCTTCTTTCAGATCTACACCATATCCTTTAATGGAATTTACCACATCATCAACTCTCTGAAGATAGTCTACAATCTTCTCTTCTTGAATCATTTTCAAGCCTTTAATTTTTTCTCTCAGCACTTGTAACTTTTCCAACTTCACTTTCGTGTCACCTTCATAGATTTTCTTAAGTTTTTCCCAGACATCATAAGCAGTTTTACAATGCATAACTTTGCTATTCATAGAGTTAGACAAATTGTTCATAATAATAAACCAAGCTTTAATATTGTCCCCATGAATCTTCTTTGTTGCAAGATTAGTAGGAATAGCAGTAGGAATAGTATATTGGGTCTCAACATATGCCCATAATTCAGTTCCAAGAGAGACTAAGTATCATCCCATTAATGAGCTCCATTTAGCATAGTTTGTTCCATCAAACCTAGGTGGCTTGTTTGAGCCTTCTTGAAATGCCATTGTGTTCACCTATCTAAGATCCACTCGAGTTGGTTAAGCTTCTCCTAGGGAACCTAGTGCTCTGATACCAATTGTTAGAACACAATGATCTACTAAGAGGGGGGTGAATCAATAGATATTAAAATTTTTAGTTCTTTTACCTTTTTGTAGATTCAACCTTAACTTCAAATGTGTAGATTGAAATACTAACAGATATAATAGACACAAGCATAAGAGAGATCAACACATAACACAATATGTATGTGGAAAACCCAAGATGGGGAAAAACATGGTGAGAAATACTACTAGGATCTACTATCCTAATCTAGCCTCACAAGCTTCAAAGTTTAGTTACAATGTTTAGGTTGTAACCCAAGGAAGCTACAAATTCAAGGATGCTACTACACACTATTCTAAGTTACAACCTCGTACAAAGTTTTGCAATATACTATGCATAAAATAGTTGTACAAAACCTGAGATGCATCAATACAACACATAAGTTCTTTCTCTCTCTCTCTTAGTTCTCCCTTACTCCACTATAACTAGATCCATCAATTTTTAGATTTTTCTTTTTGTTATAAATCACCTTCCTCTACATTCAGACACTCTCTTCATTCTCCATATCTCAATAATTCCCCTCATTCAATTCATATACATTGGAATCACTGTTTAAAGGGTTTTTCACCTACTTCCATAATTGTTAGAGCATCGTGCCCAACACATACTATCCAACTCGTCTAAAATCACTATACCTCTGCATCGAGTCACACAACATTTTATTCTATAACAGAGAATTTTCTAAGAATAACATTTTGTCAGACCCTAAAATTTGATATGCATTTAATGCATTCTTGCAATCATTCGATCTAATTTGATCTTTAAATATTTTTCAAATTGTGCCACCACTGAACAAATCAAATCTTCATTTACATGGTCACTGAGATAGTTGGAAAAATTAATTCTTTCTCTTGTGTCAGTTTTCAGACCAAACCCTCACTTACACTTGTCATAGTTATTTCAGATCTCTACATTTGAACTCTTGCCATCAATCTGTTCCTTCATGCCTTGATCCTCTGATTAGCATTCACTGTTGTGTCTTTAAAATCTAACCATTGGATAATCAATCGCTTAAATCACCATTGTCAATTTTTCATATCGTGCAGTCATTGGGACTTCATTCAGACTCCCACTGATAGAAGCAGGTCACACTGATATGCTTTCCATGTTATCTAACTAGGCACACAACCTACATGTCATCACCATGTCATTCATAATACCGATGCAAAATGACATATCAAGCAATCATTTATTGCCATTTGTTAACCATCGTAACACTCGGGTCCCACAATCAACATCATAATCCTATCCCATTTCTCAAGTGGTCCCCACCATCCACATAGATAAGGTCCCACCAAGATGCATCCATTGCTTGTGCAATTCTATAGCATCAAAGAGGAATCTACAATATTCTCAACAAGTCTCTTGGAAAAGACTTAAATATTAACTCCCAACACTCCAAGTGGTCATTCCATCTTACCATGAAGCTTACATGTACTATCGCCATGTCACAACTCAAACCCAACATGCCACATTTCTACATTGTCACTAAGGTTGGGTCCCACATGGAGTGCTTCCTTACTCCTTATCACTCCATCACTTAGTTGCCAATTTGGGAAGTTTCAAATCTTGAGAACCCTATGACAAGGTTAGTAAAACTTAGAATCTCACGACACCATTCACTTTCACCGACAACAAGGAGATCGCTAAGTCAAAAGGTTTCCAAACTTGAGAACCCCACAACATAGATTAGAAAATCTTGGAACTCCACAACTCCATTAATTTTCATTGTCCTTATCACTCCATTAGCTAAGTTGCCAAGTTGAGAGGTTACAAAACTTTAGAACCTTGCAACATAGGTTAGGAAAACTTGGAACTCTGTGACTCCTTAAAACTATGGCCTTAGATTGAGAGCATGAACCAATGAATGAGGAAATTTTCATTGATATCATGACCTATCCAATACTTGTTTGAAAGGCTCTCGAGAAACCTAGTCAATATGCCAATAATCTCCCTTACATGATTTACACTTTTGACATCAATGACAACAATAGTCCAACAAGGGTTCCACATGGTTGGGAGGTTGGTGCCTTTTCTCCATTGGGTATTCTTGCTGCATTTTCGTGTGTGTGGAGTTTGATCATTGCACTGTGGACTCTAGTTTTCATTTTAGTTATGAAGGCATCCTATCATGCATTGGTGTATTGGAATTCTATGTTTGTTTGTATCTCTTAATGTAATTCGATGTAATCTTTCATCATGTACTAGGGGAGAAAAATGTTGTAAATATTGTATTGATGTAATGATTATTAATGATTTCATGTTGTAAAAAGTATTGTTTAGTAATGCATCTTCATATGATAGTTAGTTAGGAAATTATCTCTAATGTTGATTATCATTTGTTCTATGATGGAATTAAAGTGATGAAAGATCTTGTAATGTGGAGCCTTAAAATGAACCTTGCATGTTAGATTAAACATGTTATCTTAGTGGTCAATGAATTGATGTCAGTAATCTTGATTATTAGCTTGTGAGTAGCACAGTCAAGGAACCTTAGAGGACCTAGGTTAGATAATTATGTAAAGTTATGTTATGCATTCTAATGTTATTTTTTGTTTTAAAAAATAAATTATTTTGATAATTTGGCATTGTTGTATTGTCCTCTGGGGTTCCTTGGAAGGGGCATTACAATTAAATCTCCACAAGGTAAATCAAATGTGAAGAATTTGTATGTTGGCATAGGAAATGTTTATGCCCCACATGAGACAACCATTATGCTAGCTAAAAGGGGTAAATTTGATATTGGAAAGGAATTTTTTATACTGGTACAAGAAGCTGCTATAAGGAAAATCTTTGTTTAGATGCCTGATGTGTGGGTAATTTTGGCAAGATACTCACCGCAATATTTGGAAAAAAAAAATTCATTCTCTCAACGATGTCGATGAGAATAGATGGCAAAATATGTAGGAAAAAATATTATGAAACCCTACCAACACAGAATTAGAAGTCAATAACTAATTTTGGCCCTTGTTAACATGGTTGAGAACTGACACCACCCTGAAATTGCAATCCACATTTATTATTATTATTATTATTATTGAAAAGTTGTGAAGTTGCTAATGAAAAATTACAAAGATTTCAATGGTTACATGGATGCTCAAGGGACTGTGAAATGATATGGAAGAATATTGTAAGGGTTGCTACCTATGGTGGAAGGATGGAAAAAATAACCAAATTAACAAAACAATGAGTAGAATGATTAAGATAAAAACTCACTATTAACTACAAATGGTATGAATTTAAAATAAAAATGTAAAAATTTTGTCTGTGGTAATTGATCAAAAGGGTTAATATTTATTTGGAATTTTTATTATTAATCCAATGTTCCAATAACTTAAACACTATTACCACCAATACATAATTTTATGACAAATAAGGTGATGAACTAACGCAACGTTATGAATAACAGTATTGCAGTCAAAATGAATACATTGTATAAAAATATTTTCATCTATATTAGAAGCATAGA
This sequence comes from Sequoia sempervirens, assembly GCA_007258455.2. NCBI lineage: Eukaryota > Viridiplantae > Streptophyta > Pinopsida > Cupressales > Cupressaceae > Sequoia > Sequoia sempervirens. Next base: position 194,364,313 of record VDFB02105785.1, on the reverse strand, counting down.
TGTGAATTTATATAAATATAAATTCTTGTACAGTCATTTAAAGTTGGGAATAAAATTGAAACAGTGAGTTAAGATTTATGCTCATGCAACAATAATTCCTATCAACATGGATAAAATTATAGTTCTCATATTAATAGTGTTAAACTAAAGTATTTAAGATAGGGGTCAGCAAAACAAGGTTGTGAATACTATGTATAAACCTCGATCGATTTGGTTTCATGGAAAAAAATATTCATGAAATACCTAAACCTATTCAAAAAATACCTATACCTAAAACTACTCATAAAATAATTTACAGAGGGTAAGAAGATAGATAGCAAAGATAGAGAGAAAACAACACCAACTTATGTGGAAAACCCCAACTTGGTAAAAGCCACCCAAGAAAGATCCACGGCTTCTTTTTATTAATCATAAATAAAAAATACCTTCCCCACTTACATCCAATACGTGGTCTTTTAAAGCCATTGTTTTCCCATGAGTAACCACTTGAAATTTCCTCTCGAGAATAACTTCCCAAAATTAATGTTAATTTATTTACTACTAAAAACTAGCCTAATAATTAATTTAGTAAGTGTAAACTTTAATTCACTCAAGTAACTATTCCATCAGAACTCCACACTGCTTATTATAAATGAGAAAAGTTACTTGCAACACTTTATTCAAACATTAGTACATTTGAGAAAGAAAACATTATTGAATAATGTATTTTAGATAAATGTAGAAAGATAATAAAAATGGTAATATTTATGATAATAAATTCCTTTTTATCAAATATATATTTTTAATGGCCTAATATTCATTTTTAATTATATCTAATTGCCTAAATTATTAATTTATTTCTTGTAGAACTTAATTTTAATAATTACTTTAGTCTAGTTAATTTAGAAATGAACATTTGTTTATTTGCTTGGGGTTCACTCTTCTTATTTTAAAGTTTCTTGGTAATTCATTATATAGTTTTAGTTCACTTTTTAGGAAGGGTATTACATTCTCCCCCTCTAGTCTCAAGCTTCCTATTGTAAGCTTTCAATAAGATGTGACAAACTACATGATTTTATTTTTATTGATAATAATTGAAGCATTAAAAATTACCTCTTACTAAAATCACCTATAAACACTTGAACACAATATAGTACTTTGTGATATTGTCAAAGCCAAAGATCCACCTAAATAATCTTCTATCTATTTACTCCATACATACATTTATTCAAGAATTGAATCCTACTTTCCCTTATTTCTTTTTGAAAATAAAATAACTCTCAATTCTTCAACTTCTCTCCAATGAAAAGATCATTCAAATAAAAAAACATATTTGCTCATAATTAAAGGTCTAAATGAAAATACCACTCACATGAAAAAACATTTCCCCCTTGTGAATAAAACTAATCAAAAAATTCAAATTACACATTAGTCATAAATATTAGCATTAGGATGTTGTTCACCCCCTCGAGTGGGAGACAAAACCCAAGGACAAATTACAGATTTAAAAACACATAAACAATAACATTGACTCAAACACAATGAATTCATTCACCAAATTATGGTATAGGGGGAGAAGAGGGATTCCCTTCCCTCTTGGGGAAAACATTTATTCACAATTTTCAACATACATCTTCTTCAACACCCCACAATCACCTTATCATCATTATACACTCCCAACCACCACCATACATCCAACAATCTCCACACCACCACGACCGTCCATCCAACCAACTCCACACACTACCACCATTAACCATCCAACCATCTCCCCCCACTGCAACCATCATCCAACCCACCTCCATTCATTACAATAACCAATGGCCATGGTTTTTCAAATACCATTCACAATTTCACACTTCCATATTTGATCATCTATCCCCAAGAGAGGCTATGCACCCTCCTCAACCCTTGGGATACACTCAAGGAAGAAGGTTTTGCACTAGGGTCGACAATTTGGTCATCGAAAGGGGAGTAGATCTAGCTCAACAATCCAAGGGGGAATCATGATTTCCAACACCTGTCCAATGGCTAGCATAGGGATACATTCTAGAACAATCACAATTTTCCAATGGACAAGAAACTCCCTCAACCCCAAACGAAGGAGGCTCTTAGCCCTCAAGTGAGATCTACTCCTTAGGAACAACAAATACACTCCACACTAAACCAAAACATAAAAAAATCATGTAATCTCATCACACAAAATTTAACATGAGGGTATAAACAACTTGATCATCCTAGATTTCTACCACACCCTTATCTGAAGTTAGATACCTAGTATCTCAAACTTGAGTCACAATCATAACATTCACTAGTTTCTCATAACACGTATTATAATGCAACTTCATAACTTTAGACACACTTGTAAGAAAAATACTTAACCACTTGAAGCACATAGAGACCACTTAGCACTGTCAAAGCAAGAATAGGTTCATATTTGAAAAAATTGCCAACACCTTACAAATTGGATTTCCAAGAATGAATTCCACATAATTCTCAATCCCTAACATGTATTTTAAAAAAAATATTAGAATAATAATTAATTTCACCATAGATCAAACACAATATACTAATAAGGATAAAGCATCATTATTTGAACAAGATTATCACTAATATTTGACACTGATTTATCTCATTTTCAATCCCCTACTTGAGAAGTTAAGATAATATTTTATGTATTAATTTAGCAATACTAAAACATCCAACCTTTTGGAGGCGGGTTAACAAATATCACTATGTAATCACAAGTGGATTAGATGTAGTACCCCTCCATTTTGCTTGTGTTTTCTATTAGCATGTTTTCACACTGTTACACTTTGGTACTTTGTTTTGGATATTTTGATTGCTGACTTTTGAGCGACAGTGGATTTGTTTTGTGAGATGATAAAAATTGTATGGTGATAATTAATTTCCGACATGCTTTGTATTAGCGTAGATGTTTTCCTTCAGATGTTATTGCTATATACATGTTTATGGTAGATTAACTGTTATTTAATTTGTCAGTCTAATGTGATGTGTATTGGTGTGGAGAATGGAGTTGCATCACTCGCTTGCGAGTGCCCTATGATTTCTGTGATTTTCTCTGCACGGTGTGTTCGTACAATGGATTATATATATATGTATGTTATTTGTTTGGTTGCAGGATTGGAGGTACATGACACTGACTCCACCTAGTTACTCAGGTCTGAGCATGTCAAGACTCAACGAAAATGTTGATTGGGAGGTAGTAACAAGGTTTATCCTAGTCTAGTCTTAAACCCAGTCAAAGTATGTCATCAGTTTTAATCTGGAGTCTTTGGTGGTCTTGTTTATGTTTGATTGGATTAATTGTTTTGAAAGGAAAATTTTATTAATTTAATGATAGTTTATTATTCTTAATTTATTGTTGATTTAAATTAATTTTAAATGTTGAAAATAAAGTTTTACATTTTATTTAATTAATTAATTAGTTTGTTTGGTTAAGTAATTTGATCACTGCAATTAAAATTATTTAATTAAATAAATAAATTAATTAAATAAATAAATTAATTAAATAAATTTAATTAAATTTTATTTTTTTATTGTGTGAATAGAATTAAATTTAAATTAAATTGTTTTGAGGGAAATGGTATTTTAATTGTTAAATCAATAAATTAAATAAAGAAAAGAAAATGGAAATTTGAAATTTGAATTCTTTAATTCTTTAATAAGCATGCAAATCTTGAAAAAGAAGAAAGAAAGATTTACAGGTAAGTTGTTAGAAGATATTTTCTTCTCGACATGTGCGGCAGTGGAATTAATTACTTCTTGTTGAGGATTCTCTTAGAGGTTATCTGAGATTTTGGGAAAACAAAAAAAATCACTTCACGGAAATGAAAGAATAGGCTTTGTTAAAAAAAAAATTGATTTGAGTAAATTTGTGAGCTTTGTTTTGGATTTACTGTATATTTCTGGAAGATCTCTTTGGGTTGGTATTAGCATCCTTCTGGATTTGGGTTTTCTAGAGAAGCTTTGGAGCATTGCACGCAACAGGCAGCAAAGATTCTCCTCTACAGACAATTTTCAAGCTACAGGAAATAGGTTTTTCACTGTTATTTATTTAATTTATCCTTTTGAAAAGTTTGTCTATGAATAAGAATTAGTATAGAGAAGTTTTGTTAAAATTGTTTTAAAATCGTGTCTGCTTGAGGAAATTGTTTGTGTTTTAATCTTTGTTCTTCTCGGCGATTTAATTTGTTGAGAATTTGTAATTTCCTTCATAAAAGCTTCCTGTAGGAAATAGTTTGAATTAAAATTTGTGAAGGGAAATCATTTATTTAGGAAATGAAACTGAAACCTCTTGTAGGGGAAATTTTTTGTGCGTACTGTTAAATCCTTCAACCTCCCATTGAAACCCTGTTGAAAATCTATTCCAATGTAAAACTCTGTTGAAATTTCTCAATTTCCCCATTACAAACCCTATTGAAAATATACGCATGATTTTAATAATCTATTATTCATTTACTTGTGAATCTATATATATATATTCATATATAAATTGAATTGGGATAATTTTTATATTCTTTATATGAATATTTGTATTGAAATTGTCGTCGCTGTATGGGAAAAATTAAGGGGTTTAAAGTTTTTGTGAATGGAGAGAAACACCAGAAAACGTAGATCTTAAAACATGGAATTTCTCATATTTTATTTTACCATTTTAAAATAAACAATATTTGATTAGGGGGTCATAGGGGCTACCCCACAGCTACCCCCATTTGGGGCGATGGCTATGGAGGCAGCTAGCGCTGCCCTCATAGGCAGCGCGCGGCTGTCACGCAGCCACCTCCCCATACGGGGAGGGCTGAAGGCTGTGAATACAGCTGTGGCTGTATGCTACACAGCAAAAATGCATATCGCATGAAACCCTTTGTAAACTTATAAAAAAAAAGAAATTTCAAACATTTATTAATTCGAACGAGATTTCGATTTAAGGTTTTGTTATGTTTAATATATTTTTATATATATATATATATATGTATATATAATTAAATCCATTTAATTAAAAAAAAACTTATATATATATTTTAGTTATGAAATAGGAAATTCTTTTGATTTAAATGTATATAAGTAAGAAAACAGTTAGATTTATAACAATAGGGTTGGAAAAGAAAATTTGACATTTATTGATAGTGAAATTGGGAAAGTTAAAATTAGATTATTTTGATAATGAATTTTAACCTAGTTAATTTATTTTCATGCAAATTTTATGCGACTTGACTCGATTTAGTAATCCTAATGTAGATTCCTATTGTTTCGATTTGCTTTAAATTGTGTTTCTTTTAATTGGGCAAATTGGGAATGTATTAAATGTACAAGTCTTCCAGATAAGTTGTATAATGTGGGAGTTGTTATTGTTTAAGTAGAATTCTTGTGTTGACTAAGGTTGTGTACATGGTTTTTGCATAGTGTTTAGACACCTAGTTTTATGAACATAGACTTGATGTTCATTATGAAAAGTGTAGAATTATATGTTGTATTCTTGTACACCTTGTTTACCTTAGTCAGGGAAACTTAGATTCCTTATGTTATTTTTAGGGGAGTGGCTCTGTGTGAGGACCGACACACAAAGTGGTGCTTGGGTAACTCATGGAGAGTTTGTAAGTCAGGGGAAACTAAAACAAAACATTAGTTAGCTTAAAATCTTTAATTAGATTAATATGCCTCGCTTATAGACTCAACAGCTAGTTCAGTCTTGAGATTAAGTTGAGAAGGCCTGGAATGGAAAATCGTTATCTTGTTACTCTAAAAGATATTTGATTCCACAACAGTTTACATGTGGGGTCGGGTTTCGTAAGAGGTTACTAGGGTAACCCAAGTTGGGGGCCGAAACCTAGGAAGAAACACCAGGGTAACCTATGCAACATTGTGATGACACTCCACCTAAAATAACAGTAACCTTGTGAGCTTAGTATATTTGATTATCCTAAATGTGGAAGCAATGTAACCATTAGTTAAGTATGTACTTGTGTCTAGGGTTAGTAGATTATGTCTAGGGAACCTTATTACTATCTCCTAGCACGGGTGGTGGACCTATGGGTACCACATGGTTGGGTGGAATGTGCAGCTTACTTTGTTGGGTCCCTAGTTTATGATCATGGCAACGAGAGCTTCATGGATGGAGAGCTCGTATTTGGATATATATGTACTTCTTTTATTGTATCACTGGAAATATTGTATTTGTAATATCCCTCAACTATTTATGAGGTGAACATTTGAAATATGTAATTGTAAACTATTATTTGATCTACCTCATCTGAAAAATGAGTATTGTAATGTCATTTCCAATGCAATGTATGAATCTTATTTGTACTTTATACTTTCATGAATGGAATTCAAATGTTATGCAATGTTTATTTTTAAGTTTAAGTTAATTAAATACATGCAATGCTAAATACAAAAGTCATCTATGGAATCTCAAGTAGTGTGACGTCGCATAACTTAGAGAATGTATGCAACTAATAAAGTTAATATTAACACTTTAAAAAAAATTTATTTCACTTTTGTAGACAATTGCAACATTCATTAGGTTACAAGATGGGGCATTACAGATTGGTATCAGAGCAAAGGTTCTAACACTAGACGCTTTTGATAATCGAGAGCCCATTAGGTGGACCTAGTATGAAGTATCGTTATCTGTTAGCCTTGGTTGATTAGTATCTGAGACTCGTTATTGTTTATCTATAGGATCATGCCTAGGCGACGTGGTAGAGGTCGTGGTAGAGGTCGAGGTGGAGGTTGAGGGACAATCCCTCAGGTTACTCCCCCTCTGAGCCCTCATCAGAGTGATCAGGAAGAGCAGTTGGATCAAAGGAACAAGGGACAGATTCCATAACAGTAAGGAGTAGAGGTATCACAGTTGCGCCCTTTATTAGAGGAGGTCCTAGCTCAACTTGGACCTAGACAGGAATTTAATCAGGAGGTAGTTAGAAAGCCTAATAGATCTCCAAGGAGAGTAGATGATACAGTGCATCAGGATACTATTATTGCAGGACACATGCAGGATTTGTTTAGGGAACGTCGTCCTACTTTTGATGGTACAGGAGGTGGTTTAGAGGCAAAGACCTGGCTATTGGACTTGGGTAGATGTTTCGCTATGCATCCATACGGTAGCAATACCTGAGTGAGATGCACTATCATGCATCTAAGAGGATTCACCTCTACTTGGTGGCGCTTGAGGAGTAGAAGCTCCACTTAGAGATTGGGTCAGTGTCTTGGGAGATATTTCTAGAGAGGTTTAGAGCACGGTTCTTATCAGAACATTGGAGGAAATGACGGGCTAACGAGTTTCATGATTTACATCAGATGGCTCTATCTGTGGAGCAATATGAACGTAGATTTTATGAACTCAAGCAGTATGCAGGTGTTGGTGATGATGAGTCTATGTTGGTTCAGCACTTCATCAGGGGCTTAAACGCCCACATTAGTGGTGGAGTCAGAGTCTTTGAGCCAAAGAGTATGGAAGTTGCTATGGAGAAGGCTCGTTTAGTGGAAGAAAATCTCGTCATGGCGTTGGGTGGTCATACAGGAGTATAGATAGGCAGTGCTCCTGCAACAAGTTTTAGTCCTCGAGGTGGATAGGCGTAGACAAGGGGTTCCTCTAGGAACCAACAGACACCCTCAAAGGGTGGGCAGTAGCAGCAACAATAGTGTACACCTCAAAAGAATAATAATCCTCAATCACAGCAAGGTAATAGCCCATAGTCAGGAAAAAATCGCAACTAGTGGCGCAACAAGCGCAATAGACAGGATCGGCCTTCTCAGAGTGCTCAGTCTTTTGTTAGTAGGGGTAGCTTCCAGCAATCCAATGCATCTTCGGGTAGCAGAGGATCCGGTAGAGGCACTGGTTGTTACTCGTGTGGTTAGTAGGGACACATTGCTAGGCAGTGTCCAATGAGAGGTTCTTCTAGTTCTGGGCCTCGACCTACAGTTTCAGAGTGTATAGTGGGTGATGTAGGATGATCTCATATAGTTTATGCTGTGGTTGATAACTGCCAAGCTGATCACCATAACACAGTGGTTGAGACTTCAGGTAAGTTACAGGGTGTTAGTGTTTCTATTCTTTTTTATTCTGGAGCTACCGACTCCTTTATTTCACCTACCATCGTTGAGCGATGTGGTCTTGTGGTGGTAAAGCAAGGTGGTAAGTGGCAGGTAGAATTCTCCTTTGGGGTGAAAGTAGCAGTAGAGAACCTTGTACATAATTGTGAACTAAAAATTGGTATATTAACTACTTTAGTGGATCTACATGTTACACCTTTAGGATCATATGACATAGTTTTAGGTATGGATTGGTTAGCATCTCAACATGTTGTGATTGACTGTCGACTTAAGACAGTTAGTTGCATTAATGATTTAGGTGCGAAAGTGGAAATCATAGGTATACAAAGACCTATCTCTTTGCGGATGATATCTATTATGCAATTAAAGAGATGTCTTCGTCAGGGTTGTCAACTGTTTGCAACAACAGTTACTGATTTGGAAGAAGGTGAGAGTCGAGAGATATCTTTTGATGATCACCCTATCCTTAGAGAATTCGTTGATGTGTTTCCTGATGATATACCTGGAATGCCACTGAAAAGGGATATTTATTTCAGAGTTGACCTAGTTCCTGGAGCAGAGCCTATATCTCGAGCTCCATATAGAATGACTACTTAGGAGTTAGAGGAGTTACGTATTCAATTAGAGGAACTATTAGAAAAGGGTTTTATTCATCCAAGTGTTTCTCCTTGGGGAGCACCTGTCATCTTCGTAAAGAAGGATGGATCACTTATATTGTGTATTGACTATCGTCAATTGAACAAGGTTACGATTAAGAATCGTTATCCTTTTCCTAGAATCGATGATCTTTTCGATCAGATCAAGGGAGCTAATGTGTTCTCTAAAATTGATTTGAAATTTGGTTACCATTAATTGTGAATTGTAGAAGCAGACATTCATAAAACTACATTCCGAACTCGTTATGAGAACTACGAATTCACAGTAGTGCCATTTGGGTTAACGAACGCACCATCAGTATTTATGAGTTTAATGAATGGTGTTTTTCGTACATACCTTGATCACGTTTTCCTTGTATTTCTTGATGATATTTTGATCTATTCAAGAAACATGAAGGAGCATGAAGAGCACTTGAGATAGGTATTCCAATGTTTAAGGGAAAATCAATTGTATGTGAACCTGAAGAAGTGTGATTTCTTTCAAATTGAGGTGAAATACCTTGGACACGTGATTTCTGGAAAAGGTATTGTTGTGGATCCTTCAAAGATTCAAGCTATTGTAGATTGGCCCGTGCCTACTAATGTAGGTGAAGTACGTATTTTCATGGGTCTAGCTGGTTATTATAGGTGGTTTGTTCAGGGATTTTCTAGAATTGGTCATCCTATTACTTCTCTTCAGAGGAAAGGGAAGAAGTTTGTTTGGACAAAGCAGTGTTAGTTGGCTTTTCAGACACTTAAAGAAAAGTTGACTAATGCGCCTATATTAGTTGTTCCTGATCCTACTAAAGATTTTATAGTTTGCACTGATGCATCCTTAGAGGGTTTGGGAGAAGTTCTGATGCAATATGGGCGTGTGATTGCTTATGAGTCTCGCAAACTCAAGGATCATGAATTAAACTATCCCACTCATGATTTAGAACTTGTTGCAGTTGTGCATGCATTAGTTCGATGGAGGCATTTCTTATTGGGTCACCATTTTGAACTTCACACTGATCACCATAGTCTACAATACATTTTTACACAGCCTAACTTGAATGCTAGACAGAGACGGTGGATGGAGTTCTTGTGTGAATACGATTTTGAAGTGAAATATGTTAAAGGAAAAGAGAACGTAGTGGCTGATGCTCTTAGTCGTCATCGACATGAGATCTCTGCTACTACTCTTGAAGTAGATTTGAGAGGTCAAATTTTAGTAGCACTTCCTACTGATAGATTGTATCAGGAAGTGAAGTCAGAGATTGAATCTGGTAGACCTTTAGAAGGTCGATTTGCACGGTATATCCTTGAATCAGATGGTATATTACAACATTTAGATCGTATCTATGTACCACATTTTGAGGGTCTTCGTACATTAATTATGATTGAAGCACATCGAGCTCCATACTCAGCACATCCAGGTGTTAAGAAAATGCATGCGGATCTTCGACAATTGTATTTCTGGCCTAGTATGAAACATGATATTGTTGACTATGTATCGAGATGTCTTGAGTGCCATCGAGTCAAAGCTAAGCATCAACATCCCGCTGGATTATTATAGCCACATCTCATTCCTGAATGGAAATGGGATATTATATCTATAGATTTTATTGTTGGATTACCTACGTCATCACGTCAACATGATGCCATTATGGTAACTGTTGATAGATTGACTAAGGTAGCTCTTTTTTCGCCAGTATGATCATCTTACAATGCTTCATCTGTAGCTAGGATATTCATGGAGGACATAGTTAGATTGCATGGGATTCCTTGTAGGATTATTTCTGATATAGATCTCGTATTTACTTCAGCTCTATGGAATTCATTACAACATGCTCTAGGTACACAGTTGAACTTTAGTTCAGCGTATCATCCTCAAACCGATGGAAAAACGGAGAGAGTTAATCAAATATTAGAGGACATGCTTAGAATGTACATAATGGACCAACAGACACATTGGGAGGATTATCTGTATTTAGTAGAATTTGCTTACAATAACGGATATCAGAGTTCCATAGGTATGCCACCATTTCAGGCATTATACAGACATCCTTGTCGAACTCCATTGAGTTGGGATCGACTTGAGGATAGAGTGTTACTTGGTCCTGAGATGCTTCGAGACATGGAGCAACAGGTTAACCGTATTAGAGAACATTTGATAGCAGCATAGGATAGGCAAAAGAAGTATGCTGATGCGCATAGAATAGACCGACAGCTTGCAGTTGGAGATAAAGTGTTTCTTCGAGTGCGACCGCGAAAGAGTTCAATCCATTATGGAAAAGGCTCTAAGCTTGCACCTCGTTTCGTTGGGCCATTTGAGATCCTAGAGAGGATTGGTCCTGTGGCGTATCGACTTGCCTTACCACCCAGTTTGTCACGTATTCATGATGTTTTCCATGTATCAGTTCTTAGACCATATCATCCCGACATTTCTCATGTACTTGATTGGAATGTGTCACAGGTAGAGGATGGGTAGCTGGATTTGGAGCCCGTGGCCATTCTACAGCGCCGGACGCTCGGTCTCAGCGATCGAGACATTGACCAGGTGAGGGTCCAATGGGATCCTAGCCATGAGGCTTCTGCTACTTGGGAGGATGCAACATGGATGAGGGAACTTTATCCCTATCTGCTCGCAGGCTTTCAGGAGCAAACCTGATCCTAGGGGGGGACGATGTAGTACCCCTCCATTTTTCTTGTGTTTTTTGTTAGCATGTTTTCACACTGTTACACTTTGGTACTTTGTTTTGGATATTTTGATTGTTGACTTTTGACCGACAGTTGATTTTTTTTGTGATATGATAAACATTGTATGGTGATAATTAATTTATGACATGCTTTCTATTAGCGTAGATGTTTTCCTTCAGATGTTATTGCTATATATATGTTTATGGTAGATTAATTGTTATTAAATTTGTCATTCTGATGTGATGTGTATTGGTGTGGAGAAAGGAGTTGCATCACTCGCTTGCGAGTGCCCTGTGATTTCTGTGATTTTCTCTGCACGGTGTTTTTGTACAATGGATTATATATATATATGTATGTTATTTGTTTGGTTGCAGGATTGTAGGTACATGACACCGACTCCACCTAGTTACTCAGGTCTGAGTGTGTCAAGACTCAATGGAAATGTTGATTAGGAGGTAGTAACAAGGTTTATCCTAGTCTAGTCTTAAACCCAGTCAAAGTATGTAATCAGTTTTAGTCTGGAGTCTATGGTGGTCTCGTCTGTGTTTGATTGGATTAATTGTTTTGAAAGGAAAATTTTGTTAATTTAATGATAGTTTATTATTCTTAATTTACTATTTATTTAAATTAATTTTAAATGTTGAAAATAAAGTTTTACATTTTATTTAATTAATTAATTAGTTTGTTTGGTTAAGTAATTTGATCACTATGATTAAAATTATTTAATTAAATAAATAAATAAATAAAATTAAAATTTGTTTTTATTGTGTGAATAGAATTAAATTTAAGTTTAATTGTTTTGAGGGAAATGGTATTTTAATTGTTAAATAAATAAATTAAATAAAGAAAAGAAATTTGAAATTTGAAATTTGAATTCTTTAATTCTTTAATAAGCATGCAAATCTTGAAAAAGAAGAAAGAAAGATTTACTAGTAAGTTGTTAGAAGATATTTTCTTCTCGACATGTGTGGCAGTGGAATTAATTGCTTCTTGTTGAGGATTCTCTCAGAGGTTATCTGGGATTTTGGGAAAACAAAAAAAATCACTTCACAGAAATGAAAGAACAGGCTCTGTTAAAAAAATTATTGATTTGAGTAAATTTGTGAACTTTGTTTTGGATTTGTTGTATATTTCTGGAAGATCTCTTTGGGTTGGTATTAGCATCTTTCTGGATTTGGGTTTTCTAGAGAAGCTTTGGAGAATTGCACACAACAGGCAGCAAAGATTCTCCTCTACAGACAATTTTCAAGCTACAGGAAACAAGTTTTTCACTGTTATTTATTTAATTTATCCTTTTGAAAAGTTTGTCTGTGAATAAGAATTAGTATTGAGAAGTTTTGTTAAAATTGTTTTAAAATCGTGTCTGTTTGAGGAAATTGTTTGTGTTTTAATCTCTGTTCTTCTCGGCAATTTAATCTGTTGAGAATTTGTAATTTCCTTGATAAAAGCTTCCTGTAGGAAATAGTTTGAATTAAAATTTGTGAAGGGAAATCATTTATTTGGGAAATGAAATTGAAACCTCTTGTAGGGGAAATTTTTTGTGCGTACTATTAAATCCTTCAACCTCCCATTGAAACCCTGTTGAAAATATATGCATGATTTTAATAATCTATTATTCATTTAGTTGTGAATATATATATATATATATATATATATATATATATATATATATTCATATATAAATTGAATTGGGAAATTTTTTATATTCTTTATATGAATATTTGTATTGAAATCGTCGTCACCGTACAGGCAAAATTAAGGGGTTTAAAGTTTTTGTGAATGGAGAGAAACACTCGAAAACGCAGATCTTAAAACATGGAATTTCTCATATTTTATTTTACCATTTTAAAATAAACAGTATTTGATTAGGGGGCCATAGGGGCTACCCCACAGCTGCCCCCATTTGGGGCGATGGCTACGGAGGCAGCCAGCGCTGCCCTCATAGGCAGTGCGCGGCTGTCACATAGCTACCTCCCCGTACGGGGAAGACTGAAGGCTGTGAATACAGCCGTGGCTGTATGCTACACAGCAAAAATGCATATCGCATGAAACCCTTTGTAAACTATAAAAAAAAATGAAATTTCGAACATTTATTAATTCAAACAAGATTTCGATTTAAGGTTTTGTTATGTATAATATATTTTTAAATATATATATATGTATAGATAATTAAATTCATTTAATTAAACAAAAACTTATTTATATATTTTAGTTATGAAATAGGAAATTCTTTTGATTTAAATGTATATAAGTAAGAAAAAAGTTAGATTTATAACAATAGGGTTGGAAAAGAAAAATTGACATTTATTGATAGAGAAATTGGGAAAGTTAAAATTAGATTATTTTGATAATGAATTTTAACCTAGTTAATTTATTTTCATGCAAATTTTATTTGACTTGACTGGATTTAGTAAATCCTAATGTAGATTCCTAATTTTTTGATTTGCTTTAAATTGTGTTTCTTTTAATTGGGAAAATTGGGAATGTATTAAATGTACAAGTCTTCTAGATAAGTTGTATAATGTGGGAGTTGTTATTGTTTGAGTAGAATTCTTGTGTTGACTAAGGTTGTCTACATGGTTTTTGCATGGTGTTTAGACACCTATTTTTATGAACATAGACTTGATGTTCGTTATGAAAAGTGTAGAATTATATGTTGTATTCTTGTACACCTTGTTTACCTTAGTCAGGGAAACTTAGATTCCTTATGTTATTTTTAGGGGAGTGTCTTTGTGTGAGGGCCAACACACAAAGTGGTGCCTAGGTAACTCATGGAGAGTTAGTAAGTTAGTGGAAACTAAAACAAAACATTAGTTAGCTTAAAATCTTTAATTAGATTAATATGCCTCGCTTATAGACTCAACAGCTAGTTCAGTCTTGAGATTAATTTGAGAAGGCCTGGAATGGAAAATCGTTATCTTGTTACTCTAAAAGATATTCGATTCCGCAATAGTTTGCATGTGGGTCCAGGTTTTGTAAGAGGTTACCAGGGTAACCCAAGTTGGGGGCCGGAACCTAGGAAGAAACACTAGGGTAACCTATGCAACATTGTGATGACACTCTACCTAAAATAACAGTAACCTTGTGAGCTTAGTATATTTGATTATCCTAAATCTGGAAGCAATGTAACCATCAGTTAAGTATGTACCTGTGGCTAGGGTTAGTAGATTATGTCTAGGGAACCTTATTACTATCTCCTAGCACGGGGGGTGGACCTACGGGTACCACATGGTTGGGTGGAACGTGCACCTTAGTCCGTTGGGTCCCTAGTTTATGATCATGGCAATGAGAGCTTCATGGATGGAGAGCTCGTATTTGGATATATATGTACTTATTTTATTGTATCACTGGAAATCTTGTATTTGTAACATCCCTCAACTATTTATGAGGTGAACATTTGAAATATGTAATTGTAAAATATTATTTGATCTACCTCATCTAAAAAATGAGTATTGTAATGTCATTTCCAATGCAATGTATGAATCTTATTTGTACTTTATACTTTCATGAATGGAATTCAAATGTTATGCAATGTTTATTTTTAAGTTTAAGTTAATTAAATACATGCAATGCTAAATACTAAAGTCATCTATGGAATCTCAAGTAGTGTGATGTCACGTAACTTAGAGAATGTATGCAACTAATAAAGTTAATATTAACACTTTAAAAAAAAATTATTTCACTTTTGTAGACAATTGCAACATTCCTGAGGTTACAAGACGGGGCATTACAGATTAGATGAATACAAATTTTACCCTTAAATCAGGTTTGTGAGGCAAGTTACATACCTATTCATGCTTTGCTTACTAGTTTTAGGATTCAGGTAAATGACCTAAAATGTCATCACCCTTGTCCTTCTATGTCCATACTCTCTCATTTTTTTTTCTAGATTTTTCTCCCTAAAGCTCCCAAGTGTTACAAACCTGGCATTTTGATACCTATGTAATGCCTTGCCTAGACAAAACTAGCAAATTACAATTAATTAATCAAAATCAAAGAATAACTTGAATAAAACAATACAAATGAGGATAATTAATTTTCACTTAAGCAAGAAATTCTTATGTTGTGGAAAAAAAAGAGTTACAATGAATGTTGTTTGAAGACCTCAAAATACATCCATTATTAGAATATTGTATCATAAAATGGAGTGGGATAACAAAAATTCCTATAAAGTGTCATTGACTCATAAGGTATTTCCACTACTATCAATTGACCTCTAAGATTTCAAGGAAAATATTTGAATAAGAATCTAATGAGGACTTAACATTACTATCCACTTAATAACTTTAAAAATTATGATGAACGATATAAAAATTAAATAAAATGAAACTTACTAAGAATGGCTTTGTCAAAACAATAATAATTAAGTGAAAATAAAAGCTTTAACAAATTAATTCCATGCAACTATTATTGTAGATAGTTGTTTTTACTACTATTGAAATCAAGATCTTCTAAACTTATGATATTGATAAATTTAATTAAAAACGATAATAATTAAAATTAAAAAGGAAAATTTCAATTTTGACAAAACTCATAACTCTGACAACCAATATATCTAGAATTTTAATATTTATGATAACAATCAAATTAATGGAATAGAAGAGTATTAGGTGCTTCTAATTATTTATAGTCTATAATACAATGGAGGTAACGTTCATGAGTTTCACATTACATTTAATTTATCTACAACAAACTCTTATTTATAATCTAGCCATTTAGTCTAATGACTCATCACAAAGTATGACTTGAAATTTTGAGTCCAAAATTTTCCCTTACAAAAAAACATTACCTTTAAAATATTTAGAAATATTACATTAGTTGATATATGCTAGAAGATATTATGCATTTCCCTTATAAACTTAGGCAAGGGTTTAGATCTAAGAAAATCACCCAAACCTCATAACCAACTTTACTAGAAATTAACCTAATAGTTAGCAACAAAATAACTAAATTAATTAAATGAAATAAATAAATAAATATATACATAAATAAACAAACAAATAAATAAGTATTCAAGAATGAATAATTTACATTTGAATTAAGATTTGATTACTTATAAGGTTTTATTACCTGTGAAAACTTGCCCAAATCAAATAAACAAAAACTTATCCAATTTAAATATTCCTCCTAACAATTATAAGGAATTATGAAAGAGAGGTAAGTAAAATATGATAGTGATATATGAAGTTGAGATGGTAACAAAATACATATTTCAATAATAATTTAATATAAACACAATTTTAACTCTATACAAAAATATTATATAACTAAATGTATATTCCTAAATATTATATAAACTTAAAGTTTACACCTTTTAAACAATAAGAAAATACAACTAAATACTAGCAGTTCCATGTGGTAACATGCAACAATGATCCGATAGGTGGAGAGCGACATGAAAGGCAAGTGATGTGTAGATAGTGATATTGGAAGAAGATTAGAATGTCAATGGCATGAGTGGGAATAGTAGCTATGAAAGGAATATGCAACATTGAGTATATGTCATACTAGATGCAAACAACATAGTTACATATTAGGGAATCCAACAAACAATACAACTCTGTGAAGTTTAACATGTAGAATTCTCAAGGAAGTGTAGTGGGGCTCGTATACCCATTATTTTTGGAGAAGTCCAAATGGCAGGGATCTGTACATGCATAGAAGGAATTAGATAGGGGGGTGCTAAGAACAATCAGTGAGAGAACATAACACTTGAAGAAAAATGCACAATTTCTATCGTTACCATATGGAACAATATGCAGGAAAAATAATGGTGCCTTAAAAGAATATGTGAGTGCATAAAAGGGAAATTTAAAGAATTTGGGAGTAGTTTATTGACATCCAATGGATAAAATTAACACAAATAATATCCATTGAGGGAAGATAAATTTGAATTGAGTTTTTCAATACAACTACACACAAGAGAATATTTAGAAGTTATTTGAAATTCCAAAAATATTCCATGATAATCGAGAACAACCATAGTCAATGCTATAAATGAAGAGAAAAATTTCTATCAAATGGAAGTTTGAATCATTTAACAAATATAAACATCTCATATTGGAAATAATTGGTTGTAGGTTGCTTCTACGATGATATGATCATTATCATTATGTCTATTATAGTATTCTTCTTATCGCTGAGTTTGTTTCTCTTGAGTATGTTTTGCAAAAAGCAAAGGAAAATGTGGAGTTTAGTGCACTTAACATGTGTTATTGTTGAAAATATCTAAATTAGGAAACATAAATAGTTCTATAATTTATAACAAATAATATGCAATGTCCCTCCAATAGAAGATATCAAATAAATAAGAAGTAGGCATACCTTGTGCACGCAACAGGATGCAGTATCTTTACGATTATATACATACATAGATCATACATACATGCATGCACATGTATGTATGTATATATGTATATATGCACATATATATATATATGAATATACATATATACACATACATACATATACACATAAATATATGCATATACATATATACATATACAAATACATATACATATATACATATATATAAACATATACATATACACATATATATACATATAGATATATACACATATATATACACATATACACTTACATAGATATATATATATACACATACATATATATACATACATATACATACATATACATATATATACATATATGTTGGTAATTGGTGCAACACAGGTGTATGTGTGCATATATATTATATGCACATATATGTACCACACAAAACAACAATGCATACAAAACACTGCACACTAATGTGTAAAAGACTACTGAGGAGGTGAATGTAATTCATCACAAGTAAAATTGACTCAAACACATCAACCGCCATCCTCATCAAATTTTGAATGACAACCTATGTGGGTGTTGCCGGGGGAAGTGATAACTATAAATCATGATAACATTTCTAACAAGGGTTCCACATATTATGTAATCATGTATACAATGTGCTTTCTAGAACAACTTATACAACATTCCTTATTGTTCCTATCTTCATACATCAATCTACCTTGGTTTTCCTAAGACATTTTTTCAAGGTGATGTTTTAAAACAATACTATTTTGTATTATTGTTTTCATCTCAAAGATTTGTTACTGAATTTAGTATATTTATATGCAAAGCCTTAAAAAAATTAGGGAAGGCCTTATGATAACTAAAAAATCTCCTATAGAAAATTGATCCATATGATTAGTGTCATTTGTAGTTTTACTATTATTGACATGCTTTGTATGAGAAGTATTTTACTTCATCTCTATTATCTATGCACTTAATCATAATTCCCACATGAACTAAAAGCTATCCTTGGCACCTCAAACCAATTATCACCAACATGAGCTTTTTATAAGGATATGTGTCAATGACTAAGGCTTATCTTTGCAACTAAATTGTAATTTTACCTTTTATCTAAGACAATGGTAAATCTCATGACCTTTATTATCTCCTTTGTATCAATATAATAATATACTTGCAAGAAAAGAAAAATATGAATTATACAATGCAACATGCTTATGTGTATCTAAATAGCTCCAAACAAGTTGACATTTGACATCCATTATTGGAAAGCAACAATTTCATAATAGAACCATCATTCTGATAGCAAAGTATTTACATTGATGATATGTATAGCATAGCCATAATTACAGGGAGCCTATGTTATAGAATACATCTTCCTAATTCCCAAACATTTTTTTCTCATCTTGGATACATATATGTTTGTGATACTCCTTAAATATGCCTTGAATATGAACATATATATATAGATATGTATGTATGTATAAAGACATACATACATATATAGGTATGGCTTGAGTGTAGTTGGGTGATGTGTTTGAGTGCAACAAGGTGATGCATCTGATACAACTAGTGTAAATTCTAAGTTGTATTGAAAAAAATAGCCAAATTAAAAAAAGGTTGACGAAAATTAAAAAAAAGGGTACTTACAAGTTACAAATAGAGGTAAATACCTTCTCACCGCTTGGGGTATATGTATAGATATATATGCACACATATACACCTGTGTTGCACCAATTACCAGCCAATATAAAATGTAAATTCATTCTAGATAGGGGTATGTGCAGGATCATGATGGGCCAAAAAGTGGCAATATTATGGGTATTTGTAAGGTATGTGGCTGACAACTATTTTTTTACCCAAAATTGATGAAATGAAAAGGGTTTTTAGAGGAGATTCTCAGATTTCCACCAATATAAATTATGCTTTAATTTGAATTTAATAAATAATTATTATTCATTTTCTATTAGAATTACGACTAAAAGTCGATTGATAGGCTGATTGAAAAACATCTATAACTTTCAAATGGTATCATTTTTTGAATCCAAAACATGCATCACATTCTATTCTTCATACTATAGGATTAAAAAAAAAAATTAAATTTCATGAAGTTTTGACCAAGTTAAGGTGGTTAGACATACAAGTTTTTATATTTTTAAAAGTTGTAAAAAAAAATTCATAATTAATTATTTACTTGGAAAAAATTAAAAAGAAATATCACATCGGGACATGAGTCATCTACTTATATATAAAATATTATAAAAAATATTATCATTTTATTATGGTTAGGGTGGTCGGACAAACACCTACTTCTTATTTTTTCCCTGAAATTTAAGTACTACTACATTGAAATTTCAAATTTTCACCAAATAGATTTTATTTATTTTTAAATAAACCTAGTAGTTTAGAAACTACATTCAATTTTCTACAGATTCTATTCTTACATATTTTTGAAATAATATAGATAACTTATTCAAATTTTTACGTCAAGTTTCCTAACACTGATTTTTCTGAATTTTTTGCCACTTAAGGGCCTGTTTTTTCCATGATGATTCTGCACATACCCATAGCTTGGAGTGCATCAACACCTTCTAGAAAGATTTTCTCAGATATAGTTGCAACTACCCTAGTAAAAATGTATGCAAAATGGACATGCATAAAAAAGGCATGTGAATTGTTTGACATAATGACTCAAAGTAGATGTTATCTCATGGAATGTGATGATTGCAGGATATTCATGGAATACATTCGTTGATAAGGATTCAGAAACTTTCAAGGTGTAAAGCAGTATTCCACAACCTTTCCTAGCATCCTCTTTGCCTATACCAAAAAGAGAGA
This sequence comes from Sequoia sempervirens, assembly GCA_007258455.2. Classification (NCBI taxonomy): domain Eukaryota; kingdom Viridiplantae; phylum Streptophyta; class Pinopsida; order Cupressales; family Cupressaceae; genus Sequoia; species Sequoia sempervirens. The sequence goes on along the minus strand of VDFB02105785.1, from coordinate 194,343,797 downwards.
TTTGGAACAGGGCATGTGAATCCATCAAAAGCATAAAGGATGCAAATTCCCTAATAGAAATGCATGCAAAATGTGGAAGCATAGAAAAGGCACATGAACCATTTAGAAAAATTCCTCAAAGAAGTGTGGTCTCATGGAATTCCATCATTGCAGGGTATGTCACAAATGGATTTGTTGAAAAGGCCTTAGAAACTTCTAAGCAAATGTAACTAGCTAGTGTAAAGCAAGACTCCCTAGCCTTTACTAGCATCCTCCCTTCTTGTACTCAAATTGGAGCTTTGGAAGAGGGTCTAGAAATCCATCAAAGCATAATTATTAGTGGATTCTTTCCAGAAATTGTAGTTCCAAGTGCCACTTCCGAATACCACATCCTTCACAAATACTTATGCACAAAATTCAATAAAGAAAAATTTATGCACTAATTTTCTCCAAATGAAATCTGAAGCTCCTTCAATTTTTTGATAGCATTCACTAAAGTGGTTCATAACTCAAAACATGTAAGGTGTAGATACACTTCAGAGGGGTTGAAGTGCATGTACATCATCCCATAAAATATGTTTGACAAGAAATTTGAGTTACTTTACGCAATTCTTAGATATATTTGTACACATATATGTCATACTCCAAATCCCAAACCCCCATAGCCTGTGCTACACTAGTAATAATACTAGCGATTCCCTATCTTTAAATTAGAGGTAGACCTCTATTAAATTTTAAAAATGAATTGCAGCTATAATAAATCATAGCTTCTTATGAATGTACACCTATGTTGCACCAATTACTAGCCAATATAAAATGTAAATTCATTCTAGATAGCTTGGAGTGCATCAACACCTTCTAGATAGCTTTTCTCAAATGTTGCAGTTGCAAGTACACTGGTAAAAATGTATGCAGAATGGAAAAGCATAGAAAAGGCACATGAACTGTTTGACATAATGCCTCAAAGTAGATTTCATCTCATGGAATCTGATGATTGCAAGATATTCATGGAATACATTTGTTGATAAGGCTTTAGAAATTTTTAAGCAAATTTAGTTGGCAGGTGTAAAGCCATATTCCACAACCTTTCCTAGCATCCTCTCTGCCTATGCCAAAAAGTGAGCTTTGGAATAGGACACACACATCCATCAAAATCATAAAGGATGCAAGTTCCTTGATAGACATGCATGCACAATGTGGAAGCATATACAAGGAACATGAACCATTTGGGAAAACTCAAAGAAGTGTGGTGTCATGGAATGCCATCATTACAAGATATGTTCAAAATGGATTTGTTGAAAATGGCTTAGAAACTTCTAAGTAAATACAACTAGCAAGTGTAAATCCAGACTCCCCAACCTTTACCAACATCCTCCCTACCTATACTCAAATTGGAGCTTTGGAAGAAGGTCTGGACATCCATCAAAGCATAATTGTTAGTGGATTCTTCTCAGAAATTGTAGTTGGAAGTGCCACTTCCAAATACCTATCTCTTGTTTGATCTCATATTGCAACTATTTTTCTTAGAATGAAATTTGAAGCTCCTTCGATTTTTCTATGGAATTCACTAAAGTGGTTCATAACTCCAAACACATAAGGTGTAGATACATTTTAGAGAGCTTGGAGTGCATGCACATCATCCCATGAAATATGTTTGATAAAAAATTTTAGAAACTTTAAGAAATTCTTAGATATATTTGTAGACATTTATGTCATTCCCAAAATCCCAAACCCTCATAGCCTGTGCTACACTAGTAATAATAGCAGTGATTCCCTATCTTTAAATTAAAGGCATACCTCTATTAAATTGTAAAAATGAATTACAGCTATAATAAATCACAACCTCTTATGAATGTACACCAGTGTTGCACCAATTACCAGCCAACATAGAATGTAAATTCATTCTAGAAAGCTTGGAGTGCATCAACACCTTGTAGATAGCTTTTCTCAGATGTTGTAGTTGCAACTACCCTAGTAAAAATGTGTATAGAATGGACAAACATAGACAAGGCACGTGAACTATTTAAGATAATGCCTCAAAGTAGATGTCATCTCATGGAATGTGATGATTGCATGATATTCATTGAATACATTCATTGATAAGGCTTTAGAAACTTTCAAGAAAATTCAATTCGCAGGTGTAAAGTCAAATTCCACAAGCTTTCCCACCATCCTCTTTGCATGTGCCAAAAAGAGAACTTTGGAACAGGGCATGTGCATCCATCAAAAGCATAAAGGATGCAAGTGCCCTAATAGACATGCATGAAAAATATGGAAGCATAGACAAGGTACATGAACCATTTAGAAAAATGCCTGAAAGAAATGTGGTCTCATGGAATGCCATCATTACAGGATATGTTCAAAATGGATTTGTTGAAAAGGCCTTAGAAACTTCTAAGCAAATGTAACTAGCAAGTGTAAATCTAGACTCCCCACACTTTACCAACATCCTCCCTCCTTGTACTCAAATTGGAGCTTTGGAAGAGGTTCTGGACATCCATCAAAGCATAATCGTTAGTGGATTCTTCTCAAAAATTGTAGTTGCAAGTGCCATTTTTGAATACCATAGCCTTCGCAAATACTTGTGTACAAAATTCAATAAAGAAAAATTTATGCACAAATTTTGTCTTGATTGATCTCATATTGTAATTAATTTTCTCTGAATGAAATTCCAAGTTCATTAGAGTTTTCTATGGCATTCACTAAAGTGGTTCATAACTCCAAACATGTAAGGTGCAGATAAATTTCAGAGAGCTTTGAGTGCATGTACATCATCCCATAAAATATGTTTGAAAGGAAAATTGAGCAACTTTAAGTAATTCTTAGATATATTTGTACACATATATGTCATTCCCCAAATCCCAAACCCCCACAGCTTGTGCTACACTAGTAATAATAGCCATTCCCTATCTTTAAATTAAAGGAATACCTCTATTAAATTGTAAAAATGAATCATAGGTATAAAAAATTATATCCTCTTACGAATGTACACATGTGTTGCACCAATTACCAGCAAATATAAAATATAAATTCAATCTAGATAGCTTGGATTTCATCAACACCTTCTAGATAGCTTTTCTTAGATGTTGTAGTTGTAACTACCCTGGTAAAAATGTATGTAGAATGGACAAGCATAGACAAGGCACGCAAATTGTTTGACATAATGCATCAAAGTAGATGGCATCTCATGGAATGTGATGATTGCAAGATATTCATGGAATATATTCATTAATAAGGCTTTAGATATTTTCAAGAAAATTCAATTGGTGGGTGTAAAGCTATATTCCATAACCTTTCCCAGCATCCTCTTTGCCTGTGCCAAAAAGAGAGCTTTGGAATAGGGCATGTGCATCCATAAAAAGCATAAAGGATGCAAGTTCCTTGATAGACATGCATGCAAAATGTGGAAGCATAGAAAAGTCACATGAACCATTTGGAAAAATGCCTCAAAGAAATGTGGTCTCATGGAATGCCATCATTGCAGTATATGTTCAAAATAGATTTGTTGAAAAGGCCTTAGAAACTTCTAAGAAAATGTAGTTGGCAAGTGTAAAGCCAGACTCCCCAGCGTTTACCAACATCCTCCCTACCTATACTCAAATTGGAGCTATAGAAGAGGGTTTGGATATCCATCAAAGCATAATTTTTAGTAGATTATTCTTAGAAATTGTAGTTGCAAGTGCCACTGCTAAATACCACAGTGTTCGCAAATATTTATGTACAAAATTCAATAAAGAAAAATTTATTCACAAATTCTCTCTTGATTGATCTTATATTGTAACTAATTTTCTCCGAATGAAATTTTAAGCTCCTTGGATTTTTCTATGGCATTCACTAAAGTGGTTCATAACTCCAAACACGTAAGGTGTGGATACATTTTAGAGAGGTTGGAGTGCATGCACATGATCCCATAAAATATGTTTGACAAGAAATTTGAGCAACTTTAAGCTATTCTTAGATATATTTGTACACATATATGTCATGCCTCAAATCCCAAACCTCCGCAACCTATGCTACACTAGTAATAATAGTAGCTATTCTATATCATTAAATTAAAGGCATGCCTCTATTAAATTGTAAAATTGAATCGCAACTACAATAAATCAGAGCCTATTATGTGCGATCGATCAAAGCAAAGGAATGATATTTAGCCTCAAAAGGTATGAATTAAAAATAAAATGAAGAGTCTAAAAGGAAGCACTCCATAAAAACAAAATAGTATAATATATAACAAAAATAATAATAATAATTAATCAATAAAGGCAGGACTCTATTGAGGAAAGGCATGACTCTTTACAAGGGATATAATTTATGAAAGGATGTGACTTTTCCTGTCGAGGGGAAGATATTAAAGAGAAGACATTTTATTGGAGGAAGGGATGAATTTGGGGATCAATTAGAAATATAGATAAAACTAGCAACTTGGAAAAAAGGAAAAAATATTGGCTAATTTTGTTTTGCTTGCTCTCGAGGTTAATTTTGTGACAATTTTCCTAACAACATTATTTAGTATTAAATGTATAACTACTACTAAAGCTATAAATGCAATGGTTGCCAGAGATATTTTCACTTAGAGTGAACAGTAGAGGTTAGGCCATCTTTATATGTTAAAATTAATACATTCTTCTTTACAAAGCTTATAAATTATACAGTAAATATTTCCTCATAGTTATGTGCCATTATACTAGCTTTTTGTACGTTAAAGACCAATTGTCAAAAGGCAAGGGATTGGAACGACACAAAGGACTAAAATTTTAAAAGATTGTGTTGAATAATTGAAATAGCTTGGTTTTCCAAATGGATACATCCCATCACATGGTTGGTTACTTTAGGTACCAATATAATTTTGATATTAGTACTCTTTTAAATCATGTGTCTATTACTTCAACAAAAATAGTTTGAGAGATCATCTTCCCATAGACGAAGAGAGCTAGCATCTATGCATTTGCATCAATTTTAAATAATTCAACATCCTCTCGGTGTAATGAGTGTTGAGTGGACTCTTCATTCTCATGAGTAAATACATCCTACTTATCAATCAAACTGTAGAGATACAAGTTGTGGATTATTCTCAGAAATTGTAGTTGCAAGTGCCACTTCTGAATACCACAACCTTCATAGATACTTATGTACAAAATTCAATAAAGAAAAAATTATGCACAAATTCTCTCTTGATTAATCTCATATTGTAACTAATTTTAACCGAATGAAATTTGAAGCTCCTTGGATTTTTCTATGACATTCACTAAAGTGGTTCATAACTACAAACACGTAAGGTGCAAATACATTTTAGAGAGCTTGGAGTGCATGCACGTCATTCCATAAAATATGTTTGACAAGAAATTTGAGCAACTTTAAGCTATTCTTAGACATATTTTTACACATATATGTCTTGCCCCAGATCCCAAACCTCTGCACCCTGTGCTACACTACTAATAATATCAGTGATTCCCTATCTTTAAATTGAAGGCAAGCCTCTATTAAATTGTAAAAATGAATCGCAACTATAATAAATCATAGCCTATAATGTATGATCGATCAAAGTAAGGGAAGGCTATTTAGCCTCAAAAGGTATGAATTATAAATAAAATGAAGAGTCTAAAATAAAGCGCTCCATAAAAAGAAGACAATACAATATACAACAAAAATAATAATAATAATTAATCAAGAAAGGAATTGCTCCATTGAGGAAAGGAACGAATCTTTGAAAGGGATATAATTTATGAAAGGATGTGAGTTTTTCCCTCGAAGGGAAGATATTAAAGAGAATGCATTTTATTGGAGGAAGGCATCAACTTGGGGATCAATTAGAAATCTAGATAAAACCAATAGCTTGGAGAAAAGGAAAAAGTTTGGATAATTTTGTTTTGCTTGCTCTTGAGGTTATTTTTGTGACAATTTTCCTGACCACATTATTTTGTATTAAATGTGCAACAACTACTACTAAAGTAGTAAATGTGTAAAACCCCATCCCGCAACCTAGAGGACTATGCAATACTACGGAAGCACAACTAATTTTTTTCCTTAAAGTTACAACAAGACGAGTAAAGTATCCTACTCTAACCACATACATCCTCTAGGCTACACAACGCGTCTACATGTGAACATCATTACTTATAAAATTTAACCAACCATAGCATATGAATATAAAACTCAAGATACAATCTACAACAAATCATTAAACCATTTCAAGATAAATCTAACACATAGAAATGCATTGAACATAATTCCACAGATACAACACCATTAAATCCAATAATGAATAGATCATAAATATTATTACAATAACATCACAAAGGTTCACCTTGATACAAATGAGGTATTACAATTATACATATAGATCCACAGTTACAATGAAGAAGGAGAAGAACAACTCTAGAGAACCACACGAGCTCCTCGAACAAGAAGATCTCGCCATCACGAATGGAAGAGAAACTCAACAGTGTAAGATGCACGCCACCCAACCATCTGGTACCCGTAGGCCCAGCCCCCATGCTAGGAGATAGTAACAAGTAACCAAGATAAACCTATTACCTCTAGACACAAGTAATATATAAGACCACACTATACCAGTAAATACAAAATAACACTGTACTAGGAAACACAAAATAACACTGTACCAGGAAACACAAAACATAAGGTTACATTGCTTCCAGAACCACTGAATCAAATAAATTCATTGTATAATACAAATTGACTATTGTCATAGGAAGAGTGTCATCACAAAGGTTGCATTGGTTATCCAAAGGAGATCTTCCTAGGTCTCAGCCCCCCTCTAGGGTTATCCTAGTAACCTCTCATGATTCCAGCCCCACATGCACACTAGTGCAGAATCGGTTATCTTTCAAGAAGAAAAGATAATGATCTAGCCATTCTAGGCCTTCCCAACTCATCTCAAGTCTCATACTAGCCCTTGAGCCAATGAGCGAGGCTAAATTATCTAATTAAATATATTAAGCTACTATTCCTTAATAAATGTTATTTAATTTCCACTGATTAAACTAACTCCCACACGAGTTGTCCTGGGACCACTTTGTGTCCCATCCATCGCTGAAAGCCACTCCCCTATCAACAACACATAACTCAAACTACATGCCAAGGGTAGACAATGCACTAAATCTGACCACCATAACCAATACACCTCAAAAGGTAACACATCTCTATGGATGTCCAATACGTGCACTACCCAAGAAATCTCAAAGGGTGAACTAAAGTTACCACAACCCTTTCACAATTACAACTCTAGAAGACTTAGATTCACAAAATGACAAAACTTCCCCCTAGTACACAATTATAAAAACACGTATTTTTCAAATATAAATGAAGAAAATAACAAATACTATCCTTCGGATTTCCCAAATCCATTACAATCAGTTCTTGCATATTAAAATATAGCATCAAAAACACTTTCAATTTAATAATCTAACAACGAAACAATTAAATATTTCACTTCGAATTCCAACTGCTCTTAATACTTAACTTAATTTCTTTAATTAAATATTCAGTCTTTCTAATAAAATTAATTTATTATAAAACACCAACTTGTGCATTGCATGCATTAATTAACAATATAATATTCATTTAAATAAATATCACTTTTAAATATATATATATACAAATATATATTTTTTCTAATTACATAATCTAATTATTCTTTTCCAATGTTCATTTAAAAATATCTAATTGTGCATGTGCATGCACCTATTTAAAAATATATTTATATTTAAATAATCTAAAATTATATGGAATGTTTCTAATATATATATTTTTAAACAAGTAAATAAATATATAAATATAAATTTTCAATTTTCAAACAATCCTAATCATAAACTAGTATGTTTCGACTTTAATAACTTTTATTTTCGGATCTAGGTTTCTCTAAATTTTTTAGTAAAGGTGTGCAATCAAATTTTCTAAAAGATATAAGAAATATAGCTCTACCCAGTTTGTAAATTGCGAGTTATGATAAATTTAGTGACGCACTCTCTTTGTTGTTTTGATTTTCAAATTACCAGAGATTTCCAATTTTTCCAAATCTATCAGAGGATTTCATTCCCAATCCTATAGAGGTTTTCTAATTGTGTTAAAATTCATTTCTTACAGGGATCTAAATCTTTCATGGTAATTTACCTTTCTTTTTTTATAGAAGAATAAATTCTATTTTCACAAGAAGAGGTTTCTAAGTTTGATTTAAATTTTACAGAGGTTCAATAATTCCACTATAATTTCCTTTTGTATAAATCAAATTCTCATTTTAACAGAGGATCTAAAAATGTTTATATATAGAGGTTCGAGGTTCAATAATTCCACTATAATTTCCTTCTATATAAATCAAATTCTCATTTTAACAGAGGATCTAAAAATGTTTATATATAGAGGTTCTTCCATCTTCACGGCAATTATTTTAAAGAAAATCCAAAAGCTTTTAGAGTATTGAAAATCTTTTCTAATCTTTTCCAATTTGCATTACCATAATTAAATAACTTTTCAATTCAAAATTAATGAAAAACAGTAAAGAACCTGTTACAGAAGAATGTTGCCTCAAGAAAATGTTGCCGAGATTCTCTGTAATTTCTATTCCCAATGAAGCCAAAACTTTCTTCAATGCAATTGCCTCCTTCCAGAAGACACAACCAAAAAATAGCCAAAAATTCTACAGCAAAATAATTCTAAATTTTTTTTTTAGAGAGATCCACAATTTCCTCGCCAATTTTTTCACAACCCACACCCAAAAACTCTCGTGAAACAACTTTCTTTTCTTTTCCCTAATATCTCTTTCAAGAATCAATTTCCAACCAGCAGATAAAAAATTTCTAACTTAGAGTTATTTCAACAAAATATCTTTTCCCTCAACAACTCAAATATTTTCTCATTCACATGCATTTAAATATAATAATGCAATTTACTAATTGCAACCAATTTAAATATTCTTACTTATTTAATTACCATTTATTTTTAATAATAAAATTTACTCAATCAACATAACCAAAATAAATTAATTAATTAATTTATTTATTCTAAAGCCTTCACAACAATAATTCATTTAATTAATTAATTTAAATTAAATACACATTTAATCTACCAAATTAAATTTGCACAATAATAAAATACCCAGAACGTCAATGATAAAACTAAGACCAAACTCAAACTAACGACACACTGCACTAGGGTAAATGTATGACTAGGTAACCCGTTACTATCTCCCAATATTACTGTTGAGTAGTGGACATGCTCAGACCTATGAAATGAGGTGAAGCTAATGTCCTATACCTGCAATTTGCAAACAAGCAAATGTTGCACATGTATACATATAATAATTCATACACACCATGTAGAGAGAATCGCGGAAATCAGAGGGAACTCGCGAGCGAGTGATGAAATACTATTCTCTTCACCAATATAGTCACATCAAGACTGACGAAATTAAAACATCAATAATCAATAAATGAGCATACATCAATATTAATTCAAATAACAACTATGTTAATGTGAAAGTATGTTATAAACAAATAATTAGTCACAACATAACAGAAACACATAACAAAGAAAACACTGTCGATCAAAAGATCCAAAATGGAGGGGTGTTACAAAATGCAATGGTTTCTAGAGCTATTTTCACTTAGAGTGAATAGTAGAGGTCGGATCATCTTCATATGTTAAACTTAATACATTCTTCTTTACAAAGCTTATACATTATATAGTAAATATTTCTTCACAGTTATGTGCCATTATACTACTTTTTTGTATGTTAAAGACCAATTTTCAAAAGGCAAGGGATTGGTGCGATACAAAGGACTAAAATTTTAAAATATTGTGTTGAATAACTGAAATAGCTTGGTTTTCAAAATGAATGCATCCTTTCACATGGTTGATTACTTCAGGTATCAATATACTTTTGATATTATTATACTCTTTTAAATCACATGTCTATTACTTCAACAAAAATAGCTTGAGAGATCATCTTCCCACAGACAAAGAGAGCTAGCATTCAGTGTAGTTGCATCAATTTGCAATAATTCAACACCCTCTCGGTGCAATGAGTGCTTAGTGGACTCTTAATTATCATGAGCACATAGGTCCTACTTATCAATCAAATTGTAGAGATACAAGCTATGGGAACATGGGTAACCGTATTGTAAGTCCAATGGTATCCCAATTGGATAATTTTGGATAATTTTGTTTTTCTTAGCATTAAAACATTTTGAAAAATTGCATCTAATACACATTCTCTTGAGATTATTGGTTAAAAAATGTTTTAGCCAAGATCCATAATAGTTAAATTCTATGTTGAATGGCAGCAAATGACACAAAAATAATAAAATCAAATAGAAAACAATATTTTTAGCATAAAGTTGGCACAAATGGAAAATAATGTCGTAGGAAAATAATTTGAATTTAAAAAATTGGAACTAAACCATGTCCAATCGGATATCTAGATGGATGCAAAACATAACAAATGGGTCGAACTTAACATAACAACATTCTTATTTGAGAAAGAGGATACAAATAAATACATCCTTTGTCATTTACTTTTCATCATGTACACTATCATATATGAACGATAAAGGGTCATCTTAATCAAATTTTCTAAACTACAAGACATCATATCATCTATAGTTATCGCTAAAATTGTAGATTTTGAAGGCCATCTTTATTCTACTTGTGACACTACACCATTTCATTCCTATTTATCCATGATAATCAACATACCATAAAATACATGACTCATTGACTCATTTATGAATTGAAAAATAACTTATATATTTTTAATGAGCATGTAAGCGCTCAGTCATGATGTTACAAAAAGGTAAGAGAATAGAAATAATTTATCTCTTCCTTGAGATTAACAAAATATTAAGTTAAACCCAAGGTTCTAGTGGAGGCTGGCCTACCTTATAGTACCTATTGTGAAAATATAGCCACCATGTTGGTTTTTTTTAGAAACAAACTTAATCTTAGTCCTAACTTATGAGCTTTCCATGACCCAATTATCAGCTAGGTTGAGGATTGTCCAACACTTAAGTAGAGTAATTACTACTTTACTTCTTCTCTTCGGGCTTTGCGAGACCTACGGAGGGTAATCCCATATATACTCATAATATTTCATGCTTGGTCAAGAGTATTTCTTCACACAGATGCACAATTCCATGAAAATTACCTTATTAAAAGCTCGACAAAACTTAGATTAAAGTGTTACTTATTTTCAAGGAGTGCTCCTTCATACTTAGAATTTGGACATTTAAAGTATTTTGAGTCATTCTTCATCTTAAATCCTAGGCCCAATTCAATACTAGCTCAACTGACCATAAGATAAAATAACAAGATAATCATCACTTTATCTAAGGAAAAAAAAAAGAATTACAACTGGTAATCAATCGGTAATACAATTTTAATTGAAGCTCAGAAATTAGTGGACCACTAGAGTGTCACTTTGTAACATCTAACTCACTGTGTCTATAGAATATCACTTCCTTACTAAATCCTTGCTCATCCATACTAGTAGAAGGAAGTTATCTTGACCCCTCTCCAACAAGCATTGTTTGAACTTGGGTCTCCTCCCTAACTTCAAGGTCCATTTGTTCTTCAACGGATTCGTTTGATCCAATATCTAGATTTGGCTCAACTCCAGCTTGAGGAATCCCTAGAGCATAAAACATAAAAATAATGAGAACATTGAAGTGATGAAAAGAAAAGACCAAAGACACAAAATAACTACATGCACATGTATGAAAAAAAATCCATAAATGCATAGCCAAGGATAGGATACACATAGGTCAAATTCTATGCCAAGCATCAAAGTTTGAGGATTATGCATACAAGTGACTTAGAACTTTTAGGCTAGTGATATAGCAAAGGAAACCCTTAGAGTATAACAAGGTGATCCAAAGAACTCCAACAAAACTGGGCTATAAGATGTTTCAAGGTTTCAAATAAATTTCCAATATCATGCTAAGATGAAAAAAGTTAAAAATTTATGGGACATAAAATACAACCCAAATAATCAACTAAAACCAAACACAAATATTGAAACAAAAAGAATTGGCTTAAGGAATTAGAGTCAAGGATCAGATAAACATTGCAACTTGCATGACCAAGATGACTTGAGGACATTTAAAAGTATTTATAGTCATTCAAGTGCAATAAAACTTCAAAGTTTGAAAAAGCACAAAATAAGTTCAAAATGAAGAAGAAAAGAAAGACAATATAAAAACAAGACCTAATAAAAATGAGAAGGAAACAAAGAAACAAAAAATGTAAATGGGAGTCTTTATATTGTCCAATAAAAATGAGACATATGTGCAAGGACAACAAATCTTTCCTATTCTTTCAATTATGATTTCTTGGTCTTGGATGTATATCTCCACAGTGAAATCTTACAAAAACTTCAATATGGATAATTGTAAACTAATAGGTACTCCAATAAATGATGGTAAAAAACCTTCAAAAAAAATGTGTGTTAAGACATAAAAATAATAATATATCATATAACTATTATTCCTTGGCACTATATAGCTTGAGTTTTGATGTATACATGTGTTAGTCTCTAGAAAACGTGACATTGCATTGGCTTTAAGTATAATTTGAGTTCTATTTTTCAAATAATTCTAGAGCTTAGAATTGGGCATTTATTAAAATATTTAAAAAATATTTTTAAGGAACTATTGATCATTAGATTAAAATCAATGGGAGTTTAGAAAAATCTTAAGCTAATTAGATGTTGCAATGTAGATTGGATAGGGGATATTGATCACCAAATATCAACATTAGAATGCTACTTCATTGTACATGAAGGTGTAGTTTCATGAATAATTAAGAAAAATTAATGGTTTCTTTCAAAGTGCAAAGTTAGAATATATAGGAATTTTCAAAGCCATAAAATAATTAATGTGGTTGAAAAAATTATGAAAATCAAAGTGGCATAGTGAGGGACACAAAATTTAAGGTTTCATTGGATAACTAAGCATGTATTGCAGTACACTATCATTTTCTTCATGAACAAAGTAAAGAGAAAATTGTGTAGATGCAATACTCAACAATGATAATGTGATGACAAAAACATTAAACAAAGGTAGTGGTAAAAGATAAGTGCAAGGTTTGTAGGGAAGGATTTAATGGACAATATTTTAGTTTTAAGAGTACATTTTAAGTTGGGGTATTGTAAGTTGATAAAGGGTCATACATTAAACATTTCTAATTTTAATAAGAAAGCCAATGCAAAATGTATGCACATAAAAATTTATGCTTAGGTGTACTAACCAAATTATTGGGTGGAGTAATGCACATTATGGATTATGTAATACCCCTCCTCTTACAGTTTGGATTTATTATTTTTTCTATGCGTTCGTTTGCTACTTGTGACTATGATGGTACTGTTAGTATGTGATTTGGTTAGTTAGACTTTTGATGATGATGTTATTCCATTAGTAGACATGATTATTTCATATGACATTGTGGTTGGTAATGTTAGTTGATTTTTAGAATTATGATATGATGTAGTGATTTAATTAGATATGTTATGAGATGATTGTTAGTTAGAAATGTTGATTTATTAGTTATATTATAATTGTTAGAATAGGTGTGATGAAGGACAATATGGCATCACTCGTTCGCGAGTGCCCTGCTATGTTGTGATTCCTTCTCACAATGTAGTACTTCGATTTAATGCTTTGATTTTATATATATATATGTATGCACATGTACACAACTTCATCTGTATGTAGGTATTGCAGGTACAAGTCTTGATTCCACCTGCTTTGGCAGGACAGGGCGAGCACCAATAACCCAACGGTTAAATGATGAAACAGAGGTGACAATGAAGTCCTTCCGTCCCATGATGTCAGATCGTCTCGTTTGATTGGTATTGTCCATTTTGTGTAATTGTCATCATTTGTGGCTTGTGTTTTGTGTGTCATCGTATTTTGATTAATGTGGTATTTTATAAGTTATGATTATTTAATTGATGTTGATATTTTATAAGTTGTGAATTTGTTAATTAAAGGTGGATAATAATTGTGTATTTTAATGTTGATTTATTTGTATGAAAATATTTAAATGTTTTATTTAATTTTTATAAAGTCATGTGTTTCGATTAAATGATAATTAAATATTAAAGGTATTTTAATTATTTTAATCAATTATCTGGTGGAGGATAATTATAAGAATAAATTATTTAAATTAAATAGATAGTGTGATGTGCAAGTAAAGTGGTAAAAATAGAAATTAAAGCAATAAAACAAATAAAAGAATAAAAAGTGGGGAGAACGAATAAGAATACAGATCTAATTAAAAAGCTTGCTTTTAAAGAATTGTTTTCTTTTATTTTTTGGATTTTTAGAGTTTTGTGAGAGATGGACAATATATTTGTATTTAATTAAGAATTTTGGGAGTTACACAGACACAGGGGAGATTAGTTACAGAAGTTGCAGAAGACATTGGCTTTTGTATTCTGAATTTTTTTAAAAAATATTAGATTATTTTGCATCTTTGAAGGAGAGTTTTTGAAAGGGATTGGAAAACTGTTACTGGGTTGCTTTGGGGAAATTTTTCTGAACAGAGAATCGGTTCGAGTTCGAGCACAAAATTCTGTAGAGAAGATTTGGAAGCACGAACAGGGAGCTCTTCGAAGTCATCAGAATCAAACGGGCTTCATCAGATTCTCAAAGAAGCACAGGACTCCAGGTTCCCGTCTCTATCTTTGATTTCTTTGAATCTGTTTAATAAAATAATAATAATAATAATAAATTATGATTTGAATGAATTTGTGTTGCAAATAAAATTAAAATAAAATCTGTCTGTGACCTAGATTTAAATGATTCTTTGAAGATTAGAAAATGAATAGTCAAATAGGTTTTCCTGGAAGAGAAAATTCATGTTGAGATTAGAAATCTTGTTTTGCAAACAAACTGAAAATAAACTCTTCAATTTATGTTTGGATATATTCAACCTCTCTATTATTTCTATGGAAAAGAACGACCTTTGTTTGTTTTAATGAAATCGAAATATTGTTTTAGGAACCAATAATATGTATTTAAAATCAGGGAGATTCTGTTTGTTACACAGAAAATTATTTTCCTGTGTGTAGATTACTGTTTTATATTTGTGTGTTTTATATATATATATATATAATATTTATATATAGTGTTATATTTATTGAAATCGTTTTGTTATGTGTTCAAATATATATATATATATATATATATATATATATAATAAAATTGTCTTTTTGTTTAAAAGATTGTAAATCAAAATTTTTATTAAAAAAAAAAAACTGTATGTAAAAAGGTACCCATGGGCGTTCGCGTCGAAGTCCGTGCCAAGGGACGGATCAAAATTTTATTTGTTTTTATTTTAAAAAATATAGTTTACTCGTTTCCCAAAATATAATATATTAGAAAATAAAAAAATAAAAAAATTTAAATGTATGGGACAGGGGAGGCCGGCTGGGCCGTACCCACCCCATTCCCTTATGTGGTGGCTGGCACAGCAGTCTATGCGTACAACAGCCAGTGGACATAGTAGTCCGTGCGTACCGTAGCCGGCGGTATTGGCTGCACAGCCTGTGATGGGCTTTTAAAAGTTTTGATTTATTTATTTATTTTTTTACTTTATTTAATTTTATTTTAATTTCGGTTTCAAATTTCGTTTCATGTGTATATTATAATTTTTTTATATAGTTTTTTTTTTTTTAAATGAAATTTAATTTGTTATAAATAATTTTATATATATAAATGTTAATTGGCATGAGTTGTTTGCATTATTATATGATCAGTGTAGCTAAATATATATATATTTATATATTTTAATATAAAATATATATATATTTATTTATTGTTTTAATTGATTATAATTATTTATTTATTTATTTTAAAAAGGGATGTTGGGTTGTGTGGATTATTTTGTATAAAATTGAATAATAGGGTAATTTTCTAAAAAGAAATGTTTTGGGAAAAGATAACTTTGCCTTGAGAGTAATTGATTTTTTTTTA
The DNA here is from genome assembly GCA_007258455.2 of Sequoia sempervirens. Taxonomy (NCBI): domain Eukaryota; kingdom Viridiplantae; phylum Streptophyta; class Pinopsida; order Cupressales; family Cupressaceae; genus Sequoia; species Sequoia sempervirens. Next base: position 194,327,832 of record VDFB02105785.1, on the reverse strand, counting down.
GATAGGTGAAGTAAAATATATAGAAAGGAGTGGGTTATGGTGTTATTTTTATAAGTAATTTAAAATTTGTTAGCCTTGGGTAAGTAGTATTTAGGTAGTTTCTTCGATTTAAGGGAGTTAGTTTTTTGTAAACAAGCAATTCTGAGAAAATTGGAAAATTAGATATAATTTGATGAAAGATTATTTAGGCCCTTTCTATAAGAATTACATTTATAAGTTTGTATTTTTAAGAGTATGAACCTATATGTGCAATGGTATTTTTGGGTATCAATAAAACATGTAGAAGTGTGGAGTAGATCTTGTGGTTAAGTTAAAGAGTTATGTGAAACGTGAAAGTAGTGCCTCTATTGAATTGTTGGATTGATTTCTTTATTGAGTGGACTAATTTCCGTATTAAGCTTGTGCATTGGTTGATCGTTCTGTTGTGTTAATCTTTGATCTTGTTTAAGTTTGTTTTGAGTCAAATTGTAAGATCATTGTGTAATGTATGGTTGGGTAACCTAGGAGGAGAAATAGAGGTCTCCCTTGGATACCACTCAAGAGTGTATCAAATTTAATTTGTGAAGATTTCATTGGGATGTTGCCACTCACTACCTTATGTTTGTTGACTCGTTCTTGATATCTTGTTTCTATTGTTAGTTCTTTGATGAGGAAACCCTAGTGTAAGCCTTTTTAGAGTCTTCCAGAGGCTTGTTTTATTGTTAGTGAATGTTTGTCATTTTATGTGCTCTTGACATGGCAAGATATTAGTATCATTAATTTGAAAAGGGTTGTACGAAACTTGATGAGACTTTGATTATGTGTTTATAGCGAGATGGGTAATGCCTCGCATGGTTTGGTCTTGAGATTATTTTCTTTGTCTGTAGCGGTACAACCCTTGCCTAGTTTTGATTTATGTTAGGGGTCATAGGGAGAGTGGCTCTTCGTGGGCGTCGGCGCCTCAGGATGAGGAAGGGCTCAGGATAACCCACGAAAGAGTAGTTAAACAAGAGATAACCTAAAAATAGAATTTAGGGGGATGGGTAGTAAAACACACAAGATAATTAAACTGGATTCCTCGTCTATGCATTAGGGCTACCATAAACTAGTGATAGACTGAGTAGGCCGTGGTCGGCAAAGTCGTAGTCTCGTCTTCATGAGAGATTTTCGGCTCCGCATGAGCTACCCTATGGTGTCGGCACCTCAGTTAGGAGGAAGGGCCAGGAGATCCATAGATGGGTGTCGGCGCCTCAGTTGGAGGAAGTGCCAGGGGATCCCATGAGAGCTATGCGATGACACTCTCCACTAGACATCCTTGTCCTTGTTTCTTGTCGCCTCTGGATATTGTTATATTTATGTTGTTTCTGATTTTAGGGCTAGGGGATCCATAGATGGGTGCCGGTGCCTCAGTTGGAGGAAGAGCCAGGGGATCCCATGAGAGCTATGCGATGACCCTCCCCACTTGACACCCGTCTGACTTGTTTCTTGTTGCCTTTGGAATGGTGTATTAAATGGTTGAATTAGAGTTATTATGGAATCGTGTTCTTTTCTTTGGTTTTGATTTATTTGGAAATGTATTTTGGGTGTTTGTTCAGTTCTTCTAGATATTGTATCTTGTGATGTCTTTGATTCTTGTGAATTTGTCTCATGATTGTTAATTGATGGTACTTCATGTTATTGTGATGAGTTCTCAGTTTAACTTGTTATGTGATTTGTGAACGTTGATGGTTGTTCATCGTATGCTTTGAGTTGTACTTGATTTGTATCATATTGTGGTTGAGTCAGTTTGACAATCATGGTCGGGTTCACTTCCTCGTCACCTCTGAGCACGGGGGGTGAGTTACTTGTAATTCACATGGTTGGGTGGAACGTGCTCCACACCCGTTGGGTTCCCCATCAGCGTCCTGTCTTCTCAGCATTTCCAGTTGGAGTTGTACCAGCTTTCACCTTGTATTTCATATTTCATTATTCTTGTATCAATTCCCATGTTGGGAAATTCAATGTAATTCAATTATCTGAAATTGTAATGTAATATTATAACGATGATGTAATAGTTAGGCTCATTTGTAACTCTTTTAAGAGAGTTGTCATGGATGTATTATGTGATGTTTATTGTTATCGCATCACGGTTATTGGATGTATCATTGTTTATGGTTATTATAAAGTTAATGGTTATGTTGTAATCTTTATCTTTACTTATGTTTAGTTGTTGCGATGTAACCTCACATGCCCCAGAGAATCAAGTGTGTTAATGCTATGTAATATGTTATGTGGTTATGGTAAAATGTATTTGCATGTTTAATGTAATTGTGTTAAAAAAAAAAATTATTTGCATTGTGTGTGTTCTCTGGGGTTTGCACGACGGGCATTACAGATTCCATCCCATCAAATGAATAATCATGTTTTTTCAAAGTAAAAGTCCTAAACACACACTTGAGAGTGAGAGAGAGAAGAAACAAGCATGTACCTTGTTTCTTTCTATGATAATTTTCCAAGTTTTGTTCACACCTCTTTTGTTCTTCTTCTTTTGACAATTTCCCTTGAGATGCATTTTTTCTTTCTCTTTGTTGTCCCATTTTCTTCTTCAACTTAAAGATGACTCAAAACAAGTCCTCTACCAACTTAGTTAAATTCTCCTCCAATTTTTTCCTTGATTGATAAAAATCAAAAGTTGTTAAGCTCTAATATTTGCCTCCTTGATAAATGTGCAAAAACTTCTCCAAAATATGCGCTTCAAGTGATATAAATGAGAATTAATCTTGCAATTTGATATCCAGAATAATGAAAAATAAGCTTCTATTTATATGCATATGGGATGGGAAAAAAATTATTCTAGTGTACATGGAATAACTAGATCCTAGTTTAAATGAATCAAGTAGTAAACAAACAAGTTATTTCATTGTGGAGTTTGTTGTTATTTAATTCATAGGTATGCACAACATATCTAGTAATTTTAGAATTTTGTTAAAGTGTCAAAAATGTATATTAGAAGTATATTTTGAATTGAATTTTCTTAATTATATTTTAATTGAATTTCAAGTTACTTATAGTCAAAAAGATTATATCTTGTTCTCAACTCAATGATTCATGTTTCTTAAGTCATTGTTTTAAAAATATTTATTGTGATCAACATGAATGAACTTAATTATAAAGTGGCATTGATTTCCCTAAAATTCTACTAGAGATCAAATGTATATTGAATATAAGGAAATGTAAGTTGTAAGAGATCATAAAATAAGAAAACATGTATGTATATTTAATATTTAAAGCAAATGCATACATATATTATGTGTAAACATGTTTAAACCATAAGCAAACACATGTACATACATGTAAAGGGATTCAATGTATAAACATAACACATATTATAAGCAAAGAGACAAATGTAAGTATATATCATATAAGAAAATATATGTACATATCATATAAGAAAAAAGTAAATTAAAGATCATCAAATGTCAAATACTAAAAATCAACAAATAAGAAAATGTATGTATATCATATAAGAAAATGTAAGTTAGAGATCATCAAATCTCGAATACTAAAGATCATCATATAAGCAAATACATGTGGTAAAGATCATAAATCTAGTTGTTATGCCCTGCATAACCACCCCATTTTGATTTGGAACAAAACGGGTCCCCCCTTCTCTTTTGGTTTCTTTACCTCTGTTATTTGCTTTGCTTTTGGGGGTTCTTCTGTTTCTCCATGTTTTATCTATTGTTCTGTCTGATCTGATTTTAGTCCTGTCTTAGCCTAAGTTGATTTTCTTCTTGCTAAGAATTCAATGAAATAATTACAAGCAATGGTGTATTTCATCATGATATATTTTATGTTCTCCTGAGGGCTAATGGGGATTTTTTTTTGCAGGAATGAATCATTCATCTAAGGATACCTCTCAGGGAAGCCAACTAAAGGCATGCCTCAAATCACATTCAGTATGAAACTCCTCAAGGAAAGAGTAGGCAAGACTTCCCTTATGTCTCACCAACTTGTGGCTTGGCTCTGTCCATTTGCAATTCAAAGGAGGTGTTAGAACTATAGGTTTCTGATGATTTTACATGTTACTCATACTCACAAATTTGTCAGACAAGTCCCACCATGGGCATATCTTCCTCATATTTGGCCATATTGCACTATAAATTCCACCAAAGCTGAATACTTCACCATTATGGGTCCTATCAGCATGAGATTAAATGGGTCTCAATGACCCATAGTGCATTTGGTTAAATATGCTTATGTGTTGTCTATTGGCAAGACCCTAGAGATGTCACGGTGACTAGGAGTTTCCCCATCGGCATGAAAGTTTCTTTCGGAGAAAGGTCTCGGCTAGATCTTTATGTCTCACTAACCGGAGGTAGGGGAATTCATAGATCGTCATGAGGTTTTTCTTTTCGCCATGAAGTCACACCAACTAGTGTGGAGCGAGTTAGTACTTCAGCATGAGTTTCCTTCTTCGATGTATGGTCTTGCTGAACTCCTTCAGTCTTGCCGACCACCGATAGGGATGTTGCTTCATCGGGGAGAGAATGAGACTATGACGACGACCAAAAGTGAACATGTGGAGATTTTTGGGCGAGATGTGGGGTATCTACAGGATGTCTCCCCAACAAGGGAATGTTACGGTGACACATGTGAAACAAGAGAATGCATGTCAATATCACTACAGATAGGTTTCCCTGAAATGAAAAGATCGACAAAAGTTTGTCGTTTCGGCATAATGTCTAGCCGAGCAAAATAAGTCGCGCCCAGGAGGGTTTGTCTTCAAGGAGAGTGGTTCACTTTTGGCATAAAAGTCTGGCCGACATGCTAGACTCTTGGCGACACAGAAGAGATATCGCCATAGGTTTGCCCGAAAGAGAGGAGGCCCCACCAAAGGTTTTAGTTCGGCAATAAATTTTTCCTTCGGTAGGAGGTCTGGCTGATAAGAATGGTGTCTCACCGAGAGTACAGGGGATTCGATGTGATGTCATGCTGAGGAGATAAAGTCTGGCCAAAATGAATGAACTCGCTGAAATGTCTCACCGATAGCTGTTTGTTTCCCGAAGTGCTCAGGGCTCGGCAAAAGAAAGCTTCAATCGGCGTAAAGTCTCACCAATCAAAAAGGTCTCACCAAGATGAGGTAATATCAACATAAGTCTTGCCGATCCATCAGATTTTCAATGAATGAAACGACATCGACATAGCAAGATTTCATCGCCACGAGGTCTCGGCGATTAGGAGATGTCTTGCCGATAGGATGTGCCTTCAGCGAGAGTGAGTGCATTTGGCAAAATGTCTGGGCGACTCCGGAGTATCTCAGTGAAACGTAGGAGTCTTGGCGACAGGGCGTGAACTTGAGGTAATATCCCCCTGACATGAAGAGGTCTCCCAGACCTAGATGTACTTGCTGAGAGAAGAAGGGCTTTGCCATGAGCTCTTGCCAAAAGAATGTAGTCTTGTCGATAGGTTTGCGAGCTCGACATGACTTCTATAGCTCACTAAAACGTCTCACCGATTGACCCATGCCATGCCGATAACTGCTGAAGGATGAAATCGCATCGGGGAGACACTGATGGTGTCTCACCGACATGCGATGTCGTTCGGACTACCTTTGACCACCTGAGAAGCTCACGTGGTATATGACCGACCAATTAGAGGAAACTAAAAGAGTAACTCATTGGCCTAGTTTGACTAATTGACTATTCCTATAAGGAAATCTGCAGAATGTGAATGACATGTATTCATTCTGAGATCATGAGCTGATGGATCAGCTTGGGTGATGATGTTCAGACCTAAAGGGAGGCCCGGTGATGCTTCTAGAAGGCGTTCAATGTGTAGAAAGGTCTAGGACATGAAGGAGGCTGAAGAAAAGAAGCAACCATGACTCGCAGGGACAATTGTAGAGACCACTAGCGAGAAGCAGATCAGTATTAATGGAAAAATAATTTTGGAGCATTCAAGGTAGATTGCAAGAGAGTTTGTGTATGGACATGAAGAAATAGGAGTTAATGCTGCAGCTGCAAAATATCTACAGATCTTTCCCAGAACTATCTTTCATGAACATGGGCAGTGGGCTTTCACATTTAATGCAACTTTGACTCTCTTCAGAAAGATCTAAGAGCTGACTCTCTTGGAAGCAGATATTTTGTAAACCATAATGTAGGGGGGATAGTGCATTCTTTTGGTACATTTTGTATATATATGGCATTCTTGCCTCTTTGTAAAGGTTAGAAGGATTTAGAAGAAAGTTAGAGAAGAAAAAATACAGTTAGACAGTTAAGGTTAGAACTAAAAAGAAGGTTAGAAGTTAAGAGTAGTAATAGAGTAGGAATTTTCTGAGGCAGGAGGAGACATGACTACATCCTGATTCTTTGTAATAGGAGATTCTTTTTTCTTCTTAGTTTGTAGTTAGATTCAATAGTAACCAATAATGTATCTTTTCAATTTTCTCAATATAAATGGAAACAATTCAGATTCATAGATTTTTTGTACATTGTTGATTGTGCCAGCTTTGTAAGTGTTTCTTATCTATTTCATTAACAGTAGAAGCAACAAGATCTTAATCTACTTCATATTGTGTTTCAGAATGGTGTTTGTCTTGAGTTAATCATTTGATTTGAGAATCTTTCAAGGATGGAGGTCTTACCCTTTTTTTTTTTTAAATGATAACTTGCAATTTGTTATTGAAATCAACACTGTAAATGAATGAAGCTATGTCAATCACAAGTTAATTTGTTTTGCAGTTTTAGTTTAGGAAATCCTTGAAAGATAACAAGTCTGGTTAAGATAGGTGAATTATCATTATTTTATGTTTTAAAACTTCGGTTTGTCTTTTTATATTTCTTTAAAACCCCCAGTTAGAGTAGGTTTAAATTCATGCTTGATCTTAAAACAATCCAGAAGCTCACTCTAGTAGGCCCCTTGAACATTACTGCTACATTGACCACTGAGGGACATCAACACAGTTGAGAAACAACTATAAAGACCTTGGGAGCTAAGATATCCATGTGTTATCTTTCTCTTTTAGGAGAAACAAAATAGCAATATTCTATTTAACTGTTGTTGTGCCATTTTGACCATCAATAGAAGCTGGTGCTAGAAGGGGGGCCTAGAAGGGAAAGCTGGATAACACTGGATTTTTCTCACTAGAAAGGTCCCGTAGAGTTCTTCGATTAGCCAAAAACCCATCACCTTTCATAGAACTCAAGACCCCAACAAGACATAAGAGTCATAAGACTGGGGAAACTATCATACCACCCTTATCAGCCTCACTCACTCCACTAGCTTTTTCACCAATACCCTAGTGGATACCCATCAATCCACCATCCAATCCATCTCAGTTGTCATCATAGTTGGTTCGACCTATTCAATAGCTAACTCAACCACCACCTCCCCCACCAATGGTGTTCTTTCAGAAAAATCCTTCTCCATTGAGGACTATTCCTGGAGGTTTTCACGATATGCCCAAGAACCCTGAGAAATTGTGCCCTAAGTATATTCATGGTGAGTCAAGGAGTGCTGAAGAGCACATGCAAACTTTCAAGGATGCTTGTACTAGAGCTCAGATAGCCCACCATAATGTAGTATGTAGGTTATTCCCTTACTCCTTAGGGGACATGGCATACAATTAGTACCTTAATCTTCCTCAAGGCTCCATTCTGACCTGGACACATTTGGAAAATTCCTTTATCAATTAGTTCAGGGTTTATGTGGATCCAACTCTTTTATACCACCAGTTTCCCACTATTAGAAATGAACTAGGTGAATCATTGCCCTTGTTCAATACCAAGTTCTAGTAAATGTATAGGAGATTGCAAGATCCCTACTTAGTCACTAAGAATAGTGTCATTCAAGCTTAATTTAGAGTTATAGATCCCTTGCTTGGCTTGTTCTTCCAAAGGACCTACCAACGAACTAATATTGATTCCCTATCCAAAGTCTATCATCTAGCTATCAAACTGCAGCAACAAATTAGTTCTCAACAAGGAAGCCTAGGGGGAGGTTTCCCTTTAATAGGATATCAGATGCATAGCCCAACTCCTCTATTCAACATTGTCCCAGGAATGTATCCTTCCCATTATGGGCCTATGTCTGAATTGCAAACTCAACCACCTGTCTCATTCTTTGCTACTGGAACTCCTAATCCCTTTCAACAATCACAACTTCCTCAAAGTTCCCATGGTCATCAGAACCAAATTGGGACACCAAATCATGGTGGTCACCCACCTGTTGCTAAGAGTGTGGAAAGTGAAAGGATAGTCACACTTATGAATGAGATAGATACCTTGAAGAAAACATTGTCTCAAGTTACAAATGACATGGCTCAACTTCTGTTGAACCCCTCCCAAAACCAAGGTAGCTACCCTAGTCAAAACAACAACAATCAGGGTAACTATTAGAACTATAACAATTACAACCAAAGAGGTTATCAGGGAAAAAAATCCTTTAATCAAGGATATCAAAATCAAAATAGAGGGTATAACCAAAGGCCAAATAATAGTAGGCAATGGAATACAGGGCCCAATATTGGTGGAGTCTCTCACAACTATCAAGCAAATGAGGAGAGAGCACATACTGCAAACGTGGCTGACCTCAACTTTATGACCAATTGGTGCAGGCTGCATGATACTGCAACCCATTCTAAAGTGAACTACGTTGAAATGGAGAAAGTCATCAAGATGGCATAAGCAGATGCCCAAACATTCCAAGGGAATCCTCACTAAAAAGGTGGCTCAGTAGATACAACAATGACTTATGACTTCTTTGAGGAGGAACCTTCATTCCCAAGGCAAGAGGAGAATGAACTAGAGGAAGATTCATATGATGCCCAAGCCTTTCAGTCAAAAGGATAACACTTCCTGAGAAATCAAAGTAAGGGGCCATTCACCACATCAGCACCACCTAATCACATGGTGCCTCCAAATCAAAGTGCTGATAATAACCCTCCTCCACCAAAAGGCCCGCCTAACTTCCATAACAAGGGTAATTCCTTTGGTGTTTTCAAAGGTACTACTAGTTATAACACAAAATTTGATATTGTTTCTAAGATGCAGAAACCAAAAAAATATCTATCATATTTTGACATCTTAAAGTGGTGTCCTGCCCAAAGGGAGATATCATTGAAAACTCTGGAGCAAGTTGACAAATCAAAAGGAAAGAGCAAGGCGGCACCTACTGGGGACGTGAGTGCAGCCTTGTACAGAAACAAGGTAGGTACTCCACCTTTTCTTTTAAGTTTAAGAATTTGTGGGAAGAACCTACACAACTGTCTATTGGATTCAAGGGCTTCAGGCAATGTTATGTCATTTTCCGTATGCAAGAAGTTGGGATTGAACCCCATTCAGACAAATAAGAAGGTCATTCAACTTGACAAGACAGAGGTTAATGTGGTAGGGGAATTAACAAACATACATGTTCAAGTAGGATCAGATCCTAGGATCCTAACCAACATAGATATTCAAGTAGCAGATGTTCTTGAGACCTATGGTATGCTGCTGATTAGAGATTTGATGAAAAGTCTAGGGGGATATCTTTCCCTTGACTTTTCACATATGTGGCTACCATGGAGAGGGATTCCTACTCAGATTAAGATTGAAAGTGAGCCTTGCCTCAAGCATATCATCACTGAGTATGATTGTCCCAATGAGGTAGCTTACTTTGAGACTGAGATGGGGGTTTATAAAAGAGAAGAAATCCTAACCTTCTCGGTTCTCAATTCTAAAGACATGTCAATATAGAAACTCCCTAACCCTGTGATTGATCAAAATTAGCAGGCCTTGATTCGAAAGCTCCAACATGATCAGCTGGTCTTGGGAGAAGATACCGACTTGCAAAGTCTTCTACTCCCTAATTGGTGCAGGGTACATTACCAAAACCACTCTGAATTGGCTTGTCAACCCTGTATTGACATTTTAAATCATGTTGCCCAAGCTGAGGATGCTAGCTTGAGTCACCTTGAGACCATTTTAGATCGCTTCTCATTTGAAGCCAAGGAAGCAACCATGTTAACCAGAGATAGGGTACTTTCAAAGGAGATTCCTTCTCAAATTGAACTTGACTTAGTTACATTTCCAAACCAACATGTTTATGTGGAACAACTCTGGGATTTTCCTGATACCCTTGCACTCACAAGTATGCCGAAACCTGATGGACCCATCAAAGACACAATTGGCTATTAGAAGGATAGCCACAGGTCAAATGATATAAATAAGTAGGAATTGGAGAGTGCATCTAAATAACTTACATAGCATCCTTTCCTTATACTTGATGCAAAAGATTAAGCAACCCCAATTGTGACTCATCTAACTCAAGCACCCATAATGACTTCAAACGAACCAACCCCAGCTCACGATCAGCTATGGAGCCTCACATTCGATGGATCCAAATCTAAGACAAGTTGTGGTGTTGGGATTGAACTAATCAACCCGAAAGGGAAAACCTTCTTTGCTTCTTACAGGTTGCAATTTGGATGCACAAACAACATAGCAGAGTATGAAGCTTTGGCGTGGGGATTGATGTTTACACATAAGAAGGTCACTGCCTTGATGGTCAAGGGAGATTCAGAAATAGTTATCAGGAAAGTTCGTAGCCAATATACATGTCACAACAAAAGGTTGGCAGCATATAGAAATAGGGTATGGAACCTGATTGAGGACTTTGATGCCTTTGGGATCAGCTTAATCCCTAGAGAAGACTTTCAGGTAGTTGATTCATTGGCTATTGCTACAAGCACCCTAGAACCTATGCAAGGCTCTAACCTCAAGAAATTCTTAGTGGAATTAATTTCCGCCCCTGCAGTTCCTGACAACATCATGAACTTTCAAGTCTTTGATGATGATCGACATATTCTGGCTTTCTTAGCAAGCTCAGATGTTTTTGAGGGGCAAATTATTGATGAGTCCAACAGAGATCAAGGGGATTGGAGCCCTGAGGAATGTGATACAGAAGGGGTCCTTAATTTAAGGAATAACAACATTCCCAAGGGAATGGTTGCTTTAGAAAGAATTTTTGACTCGGACCTAAGGGCTCGAGAAAAGATATTGGCTAAAGATAAAGGAGGTGAGTATGAAATAGTTAACCTAGCTGATTTTGGTCTTGAAATGAATGTCTACATAGGGAAAGCTTGCCCTGTAGCAATTAGAAAAGACATATTGAAGGAACTTAAGAGAGATATTACTGCAATAGCTTGGGGATATGAAGACCTAAAGACATTTGAGGCTACTGTAATGACTCATACTATTCCCCTGAAGCCCGAAGCCAAGCCATTTCGACAAAAACAACACCCTGTCAACGCCTTGATTGAGCCACTGATCCTTAGGGAAGTTTAGAAATTTCTTTCTACAAGGATAATTTTCCCTATATTCCATTGAACATGGGTGGCCAAATTAGTCCCATTCCATAAGAAAAATGGAGAAATTAGGTTATGTGTGGACTTTAGGAATTTGAACAGAGCTTCAGAAAAAGATAACTATCCGCTCCCTTCATTGGATGAGGTTTTGTAGACTATCAACGGATCTCAAATGATATCATTCTTGGATGGTTACTCTAGATACAATCAGGTAATGGTTAACTATGAAAACATAATGAAGAAAACTTTCACTACAAAGTAGGGAACGTTTGCATACAAAAGGATGCCATTCGGTCTGATAAACGCCGCAACAAATTTTCAACGCGCAATGGACATAGCATTCAAGGATCTAATTGGGAAGTGCATCATCATCTACATGGACGACCTAACGGTATTCTCCAAAGATCGACCGAACCATGCTACAGACTTGGCCAAGGTTCTGGAATGATGTATCTAGTATGGCATCTCCCTGAATCCTAGAAAGTGCATGTTCAGAGTTTTGGAGGGCAAGCTTTTGGGACACGTGATCTCTAAAAGAGGAATATCAATCGATCCAGACTGAGTCGAGTCCATTCTCAAGATCACTAGGCCAGGAAGCAAGAAAGAAATGAGGTCTTTCTTCGGGAAGATCAATTTCCTAAGAAAATTCATTACAGGCTTTGTTCAAATCATGAAACCACTGAACGAAATGATGGACGCCAAAACAGAGTGGACTAAGGAGGCAAAGGACGCGTTTTCACAAATCAAGTGATCCATTTTGGAAGCTCCATTTCTCACCAGCTCTGACTATTTAAAACCATTCTATATTTATTCCTTTGCTTCTGAGCATTCTTGTGCAGCTATCTTAACTCAACGAAGAGAGGAGACAAAGGAGAGACCAATTGCTTTCATAAGCTCTTCGTTTAAGAATGCTAAGATCAAATACCCGTCCCTCGAGAAGCAAGCTTTTTCACTGGTTTGGACTATCAGGAAGTTCTGACATTACATTCTCTGAAGCCAAATCATCACTGTAGTTCCTAACATTGTTGTGAAGTCTTTGATTATGCAGAGCGAGCTAGGAGAAAGAAGAGGGAAATGGATGGCCATCTTGCAATAATTCAATCTGGAGATACACCATATGAAACTAGTCAGGAGTACAGGCTTGTCTTAGTCCATGGTGAACGTTGGCAACAACATCATCTGTCAGCAATACACAACCCAGTCCTTCTCCAGTGACCCCTGGTATGTTGATATCGTCTATTTTATGCTCAACAATTGATGTCCATAGGGGATGAATTCAACTCAAAGGAGAGCCCTGAGAATGAAGAGCTCTCATTATATGTTCAAAGGAGGGTTGCTATACAGGAGGAATTTCGAAGGAGTATACCTATGATGCCTTGATCAGCAAGAGGCTAAGCATGTGACCTCTGAATTTCATGGGAAACATGGCACAGGTCATGGGTTTGTAGATTCATTGGCACACCATATCCTTAGATCTGGTTATTACTGGCCTTGTATATTCAAAGATGCCCATCAGCATGTTAGAACATGTCACATATGTCAAATTTCTGCATCAAAAGAACACCATGTAGCCATGCCATTGCAACCTGTCTATGAGGTAAGGCCATTTGCCCAATGGACACTGGATTTCATTGGGGTAATTAACCCAAAATCTTATGTAGGACACAAGATTATTTTGACTTCTTCTGATTATTGCACAAGATGGACAGAGGCTATACCCTGCAAGAACAACACAACAGAGGTAGTGATCAAGTTCCTCACCAAGTGCATCACTACAAGGTTTGGGGTACCCTTCGCGTTGGTATGTGACAATGGATCTGTCTTTTCTTCTACTGATTTTATTTCTTGGGCTTATGATCACAAAATTGTCTTGAAGTATTCCTCAAACTATTACCCACAAGGAAATGGAGTAGCAGAGTCAACCAATAAGAACCTTCTAGGGGTAATAAAAAGGCTGTTAGAACACAACCCTAGGGATTGGCATACTTAGCTGAGATTTGCATTATGGTCAGATAGGAATAGGACTAAGGCTGCTTTAAAGACTTCACCATTCAAGCTAGTATATGGCCAAGAGCCTGTCTTCCCTATCCATCTGTAGATACCTATCCTTGAGTTCATGCAGAAATTCTACTCCAATGATAATAGGATAGAAGTCAGATTAGCTGCTTTGTTGAAATTAGAAGAGCAGAGAGATTCCACCTTACAACAATTCTTTAGGCACCAAGCTGTTGTCAAATGTTGGTTTGAAAAAAGAGCCAAAATCAAAGCTTTTAGGATATCAGACTTTGTATTGTTATGGGATAAAGCTAGTGAAAAGAAGGGCAGTCACCAAAAGTTCCACAAGCTCTGGCTAGGCCCTTATCAAATTGCTGAGATCCTAGGAGAAAATGCTTTTAGACTGAGTAGTTTAACTAGAGAACCTATTCCCTTGCCTGTCAATGGATAGTTTCTTAAACACTATTTTGAGTCGTGAAGTTGGTACTTTTGCTGGGTGATGCATCTGTGTAAATAGTTTTTGCTTTGTGAATAGTTTCTGTGTGTAAATAACTCTGTTCTTTATGTGAATAATCTGCTGCTCTTTGTGTATTTAATTTGTTGTTTGCCTATTTGTCCTTTCTCTCTGTCTTTTGTTTCCTTTGTTCTTTTTGTTTCTATTTTGTTTTGTTCTTTGGGGTTTACCTATTCTTTCCCATCTTAGAATGGTGGTTGTTATCTAAGGAATATTTTGGTCATTAGGAGAGAAGTGGTTTAGATATTTTTCAGATCTGTTGGTTCGGTGATTTTGTCCTAAATTGTTTGTTTTATGCCCATTGCCAATAAGAGTTGTGGAAGGTATTGAAAACAAGGTCCGAAGTAAGTAACCTTCATTAGCTCCCTCTGAATCAGTCACAAATCACCAAGATCATCTCCTCTTGTAATGGTATCTTTGTCCTAGGATGATAGTGTTGTAAGATTTGAGTGAAAAAATCTGATTTCCAAGTGTTGTTATGAGGTCCATGGTAGTTTTCAACCCAGATCGGATGTTAAACATCTAACATATTGAAAAGGAATTAAATTAAGTATCTGAAAGTCTATGAGAAAAAGAAAAAGGGAGGGAGAAAAGAATTATCTAAAAGAGAAAGAAGATTCAATATGAATGGGTGATTCTAGTATCTCTACCGGGGCTATAGACCCCTGACTGGTAGTAGAGAAATGTAGTGAGAAAACTAGAGCTATCTTCGTCAGGGCTATGGATGCCTCACTGGCAGTGGAGAAATGCCTGGGATATCATTGTACAAGGGGAAATCAACTCATGTAGTTCAAATCTTGCACGTTGTTGTTCAAAAGGATGAGGTAAACTTTATCAGAGAGTGATGCACAATCAAGCACACACATAGATTCTGAGGTGGCCAGTGTAGACTTACATTTGAGATTCTAGCTCAACCTTGCTTGCTAAAACTGACCCAATGGGAGTTGTGATGTTCATAAACAAGGAGTTCTGGGTAGCTGGATCCTTTAGCTTCTTGAAAATGGTTAAACCATTTTCCCAGCCGAGTCGCCATTTGTTATGCCCTGCATAACCACCCCATTTTAATTTGGAACAAAACGGGTTCCCCCTTCTCTTTTGGTTTCTTTGCCTCTATTATTTTCTTTGCTTTTGGGGGTTCTTCTATTTCTCCATGTTTTATCTTTTGTTCTATCTGATCTGATTTTAGTCCTATCTCAGCCTAAGTTAATTTTCTTCTTGCTAAGAATTCAATGAAATAATCACAATCAATTGTGTATTTCATCATGATATATTTTATGTTCTCCTAAGGGCTAATGGGGATTTTATTTTGTAGGACTGAATCATTCATCTGAGGATACCTCTCAGGGAAGCCAACTAAAGGCATGCCTCAAATCACATTTAGTATGAAACTCCTCAAGGAAAGAGTCGGTAAGACTTTCCTTATGTCTCACCGACTAGTGGCTTGGCTCTGACATTTGAAATTCAAAGGAGGCATTAGAACTATAGGTTTCTGGTGATTTTACATGTTGCTCATACTCACAAATTTTTCAGACAAGTCCCACCATGGGCATATCTTCCCCATATTTGGCCATATTGCACTATAAATTCCACCAAGTCTGAATACTTCACCTTATGGGTCCTATCGACATGAGATTATATGGGTCTCCCTGACCCATAGTGCATTTGGTTAAATATGCTTCTGTGTTGTCTATCGACAAGACCCCAGAGATATCGTGGCGACTAGGAGTTTCCCCATCGGCATGAAAGTTTCTTTCGGAGAAAGGTCTCGACGAGATCTTTATGTCTCACCGATCGACGGTAGGGGAATTCATATATCCGCGGGAGGTTTTTCCTTACGCCATGAAGTCTTGGGGAATTCATGAAGTCTCACCAACTAGCGCAGAGCGAGTTAGCACTTCAGCATGAGTTTCCTTCTTCAGTGTATGGTCTTGCTGAACTCCTTAAGTCTTGCCGACCACCGATAGGCATGTTGCTTCATTGGGGAGAGAACGAGATTATCACAGCGACCAAAAGTGAACATGTGGAGATTTTTTGGCAAGACGTGGGGTATCTTAAGGATGTCTCCCCGACGAAGGAATGTTACAGTGACACATGTGAAACAAGAGAATGCATGTCGGTATGACTACAGATAGGTCTCCCTGAAATGAAAAGATCGGCAAAAGGTTGTCGTTTCGGCATAATGTCTAGCCGAGCAAAATAAGTCACGCCGAGGAGGGTTTGTCTTTGGGGAGAGTGGTTCACTTTTGGCATAAAGTCTAGCCAACATGCTAGAGTCTCGGTGACACGGAAGAGATATCGCCATAGGTCTACCCAAAAGAGAGGAGGCCCCACCGAAGGTTTCAGTTTGGTGATAATTTTTCCTTTGGCAAGAGGTCTGGCCGATAAGCATGGTTTCTCGTAGAGAGTACATGGGATTCAATGTGATGTCATGCTGAGGAGATAAATTCTAGCCGAAATGAATGAACTTGCTGAAATGTCTCACCGATAGCTATTGGTTTCCCGAAGTGCTCAGGGGTCGGCAAAAGAAAGCTTCAATCAACGTAAAGTCTCACCAATTGAAAAGGTCTCGCTGACATGAGGTAATATTGGCATAACTCTTGCTAATCCATCGGAGTCTCAGTGAATGAAACAACATTGGAAAAGCAATATTTCATCGCCACGAGGTCTCGGTGATTAGGAGATGTATTGCCGATAGGATGTGCCTTCGACAAAAGCGAGTGCATTCAGCAAAATGTTTGGGCAACTCCAGAGTGTCTCAGTGAAACGTAGGAGTCTTGGCGACAGGGCGTGAACTTGGGGTAATATTCCCCTAACATGAAGAGGTCTCCCTGACCTAGATGTACTCACCGAGAGAACAAGGGCTTCACCATGAGCTCTTACCGAAAGAATGTAGTCTTGTCGATAGGTTTTGCGAGCTCGATATGACTTATATAGCTCATCGAAATGTCTCACCGATTGACCCATGCCATGTCAATAACTACTGAAGGATGAAATCGCATTGGGGAGACACTGATGGTGTCTCACCGACATGCGATTTCATTCGGACTACCTTTAACCGCCTGAGAAGCTCACGTGGCATATGACCGACCAATTAGAGGAAACTAAAAGAGTGACTCATTGGCCCAATTTGACTAATTGACTATTCCTATGAAGGAAATCTATAGAATGCGAACGACATGTATTCATTCTAAGATCATGAGCTGATGGATCAGCTCAAGTGATGATTTTCAGACCTAAAGGGAGGCCCGGTGATGCTTCTGAAAAGTGGTCAATGTGCATAAACGTCCAGGACATGAAGGAGGCCGAAGAAAAGAAGCAACCATGACTCGTAGGGACAGGTGTAGTGACCACTGGCGAGAGGCAGATCAGTATTAATGGAAAAATACTTTTGGAGCATTCAAGGTAGATTGCAAGAGAGTTTGAGTATGGACATGAAGACAGAGGAGTTAGTGCTACAGCTGTAAAATATCTACAGATCTTTCCTGGAACTATCTTTCATCAACATGGGCAGCGAGGTTTCACATTGAATGCAACGTTTACTCTCTTCAGAAAGATCTAAGAGCTGACTCTCTTGGAAGCAGATATTTTGTAAACCCTAATGCAGGGGGGACAACACACTCTTTTGGTACATTCTATATATATATGGAATTCTTGCCTCTTTGTAAAGGTTAGAAGGATTTAGAAGAAAGTTAGAGAAGAAAAAATATAGTTAGATAGTTAAGGTTAGAACTAAAAAAAAGGTTAGAAGTTAAGAGTAGTAATAGAGTAGGAATTTTCTGAGGTAGGAGGAGACAGGACTACATCCTGATTCTTTATAATAGAAGCTTCTTTTTTCTTCTTCTTTTGCAGTTATATTTCGTAGGAACCAATAATGTATCTTTTTAGTTTTCTCAATATAAATGGAAAAAATTCAGAGTCATAGATTTTCTGTACACTGGTGATTGTGCCAGCTTTGTAAGTGTTGCTTATCTGTTTCATTAATAGTAGAAGCAACCAGATCTTAATCTACTTCATATTGTGTTTCAGAATGGTGTTTGTCTTGAGTTAATCATTTGATTTGAGAATCTTTCAAGGATGGAGGTCTTACTTTAATGTTTTTTTAAAGTGATAACTTGCAATTTGTTATTGAAATCAACACTATAAATGAATGAAACTATGTGTCAATCATAAGTTAATTTTGTTTTGCAGTTTTAGTTTAGAAATCCTTGAAAGATAACAAGTCTAGTTAAGATAGGTGAATTATCATTCCTTTTTGTTTTAAAACTATGGTCTATCTTTTTATATTTCTTTAAAACCCCTAGTTAGAGTAGGTTTAAATTCATGCTTGATCTTAGAACAATCTAGAAGCTCACTCCAGAAGGCCCCTTGAACATTACTGCTACATTGACCATTGAGGGACATCAGCACAGTTGAGAACTAACTAGAAATACCTTGGGAGCTAAGATATCCATGTGTTATCTTTCTCTTTCAGGAGAAATAGAATAGCAGTATTTTGTTTAACTGTTGTTGTGCCATTTCAACCGTCAACACTAGTGTGCAGGGCCTAATATGAATGTCTACTCCTAGTCGAACAACCATCTGAATGAGAACAGTCCTGCTCTGATGGATGTACTGAGCCCTACAAATAAAATTGTGTAAAGGATGTGTTAAATACATATAATTTATATTAAATAAATTTTATGAAAGTTATTTTTAAATGAACTTGTATTTTAAATATCAATCTAGATTTGTGCATACATAAATATTTTGCATATACATATACACATGTGATTATATAAAAATTTAAAACTCACACGTCCATTGGCAGCAGATTCATCCACAGAGTCACGTTGATCATGCACACAATCTGGACCAAGGCTCAGAGTGATATGAGGTATGTCCACCTGTAATAATATATATAAATATATATATATATCAACTTACATGAATATCTAGTTAAAAAAAAATTAAAAATAATGAAAAAAGAATTGAAACATGCACATGCACACATACATGCACATCATCTGATATCAGATGACCTAAGTCCTCTGCAAGGGCCACCTCCACCATATCCACCACATGGTCAAGTGATGAATCAACATTTGCATCCATCTGATTTATCCCATGTTGTGCCATAAATGATGAATGTAGAGGACTATGCAGGTGAGATGGCATCGACAATGATGAACCAGAACCAATCAACATATCAGTAAAACCCATAGTCTGTGTAGCTGTCAAATGATCTGTAGGTGGATCCTGACGTGCACTAGTGTTGGGCTGAGAGTGATGGGATCTTGGAACTGAACGACCTCTGCATCTCAAATGATCTCTAACATGCTCTATATCGATCCCATTGTCTGATGCAATGTGGGCATATGCCTCCAACAGGTCCTCAGCCAAACAATGCAGTCATGCATGCCATATTTCCTGTAAGTGCATCAAGTTGTGTAGGAGTAGGGATGTCGACCACTGTAAAAGGATCCATGGTGGTCCAATGTACTGAAAATGGCATGGATCGGGAATGTTTGGACATCAAATACTGACCTACATAATCATTAGATATCCTAGTGGTGGTAGCCGCAATGTCACCTACAGTGTCAATTGCTTCCTTTTGGGAAGCAATGACAACCTCATCTGCTATGGGGGCTACAGCTGGGGTGAGAGTAGGAGACCTCTCACCAACCAATACCCTAAACACTGGGGGTGGTCTATCTGCTCAATGGTAGGTGGGCCTATCAGCAATCCTTCCATGCCCCTGACCATCATATGGTGGAATGTCCAGGTAGTTGAATTTGAGGCCCAAATAGACCTCAACATACAACTGCTGAACAAAATACAATGGAATCTGGTCATTGTTTGGGTATAGACCATGTGCTGCGAGAAATCGTGGGTAGATCAATGAGGCCATAGCATGATCGACACATCTAGTGGCCTGGTATCACTTAACCTTAAGCATATTTTGATAAAATGGAAAACAAGTGGCTTTTATCATTTCTCTGGTCACACTATCCTATATTTGTTTAAGGAGAATGTCACCATGTACTTCTTCCCGCATGCAGGAAAGAATAGTAGCTACTCTATCTGGGGAATATGCACTAGTCCTCTCAAGTTCATCTTTTAGTTTTTCTAGACTATGCAATATTAGCATGCATGGTTAACTACATATCCTTGGGTTTGCACCCTGTGCTAATGAATCTCTCAATTTTTTAATCTCATTAGTGGTATTTCCAAACAATTTTTTTTGCAGGTGGAACATCTTCATTTTCCATGTTATATATGTATGTACACCTAAAGGAGCAATGAGACTTTGGTAAATAATATATCTAGATATAGCGAATATATTTATCTAAAATAGTTCTAATAATTCATCTACTCATCAATAATATATTTATACCATTAAAAATTTAAAAATAATTGGAAGACAACTATAATATATAACATAGCAGCCTTAAATGGTTCAAATTTTAAATGAAACAATGAAAGAAAGAATAAGAAAACAAAGATTAGTGTAAAATTATTTGAAAATAATTGGGGATAAAAATATCTAATCTAATAGTTGTTAACATAAATAAACTTAAAAATAGGATTATGTAAGTGAAACAAAAGTTCTATTTCCTTCATTGAACCTAAATTTATCTAGTTAAGATATGTCTAAAATTAAGAATTCACACTAGAATATCAATATTCCATAAGAATCTCATAAAGAGGATGAATTTAATGGAAGACAATATAAAATCCTCCATATGAGGATGAATTTTATCTTTACATTATGAGTGAATCATCTCAATTATATAGCCAAGAACATCAAAAAATTATAGATTGGAAAGCAAAATAATCAGACATTTATCATATTTTTATATGTATAAAATTTAGATACCATCAAACTATTTAAACTTATAGATTGCATAAAGCTATAAATTGAATCGTTAAAACTAATTTATTAAGAATCAAATCTAATAAAGTTTGACTTCATATTGCATACTTGTTATAAATATCTCACTAATCCAACCAAACATTTTATATATGTTAAAAAATATATAATTGTTATGCCCATAATTTTTCATTAGAAAAACCCTTTTTTTTTTTTGAATCCTTTAATTACACTAATTAATGCTTTAAGCGTTTATGATGCAACAATAACCATCTCTAATAGAATTAACATCATTTCTTTAATTAATTTGTTGGTTTAACTTGCTAATGCGATACTATTATTAATGCATCTCTCACTATTAACTATACTTTAAATATTAAATTTGCAAATATCACAATCTAATGGTTACACTAATAATATTCTCATTATAATGGTTATGTCATCGTAACCCACAATGAGTTGTTCCTACTTCTATTTCTTGTTGATAGTAAGGTCAATATGGTATTATGATTATTAGGATAGTTCCTCATGACGCAATGATGGTATTTAAAGTACTAAATATGTAACTTTTGATGGTAATAACAACATGAATAATTATATGGTTTGTATTTATTTATTTATTTTCCTCTCATATTTCAACATCTATAAAAAGTTTTGCCAAAAATACTATCCAAATATTGATGAGCATTAATAAGGTTAAGTATGCTAACATTAGTATTAAGGTAACTATCGATATGAATATTGATAAGAGTATTAACAATACTCGGTGATATTAAGGCTCACTCTACAATTAATACAAACATTCTATCAATTTTATTATTCACAAATAATATTAAACTTTACTCATAATAGAAATGTTAATGTGATAGTGATATCGTGTTTACATATACCCTCATTTATACTATTACAAATACCATCCATTAATACCCATATCAATACTATAATAAATTTTATTAATATATTAATAATGTATATATATATATATTTTACAATAGTGCATAAACACTATTATTTGTCAGCTAATTGTTGCTTGCAAAAATTTTATTACCATCTTAGCATCCCTAATAAGATTATCAATAAAATACTTTTCTTACTCGGGTGATTTTATTTAAGACTTATTTTAGTATGACGATCCCCCTTTATATTACCCTCAATAATAGTATCACTATTTGTTATTAATATATTTAATTTTAATTCTTTTATCTAACTCTTATATATTGTTATAGCATTTATTTAATTATTCATCTCTATTACAAAAATAATTATATGATTAAATATATTCCATACTTGTTATAAATATCTCACTAATCCAGCCATACATTTTATATATGTTAAAAATATATATAATTTAACAATTTATACAACTTCTAATTATGATAAAGAAAACAATCTTAATCTATACCATTATTTTGAGTTTGGTTTAATAGAAATTGAAAACAATTATAATCATAAAAATAACAATGAATAAACTAACCTGATCATTTTAACAATGGTGAATTAATGCCCAAATATTGGCCTAAAAAATTACAATATTCAACATTCTCATCACAAATTATATATGAAAACTAAGGATCATTTGGTTATATATTTTTGAATAGATTTAAAATTTGAATATTTATTACTATAACATGTTCATTACAATTAGATTTTTAAATAATATTGTAATAATTTATTATGTCTTTGAAATTTGTTTTGTGGATTTTAATGTTTTTTTTTTAAATTTAAGTTAGAGTAAGTAGAATCTAATGAGATACCTTAAAAAGATTCAAGTTTTATAATTTAAATCTCCCTCTTATATAAATATAGTTTTTTCTAGTCTTACAATTTCTTGTGTCATCTGTTTAATTATTTTAGCTATGGATTTAGCCGCAATCTTGTAGGAGGTATTAAGAAGAGTAATTAGTATCCACCCTTAGATAAAAAAATATATTTTTCCTTTAGGAATTAATTTATCAACCCTTGATTAATAGAATTTAAATGATGGATCCCTTTGATAAAGCTACTTTTTATACCTCATAGAGTCCTCCTTGATGAATGAACATATTTTTTTAAGGAATTGTGTAGCTAAACCATCTATTCCAAGACTTTTTGAGTATTCAAATCCTTCAAGGAAATATCAACCTCCTCAAGGGTGAATAAATTATCTAAATGTTCCTATTTTTTGAGACCAATTATTTTGGGTATGCAAGTGCCAATTAATTCCTCAACTATATCTTGAAGTGGATCTCCTTCAACTAGATCAATTAAATATTATTTGTAATGTTGGAGGAAAATGGATTTAATATTATTAGAGTTGTTATGGAACTACCTCTCTTGATCAACGATAGATATTATCCACTCTTGAAAATGTAAATATGTTCGAGATAACTAAAAAATAATTTGTATCCCTTATATCCTTTCATCCAATGTAGCCTATCTCTTAATTGAGATCCTCTACCACAATTAAGTTCAAATATTCTAAGTTTTATTTCAATAGAAGCAACCACTCATTGGAGAAAAGTTATTAGTAAGTGCTAAAGCCAAAACAAGTTTATTTTTTTCTATTTGGATCCATATTTTTTTTCCATTCTAGATCTCTTTCTAGCCATATTCTTGTTGTAAGATCATAGTAAGGTAGTGTGCAATAGATTTAATCACATCATTCCACAATTGTATCCACTTACCATTTTGTTGAGGTCTAGGAACATCAACCAAAGGGATATTAGGGAAGCAAGGTGATCAATTTTATTGAGGTGGGAAGTGTTGAGCTTGAAGGATAGATTATTAGGTATGAGGAATAAGAAGTTTGAAAATTTTAAAGAATTGGGAGGTGATATGTGACATAGGTTTAATAAAATCTACTTAAATAAGGGTGTTTTGTGGAGAGGGGACAATGGAAAGAGAAATAACTAAGCAAAATCTATCAATACAACTAAGTTTCCCTTAGTTAACCATCTCTTTAGTTGGTCCAAGTGAACTAGTGATGAGTATAAGAATATTTTTTGTCTAAAATGGGATCTAAACCCCTCATGGTATTTCTAGTTAAGATGTAGGAATTCAATTATTTTTTAGAGAGTTTATGAGAACTAAACCAACTTATATCTTCTTTTTTTCCACCATATCATATTCACCTCCTTCTAGCCATTTAGTCATATGGAGGGCATAAAAATCCATTCCCACAATTTAACTTGAGATGAGGAGTCATTAGACATTCAATAAAGAAAAAATGAATAGTTATTCCTTGGATTAGTAGTAAGCACTAACCACAATTGTTGTTGGGATCCACTCCTCAATAGATGATAAACTTATCCAAGTATTGGGAAAGGTGGGTCAACCTTGCATCCTAATATTTTGATTTATTATTTTGTCCTCATATTAGGAAATGAGGCATCTCACTTTTTGTTGGTAGTTATTTGTCATTTGTTGAATGCTTTGGGAGGTGTCTAAGATATTCTAAGAGCATATAATATCATTATAGCTTTATAAGATGAAACCCTCTTATGACATATTCTTATGACATTTAAGAGCATGACTATAGAATATTTATAGTAAAGTATTGACCAACATTATGAAAAATCATAAGAAATATTTTAATGGGTTTGAATATATCAAAGTGGAATACAAAAATTGTGGTTGAATGATTTTCACTCATGGTTTCAATAAACCGCTTTTAACCTATAGTTTCAAAACATCCCATTTATTAGTGCTTGAGTATATAATATCACATGATTCATATGATTGGCTTGTAGGTATTGTTAGTGCTTGAGTATATAATATCCCATTTATTAGTGTAGGAATATCTTTACACAACTACTTTCTTTCATTTGGTATTAAGCCTTGGTCATCTTACATTCTAGGTGTTATGGGTATAGTTTTTTTGTACTAATCTTGGAGTGAGTGGGACCTTGCATAAAAGAAAAACTTGTTGTAGGAAAAATAGCAACTGTGTCAAGGAAAAAGATGCGGACATTTACAAGAACTTTTTTTTTAGGAAAAAGTGGGAGACCACTTATAATTTTATTTATATATAATATTTTACATATAGCTTGTTCAGGCGGACATACTGGCGGGAAAGAACCAACAAGAAAACCCCCAGTTGCAGTCCGAGTAACAAATTTTATAAAATATCAAAAAGACCAGTGAGGTCCTAGTAGAAATGACCAATTGTTTGATTACAACGTTACATAAGCACATTGGTTGAATACATCGGACATATGCACATTCTCTTATGCACCCAAAATACCCAAAACAAGACATCATACTAGATATACCCGTGACCTGAATACATAACACTGGAGATTAAAAAACCTTACTAAACATAAGACTGATAAGCTAGGAAGCCACTTTCAAAAAGATGCAGATTTGCCACCAACATGTTGAAAGCCATTAATCGAGCTTTCTTCTATTTCCACTCATTTACCTTTGTGTTGGCAATCATGCTCAAAAGAAGGTTTTGATTTGTTAATATCAGGCACATAATGATAATAGAATTTCTTTTTGGATGAAAATGGAAGTTGCAAATCATGAATGCAAACATGACTTCTCAAGAAAGAAATGGCATGATATTTTCATTTTAAATCATCAATCTCCTCTATGGAAATGGCAGATCTGTATCTGTTTAGAACTTGGTAGAGATGTGAAGAAGTTTCATGAATTGTGGATAATAACATGCCTTGGAATATGTCAGCATACCTCTTCTTATGAAACAAAACCTTCTTTCAATAATTAACGTTATAAATTAATACTTGGCTCATATTGTATAATCACACTAGAAACTAACAATGGAAGATTGAGAGTCTCAACTAAGAATTCCACCTTATAGATAACATTCATACTAGAAGCCAACAACTAAAGACCAAATTTCATGAATAAAGTTCATGTGTTCTATATCATGCCTTTGAGGGGTCCACAAGTACCATGAGCCTTTTTAAATCCTTCTCCATCTAAATGCATCCATTCCAAGACCATTAGGAGGTGGATATACAATATGAGCCAAGTATTAATTTCTAATGTTAATTATTGAGAGAAGGTATATAAATTATTCGAGCATCTTAATTCTCATACAGAGTTACATCTTAGTCAATTTCTCAATGTATGAGTTCCATATATTTGTAATTTTTTCTTAATATAAAAACATATTTTATTTCATTAATTAACCTATCTATTCCATGTTACAAAGGATGCTCTTATTTTAAATTATAAGTATATAATTCAAAATTAATTAGTAATTTTCAAGATAGAGTACACACAATTTCTTTAGTTAAAATAAAATAATATTCTTATTTCCATGTGAGAGTTATGTAGAATGGTAGCTTGATGTCTCAAAAATATTTCTTTCATGTACATACTAAATTTTTATCATTACATTAAATGAGTGAATCATCTCAATTATATAGCCAAGCACATCAAAAATTTATAGATTGGAAAGAAAAATAATCACACATTTATCATATTTTTATATGTATAAAGTTTCTACTATCAAACTATTTATACTTATAGATTAAATTATTTTTGAATTTGGCTATTTGGGCTCAACATGTCATGCTATAGGATTTTCTTGTGTTTTCACCATGTTGTCATGTGTAGATAGCTATGTATTTTAAAGGTTTAGGAATTTTAGAGGAAGGAAAGGTTGAAAAAAATGCATAAGGATGAGATGGAGCCTTGTTTACCTTAGGATTTCATTGAGGCTCCTTTGAGAATAATCGAGGGGTGGTTGTTCCTCTTGTAGACATGACTAAATTTAGAAGGTCTTGTCAAGAGAAATTTAGAGGAGATTGGTAGAGACAAGAATCATGTTACAGATGGACTAGTTGGAGTTCATTGCCTCTACCATTCTCTTGAATTGCAACATTCACCTCTTTGTATTTCTTCTAATAATTTAAAAATATGAAGAAGGTTCAAATTTAGAAGATTATAGGAACCCTTTATTCCCTTTGGTCTCAAGTTTTGAAACTAAAGATGGAAACTCCATTACAAACCTCAACTAGGTTCATTCATGGAAAAGGATAAGGTTGACAATAAGATATAGTTCCTTGAAGAATTTTGGATTCAAGTTGTGAAATGATATATCTACTAATGTTTTTGGGAAAATGACCCTCTTTATTAGATACATTGCCACTATTGGTGGAGTATTTCTAATTGGATGTTATTTTTCTAACGTACAACTATATTTTTCTTTTTGTTGTTCCATGCCAATATGATTGATCATTTTTTGTTTCTTTATTGGTCTTTGTAAAAGGGTGGGGCCCTTTCAAAATTTCTATTTCTAATTCATAAATTCAACCAAAAGTATTTACCCTAAAATTAAAATTAAAATTTAATCTTTAAAATAGCATTTACTCCAATTAATGGTATTGTCATTTGTTCCAAAATTGACAATTTTTAATGTTTAACAACATTACTATTTGGTTCTCCAAGGTCATGCCCTAAAACCAACAATAAAAGAAATATTTATTAGCTCTTTCTCTTAATGCGAATGGTTTTGTTTGTTATACATTGGGAAATGTATATTGGATAATAACACTTGCAATGCTTATATTACTAATATATAACAACATTATTATCATTTCATAACATTAATGGTAAATACTATTATTGCAATATTAAAATTTAATCTAAATAATAATATTACTATTTATAATGCATACTAACATTTTCCTTGCATGTTCATATGAAATAAGTTTCAATTTATTATGTTTTATTATAATTATTATCCATAATATAATATTTTCATCAATGTTAATATTTGTATTTATGATACATAATGTGATTATAACCCAATTATTAGTGTTAAGTATGTTATTGGAGATGACATTCCTTAATATAAATATTATGTATTGGTATTATTTTCTTTTATCTTGTAACCACAATAATTTTTCATTTACAACCTTACTATTAAATATTAATAGAGTTTATTCATCTACTCAAAGAAATAAGTTTTACCTGATTTATATTAAAAAAAAATCCTAATATGTAGTTCATCCTCTAATATTCAATGCTGATTTGAAAGAGTATATATATATCCTATTATTCTTTATGTTTAATTTCAAAATTTTAATGCTCTCAAGTATAGGTTACAAGTGCATTCTTTACATTTTTTCTCTTTCTTTTGTACTATTTTGTATGGGTGTCTTATATGCATTGCCTCAAACATATAATTTTAATTTCAATTTAACTTTCAAATGCAAGATTTAAACTTAAGCTTGTACTTAAATAATATCATGTTATCCTTGCAAATGGATTTGTTGAAAAGACTTTAGAAACTTTCAAGCAAATGCAATTGATAGTTGTAAAGCAAAATTCCACAACCTTCCCCCTGCTTGTGCAAAAATGGGAGCTGTGGATAACATATGGACATCAATCAAATCATCAAGGGAGAATTTTATCAGATGTTGTAGCTATAATTGCAAGTGCCCTGGTAGACATGTATGTAAAATGTGGAAAGCACATGAACTATTTGATATAATGCCTCAAAAAAATTTGTTAACAAAGTAAGGCTTTAGAAACATTCAAGAAAATGCAATTGGTAGTGCCTTGGTAGAAATGTATGCAAAATGTGGATGCATAGACAAGGCACGTTAATTTTTTGACAAATTTTTAAAATAGGTATGCAAAATATTTCAAACAAATGGACTACAAAGTCAAATTCGACACTCCTTGCCCGTGCCAAAAGTGGAGCTTTAAAACACGATATGAACATTTATTAAAGCATAATAGAAATTAAGTTTCTTGTTCTTGAAGGGTCTTAGAAACTTTCAAGCAAATGCAATTTCAATTTCAACAAACTTAATTTGAAATCTATTGTAAATTTTAACCATTTCATTCCATTTAGGTTTTAAATTTTTTTCAAAAGAAATTCAATTTGAAAGGAAATTTCAATCACCAACCTGCTACTCACTATGGGTCGGTCAAGAGGTTGATGAACTTAGAAATGTGGTGCACATTTTTCCCCTGGGTTTGCTGCCTTCGTTGTTCACGTTCGTCGTCCTCCTTTGTTCACGTTTGCCACTTTACAAACAGTCATGTGAAGTGTGTGCGACAGTGACTTCTTTTTTTTATATGCCCTAATTCAGGGGGTTTGGTCAAACCCAGGTTCGACCGAACCCTATAAAATATGTTTATTTTATTGGGTCATTGAGTGGTTCAGTCAAACAATGGGTTCGACCGAACTTATAGGTTCGGTCGAACATATAATAGTGTTTGATCGAACCTATAAGTTCAGTAAAACCCCTTGATATGGTGAAAACAAAAATAAATGAGAATTCCTTCCTCAAAATAATTGTAAACCACTATTATGCTTTAACCCAAGAAATAAAGACCGTTTAAAGGTCCTCCATCACTTATCACTAATTCAAAACCCAAGTTCTAAATCAAATATGTGACGAGCGATGAAGTTACTACATAAGGCCTTTCTTCATCACTAATTCTCATCATATATTTTGCAAGCAATTAGCAATGAAAATATTTTACAAATTTTGCATCATCCATCGTGTATCACTGATGTGAGACTTTATATTCAAAACATATCCATGATCAAGTGATATACAGGAAATTTCATCACATCGCTCATCGTTTTTCCAAGTTTATCTTTTCATGGCCATCTGCGATGAGCAATAAGAACATAAAGTCAGAAGCATCGTTCATAGCTATTACAATGTTGAAAGCTCAAAAGTCATTAGTGATGAGTGATATCAAAGGGAAAACATCAATCCATCACTCATCTCTAATTCAAAGTATGAATCAATGAATAAATCAGCAATGAGTGATACAACTTTGAAGGCCATCAAGACATAAGTGGGAAATTTCTTAGCATATGTTCATTAGTTGTTTTAAGAAAGGGGACTTCCCTAGGACAACATGAGAATAGTAGGTTGAAGACTTACAAATCATGCAATATAATGGATGTAGAAGTTTAGGTGATTCAAACCTAGACACAAGAAAGGTCAGTCACGTGATGATATTTTACATGCATGAAAAGATTCTTTGTGACCAATAATGTAGTGCCCATCCGTTTCGGTTGCTCTTGTCATTCAAGTAAGTTGACTATTGGGTGGTCATGTCATTTTCGTGTGCTGGAGTAGTGTGATAAGTTGATTTTGAGATGTCTTGATTTTGTGAGTATATTGTTGTCAAAATTTTGTGATTTTATAATATTGTATAGTTTTGATTATTTTAATTAATTAAATTAAAAAGGATTAAAAGGGAACTTAATTTAATTGGGAAGTGAAATTATAACTGAATGAACTACATTTAGTAAATGATATGATAACTATTTTGGATGGTTAATTATTAAATTAAAATAATAACTAAAAGAAGTATGAGTAATTATTTAAATTAAACAATGTGACGAAATAAATTTTAATAGAATATTATAAATAAATAATATAATAAATTAACCACAATGGCATAACATAATAGAAGCTATTGGAGGGATATTTTTTAGAAACGAAAAAGAAGAAAGAAAGATAGCTATTATTAGAAAAGGGGTCTGTAGTATGATTGGTTGCATGCACCGTTACAAAAGCATGGAAACCAATGAAGGGAAGGGGGAAGAAAATCACTTGGAAAACAGCGGAGAAGCTGGGTTTAATTGTTCATTTCTTTTATACTCTAAGTCTTTTCAAATTCTGAGGAGGTTGGTACAAAGGCTTACCCTTCATAGGAAGGGGAAAAAAACCACAGTGAGTTTAGGAGAACTAAGGGGATAGAGAGAGTGGATTATATGTAATTCTTAAAACATTGTAGAATTGGGAATACTTTTTAAGTTTTTTTTTTAGGAGAGGTGAAGTCCATCATGGGAATTCTGCACTTCTGTATATGAGACTTTCAGATAGGATTCGATGATTGGACTAAAGGAAGTTTAATGCAATCAAACCTACACAATATTTGTTCTCCTTATGGGGAATTGGTCACCCAAGCTAAAGGTACCATATGTTATGAAACGGTGATATATATATATATATATATATTTATATATGTGCAGTCTTACAAGGTATGGTCTTGTTACCTTTTAAAATAAAAAAAATACCAATCTATATTCCTTATCGTTTCAAGAATAGCCAAAATTAAAAGTGTAATATATTGCATGCATATTCTGAGTTGCTCAATACATTTAATAAATTCTCTTAATTATAGATTTATGCCTAAGTCACGTATCTTTCAAGCTTCCTCATAAATCTCGAATGCATACATTGTTTAGATCTTGCCTTGATGCAATACCTAAGCATTCTAAAAGAATGTGGATTTTAGCAGATAATTCTTGATACCCTAAGTTGGATCTGGAATGAGTTGTAGTACTTCATAATATGAAAATAAATTGATTTGAACATTAACACATCTTGGTCCTATTAGAAACCTTTCTTGATGTATTTCGTCAATCTTTCTGCATGCCTTGGCTATGCTTCTATATTGGGCATGCACGCTGATTAGACCCTTCTAGCATATATACCTTTCAAATATATCCTTACCATACTTGATGCCTATAAATTGGTATCAAACATCCTCAATTATTTCTGTAATCAAGTATCTGTTTTAATTCCTCTATCGTGCATCGATCTCCTTACCTTATGAACCTCATCACACCTAGCTACTCCTGCTTAGATGTTATAGAGAGGAACCTAAATCACACTATTTTGGAGATCCGTAAAAATACAAAAGCAGTGTTGCTAGAAATACTTAGCCAATATTCATAGATGCTCCATCAACACCACAGGCTTAAAGGACATATTGGTAGCATGGAAACTAGCATGGGCATGAAGGCCAACCGTGTGCACCTGATGATCAACTATAGATGCAACACCATAAAGGTTGTTGTGGTGTGAGGAATGTACGGCCCACATCCACTAAACTGCTTGACTGTATGCGCTTTGAGCACAAGGAAAACTTACAATGTAGGATGTGATCTAGAGTGCCCCTTTAATTCAAGGATTTTGAGCACTTCCTTGCAAAAATCTATAGATGTGTAAGAAGTCTCCCTGAATTTTGTTGGCAACCTGCCACCTCTGCAGTACTCGAAAGTAGAATGTTGTAGAGGCTTAAATAATCTCTCTGATTTTATTGTCAACCTATCTTAGCCGCGCGCTTGATCATAAAAGGAAATTTCAAAGGTTTAAATAACTTGCTTGATTCTATTGACAATCTATTGCAGTTGCAACACCTAAAAATAAATATTGTCAATGTACTAACATAATTGAGAGCTTACCTTTGATTGTGGTAAAGTTTAATTTCCAAACTTCACATTTGAGTGCGTCTCTGGAAACTCGCCACTAAACATAAGTGCGTCTGGTTCAAAAAGGAAATTGGTACATTATTTCTCCTTCTCTTAAGTCACATATTTACACACCTTTCTCCTTCCCTTCAGTCTTGGGGATAACTTTTGGAATTTGACATTAATGCAAGAAGATGGTGATATTTCCAAATTCCAATATTCACTTTCTTCTATACTTGGCAACCTATCGCAGTTACAACATTTAGAGTTGAGGTGTTGTACATAATTAAATAGCCTCCTTGAAACCTTTGGTAACTTATCATAGCTGCATCTTTTAGACTTGCAAGGGTGTAGTACAATAAATAGCCGCTCTGATTCCTTTGTCAATCTAGCAGTTGTAGCACTTGAAATCAATAGAAAGTTGTTAAGGAAATAATAACTCAATTTACGAGTTTTAAATAAATGTTAGGGATTGTGAACTTAAGTAGGTATTATATATATATATATGAATGCTTGTTCTTAAATTATGAGAAATGATTAGTGTGGCCTAGTATTTAATTAGGGAAGTAGTTAGTAGATTGTAAAATTAGTTAAGAATAAGAGAGAATTGATTTTATTATATGTAGTCAAAGAAGGATTTATTTAATAAATAAAATAGAGTAGAAATGTATAGATTGTTGAATTCCTTATAAGTCTAATTGTTGAGTATCGTGTAATATGGGTGTTTGTATTGAACTCGTAAATAACGAAATTGTGGATCTTTGACCACGGTTAAGTATTGTAGTAAACTCTGTTTGACTTCATTATGGTAGTTTTATAAACTTGAGACAACGAAACAAATTGTTCCTTGATTTGAGTTTTCATTCTTAATTATTCCTTTCAGATTGTTAGTTAGTGGATAACTTTATGACAATTTGAGTTTCTAATCAATGAAGTTCTTATATGAATAGTTATTTAGAACCTTGAGATTGTAACTGATTTGTTTATTGAGTAGACTGGTCTTGTTTTAATTGAGAATGTGAATAGATAATTGTTGTCATTTTCATGTTGCTGACTTTGTGAAGGTGATTTGTGTGTTACTATAAGGGGTTCTGGTGAGGAGAAAATTGAGGTCTCCCATGGAATGCCTAGTTGGTGGCTTCTGGATTTTGAGTGATTATTGTTGAATTAGAGATTGATTTTCTTTTGTGAATCCCTTTTTGAGGTGACACCATTGTTGATATGTGGATTGAATTTGTGTTTTAGAGTTGATTGATTTGTAGATGGGTTTGATGAAACTTTCTTTGTGTGGAATTTCTGAGTTAATCTCATATTTGAGAGAGATTTTATCCTTGTGTTGGAATTATTTGGGAAAAACTCTTGTTGCTTCATTTTACCCTCGTTTGTGGGTTGTCATTCTTTTTGGTTTCCAAAGGCTTGAGATGAATTGTCAGTTGATGTTCTCTCTTTATGTGCCCTTGATGTGGCAAGTGTTTTGGTTTCATGATTTTGAAAGGGTTGTATGGGAATTGTTGATACTTTGATTATGTATTTATAGCGAGATGGGTAATGCCTCACATGCTTCTCTGTTGTGATCTAATGTTCTTGTTATGTTGTACAACCCTTGGTTTTTTTTGGTTTGATGTTGTTGGGTCTCTAGGGAGAGTGGCTCCTCATGGGGGTCGGTGCCCCGTTTAAGGGGAAGGGCACAGGATAACCCACGAGTGAGTTAGTAATCAAGTGAAAACCTAATAATTAACTTAGGAGGATTGGGTAGTAATATCATTATAAGATTTAAAAATGGATGCCTCGTCTTCATTAGTGCTTCCGCAGACTAATGGAAGGCTGAGAAGGCCATGGTCGGCAAGGTCGTGACGTCGTCTTCACGAGAGGTTTATGGCTTCGCATGAGTCACCCTATGGACCGGTGCCTCCAGTTGGGAGGAAGGGCACATGATAGCCATAGATGGGACCAACGCCTCTAGTTGGGAGGAAGAGCACATGACAGCCCATGTAGGACTATGCGATGACACTCTCCCCTAGTTTCCCAGGTGTTTTACTTTATTGTGTTCCTCTGGAAGTATGTTATGGGAGTTGGTTTAGATTGTGGTTGAATGGACTTATATTGATTTATGGAGTATTGCCTTGATACATCTTTGGTGTACTTTGTGGTCTTGTATGATCTCATTGATATTTGACTTATGACCTTGTACTCTTATGGTACTGTGATATGATGTTATTGTATTGTTTAATTACAATTTGGAATTGTATTATATTTATTAATTCAGTTTGATTTGGAAGTGTTTCATGATCATCCTTTGGTTACTTGTTTACTGGTCATTGCTTTCATTTATGTGATGAGATTTATGACTTTAAGTTATTATGTTGACTTTTGGATGTTGTTGATTATGTCATTGTAATCCTTGAGTTTTATGATACTTTTGTATGATGTTGAGTCTTCTGGTTCCCTGTTTGGATGTTCTTGGTTGAGGTCTCTTTCTTGTCAGCTCCTTAGCACAGGTGGGTCTTCGGACCCACGGGTGGAACGTGCTAAGCACCCCATTGGGTCCCCAGTCAAGGATCGAGAGGTGCGGATTGGTGTTGTTGCGGTGTCTCCAGAGTTGTATTCGTCTTGGAGCTAGTTATGATATTATGTATTCATCTGTTCATTTGTATCATGTTATCTTGCTGTATGGTTTTCGTTCATGTTTGGAAACACTTTTGTATCATTGTACCTCTTGTGTGGATATTGGCCATGGCAGTTGTTTTTCAATGTGTTGAGTTAATCATGTATATGTTGTATTTATGTACATAGATGGTTTCTTATTAATGATTTCACCATGTAGGTGTTACATTTGTAAATTTTTACTTTGTTATGGATAATGTTGTTGGCTTCTATTCTTTATTGTTGTTGTATGGAATTAAGTTCGTAATGTCTCCTCGTGTACCCCAAGGGACGTAAGTGTAAGATAATTTGTTTAATTAAGTTTTACGACTTTTAATTTAATGTGCATCTCATGTATGTTTAGAATATTTTTTTTAAAAAAAATTATTATTCTATTGATGTCCTTTGGGGTTCGCATGACAGGGCGTTACAAACAACAGGTAATACCAGTAAATAAAAAAAAGAACACCAAGCAATTAAAATGAACAAAACCCCAAACCTCATATAAGAACCCTACAATAGATGTAACAAATATTTTTAGATTAAAATTTCTTAGGGTTTTGACATGAGCACACTAGAATTTTGCAAAATTCAAAAGTGTCGTCAGTGGCTCTTTCTGGAGACATCTGTTCCTTAGTGAACAGAGTGAGGATTCAGAATCCTCTGGGAGAGCATACCAAGTTCCTACTTCATTGAGAAATAGAGTCAAAAAGTCATCTATGCCCCCAACTACTTTGGTTTGACAGGTCAAACCACATATGATGGCCCAAGGCCACCAAAAACTATAGGTCTTCTCTTACCTGTCATAGACAAATTTTTCATCACACCTTATTGAATCTAATCTGAAGACATCGCTAGAACATGCCTGATTCAATATGATGGAATCTTTCAATAACTTAGCTAGTACAATATTATGAATAGATTCATAATTACCCTGCATCTAAAAATCAAGCATACCCTTAAAATATTGATTATAATGTGGCAATGACTCATAAATTTTGTCATTCAAAATATTGTAAAGTTGAAAACAACTTCTCTTGATGTTATGCTCATCACCACACTATAAAAAAATTTCATCAAGCTGATAAAACTAGCACTCATACTCTACCATATAGTTGGGATCATCAAGCTCAATCTGATTAATAGTTTTCATGTCAAAAGTAAAATGATTACAAGGACCAATTAAAATATTATGCATATTATGCAAACTATCTCCAAGTGTATGCAAAGAAATACACTCATATATAACTGGCACAACCTATTTTTGTGCCTCAACATGTTGGTGTAGAGATTCATCAAGAATGTCTATCCTATATTTATTTTTACTTACTCTAATATCTTCTGAACACATCATACTAACATCTTCATAATCTAAACCTTGTTCAAAAGTGAGTAATTCTAGTTCCAAAAGATAATATGATTTCTCTTTAAATCTAGCATCCATATCCACATGAGAAGACTCATAACTAGGCTCATTTAAATCAGGAAACATATACTTATCCAAATTTGTAATAAAAATTTCAAAAGATTTTCTACCAGATATACAATCTTCATGATTATCTATTGTTCTCAACTCATCAACACAAGTTTCTAAATTTGCATCACCCTACATACTTTCAAGCTCATCATACAATCCATCATGAAAATCAAATGGTTGTTTGTCATTGCCCAAATTATTACCATGGTCACTAGCTTTTTCATAATTGGAAGGAATATTAGATACCCATTTTTCATATCTTTTATAATAAATATTATTATCACTATCAAAATCAATATGAGCATTACACAATAACTGAGGGTTACTCATATGTGCATATTTCTGATATTCAATAGTTAACAAACTTGAAATTTGTTCACTATTCAATAGACCACAACCCTGGTCAATTCTTTCAGTCATTTCTTCCTCTTGTCCTCTAGTAGAAAAACATTCTTTACCAAGTTGCAAGTTAGGAAAAACTAGGATATTATTACTATCAAAATTTTGAAACTTCATAGACTGGGTTTCATCATTGATTTGACCATTTATATCTTTTTGAAAATAAAGAGAAACATTTTCACTATTAGGAGCATTAGTGTTAACACGGTAACACTCTTAACCTCTTCCTTTTCAAGGATACACTTGTCTACATTTAAAACTAAAAACATTTGATCATTTTCCTCTATATAGCTGTTGCTTTCATCAACATGTTTACCCACAACTAAAGACAGTAAAGTTTGCATATATTCATTCCTTATTTTTTCCATATTGTCTAAGCATGTGTAGGCCATTTGCATATTCAAAATTTCAAACTCTTTAAGTACTGCACTAGATCCATCCTCAAAAGCTTCAAAATATATATAAATGCAATCTAGTGTACTAGGTGTAGCACCACTCCATTTTTGCCTTTTGATCAGACAGTGTTTTTCTTTGTTATGCTTTGTTTCTGTTAATACTTTGACTATGGTACTTGGTTACTATTTGATCACAAACTGTAAAGCAATGCGAATGCTATATTTTGATGTGATGGTATTTTATTCTGATGTTATCATTATGGCATGCTTTGGATTAGCAAGTAGAAAATATTTGAATTAATGATGCTTTGTGCTTTTGATTATATTATTGATGTTAGATTCGTCAATTAGTAATACTGTATTAGTGAAGGGGATGGGATTGCACCACTCGCTTGTGAGTTCCCTACAATTCTAAGATTTCCTCTTCAGAGTGTGTTTTATTATGTTATATATATGCATATTCGATATACTCTTTGTTCACAGGTTGACAGGTACAGGACATCGACTCCACATGGTTTCACAAGTTTGAGCGTGTCCATTGGCCAACGGTATTCGATTGGGAGATAGTAGCTAGGTTTTTTGTGCCAAGTCATCACCCTAGTCATAGTGTGTCATCGGGTTTTAGTCGGGTTAAGTTGCTTCTATGTTGTTCATCTCTCCTTGATTTTATTTAATTGCAAGTTGGAAAAGGTAAATAAATGGCTCTATGTATTTAAGTTGTTTATTAAATAAATCTAGTTATAATGTTAGAAATGTTATTTAATTTATTAATTTATTTAATTTAATCAATAAAATAATATAATGTTGGATTAGATTTATTTTATTGATTAATTAAACTTATTTGTGGAGTAAATAAATTAAATGGTTCATGTGGTTTTGAAAAGTGCATGAAATTAAACGTGTTAAATTATTTTTGAAAATAAAATTTTAAAAGTTTTAAATGTTTTTTTTTTTTTTTAAAAGTATTAAAATCTTGTTGAAAAGAAATTTGGTTTTAAATTTTCAAAAAAACAAAATATCTCAAAATGCATGGAGGGAGAAATAACTATGGTGGATGGGATATTTTGGAGAAGTTGACTAAATTTGGGGAAAATTGAGGAGTGTGGAGATATTTCATTTTTGGAGAAAAAATATTGTTGTTAAAAGAAATGAAGGTTTTCTTGTTTTGGAGATGCATTTTTGATTTGGAGTGAAGTCTTTGGAGGAATTTTGGCAAATTGGAAATTGCAGCTCAACACCATATCTCTTCTTCTTCAAGCTTCAAACAGGTTCTTTACTGCTTTGTTATTTATAAATTTTGGATTTCAATTTTAAAAACTTGCTGTGAATTCTTGAAAAACTTTGTAGAAAAATGGAGAAATTCTCAAAAGAATACAATAGAAATTTTGGCAAATGAAATTTTAACAATAGAAAAATGGAAAGAAAACAAAAAGTAAATTAGAAACCTCTCAGTTTGGATTTGAAAATTATTCAAAAATTGAAATCAAGAAATTAGCTTTGAAAATTTATGTAGAAAAAAATTTGTCCTATTTGAGTGTTAAATGAAAATTTTGTGTATATATATGTATATATACATATGTTTTGTTTATATATACAAATTCTGTATGTTTTGTTTGGGAAATTTTTCCCTGTTTTTTCTTTAAAAAATAAATTATGTCAAAACATATTTTCTGGAAGTGACGAAACGTAGGGAATTTTTCTATTGTTTTTTTTTTAAAACTTAAGTTTTAAAAAAAAAAATTGGGAAGTTGGGGCCCCCACACCCGCCCCCATGGGAGGCGCTATGGAGGCAGTTGCGTTGCCTACACAGTTTACCCCAAAGGGGAGGCTGCATAGGCAGCTGCCCCAGCAGGGACCACGTCCCCTGTAGGCAGCAGGGGCTGCGTGGGGTTTCATTTTAAGTTTATTTATTTATTTATTTATATTTTATATTATATAAATTAATATATATATATATATATTATATAATATATATTATATAAAAATATATATGTATATATATATTTATATATAAATATATATATATATATTATATATATATTCGTATATTATATATTATATATATATTCGTATATTATATATATATATATATATATTATATACTTTAAATAATCGAGATATATTTATGAAATTGGAATTTAAATAGTTATTTTTTAAATATATATATATATATATATTTAAATATAAATGTATATAATTGTATATACATTAAATATATGATTATATTTGGTTAATTTATATTTAAATATAGTTTTTTTTTTTTAAGGTCATTTTATCATGGATGCAAATATTAATTTTATAAGAGAAGGAGGTTATTAGAAAATTGAATTTTTTTTAACATTAGTGTAATCAAGGAAGTTGAAAGAAAAGCAATTAGTTTAAGCTTCTTGTTTCAAATAATGTTAATTATTTTAATTGATTACATGCAATATGTCATTGCGTTGATTGGATTTAGGGAATCCTAAAGTAGGTTATTAAATTACCAAATTATCTTTTCGTTGTGTTATCTCTCTCCTTCTCGTTGTTGGGAAAATGGAATTATTTGTTCATGTTAAGTCTTCCAGATGGGGTTTTCATTTAATTGCATGAGTTTTTGTAATATGTTAGTAAACCTTTGGATGCCTTGGGTAGTGTGTCTAAATGTATCCAGTTAGATACCCAGTTATCACGAATGGGTTGTGTTGACTTTATGTCGTGGATAGGGATTAAATATTATTATGTCGCACTTGTGTACCCTTAGGTGTGGAGTTATTCCATGTGTTGTCTTAGAGGAGAGGCTTGCAATGAGGGCCAACACACAAAGTGGTGCCAGGGTAACTCATTGTAAGTTAGTTAATTCAGTGATAACGTAATTAAACTGATTAGAGGAATCGGTAGTATCAAACACTTAATAAGATTAATTTTTCCTCGCTCATGGACGTAAGGGCTTGTATAGACTTGGGATGGGAT
The DNA here is from genome assembly GCA_007258455.2 of Sequoia sempervirens. Classification (NCBI taxonomy): domain Eukaryota; kingdom Viridiplantae; phylum Streptophyta; class Pinopsida; order Cupressales; family Cupressaceae; genus Sequoia; species Sequoia sempervirens. The sequence continues at coordinate 194,288,114 of VDFB02105785.1, read as the reverse complement.
GAGAAGGCCTAGAATGCCAAGATCGTTACCTTTTCTTTACGAGAGATAACTGACTCCGCATTGGTTTGCATGAGGGGTCGGGAGTCGTTAGAGGTTTCCAGGATATCCTGAGATGGGGGCCGGGACCTAGGAAGACTTACTAGGATATCCCATGTAACATTGTAATGAAACTTCTCCTAAGTCAGCAGTATGTTTGTATCACTGATGCAATTGATTATTTAACTCTGGAAGCATTGTAACCTTTGTGTTAAGTGATGTTGTATTTGTATTTGATTCAGTTCAGTTATGTATTAGCCGGTGTCTAGAGGTAGATGGTCTTGTCTAGGAATCCTTGTTACTATCTCCTAGCAAGGGGGGTGAGCCCCTGGGTATCACTTGGTTGGGTGGAATGTGCACCTTACTCTACTTGGTTTGCTTCTTGTTTGTGTGGACGAGATTTCTAGTTGGAGAGCTCGTGGGATCCAGTTTCATTTCATGCTTTATTTATTTTGGTTGAATCTTGTAATTTATTACCCCTCATTTGTTATCGAGGTGGAAGATATATTATGTAACCATGCTTATTGGATTTACCTCATTCATGGAATGATAGTTGTAATCTTATTGTTAAATGATTGTTATTTGAAATCATGTGGTATCTCTTATTCTTTGATGTAATTTATCATGTATGGAATGTATGTGTTTCTTAATTCGTTAAGTAATTAAATGCTATGGTTTCAATTCATGTTTCTTGTTTGGGTTTTAAAGTAACCTCAGTCTCGTAAGCTTAGAGGTTGTTGGAAATGGGTAGTGAACTTTCATTTTATTTGTACTTAAACAAAAAAAAAAATGTGTGTTTGAGTAGTTAATTGCAACTTGCTCTAGGGTTGTGTGGTGGGGTGTTACACTAGGTCTGAAACTTTCAGGGATTAGTGTAAGAGAAACAAAAAACTTGTGACTAAAAGAAATACTTGATTCTTCACCTTGTTTCTTAAGCTATTTTAAATTTGTGACAAGATCAGAAGGTTCTTTTGCAAATTCTTCTCTATAAGCATCCACTAGTTTATCCTAGCAGGAAAAGGACTTCTCAAGAAAACCCAAGTTCCAATCCCTAGCTCTAGTTTCAAGAGATCTGACAAAAAATCTCATCCATATATCCTGATCTCTAAATGAATGTTTCACCATGAAATTATAGAAACTTTGGACATGTGCATCTCCTTCACACACATTGCATCCATCAAACGTAGGCATTTGCTTATAAACTTGAGATGGCATACTTTTAACCTTATAATCAATCCATGACAGGTCTAATTGGTCCTATAATGGGTGAAAGGAATTGACAAAAGGTGTAGTAACTTGGCTAGCTGATCTAGTATGATTATCTCTCAACTAGGCTTGTATAGCCATTAGGTTCATTTTGTTTAATTCTTGAATTCCCCTTTTGAATACAACTTTCCATTCCAACCTAATCCTAGACTTGTTCACAATTAGGTTCCTGTACTTTGGGTTTCCAACTATCTAAGGATTTTTAGACTTATGAAGCCTTTTGACAATATGCATCCAAGTCTCTAGTGGCATGGTTATTTATCTTTTATAATCCATTGATACCTGCAAATTTTATTTTAACTAATGGTGCACAATCATAACCATGAAAAATTGAAGAATAACTATAAATAGATAGTAATCCTTTTGATATACTACTTCATTATAACCATCCATATTTGCTATTTTGTGAATAAAACTTTAAGTGGAACAACAATTGCAATCCATATGACAAGTTTAGTAAATGAAAATATGCAGAGAACTATGTACCTTCACACCTCAAGTTACTGCAGCTTTGAAGAGAGATTTTTTAGATTGCAACAACGAACAACAACCCTTTATCTGTAGAAATTGTCTGCGCAGAGTTGCCACCTCTTCAACAAGAGGAAAACCTTTGAAGCAAGGATATCTTTATCTAATTTCTTCTAGTAGATTCACCTTAGGGCTATAACAAATCAATTTTCAGATTTAGAACTTCTTTAACACTTGAACCAGATGTTCATTTTGTCTTGACTCTTTTTAAATGGTCTTCAACATATTTTTATCAAGGATACAAAGGTGTCCCCAGTGGAGTCACCATTTTTCTTGGTTATTTTATTACAATCAAACTTAATCTCAGTCCTAACTTATGAGCTTTCCATGAACCAATTATTAGCTAGGTTGAGGATTGACCAACACTTAAGTAGAGTAATTACTACTTTACTTCTTCTCTTCAGGCTCTATGAGACACAGGGAGGGTAATCAAATATATACTCATAATATATCATGCTTGGTCAAGAGTATTCCTTCACATAGATGCACAATTATGTGAAAATCACCTTATTAAAAGCTCAACAAACGTTAGATAAAAGTGTTACTTATTTTCAAGGATTGCTCCATCATACTTAGAGTTGGGACATTTAAAGTATTTTGAATCATTCTTCATCTTAAATCCTAGGCCCAATTCAATACTAGCTCAATTGACCATAAGATAAACTAACAAGATACTCATTGCTTTATATAAGGAAAAAAATGAATTACAATTGGTAATCAATCGATAATAAAATTTTGATTGAAGCTTAGATATTAGTAGACCACTAGATTGTGACTTTGTAACATCTAACTCAATATGTCTACAAAATATCACTTCCTTACTAAATCCTATATGCTTTTCTCACAAACCAATGAGCTCGTTTCAACATTTAATCAATTCATTGACTGAAGCATAAAACAAATTCATACATTTTGTGCAAATGATAAAAGACAAATGAAGCTATTATTAACAATCTTCATTCATAACTTGGAAGAAAATACATAGGAGAGCAATATTCTAAACCTAAAATTTTTATTCATTTTTGGTATTTCATTGTAAAACATATTTAAGATTCATACACAGTATAACTTTCATCTTAGACTTGCTTCTAATATATCTACTAGAGCATCTATTTACATTCTATTCTACTATTACAACTTAGTATCTATTGTGACCATGCCTAGACTCATAATTCTGAACTCTCTCTTTTTCAGCCATGAAATCCCCTTTATATAAATAGGGAAGCTACAAGCACCGGATTGAATTACAATTTTATTTTCATTTGAGTTCATTTCAAAAACATAATTCTAACTAACTCCTCAAAGGACTCCCTAGGAAGTTTCATATCTAATCATTTTAAAATAGGGAAGGAAAAAAACATGTGCAAGATATTAGCAATCATTGTCACAACATTCGTTGTTTGGAACAAAAAGGATTCAGTTCATATTATCTTAAGGACCATCCACATTAACATGAGAAAAAAAAAAGACAAACCACATACATATGAGAACAACTACTTATTATGCAATGACCATGGTATTACCAAAAAAAAAAAAAGGTGGTGACCCTATTTAGAATCGTCAGCATCTGAAAATGCCCGACTACTCCTTGTCCTCAATGCAATTGGAGGTATCACCAATATGTCATCATCAAAACTCCCATATGGCACTAGGGAATGTAGGTATTGGCCATAGTCTGAGTCGGTATCGACTTTAGCATATGAAGGTGAGTCTGAAAGTATGATAGGAGAGTTGTGATTACCTAGGCAGGCCCTATGACTCTTCTCCTTCTTTCTAGCCTTCTTCACTAGCAGTTCCAATTCCTTTCCTTTGTATTCGACCACCACACATGGAAGGGTCCTATTCCTCAAGCGGTATGTTTATGTCCCCTAGCCCTCTTTTTCCCTTTTGAAATCTCAGGAGAAGCTATGGCTTCTTGCTCAGCTATGTCTTCACGACATTCAAACATGCTTAGCCCACTAGACCTCCTAACAGGTGGAAATGACGCACCAACTTTTCCCATTTTCTCTAGAGCTATCAAAGAGATAATTAAAAATGCTCTAGACTTAAGACCCACAAAAGAAGCAGCCCAATCCCAAAAATTGTAGATAATTCTAGCAATAGAAATCCTAAATATACAAGAGAACCTAATCTCATACCAATTTTCTCAAGATGAAAACACTGAAACTTTTCTTAGGAAACCTCAATCACCTCTACTACACACACCTTATTTCTTCTACAAACTGAAAAGATAGTGTGAATAAAACAACGATCAACCTGCATTAAATAGAAAATTCGAGCATGCAAAATTGATGATTTAGAATTCCTTACATAAGCAAAATGGGTAACTATTTAGTTTAGCTCTGCATCTAAACCGTTCATCTTAGAGAAATTAAAACTTTATCTAAGGTGGCCATGAGCATTATTTTTTGACCATTATCAATTTTCCCCTAAAATGGCGAGTCTATTTCAAATGTTGTCACATTCCACTTTTAACCTTGATTAATCATAGTTGATTTGACAATTAGCATGTATCGCCAACCCAATTCATGCTTCTCATTAATATCGGCAAAGTACATAAGACTAGTTTCTTGGAGAGAAACTTTTTCTATACACTTCATCATTTATTTTCCCCAAGATTTAGGGTACAATTTAGTGATGGGTCTATTCATGCAATTATTTTTAGTCCACCAAATCATCTTATTTTAAGAATTTATCAATGGTTCTCCAATTTTCCTGCAGCTTCCCTTTTTTATTTGTGTGAAATCCCTAGGATCATGCCACGTTCCCTTTTTCATTTATGGTCATCGCTCGTCACCGATCTACTTTATCTTCATGGCTCCATTAGCGATGTAAATATCCTAGTGATGATCTCTAGCCCCTAGTTCTATGGCATGACCCCTTGGTCACATTTATCCCTCCCTCACCCATCATTAATTTTTTACCTTTCCCTTAAAACTCAATCTGCAATAAGAGATGTTGTGTTAGCTCCAAATTTGGACATTTACAACCTGCAAACATCACAAAAACATCGCTCGTATGATCATATCACATTAGCGAGAAATAAAAAACTTTTAAAGTCTGTCATTTCTTATCACTAATTCTAACCCCAAGTTCTAAATCAAATCCACAATGAGCAATGAGCTTACGACATAAGGCCTTTGTTCATATCTAACTCTCCTCATATATTTTGCAAGAAATTAGCAATGAAAATATTTTACAACCTTTGCAACGTCCATCATGTATCGCTAATGTGAGACTTTATATTCAAAACATATCTACGATCAGGCGATATACATGAAATTTCATCACATCTCTCATCACTCGTCATTGTTCCCATTTTATATTTTCATGGCCATCCACGATAAGCAAAAAAAACATAAAGTCAGAAGCATTTCTCATCGCTATTACAATGTTCAAGGCTCAAAAGTCATTAGCAATGAGCCATATCAAAGGGAAAACATCAATCCATAACTCATCGCTAATTCAAAGTATGAATCAATGAATAAATCAATGATGAGCGATACAACTTTGAAGGCCATTAGGACATAAGTGGGAACTTTCTAAGCACATGCTCATTAGTTTTTTTAAGAAAGGGTATTTCCCTAGAAAAACATGAGAATAGTAGGTTGAAGACTTATGAATCATGCAATACAATGGATGTAGAACTTTAGGCGATTCAAACCTAGACACAAGAAAGGTCAATCACGTGATGATATTTTATGTGTGTGAAAAGATTCTTTGTGACTGACAACAGGTAATACGAGTAAACAACAGAAAAGAACACCAAGCAATTAAAAAGAACAAAATCCCAAACCTCATATAAGAACCCTACTATGAGCACCATAAATCTGCACACAGCCTAAAACCTTCATACTCATTAGTAATGGGTTAGTTCATGCAAATACAAACTTACAAATACTCCTATCAAATAATGCATTATGCTTCATAAAAAAAAATGAAATAACAACATAAACCAAAAAAGCTTAGAGAAACACAAATGCACACCTATTCCATAGTGGATTTGTGTGACTTTGTTGTGAAAAGTGACCATTTACCAATGCTTGAGAAGCTCAAATAATGAAGATGCAATGCTATAACAATGAAGTGGACAAAATTAGCTCTCAATATGAAGAGAGTAACTTTGCATGGAGATTGTGGATGATGAGAATGAATGATAGCCTCTCCATTTATAGAAGATTTTGATTAGAGAAGAGGAAAAAGGGATGAATGTGGTTCAAAAACTCAACCAAGAGCAAGAGACCACTTGTCACCATGTCAATGGGCCAAGGATATGCAAGTTTTGATGAATGTGCCCATAAATGCATAAATTTGAAATTTGAAAATGTTGAAATGACAAGGTGGAGGGAGAGTCAAATGGAGTAATGGCCACTTGGCTCAATGCAAAAGGACTATAAGCTGACATAAATGCCTTGTTGGAAGGACTCATCCCACTTGGATTTGAATTCAAATTTGAGGGAATATTCTCTAAAGGTGCCTTGTTGAGGGAAAATAAAGATTTAATAATAAAGATTGGATGTCAGGCCAGAATTTTGATGTTTCAAAAGTCGTTGAAATTCTGACGCAATAATAGTGACGAACAGTCATCAAAATTCCGACGGACGGTCGTCAAAAAATGGGTCAAAATCTACAAGTGAGTGATTAAGTTTTGATTAAACAAAGATTTGATTTATTTAATCAAAGAGGATGATGTTAGTACTAAAGATGAATTTATTTAATTTAAATGAAGGACTTTAGAGATTGAATTTAATGAACTTGATTTATTTGATGAATGGATGAATATGAATTAGTTAAATGAATGATGCTAATTTTGCATGTCTACATTTTCCCCCTCTTTGAAGCAATGTACTTACTGCGTTGTTTCAAAGAAAAAACTTATTGCGATCAAAATTCAAAAAAATTCTGATTTTTTCAAATTCCCCAGCAGAAAGAAGTGCACTAGAACATTTCCCCCTCAATAGATCGAGCGAAAAGACTCGATTTGAGGGTCGATCCCGTGATAAAATGGTTCAAGATGGACATATGGATGGTTATGATGATGATGCAAATGAGATGGTTTTAAGATGCTTAGAATAACTAATCTATATTATCCTAAACAACTTAAATGATGATATGATCTGATGATGCCTATATGATTATGCAATGGATGTTTGATGCAAATGTATGGTTTTATGAGATGCTTAGACTTACAGATCTATATTATAATGATGAACATGCATGTGAGATGATTGGTGTTTCTTATATGATATGATATGATATGTAATATGCTGATAGTTTGTGGATGCAAGATGGATGCATTGATGATGACGATTACCTGATCATGATGATGTTAGCGCGGAAAGGAGATGGAAGAAAACAAGATATTCCAACAAGACACAATTCGATGATGATGAAAGATGGATGATTCCTTTATCAAGAATTGGGACTTTAAAATGGCCATTTACCTTATGTTTGATAACACGCATAAGCATGATGCATCAAGGTATAAAGAACTAGGATGGCATTGCACTTAGTGTGATGGACTTTGACTCAGCAATCAGATAGGAATACTTCTCTTCACACTTGACATACAACACCTTATTTAAAATGTAGTTCAAATATTTCAAACATCTTGTACCAAAACATAGAAAGGGAAGCCTTCTTATGTGGTCAACAAGATACCTAAAACATCCTCCCTATTCCCAAATAAAATGCACATGATTGAGGTTATATTACAAGAACATCCAACAAGTGCAGTAGATAAAAAGATAATGATCATTGCCCCATTCCTATCTCTCTAAATCCCTTTGTTTGGACATCATCGAGAGGTTATTGGAATGAATGCAAAGATATAAGTCAAAAGACAACGATAAAGGAAACAAACAAACTAATGTTCTTCAATACCCCTAACCAAAAGGAAATGTGTTTTTAAAGGATAAGAACCGAAACTATTGCCAAAAGATACATCCTAAGACATGTTAGTGGATGGTGGCACATTGTTTCATTTATCCAAAGTGTTCTTTCCGATAAATAATTCTAGGAAGGATACATCCTAGGACATGATGTTATCAAATGATTGATTTGGGACTGATTGGATTATAGGCTATTGACACAAAGAGTTGACCAACTTATGTATTGACCTAGACTTGAGACTTTGACAATTGAGTTTTCACTTTTAACCTGTTAGACTAGTTTCTGATTGTTTCACCAAAGGTTGGGTATGATGATTGATTCATTACGAGTGATGTTTATTGTGGGTGAAAGCAAGGTGTGACAGATGGATTTTTCAAATATTTGGATGTTTTTGATATTTTTGAAATGTTTTGAGGTTGTTTTTTGGTATTTTCAAGATTCTGCAAATGTTTTGATTTTTTGAATTTTCCAATGTTTTAGGGTTTTCTGATATTTTGACCAAGAGACTATCCTAAAGACATATCCTAGGGGCCTCGAGGGCTAATCAATATATTAGCCTTGCCTACGATATACACACAGAGACCACGTAGTTTGACTGACACAAACTCAATTATTAATGAGACATGAAAAAATGGATTGCCTGTTTATTATGACAAACTCCTAAAGGACAAACCTAAGTGTCTTGGGGGATGATCAAAGATTAACCTTGCCTATGTTCAAGGCTCAGAAACCCATAGTTCGACAAGATGACTCTATTTTTGACTTTTTAACCGACTTTTTGACTTATCTTTGGGATTTTGAAATGTTTCAAATTTTTTTGGATTTTTCTTGGTTTTTATGACTATTTTTGGATTTTCTAATTTTGTGAATGTTTTTGGATTTTCTGATTTAAGGACTTCAAAAATATACATGAATCCAATCCGATGAAAACATGCCCCTAGTGTGATGTAATAGACTACTCCAAGAAAGGCAAGACAAACTGACCTTGGGAATGGGCCAAGTAGTACTATGAGGGATCCTAACACAAACACAAGACCAAGTTATGATGCAGATGCGGATGGGTGATGGATAAAGATATGAAATGTGATGGATGATGCATAACAAGTTGTGAAGATCTTGGTTGATGGAAAGTGCTTATTTACACAAGGCGCATGTTTGCCAGGTTTTCACCAAGATACTTTCCTAAAGCACCACCAAAGTGGTTTTCACTAGAGGATAATTTTTTCTCTTTACTTTTTTTAATCCTTTTTCTAATTTTTTTTTATTCTTTACTTTTTGATTTTTTTTGTTGTTACCAAAATGCCTGTTTGCCAGGTTTTCATCAAGGTAACCATTTTTTTAGGACATTTTCTGATTTTTTGATTCTATACCTTACAAGATTTAGGCATAAAACTTTTTGAGATGAGAGTTGTTCATGGGCTCCTACAGAGGTTCCCCTTTGGGTGTTGATAACTGATATGCCCTTACTTATAGCTCCTTGTGATAACAAATGGTCCCAACCAGTTGGGTTCAAATTTTCCTTTGTTGTTTTGATTTGGGATGTTCTTCTGATTTTATTTTAGTACCAGTTCTCTAACTTGAAAGGTATTTCTTTTCATTTTCTTGTTATAGCTCCTCTTGAGTCTATTTTGATAGACTTGCAAATGGTTCAATGCTTCTATATGTTGCTCATCCAATAGCTCCAGCTCATTCAGTCTTGATACTCAGTATTCTTCATCCATGATGAGGTTTTGTAGTGATATTCTTAGTGATGGGAGCTTGATCTCAATGGGTAGTATTGTTTCTGATCCATAGACCAGGGAGAAGGGAGGGGTATCAGCGGGTGTGCGGATGCTTGTTCGATAGGCCCAAAGGGCGGGATTTAGCTGCAGATGCCAGTCATGACCTGCATCATTGACTATTTTCTTGAGGATTTTCAAAATGGTTTTATTGGTGGCTTCTTCTTGGCCATTTCCTTAGGGATACTATATGGAGTGGAAAAATGATGTTGGATTTTGAATTTTTTGCAAAGGTCACAAAACCTCCTAATTCTTGAAAGGTCTCCCATTATCTAAGATAATAGCTTGGGGAACACTATATCAGCATATTAAATAGTTCAAGATGAAATTTGATATCTGCTTTCCAGTGATGTATGTCATGGGGATGGCTTCCACCCACTTGGTAAAGTACTCAATGGTGGTTATGATGAACTTGTGCCCATTAGATGAAGTGGAAGTGATTTTTCCAATGAGATTGAGTCCCCACTACGAAAAGGGCCATGGTGTGATGATGGGATGAAGTTCTTGAGCTGGAGCATGGATGAGGTCCCCATGCTATTGACATTGTAGAAACCTTTTAATGTAGTCATGTTCTTCTCTTTCCATTGTAGGCCAATAATACCCCATCCTCAGTAATTTATTGGCTAGGGTCATTCCACTCGAGTGTGAACCACAGATGTCGTTATGCACCTCAATTAAAGCGGTCAATGCCTCCTCAAAATTTAAATAACATAATAGGGTTCCCTCTATGCTCCTATGGTAAAGGGTGTTTCCTAGGATGACAAGCCAAGATGTTTTCTTGAAAAAGGTTATTTTCAAGGTTGAGGGTAAGTCAGCAGGTAGGACACCTATTCGTAGGTAGGTATAAATGTCATGGTACCAGGGATTAGTGGGACCAACGATTTCACACACAAATCTGGTACCTCAAATCTAGGCACGAGAAGCTGCTCTACCAAGAATTCATGTTTTGGGACATTGCAAGGGATTTCCAGTAGAGACCCAATCATTTCCATGGCATTTGTTGCTTTGTTGTTTGCTCTAGGAATATGCTCAAATGTGATATCAATGAATGATTCTTTAAGGCTCTCTACCAACTTTTTGTATGGAGTTAGTTTATCATCCTTTGTCTGATATTCACCATTCACTTGATTTATTATCAGGTGAGAGTCTCTATATACTCTAAGGGCCATGATATGCCACTACACTGCTATTCTGAGACCTATGGTTAAAGCCTCATATTTTGCAATGTTATTAGTGCAGGGGAATGCCAATTCATAGGTCCTTGGTATGCAGTCCCCCTGTGGGGTGATGAAAAAAAAACCAGCTCCTAATCCATGTTGCATGTATGAGCCATCAAAGTAGATTTTCCAATGGCTGGTTGTGCTGAGATGTAAGATGAACTTGTCTGGGAACTCTAAGATTAGTGGGTTCTCTGAATACATGTGTGCTTCTGCAAGTTGGTTTGCGATTACCTGACCTTTGATTGCTTTTCGTTCCACATACTCTATGTTGTATTCAAAAAGAATCATGACCAATTTAGCCATCCTTTCGGTGAGCATTTCCTTTGATAGTAAGTACTTGAGGGGATCAATTTTGGCAATGAGTTTGACTTTGTTTGCTAACATGCAATGTCTAAAATTTTGTGAAGCAAACATTACTACTAGACATGCTTTCTCAATGAATGAGTAGTTTAACTCATGCCCAACCATTGTGTGGATGATGTAATATATGGCCCTTTCTATCCCATTTTCATCATACTGAGTTAGAAGAGCACCAAGGGCTGCTGTTGTTGCTGACACATAGAGAATTAATGGCTTTCTTGGGATTGGTGGCATGAGGACCAGCGGTGTAAGTAGATATTCTTTGATCTTATTGAAGGCTTCCTCACACTTGTCATCCCACTTGTACACTACTCCCTTGCGAAGTAGGTAAGAATAAGGGATTTGTTTATCGACCAGTTGTGTTATGAATCTTCGGATGGACTAAAGCCTACCTTGGAGGCCTCTCAATTGTTTCAATATTTTGGGTGCCTCCATCTCAAGGATTGCTTTTACCTTGGCATGGTCTACCTCAATAACTCTCATTGACACTATGTATCCGGGTATGTGCAGAATCATCATGGAAAAAATAGGCCCTTAAGTGGCAAAAAAAATAGAAAAATCAGAGTTAGGCAACTTGATGTAAAAATTTGAATAAGTTATCTATATTATTTAAAAAATATGTACCAATAAAATCTGTAACAAATTGAATGTAGTTTCTAAACTACTAAGTTTGTTTAAAAAAATATATCTATTTGGTGAAAATTTGAAATTTCAATGCAGTGGTACTTAAATTTGACAAAAAAAATAAGAAGTAGGTGTCTGTCTGACCACCCTAACCATAATAAAATGATAATATTTTATTATAATAATTTATATATAAGTAGAAGACTTATGCCCCGATGTGATGCATATTTTTTTGTAATTTTTTTCCAAGTAAATAATTAATTATGAATTTTTTATTACAACTTATTGAAAAATATAAAACTTGTATGTTTGACCACCTTAACTTGGTCAAAACTTCATTAAATTCTTTTTTTTCTTTTTTTAATCCTATAGCATGCAAAGCATAGAATGTGACACACGTCTTGGATTCAAAAAATGTGATACCATTTGAAAGCTATAGATATTTTTCAATCAGCCTATCAATCAGGACTTTAGTCATAATTTGAATAGAAATTGAACAATAATTACTTATTAAATTAAAAGTAAAGAATAATTTATATCAGTGGAAATTTGAGAATCCCCATTAAAAACCCTTTTCGTTTCATCAATTTTGGGTAAGAAAATAGTCGCCAGCCACATACCCATCATATTGCCACTTTTTGGCCCATCATGATCCTGCACATACCCATCCTAGCAACTTTCTCAATTGTAAGTCAAAGATGGACATCTTTGGATTTAATTAGACCTTGTATTCCTCCAGCTTGTCAAAAATAATGCCCAAGGTTGTTATGTGATCCTTCCTCTTTCTAGATTTGGCTAGTAAGTCTCCCATGGACAAGTGAAGGTTAGTTTGTGTTGGTCTTCTTTAGCAATCACTATCTAGTTGTATCCTGAGAAACCATCCATCAAGGAAATTATTTCATGTCCCATCGTCATGTCCATAATCATATCAATGTTGGGCAATGAGAAATCATCTTTTGTACATGCTTTGTTTAAGTCCCTGAAGTTTGTACAAATTCAAATGCCCCCATCAGGTTTTGAGACAGGAACCAGGTTTAACACCCATTTTGGATAGTCAATTGGTTGAATGAATCATGTGTCCAATAGCTTCTTTAATTCCATTTTGACTAGCAGGGTGATCTAAGGGTGCATTTTCCTGAGATTTTGTGTAACAGGCTTTGCTTCAGAGTATACTACTAGGAGATGAACTACAATTTTTGGATCAAGCCCTGACATGTTTGCATAGCTCCATGCAAAATTAACTTTTCTTTCTCTCAAGAAGGTTGTGAGGAGCTCTTGTTCCTCTAATAGTAATGACTCCGCATAGAATGTGATGTGCGGGGTCTCCTCTGTTCCTAGATTAACTGGATTGTATTTTTTTGCTAGGACCACTGATTTTTCATGATGAAGAACTCTAAAAGGAAGGTTGAATCCCCCATCCTCGGGTGCCTCAAAGATGTTTTCATCGTTGGATGTGTCCTTTCTTTTTACTTTTTTTGGATCGGAGAGTTCCATAGTGTAGTTTTCACTCAAGGACCTAGAGATTATTCTCAATTTTTCACTTTTGCAACTAAGGGATTCAATCATTTCCCCATAGTATGCATGTGTATCTAGCTCAATGATGAATCCTTCTTTATGATCCCCACATGGAATATTATCCTACAGTCCCATGAATTTGGAGAGTGCTTCATAATTTTTGAATGTGTCAAGAATTGGCGGTCCTTATTGGTCATATTCGATGAGTTGGGAGTAAACTAAGCGGATTTCATGGTTTTGGTTTTCAGATTCATAAGATAGGGTGCTAATCATGAGAAGGGTGGTATCCTCGAAGAGTGTAGGTGGGTTGTTTATGGGATCCTCATCATCACTACTACTACAAATGTCAGTTATGTCAAATGTGAAGTTGTCTAAGGGCGGACCAGTGGATACGGGTAAGCGAAGTTTGGTTGTTGATTTCTAAGGAGGATTATTGACCTTTCTAACTGGAGGACTTCGGCCACGTATGGTTATACTCGGAAGGGTACATCTAAGGCCAAGATTTCTCATTCGTGTCTCCAGAATGATGTGTATTAGAAGCTTGTTTCAATTTTATCCCAATTTCTAGTTTATGTCATAGCCCATTGTGAGCATCATTTGCAAACCTTTGCTACTGTCATCCAATTGTAGATCAGCTACCAGTCTATTGTCCTGGTATAGGAGATGGGATGGGTCCTCCTCTATGACTTCTCATTCAAGATCTCCCTAACTTCTAAAGTTGGAATATCCTTCATTGGGTTTTTGGGATGTGGAGACTTCATTAGATTGCAGACATCCTCATGATCTAGGAGATTGTGGTAACTCTCCTACCACAAAAGCATTATTGGGAATAATATAGTTTCTACAAGCATTATCCTAGATGATGACTTTGATATCAAAGACGGTGGGGATGGCGGGAGTGGTGGGTGTCTCTATCACATAAGTGGAAGCAAGAGTGGTTGGATCAATGTATGGTGTTGATGGTCCTTCATCATTTTTAGGTACTTGAGGGATTTTGTAGTATTTTGTCTCTAGGTTCTTGCAGTAGGATAATGGTTCAGGATCTCCATGGATGGTGACCTCTTGTCCTTCATATGTGAATTTGACACATTAATGGAAGGTTGATGCTACTACTTGCATTGCATAGATCCACAGACATCCCAGGACAATATTATAAGGCAAGTCGAGGTCCAAGACCTGACAGGTGGTTTCCATGATAGTTGGCCCTACTTGAATAAGGAGTTGAATTGTGCCTTGGGACACTCTTTCTTGATCATCATATGCTCTGATTGTAATACCTTTACCTTTGTCGATGAAATCCTCTAAGATTTTAAGGTTCTTAATGAGCTTGAGGGAACAAATATTCAAGCCTTCACCTCCATCCACCAAGACTTGCTTGACTTTATTTTTATGTACGAGGACATCTAAATGGAGAGCGTGGTTGAGAGATGGTTGAGTGGGAAAGTCCTGGTCAGAGAATGTAACGAGACTTAGAGTGATGATGTTTCTGACCATAGCTTGGAATTGTTTCGCATCAAAATCTGCGAGGATGGTGGATGAGGCCAATGCTTCTTGAAGGATGTTTTTGTGGACAGATGAAATTTTTAGCAACTCCATGATGGAGATTTGTGCTAGGGTTCTTTTCAACTGATCAAGTACATTGTAACCACTAGGAACAGACCTTGGGGTGGATGCGGGTGCTCCGTTTGGCTGAGATGACCCTGCAATGGTAATTTTGTTGCCTCTTGTGGTGACTCCACAATCGACATGGGTTCCTTTGATGGTGATGGTAGCACAATAGTCATTCAGGGATGTGACGACATGGTCGCACACATGATTCATGTTCTTGAAGGTACCTTTCCCCTTATTAGTATTATTGTTCCCTTTATTGTTGTGATTAGGCATTGGATTCATGTATATTTTGAGGTTCTGGTTTCCTGTTCGTTGTTCCACATTTATGATTCTCTGATCAATGAGGTCTTAGACTAGGTTCTTTAATCTCATGCAATTGTTAGTGGTGTGCCCTTTGATTTTGTGGAAGTCATAGAGCTAATTTTCATTGTACCAAGGAGGCTTCACATCTGGTTCCTAGTAATTCTCATAGGTGGGAGCCTTGATGAGGTTTTCATTTATTAGTTTCCTCGTGATGACCTCAAGTGGCTCCCCAAGGGCAGTGTACTTCCACTTGGTAGAATTCTTGTTTCACTAGGGCAGTCCCCTTTGATCGTTGACATTGTTGATCATTTGATTCTTTGGCTGTTGTGTTGTTGTGTTAGTTTGATGATTCTTTTGATGATGATTTTAGATTTGTTGTTATGGTGTAGGTTGTTTTATCAAGCTACACTAATGAAAACTTTGGCATCAACCACACCATCATTGGTAATATTTTTGTTTCTTTCCCATGTGCAAGGTTTTTCATTATAGTTTGAAGATGGGCAGCTGCTTTGTTGATCATGATATGTTTTTGTCATTGTTTGTGTAGCCAGGCTCATTCAATGTTGAGCACCTTAGAGATCAACTGATCACATGTGGTGATCCCTTAGACTTTGAGATGGAAAGCTAAGGTGCCATTGAGGTTGGATCTATGATAATTCCCACTTGTTGTTCTTCTGACATGGCCCATTTTCTCCTATTGGCTTTGGATCGCCATCATTGTAGGAATGAAGCAAATGATTCGGTCTTACCTTGTTTCAAAGCTTATAGTTCCTCTAGACTAACATCCATTCTAATATTGAATGCATCTTTTTTAATGAATGCATCTACTATTTCCTGGAACGTCTTGATGCTAGGAGGAAGGCGAGAGAACCATTCCATGACATGGCTAGCCAAACTTCTAGGAAATAGTTGCATTAGATAGGTATCATCATATGCGACTTCCATGCAATGAACCTGGAATTCCCTGATGTGATCTTTAGTGTTTCCCATCCCACGATATTTGTCAAATTTTGGGATCTCAAATCCCTTCAGGAATGGTTTCATTACAAGGTTCCTATATCAAATGGATAAGGACACAAGTTGCTGGATGTTTTCGTGGTTCTCCCTGACTAAAAATCGAGTACTTGTTGCTATAGCAACTTAATTTGTGTTGTTACATCATTTTGGGGATCAGGGGGTGGAATGAAAGTGTTTTGAGGTGGTTCAATTGTTGGTGGGATGGGTGGATTGGTTGGTATGTTGATGGATGATGTTTGCATATTCTATTGAGCCAAGTATGCTTGCAATTGTTGTTGTACCAACAACACTTTTTGTTGGTCTTGTTGCTATTGTGCTATTAAGGCATGTTGTTGAGCTTGTTGTTGTTGTTGAGCCAACAACACCTATTTTTAAGCTACTAATTAGGCTACTTCCTATTGTTCTTGATATTGCTTCAGCATTTGCTGATATGTTTGTTGTTGCACTGCTTGTTGTTGTGCAATATACTGCATTTGTACTTATGATTATTGTGCTTGATATTGGGCTTTGGATTGAGTGTGCACTTGAGCTTGGGCCTAAGCTTAAGCCTAAGCTTGAGTTTGAGCTTGAATTTGTGCAGATTGCTGTTGTTACAATAATATTTGGGATTGAGTAGTATGTTGTGCTTGTTGCACTTGTTGTGCTTGTAATTCAGCTTGGGCAACTTGAGTAACTTGCATGGCTGGAGTGGCTTGCTTAGTAGCTAGTTGCACGGCTTGTTGTTTTTTTACTTGTTGGAGTGTCTTTTGATAGAGAGCTTGCTGAGCTCCTTGCAATGCAATACTGTATTGGTTTCACGTGTTCAAGTTTGGTGGAGGTGGATTTGGAATGGTTCTTGTTGTGGTGATGAGAGGCACCATCGTATTGATGTTTGGGATTTGAGTGGTGGATGGTGTGATCGATGTGTTTGGTTCTTAAAAGACCATGTTTTGAGATGTTAGGGGGGTGGTTGATGATGTGATGGTGGTGGTTTGCATTATCGAGATGGTTGTCATCTGTTGTGATATCGATGGCAAGGTGGAAGTATTTGGAATGATGCTCTGATTGATGCTTAGTGGGTTGATCTGATTTTGTTGATTGATGCTTGGTGAAGGGGGAAGCCCTAAACCAAGAGATGATGTGGATATTGATGGAAATGGGGGGAGTGGTGGAAACGTAAGTTGCAAACTCCCTTGATGGAATGATGAAGATGTAGTGTCAAATATTACCCCTGGTCCAAATATATCTCCTTCTCCTTGTGAGGTTTGGGGTGTTGCACGAAATGATGACGATGATGGGTCATTTGGATCATGAAAGGTGAGAGGGACATATGGATGTGATGTATTTTGGGGTATGGTTTGTCCCAAGATGCTATTTGCGTCCAAATCCTAATTTTTTACAAGAGGATGTGTTTGCAATGCATTGAGAGATGCACTTCCTTTGTTGACAATGGGTTGTTTTGGAGGGATAGATGATGTAATTTACAGGATGTTTTGAATGATGTTTTGAAATGGGGGCTAGATGAAATGGGGATGGTAGATGAGATTGGAGGAATGATCCCAAAAGATGGTTCCACAATAGTGCTCACATCAAAATTCGAGGGGAGTTTAGCCCCTTGCTTTGCTAATTCGAGCATGTATAGTGAAGGATTGATTCTCATCATGATGTTGATAATCTTATGATTCTATGGATTTTGAACTATTTTAGTGATTTCCTCATGTAACATTCCAAAGGAATTATTGGTAAGATCCTTCACTTGGACACCTTCCTCTTGATGGTCTTGCGAAAATGGAGGAAGGTTAATTGTGAGACTGCCAGACCCAATGGAATTCATTTTGGGAGTGGTTTGACTCAAGTCACTCGAAGTAGATTTTTCTTTGTTGGATTCCATGTTCCTCTTGTGTTGAGATCTAGTTTGCACCATAAAATAGAGATTAATTTTCAAGAATATGGGAGGTTAATCTCTAATTCTTTTGATTGATATATCTTTATGTATAAAAAGAATTTTTTTAGGATGATTTAAAGATCAAAGGATGATAATGATATGGATGTAAGATGGATGTTTGATGGATGATTGGAACTCTTAACAAAATCTTGAAGGTTATGAACATAAACTTTAGGACTTGATTTTGATGTTTGCTTTGAGATTGATTTTGATTTTGGATCTGGATTTTTTATTTGATTTGGATAGTGAACTCATAAAGGCTGAGAGGTTGGATGTTGTTCTAGAGTAAATTTGTCCTCAAGATGCTAATTTGACATAAGTGTGAGAAGAAGGATTCATCTAAACACACCTAACCAAACAAGATGGTTTTTTTTATTGGGTTTTGATTTTGAATTATGAACTCGTAAACCCCAAGATGTTGGATGTTATCAAAGGATAAATTTGTATAGAAGTTTTGATAATTTTATTGAATATGTGGAGAAGGATGCATCTACACACTTCTAATCAAAAATGATGATTTTGGATTGGTTTCAAATGATTTTCCCAAAGTTTAACATGAAATTTTTTTCCAAGATTTTCAAAGAGTTGATGATGGGATGATTTTGGTTTTGATGTTCAAAGATGGATGAAGGTTTGATTTTGATCTTAGGTTTACCTAAGAAGAAACTTTCTTACTAGACCTTAGTTTTGAAGAAATTTTTTTTCTCGAAACAAGATGTTCAAACTCCCTAAAAAGATTTGGGTTTTGATAGTAATAGAACGAGTACAAACAAGGATTGTTTCTTGAAGCTTTTATGTAAAAGTTGAAGAGTAGTCTTCGTCTGAATTTGTATAGTGTTGAGAGATTCTTTTGGTGATCTTACAGACTAAGAGATTTTACCTTTGGTTTCTTGATCTTGATCTTGCATTCAAAATTATTTGGAATGCATGTGTGGGGTCCAATTGTTTTTAGTCTTTGCTTAATGACTTTGTTTTACCACAAACACTTCTTGATTGGGTTTTCAAACTATATGTCCAATGTTTTAACTTCTTCTCATTCCACAAGGTATATCATGTGGAACCTTTGATGAAATCAAGGCAAGGATTACCTATTGTTAACTTTAGTAAGCAATTTCTATGGAAATTCTTTCTGATAAACCTATGGTCAGTAAAGAGTCAGCCCCTGGGACCCCTGCATCTAGAAGATTTGGGAATGCCCCTAATGATTCCCCTAATCCGGATGAAATTAATTCTACCCTGAATAAGCTCAAGCCTGAGGACATTGTGAGTGTGGCAGAAAAAAGTATGGATGGCCTTTTCACTGTTCTCAAGTGGACCCAGAAGAAAGTTTGTGATTTGAAAGGCCATAATAGAGATCTCAACAATAGAATCATGGATTTGGAATAGAAGATTAGCTGGAGTTGTAATGAGAATGAGGGACAGGAAACCCCCTTACCAAGGAAAAGACAACACTCGCAAGAGGAAAGATTGACCAGGCTCGAGTGTGATATGTCCAAGATAGGCCAGAATATTAGGGCCACTGTGGCAAATAATCTCAAAATTGCCAGGCATAACACCATTATCATTAATGCTATGGTGGAAAAGCTCAAAAAAAATCAAAAGGGATCGCTGGTTGTGGATTTGGATGCGGACAGAGGTTGCAGCAGATCTGTTGTTGAAGGGATTTCGACTCGCACCCGGGCTAATACGAAGAGGAAGACCCCGATTTCCTCACATACGGTGCAAATCCTCAAGCAGGGGTTATAGGATATGAAGGATGTTGAAAAGGAGGCCGAGGAGTTGATGAACACCTTGGAGTAGTGCGGTGGTGTTTGTTTCTGGTTTTTTTGCGGTCCTTTTTTGGACCCTGTTGTCTCTTTGTGCTATCGTTTCCTTTTTGGGACAGCTGTCTGTTTTTCTAGACTTGTTTTTTTCTATCTTTTGTTGTTTTAACTTTGCGGTTTCAGGTCCCTATAAAACCTATTTTTTCCTTTTCAAAAACTTTAGTAAGCAATTTGGGATATAAATCCAAGTGTTTAGAAACCTCTAAGGATAAAATCCTAAGGGCAAGGCAATAACACATGAATTTGGTCAATTGTATTTGCTTCCTAAAGGGCTTGAAGTTTTGATGACAATGTTAAATGTTTGTTTCTAAATGTTTTCGAACAAGGAAAGTGTTTTGTAACC
Source organism: Sequoia sempervirens (assembly GCA_007258455.2). Classification (NCBI taxonomy): domain Eukaryota; kingdom Viridiplantae; phylum Streptophyta; class Pinopsida; order Cupressales; family Cupressaceae; genus Sequoia; species Sequoia sempervirens. The sequence goes on along the minus strand of VDFB02105785.1, from coordinate 194,267,874 downwards.
AAGAACAAGTGCAATCCTATCGATATGAAAGACTATATTTGTTAAGTCCCCACTTGGACAAGTCTAGCTACACTTATTTTTAGCAAATGGTTATATGCTTGACCCCATTAGCTCCCATTCACAACTCAACACTTCTTTCAAGGCAGCCAAGCATTAGTACCCATGAATCTCCCATAGCATACTTTCCATTTCTACTAAAAATCGTAAAAGTGTGGGGCGGCTTTAGAACAACTGTTCTTGCACCAAAAAATAGATAGGGATTTTGGCCTTTCTACATAAGAGTCTTAATTCAAACTTTTTGTTCATGGAGATTGACCCATACGGTGAGAGACCATTATTGCCCTTCTCGTCAAGACCAATTGCATGATACTGGCCTTTGTTCTAGTACCCACTTTTATATCCTGACTAGAAATACTCTTGGCTTTAGAGTGTTACCGGTTGGGTTATTCTCTTGGGTGAGTACTTTTTCCCACAAGGAATACCCTCTAAGATAAAAAAAAGAAGAAGCAATCAAACATATCCATAACTCGATCAATCTTTGTTGAGAAAAAAAGAGAGAATACACACAATAGGTTCACTCACAGTTGCAAGATGTTTTGTACAATTTTAGTTCTAAAATGAAGTGTGGAGGAAATCACTTTATCCCAACCTAGGACCACTAAAAATCCTTTTGATTCTCAAGATCGTCGTGAGGCACGAGAGAAGCACATACGTCTTTTCAATGGTGTTAGTTTGAGTAAGCAATCACAAAACAAAATAGCACAATTTTTTTTAAATCCACAAAGCAATGATTTTGATTTGTTTTAAAGCACCAAAATGAGATATGAAAGTTGCTTTGTTCAATTGTTAAATCTAAAAATGAACTCTAGTAAGTTTGTGTCATAAAGTTAATTTTAAGCCCTTTTGTAACATGAAATTGAAGTGTTTTTTTAGAGTCCAAAAGGATGTGAGTTGATCTAGAATAGAAAATTAAATCATAAAATGGAAACCTTAAGCATTTAAAAATGCTTTGTTGATTTAAAGTTTTTAATGCCCAATTCCTTAAATCCAATCTTGCTTTTGTTTTCGCTCGATTCCAATGCTTGATTTTAATGTCAACCTACAAGCAGTACAAAGTTATCACCAATAAGAAATATGATTTTTAAGGAATCAATGATAACAACATAATGCTTACAATTTTCAAACCAATAAAAATCCTAAACTTATCAAAAAATAAATAAATTGATCCTATGAGAGAGAAGGATCTTCAGCTATCCTTTGTTTAATCTAAGCCCACAATAAAGCTTGCTTGGATCTCACACATCCTCAAGTCATAAAACCACATAAATTATTCATTTGGTAATGCAGCAAACAAATATTGAATTGCCATATTAAGTACAAAGATATTTAAATCTGCATTCAAATCACATTAGTATGGCCTATCAATTCTCCAAATAGATGTTTCAGCAATCTAATGAATTCTCTATCAAGATTTGTAAGAGCTCCACTACAATAAAAATAAAAACCTCTTTTTCTTCTAACATAAAAAGAAACTTTACTTCATTTGCCCTATAAATAGTGAATCTATCATTTTCTTGATATTTTAAATCTTGATGCCAAATGATTCACATAGTTTGTTTCTTTTCATTAAAGAGCTATTCATTACTAAAATGAATGGGTTTGTTGGCCCATGCTGACAAGTATATGTACCAAACCATTTTGTTACTTTGATTCTTTGGAGTTGACAGCGCTTTATAGTGAATGTTTCTTATATGATTCTGTAACGTACACATATCTAGAAACTTTATGAAAGACAACCAAATCTGATCTTAATAAATTTTAGAGAGGCGCCATTAGCTGATAAGCATGCGTCATTAACAAATATCAGCATGTTTCTAGTTTTTTTATTCTTCAAATCCAATGACTACCTACTGCACCTAATCTCTTTTTCTCATTCAATTCCTCCCACAAATAAAACTTTTACATTACTACCCAAATCCACCTCTCCAAAATTTTGAAAAGTAACTTTGCCTACTACTTTTTATAAACTTCTTAGCAGCAATTGAGAGGGTATGCTGACTTTTTGATAGAATGCCTAAGAGAGATGTTTTCTTTGCGGGATATGTGTAGAATGTATTTATTGAAAAGGTTTACAAATCTTTGAATTCAATGCTCTTGGAAAGTGTGATGCTAAATTCTACAACCCGTGCTAGCCTCCTCCCTACATGCAATGCCTAGACTTGGGATAGAACCTGGACATCCATCGAAGCATGGCGACCGAAAGGTTTTGTTAACTATTATAGGTATGTGAACTGTTAACAAAGCGAAGGTATGTTAACTATTGACAATATGCTAAAAAAATAACTATATTAATTGTACCAAAATAACTTTAAGAAGCTTCAATGGCTTAGATAAAAGGCATGCCAATGCAAAGTTGATCTCAACAATGTACACAAATCAAATTAGAAACTTTGTACATCAATTTCATAAAGCACATGTGATCACTATTTATGGATCAAATAGTTTCTGATAATTATTTGTAATTACAGATCATTATGACGCCCAAAGACAACCAAAGGCAACTCATGGAATCATAGACAAGGCGTAGATCAAACAACTTGATAATAGACCGAACAACTTTTCTAACAATTAAAAATAACTCATGGAATCATGGACAAGGTGTGGATCATTCATTAGAAAATGCCATAATCATGCACCAACAAGTTGTACCAACAAAAAAATACCTTAAACTACAACAGATAAAGATCCTTAAAAACTTTCAAGCAAATGCATTTGGTAGGTGTAGGATTGAACTTCACAACCTTTGATCGTGGCCTTTCTGCCACAAGAAACATCTGCAGGTATACACAAATAATGTACGTGTGGTAGGTAAATGCGCAGACCTAGGATGGGACTTCCTTTATCTCACATCAATATTTATTTTGCCTGCACATTCATTCCACTATTTACCAACAAACATATCTAAGGATAGCCTGGAAAAACAATATCAGAGGGAAATGCCCACAAACCTCCCATTATATCTCCCACGAACAAGAAGCCAGAGTGTAGGTATAAGATAACTAGAGCCAGAGCAATTTGTTGACTTTTATTTCCCCTCATAAAAGTGCCAACCAGTCCCAAGTTTCACAAGTGACTCCAAGAAATCTTGATATCCCCATTAATCGCCTCTATCAGTTAGCTTTTTTTTTTTAGCAGCAACTCCAAGTATTTGAAAGGCCTGAAAAAATAATACAAAAATATTTGGCAACACCTAACTATAGTTAAGAATGTCAAAAGGCCCAACAAAAGTAAAGTGAAAACATATGATAACAATTGTGTAGCAGGTGGAATTGCTAATGAAATGGAAGTGTGGTAAAGGGTGTGAGTTTTCCTCAAGCCTCAACAAAAAAGAAAGTCACAAAATTCATATTTCATTTGATAGAAAGCAGAATGAACAACTTTCGAATAGAAGTGATATGCATTAGTAGCCCTCCTTCTATTACCATATGTGAGCACCATAAATCTACACACAACCTAAAACCTTCATACTCATTAGTCATAGGTTAGTTCATGCAAATACAAACTTACAAATACTCCTATGAAATAATGCATTATGCTTCATAAGAAAAATGAAATAACAACATAAACCAAAAAGGCTTAGAGAAACACAATGCACACCTATTCCATAGTGGATTGGTGTCACTTTGTTGCGAAAAGTGACCCTTTCCCAACCCTTGACAAACTCAAATGATGAAGATGCAATGTTATAACAATGAAGTGGACAAAATTAGCTCTCAATATGAAAAGAGTAACTTTGCATGGAGATTGTGAATGATGATAATGAAGGATAGCCTCTCCATTTATAGAATATTTTGATGAGAGAAGAGGCAAAAGGGATGAATGTGGGACAAAAGCTCAACCAATAGGAAGAAGCCACTTGTCACCATGTGAATGGGCCAAGGATGTGCAAGTTTTGATGAATTTTCCCATAAATGCATAAATTTGAAATTTTAAAATGTTGAAATGACAAGGTGGAGGGAGGGTCAAATGGAGTAATGGCCACTTGGCTCAATGCAAAAGGACTTGTAAGGTGACATAAATGCCTTGTTGGAAGGACTCATCCCACTTGGATTTGAATTCAAATTTGAGGGAATATTCTCTAAAGATGCTAAATATGCAAAATTAGCATCATGCATTTAACTAATTCATATTCATCCATTCATCAAATAAATCAAGTTCATTAAATTGAATCTCTAAAGTCCCCCATTTAAATTAAATAAATTCATCTTTAGTACTAACATCATCCTCTTTGATTAAATAAATCAAATCTTTGTTTAATCAAATCTTAATCACTTTTCATCTCCTTTTGATTTATTTTAATCCATAAATCTAAGTCAAAAAGTCAAATCATCTAATCCCTCATTAAATTAATCTAATCCTGATTAATTTAATCTAAACTCATGTCACATCGTCTAGGTTTTCCCACTTGCACAAATAAATCATTTAATTCATTTATTAAATCTTCATTTTCCCTCAACAAGGCATCTTTAGAGAATATTCCCTCAAATTTCAATTCAAATCCAAGTGGGATGAGTCATTCCAACAAGGAATTTATGTTACCTTACAAGTCCTTTTGCATTGAGCCAAGCTGCCATTACTCCATTTGACTCTCCCTCCACCTTGTCATGTCAACATTTTCAAATTTCAAATTTATGCATTTATGGGCACATTCATCAAAACTTGCACATCCTTGGCCCATTCACATGGTGACAAGTGGCTTCTTCCTATTGGTTGATGTTTTTGTCTCACATTCATCCATTTTGTCTCTTCTCTCATCAAAATCTTTTATAAATGGAGAGGCTATCCTTAATTCTCATCATCCACAATCTCCATGCAAAGTTACTCTCTTCATATTGAGAGCTAATTTTGTCCACTTCATTGTTATAGTATTGCATCTTCCTCATTTGAGCTTGTCAAGGGTTGGAAAAGGGTCACTTTTCACAACAAAGTGACACCAATCCTCTATGGAATAGGTGTGCATTGTGTTTCTCTAAGATTTTTTGGTTTATGTTGTTATTTGATTTTGCTTATGAAGCATAATGCATTATTTCATAGGAGTATTTGTAAGTTTATATTTGCATGAACTAACCCATTACTAATGAGTATGAAGGTTTTAGGTTGTGTGCAGATTTATCGTGCTCGCACCTACAACAGATGTAACAAAGATTTTTAGGTTAAAATTTCTTAGGGTTTTGACATGAGTACGCTAGAATTTTACAAAATTCAAAAGTATCATCACGCCAAGAGACCCCCTACATATAAGGAATCCAAATTATTTGAAATTATGGAAGATAATCTTAATAAAAATTGCAACTAAAACAAACAAACATGCAACTAGCCTTAAGAAATACTCAACAAGCCCCAATGCAGCTAAACAAATAACTATGCAGCCTATCTCAAGATACACTCAACAGACCACTGTGAAGACCTGTTGTATGTGATGTCGATTTAATATTACTCCCAATTTAAATAATTCATAAATAAGAGGTTTGGCATTAAAATATTTTGCAGAATTGCATTTAATACGCATTCTCTTGAGAGCATTGGTTAAAAAATATTTTAGCTAAGATCCAAAATAGTTAAATTCTATGTTGAATGGCAACAAATGACACAAAAATAATAGAATCAAATAGAAAACAAGAGTTTTAGCACAAAGTTGGTGCAAATGGAAAATAATGCCGTAGGAAAATAACCTGAATTTAAAAAATTGTAAGTAAACCATGTCCAATCAAATATCTGTATGGATGCAAAACAGAACAACTGAGCCGAACTTAACATAACAACATTCTCATTTCAGAAAGAGGATACAAAGAAATACATCCTAAATGTCATTTACTTTTCATCACATACACTATCATAGATGAACGATAGAGGGTCATCTTAATCAAATTTTTTGAACAACTGCAAGACATCTATAAGCTTGCCAAGTAGGAAATCTAAAAGCATCTTTTCAAAATACCCTAGCATGCAAAGGGAAATTAAACGTTCCCAGCAAAAACAAAAAAATCCTAGATTTGTTGGATGCAGCACCGAGATTTTACCTAAATTATTACAAAGATAACATAAAATAAGTTTCCAAACAGAGCCCAAAAAGGTGAAAGCATTCTGACATCTCTATCCGAAACATCTAAAGCTTTAAAGTTTGAATCGGATTCCTTTTCTCCTATAATGGATTTGTGGTATTCAACATAAATTGCATTTCCATCGAAATATATCCATTTTCATGATTAAGAGGAAGAATAACCCACATTCCAGATTCACTTTGATTACTCGAACACATCCGAATAAAAGCAAACAAACAAAGAGACACATATCAACTTACCGATACTCTAAAAATACAATCAAACTTTCAATTTATTCCCTTAAAAACGTGACGTTGTAAGAATGGTCTTCAGAGGTTAATAATTTTAGTTTTAATTTTACGGTGGATTGGTTTAAATTGTATGATCTTGTGTTTACTCAATATAACAATAACTTGGTATTTGTCCATAGTTTTAATTTCTTGAAAAACAACAATTAAGGCATGACACTAAATATATCATGCTTTGGTATGAAGCTAAAAGGCAATGTGAAAAAAAGCTAAAAGCATCACAAGATTTGGTGATAAAACAACACCTTATTTATAAGTTGATTAATATTACCAGAAATTGTAATACCAACAATAGTGAAAATCATGTTTAAACATGTTGCTTTAATGTCTTAATTTTATCAAATTTCAGTTGAGGAATTTCAACCACTCTAATATTTAAGAACAAAGAATAAGATGTTTTTGATAATGTAACAAGCATTTGCAGGGTGTTGTACCCTACACAGAGAGCCATAAGGGCCAAAACAAAGAATAAGATGTTGATCCAAATGAATGACAACATAAAACATAATGTCCTTTTGAATGGACGATATGATTCAAAGGCTAAAAGCTTGACAAGAATTGGTAATAAGACAAGGCCTTATTTACAGGTTTGTTGATATTACTCAATTTTGTAATAGCAACATTTATAAAACTAAAAATTATTTCTTAAAATAACATGTCTAAATTTTAACTTGATTTAAAACCGTTTTGCATGGTAAGTTTATGCAATGTCATGTACTTGATGGAACTTATAATGTGGAACAATTAGCGAATTTAAAGTCATATAGCACTCATACGCAACAATTACTCCACCAATTAGTAAAGTTGCGAAAAGCTGATGGGATAGAATACAGAGCTTCAATACTGACAAAATCAAGGGCAACCATAAAAGGCTTACTCATTCCAGGTTTTACAATGTCTAATCATATTTTAGAGATAAGGAAGAATATTCCTTATAAGTTATAACAAAAGATGTCATATCCAATCCCAAAAGTTTAATACCAATCAATATAAATATTCCTATCATCATTGGCATTGAAGATGATTAAGGAAAATAAAGAGGATGGTTAAAATTTCCAGCAATACAAATAAGAAGAATGTGTAGTCTAAGGTTTAAAATAGTATTACCAGACTTGGGCTCAGCATAGATTTAGTGAGCTGATTTTTGACTCAGACTCAGACTCAACCAAAAAACTTGGCACTTGGCCTGAGCTGGTACAACAATTCATAAAGATTTGGATAAAAATGGAAGCTCTAGTTTATTTGAGTTATATATACAAAACCCTGAGCTTTAACAAGAACCGAACGGCCTAAAATGGGAAAAATGGGCATACCATGGGCAAATAATGTGCAGGCAAACATGGAGTAATGCAGGCCAAAAAAAATAGTTCTCAATCACTTTCTCCTTGATCGCTCATACAAAGCCATCTGGCCCGTACTTCCTCTGCCTCCCCCTCTTCGTCTTCAACATTATGGCATTCGAAACCCCCTGCATTACAATAGAATTTGAAGCCGAAGCAGAAGTGGATGAAAGGGTTTTAATTAAAATAGTGCATGAAGCATAAAAATAGAAATTACTTTCACCCTTCTGATGTTTCCTTGGTCTCCTCTTGTCATAACCGCCATTGCCATTTCATTCTAAAGAAGGCCACTTGAAAAAGCAATGGAAATAGGTAAATAGGGAATACCCCCAGACACAAACCTACTTAATAAAATGTTACTCGCCTGATGCAGCCATTTGCTCTTTTCTTGGAAATTCTAGGGTGAAAACACTCCTCACTACAAATGCCTTTAAAAAATGAAAAGAAAAAGAAAACTATAGAAAAAATTAAATGAAACTGCATTCCTTTAATTTGTCCTTCAACAAAACACCAAACTGTCCAGTTAAAGCATTAGAAGTCTGGTGATTTGAAAACCTGAAGTAAATAGAGAGTAATCGGAAGCAGCCTCTGTAAAATGTGGGATAGCCTGAACCCTAGCTGAAACACGCAAACACAAGATGATCAACTATGAAAACTACAAAATGATTTAAGGGTAAAAACACTCCTCACTGCAAATGCCTTAAAAGAACGAAAAGAAAAAGAAAACTACAGAATCTCTTCCCCGCCTCTGCGAAGAACCGGGAGAGACCAAAACCATATCCAACGGAAGGCGGTCCCCCCCTGCTGCTGCAAAGCCACAGAAGATTCCCTGCCCTCCATGAGAATAACTACAAAGAATTCAACTGTTCAAAATTTTTACTGTTCAAAATTTTTTCGTCCAAACATTCTTTTCTTCATCTTTTTCGCTAGGGTTTCACTCAAAATCCCAATTCATCGATATTTAATAGAACATCATAAAAAATAATTCCTCCCGCGGGATTCCAAAAGCACTTATTAACGCCTTTGTAATCGGACGTAGTGCCCGCTCGTAAACCGATTCACATCACATTTATTTTGGTGTCGGGCTATATTTTTCAATAAAAATCTGCCACTTCTTCCGACCGGGAGCGCAAGTTCGGAAAAGTCAAAAAGTGGGAAGGCTGACCAAAATTTTGAGCAAAGTTGACACAAATAGCCTATCTTTTTATAATATTTTATAATATAAGTAATTCATTGGACACTGGTAGAATGATATTATCAAAATTTCATATAAACTAAATATATATGGACTATTAAAATCCTATAAGTTCATACTAAAATATATATCTAATCTGTGATATTTTTTTTTCAAATAAAATATACGTTCACATTTGAACAATAACTAGGAATGGATAACTGTCACAAAAATTAGCTTGACAGGCAGGATCGACCACCAACTTTAGGATATGACAACTAATGCATATGACAAAAAGGCTAATAAGTATTATCGATAGCAATATTTTTCATCCAAAGAACAGTAAACATATATTATTACTTTACCGTGTAAACCAGAACCCAAAAAAAAGTTTAACAAACAAGCTATACTATTACTGTATGTCAAATGTAAACTTTTTGTATTAGTACTTTTACAAATTATTCTCTCACAAACTTAACTTGTTGAACGTTTCATATAATCAATTGCAAGTGCAAAATATTCGCTGAGATATACATTGCATATATAACAATATGGCATGCATGCCCTAGGGATGGGTTACGGATTGGAAGGATAGGCGACTTCATGAACGGGGAAGGTTGGCGGTGCCTAAATTACCTAAGCCATTTTAAATTTTAATTTGAACAAAATTCAGAAGTTAACAGCCAGCAACTCCAAGAAATATAATTTATTCAGGCATTAATGTTCCTCACCTCGTAATTATGAAATGAAGCGCATAAATAGAATGCTATCTTCATTACAGTCATGTGAAGTATTGAGAATATTAATTATGATAGATGCAAGTCAACACAGAACTGGAAATAGATGACTGGCTTAAAGCAAAAGAAACAATTAAAGTTGCACAAGGTAAATCAGATGCGAAGAATCCGTATGTTGGCACAGGAAATGTTTATGCCGCGCATGAGGCAGCCATTGTGCTAGCTGAAAGGGGTAAATTTGATATTGCAAAGAAAGTTTTTATACGGGTACAAGAAGCCTCTGCAGGAAACATCTTTGTTTAGACGCCTGATGTGTTGGTAATTGTGGCAAGAGACTCAACGATGCCGATGAGAACAATGGGCAGAATCTGCAAGAAAAAATATTTTGAAACCCTACCAACGTGCAGAATTATAAGTCACTAATTAATTCTAGCCCTTGTTAACACAGCTGAGAACTGACACCAGCCTGAAAATGCAAGCCACGGGGGGTATTATTATTATTATTACTATTTTGAAAAGCCATGAGGCCGCTGATGAAAAATTGTAAAGATTTCAATGGTAGAATGTGTTCCCAAGGGACTGTGAAATGATATGGAAGAATATTGCAAGGGTCACTACCTATGGCGGAAGGATGGACAAAATAACCAAATTGACGAAATAATGAGTAGAACGATTAAGATAAAAACTCATTATTAACTGCAAATGGTATGAATTTAAAAGAAAAATTTTAAAATCTTGTCCACGGTAATTGATCAAAGGGTTATTTTTTATTTGAAATTTCTATTATGAATCCAATGTTCCAATAACATAAACACAATTACAACCAATACATAATTTTTTGACGAATAAGGTGATGAAATAACACAACGTTATGAATAACATCATTGCAGTCAAAATGACTACGTTGTAAAAATTCTTTTCGTCTAGATTACAAGCATAGATGTGAATTTATATAAATATAAATACTTTTGCAGTCATTTAAAGTTGGGAATAAAATTGAAATGATGAGTTAAGATTTATGCTCGTGCAACAATAATTCGTATCAGCAGCATTGATAAAAATATAGTTCTCATATTAATAGTGTTAAACTAAAGTATTTAAGATAGGGGTCAGCAAAACAAGGCTGCGAATACTATGTATGAACCGTGATCGATTTGGTTTCAAGGAAAAACATATTCATAAAATACCTAAACTTATTCAAAAAATACTTAAACCTAAAACTGCTCATAAAACAATTTACAAAGGGTAAGAAGATAGATGATAGAGGTAGAGAGAAAACAACACCAACTTACATGGAAAACTCCAACTTGGGAAAAACCACCCGAGAAAGATCGATAGCTTCTTTCTATTAATCATAAATAAAAAATACCTTCCCCAACTTACATCCAATACATGAGCTTTTAAAGTCGTTGCTTTCCCATGAATAACCACTCCAAATTTTCTCTTGGGAATAACTTCCCAAAACTAATTGTTAATTTATTAACTACTAAAAACTAGCCTAATAATTAATTTAGTAAGTGTAAACTTTAATTCACCTAAGTAACTATTCCATCATGACTCCACACTGCTTACTATAAATGAGAGAATTTACCTACAACACTTTATTCAAACATTAGCACATTTGGGAAAGATAACATTATTGAATAATGTAATTTAGACAAATGTAGAAAGATAATAAAAATGGTAATATTTACTATAATATATATATTCAATAGCCTAATATTAATTTTTAATAATATCTAATTGCCTAAATTGTTAATTTATTTCTTGTAGAACTTAATTTTAATAATTGCTTTGGTCTAGTTAATTTAGAAGTTAACATTTGTTTATTCACTTGGGTTCACTCTTCTTATTTTCAAGTTTCTTGGTAATTCATTATATAATTTTAGTTCACTTTTTGGGAGGGGTATTCCATCATTTCCATGTTTTTTAGACCTCAAAAGTACCCCTTTGTTGATAGATGAAACGTCTGCAGTATTTTAAAATAAGGAAAAAGATAAAGTTTGAGTTAATGATTATAATTTTTTATTGTTGTAAATCATATAGGTGGTCTCTAAATTGTCAATGAATTCTTAGTTGATGTTTGTTTGTGTATAAAGAGCATATCTCGCCTAAGGGCTAAGAGCCTCCTTCGTGTGGGGTTGAGGAGGGCATGGAACCTCTCTTGGAGATGGATGATCAAATATGGAAGTATGGAATTGTGAATGGTATTGGAAAACCATGACTATTGGTTATTGTAATGAATGAAGGTGGGTTGGATGACGATGGTTGTGTGGGGAGATGGTTGGATCAGTGATGGTGGTAGTGTGTGGATTTGGTTGGATGGATGGTAGTGGTGGAGTTGAGATTGTTGGATGGATGGTGGTGGTTGGGAGTGTAGAATGTTGAGAAGGTGATGGTGGGGTGTTGAGGAGGAATATTTATGTTGAAAATTGTGAATAAATGTTTTCCCCAAGAGGGAAGGGAATCCCCCTTCTCCCCCTATACCAGAATTTGGTGAACAAACTCATTGTGTGTGAGTCAGTTTTATTGCTTATGTATTTACAAATCTCTGATTTTTCCTTGAATTTTGCCTCCCACTTGAGGGTGGATGTTTTAGTCCTATGGTTGGGTGGAGAGAAAAACTAGGCTGCTCCATTTGATCTTGTAGGTTTTAGAAAATAATCTGAATATATTGAAAAAGATCGATAATATGAGCTTCTTTTATATTGCTAATCAATTGTTTTGTTTTGTCAAGTAAAGCATATCGAACTAGAAACCTTGATTAAGCAAGGATGTTTTGGTGATTAGGTTATATTAACAAGTGAAATCCTAATGTTTAATTTATATAGGAATTTGAAATATTATCGTATATTCACTAGGTGAAATGAACTAAATAGATATATGATTCTTTGACTCATCACACTTCAATTAAAAATTATGTTATTATATAGAGCTCCTTTTAATGGTTAAATGGTTATTACGTAAATTAGTTCATGGAAGGATACAACTCAAATGAAACTGTTATTTCCAGCTTCTAGGAGGAGGCTTGAAACTGGAGGGGGAGAATGTGAGGCATAACTAATATTTATCTAATTATAAATAAAATAATATTCTTGTCTAATAAAACAATTTGATCATAAGATATTTTGACCAAAATAAATATTTTAATTATTATGCTAGATGTTATATTCGAGTGATGTTAGGAAAAGATTAATATTTAACATTTCATATATACATCCAAATATACTAATGTTTTATTAAGGTGTTGTAGGTTCCTTAAATGTTGGAGACAAGTCAAAATGAATTTTTGCTATTGAATTTTTAGGTATTTTTGGTTAAAATCTTTCAAATAGATTGATGTAAGTATATAGAAAATTTTGTGGAATACATTTAGGTCGGTAGTTATCTGATGAATATTGTGGCAATCTACTACTTTCCTTTACTAGTTTAATATGTTATAAGTGTCTGCTATTTTACTTTTGATTTCATTCTAGAATGAAAGATTATGAAATATTTTCAATACTTCATTCTCTTTTCCATGTTTCCATGGTCTGCTTTGTATACATTTTATTTTAGCAACTTAACTTAGTGAGAAACTTGATTACTCATTGGTTTTGGTAAATCTATAATGCCTAAAATTTTACACTAAAATATAGTTAAGGGATAAACAAAAAATTCAAATTTTGTTCACATATGCTTGCAAAGCTCTCAATTTTTTTTATACCAAAGCAAGTACTATAAGAAAGCATACAAATTTTTACCAATCATAAACTATCATATTTTAGTTGGATAACTAAAATTTCTTAGACAATCAGGGTTGGGGTTCAAATGGAGACATGAAATTTACATCATCGGGGTAGACCTAGTTAGTTCTGTAAAAAAAATTGTGGTTAGAAGACACAATCAAGTCCCGAGCTAAGTAAATACAATATATCAACATTAACCCAAAGTAATGAAAAGAGAGAAAACCCTAGGGTCCAAACCTAATTCCTCGAGGGCTCATCTTTAACAGGCTTTCCTACGTATATAATTCATAGAGGAATCATAGTTCGACAACTAGAATTCAACCATCTCCCCAAATAGTTGGGTAACAAAGGAAAATAATCACTAGGTTAAAAATATGGCTTAACATCAACATCACACAAACCACTAACAATTTTGACACTTTAATATTGAAAATCAAAGGATCAAGGACAAAGAATATGACTAAACTCACATATAGGATAACCCAAGAATTTTTATAACACACTGATTGATACATACAACCATCATTACATAAAAAATTAACCCCCAAAAGTATAAAAGACTTGAATTTCCAATATAAGATATCATACCAATGTTTATACCATAAAAGATCACTACTAACAGACAACTCTTTCTTGTGAACAAGTCTACACTTGACTATAAAGAAGATCAATATAATCCCTATACATATCATTTCTCATTCAATCTACCCTTCTCACATAGGTAATGAATTTTAAGATGATAAATACAATTCAGGTGACTCTAATAGGTATACACGTGATTGGTAAATTCACTTATAGGATCTCCTTGTTGTCAGATAGCTCATGCTAAGACATGTACTTAAATTTATTATAGCTATCAACTATGAGATAATATAATGGTTTCATATCATTCTTGGTTAGCAATCAAATCATTATTACAAGTAATCTTCTAGTAAATATAAAATCCTTGTCAATAATCAAATAAAACTCAAATAAAATAACACTCAAAACTTAACCATCCAATAATAATAAAATATATATTAATAATTTGATTATTAATGTATTAAGGTATTTCATGGTCATTTAAAAGTGAGATTCAACAATATAGTAATGATATTTTTGAATTGTATGTTAGAAACATTTGTAATCATAATAAATAAAATAATCTATTTTATCTTATTAATACTGACATAGTCAATAATGATAAGGTTTTGACAATAATTCAACAATAAGATTTTATCAATGTATTATCAAGAGAATCATTGTTCCTTATTTATCATTGAATTCACTTTCTTAAATACTAAAAAAAAACATAATGAATATAACCTTTTATATATAACTATTAATAAAGAAACCTCTATTTTCAATTAAACAACTAACCTAAAATTTATCATACTGAGTTACTCACCGTAAGAATTAAAAATTGTAACATTTAAGTAATTATTACACTTCTATTTGAATATGAGATTATTTTTATATCTATAAAAATTGGACTACTAGATCTAGATTTAATTAAGGCCAATAAAAAAATATCCTGGATAAAGGATAACAATTTCATAGTTATGCATTATTAAGAATACTTAATCAATATTAATGTTGTAAGAATTAAACTCGATAGGTTAGGTATTATTTTGAATCATCATCATCCTCTAGACTCAACTAAATAAATGATGTATCTTGTAACACCCCCACTAAGGAATTGTAGAGGACAACACTAATCTTTATCTAATTTGGAAGATGATCTATGTCAAACGTTGCTAAAGTGAATGTGCATAAAGGTGAGCAAATCCTTAATGCCTTAAGCTTAACTGAAAATAAATTAAATAATGGAGCAACAAGAAAAATCAAGAGATATAATTATAACATAAAACAAAGAGAGAGAAGAGGACACAAGATTTTAAAGAGTTTGTCTAAGTGGACTACGTCTCCAGGTCTATCTCAACTGAGTGACCAATCTATTAAAAATGCTCCAAATGCAATACAATCTCTAAAAAGAGCCTCTTGGAAACTTCTTTACAATCTTTTGTAGCCTATCCACAAAGTCGTGGTACAAAATTCCTCACTCAAATCACCTCACATAAAGGCTCTCAAAGCCACAAGACTAATTTACAAAGAGCAAGAAAAAGACTTTGTCTAAAGGCTTTGCTACAAAATCAGAGCATTATTACATAAAAAATCTCCTATTCCTCCTCAAATTCTCCTCTCACTTGGAAAACTGGGATCCAAGAATGTGTTGATGATTGAATGCCTCCTAGCACTCCTTTTTAAACATGAAATTTTCCCATTTGAGCTAAAACCAAAAAAACTTGTAATTTTATCTCTTTAGGGATAAATCAAAACAATTCCCCCCATTTTTAATAAACAATTAACAGTCCCTAAAAAACATTTAAAATTTGTTTGAGCCCTATTCCATGTATATTCTCGGGCTATTTGGTTGGGTTGTTTTTGTTTATTTTAGTTTGAAATTCCAACTAATAACCACTTAAGGTTATTTACATATTTTAAAATATTATTTAAGCCCTTGAAAATATTTCATTCTGGCTATTATAAGTTTTGTTTGTTTGGGGTATTGTTTTTATTTAATTCTAATCCCACCTAATAACCATTAAAAGGCCATTTGTAACTCTCCTAGATCCACAACCTGTAGAGAGGATAACTCCACAAAAAGAGAGTTAACAACAACTCAAGGGATAAGATGAGAGAAAATCCCATGAATCTCTCAACTCCTCCTTGAGAATAGGAAAACAATTGTGAGGTGGATTCTCACACAAAACTAATTTCCCTTTTTACAAATTAAATGAAGAATACATGATAATTCCAATCACTTCAAGTATTAATCATTTTTTTCCAATTTAAATGAATAATACATGAGCTTCCCAAATTCATTTCAAGTATTAATCATTTTTTCAATGTTAAATGAATAACACATGAGTTTTCTTCCAACCCATTTGAAGCATTAATCATTTATTTTAAAAGTTGTCTCCTATCATCAAATTTTTAATGATTTATCTTATGGTGAGAAAAGAAGGAATTTTTCACCTTCTAGCAGCCCCTACACCTAGTTTGACTAAATTTTGACTGGCCATAACTTTTGCATATGGAATTTGTTTTCTATGATTCAAGTGGCATTGGAATCATGCTTCTAAGCATTACACCATGGTGTTGACTTCTACAACATTGGAGACAATTGATTATTCAAGGTTCATAGATCCTCCTAGATAAAACCTCCCCATGGAAGAGCTTTTGGTCCTCCAAAAGCTATCTTGTAGAACCTTTGACTCCTTCGGCTCAGATCAAATTTTTTGTCACCTTCAAAGCTTCACTACAATGCTATTATTAGATCTACCTTTGACAGCTGATTTTGATTTTGGTCCTGGTTCCACCATACTTCAGAACTTAAATTTTCCATCCACATGTCTTACACTTATGCCTTGATAGTATCTCATCTGCCCTCTAGGAGTCTTACACTTTGACAATATCAAGAAAGCACACATTGCCACATCCGCCTACTAGGGTCTTACACTTCAGCAATGCATGGTCAGTATGAGCATACCTATGGCCACATCTACCCTCTAGGAGTTTTACATTTTGGCCACATTAAGACTATAAAGGATGCAATTCAAAACAAAACTTGACATACCAAAAAGTAAGAAGAAAGTCGAGCATAATAAACATGTATCTCAATGCTTCTCACAGTGGTGGTTCTCATTCTACATACCAGCCTAGCAAATTTCTTGGGCATGATTATGATGTTCCTCCTCGTTTACAAACTGAATGAGCAATGGTACCTATGCCTCATCCTGAAACATTCCTTCTCAACTTTGTACTTCAGAATAGTTGATTACAAGCTTCACTATACAACTCTGTCTATGTTCGCTTGAGAAACAAGGCCATAGAAAAAGATCTTCAGGAGCCTCGGCCATCAACTGACTGAGTCAGACTAAGCTTTAAAGCTAAGAACATATAGGAAACTTCTCGGCCGTTCTCTACAACTCTGAGTCCCAATGTGGAGTAATCATCCAAATCTATCCACCTTTCACTGAATTTCATCAAGTGCTTCTTTTTCGTAAATAGGAACAATAGATATCTTCTTGCCTTGAGAATTTTCATGAACTAAGCACTATTTAGTTTCAAAAAAATCTCATTCTATAGAAAAAAGTTTTCAACCATTTTCTTTTCTAATTACATGAGATAAGGCTTAAACAACCTTTCAAAATCTCAATTCTAAGAAAATACAACTTCATGCAAATAGCATAATGATTTTACTATAAAAGCCCTATCTATTTGTATCACCTAGCTCATAATCACAATTTGATATTTATTAATTAGCTAATAACATAACAAATTTGATACAACTATTTAGATGATAGGTTTTCCTAGCTCTTATGGAGCTAGTCAAAAGCACTTTCCTTTGTTGGATGGTCCTTTGTTAGTTGAGGTTCCTCTGCCTCAGGGATCGTAGCCTCAGGTGTCGCCTTCACCTCCACCTCAAGGATAGTGGCTTCAGGTACTGCCTTCACCTCTTCGTCAACAACCTTTTGTTGGTTAGGTCCCTCAATGGGCCTAAGTGAGGGTTGAAGTAATTGATGCATATTCCAACACTTCTCAATCCAATTCCCACTTATCCTGTAGTGGGTGTAATGGTTACAGGCTTTGTCCTACCTCTTCGATTTCTTCTTTGTAGAAGAATCAGCTTCACTTCCACTATCACAGTTTGAAGTGTGTGCCAAAGGATACTCCTATTTAAAGGCTTTGGAGGACCCACCACTCCCTCCATATCCTAATCTTTGATCACAAGTTCTTTGCTTTACCTCTATAGGATTGATCATGCCTTGTTCGTTAATCCCAAGGCCTTTACCATTGCAACCCATCTTAGTCAACAACTTCATGCCAATGCCCTTGTGTGCCTTTCAAATCCTTCAAAAATAGAGTTCTAATCATTTTCCACCTCCTGATCTGATGCAAAAGATGCTTCTAGGTAACCACTTTAGTTACTAGAAACATTGAAAAGTTTTAGGTATTCCACATGTCGACAAAAAGCACACTGACCAACATTCTCCTAAGTTGAGCCATAATTGGCCCACTTACCATGACCACAAGAAAAACCTAACTTCAGAATCTTTGTTGTGGACTTTACTATAGATGATGCATCCAATCTATCATATGCAATGAGTGGAGAGTATGAGGAAGTATCCTTCGAGTGTAGGAAAAAAGAACATATGCCAACATTCTCTTATGTAGGAGGACTCCTCCTATGTTGCTTCTCAATGAGATTCTACAACTTCACATGTAGCTCCTCATTCTCCTTGTTTTCCTTTTCAATCAAACCTTTGAGCTGAACATTCTAAGACTGAATGCATTGGTTAGATTTTTCCAGCTCCTGAAGCCTGTCAGCCTTGTCCCAATGCTCTTGATAGAGTTCTTCAACCATTCTCTTCATGGAAAAGATATCATCCACCATGGATGCAGATAGAGACAACATCACCCTAGACAATTCTCCTTTCTCTGGTGCCATCTTTGCTTCAAAACTCTGAATTTCCACCTGTCAACTTGCACATTGACACTGAAAACTAGCAAACTGTCAAACTAACAAACTAATTAAACTAGCAAGCTAACTAACAATCACTTCTGCAAAACCAACCAAACTAGGCTTTGATACCACCTAATTTGATGTGGAAGATGATCTATGAAAAATGTTGCTAAAGTGAATGTGCATAAAGGTGATCAAATCCTTAATGCCTTAAGCTTAACTGAAAAGACATTAAATAATGTAGCAAGAGGAACAATAAAGAGAGAGAATTATAACACAAAACAAAGAGAGAGAAGAGGACACAAGATTGATTATGAATTTTGTCTAAGTGGACTACATCTCTTGTCTATCTCAACTGAGTGACCAATCTATTAACATTGCTCCAAATTTAGTACAATATCTAAAAAGAGTCTCTTGGAAACTACTTTACAATCTTATGCAGCCTGTCCACAAAGTCATGGTACAAAATTCCCCACTCCAATCACCTCACATAAAAGCTATCAAAGCCACAAGGTTGATTTACAAAGAGAAAGAAAAATACTTTGTCTAAATGATTTGCTATAGAATTAGAGCATTATTACATCAAAAATCTCCTATTCCCCCTCAAATTCTCCTCTCACTTGGAAAACTGGGATCCAAGAATGTGTTGATGATTGAAGGCCTCCTAGCACTCCTTTTTAGACATGAAATTTTCCCATTTGGGCTAAAAACAAAAAACCTTGTAGTTTTCTCTCTTTAGGGATAAATCAAAACAATTCCCCCCATTTTTAATAAACAATTAACAATCTCCCTAAAAAAACATTTAAAATTTGTTTGAACCCTTGTCCATGTATATTCTTGGGCTATTTGGTTGGGTTTTTTTTTTTTTTTTAGTTTGAAATTACAACTAATAACCACTTAAGGTTATTTAAATATTTTAAAATATTATTTAAGCCCTTGAAAATATTTCATTCAGGCTATTATAAGTTTTTTTTATTTGGGGTTTTCTTTTTATTTAATTCTAATCCCATCTAATAACCATTAAAAGACTATTTTTAATTCTACTAAATCCACAACCTATGGAGAGGATAACTCCAAAAAAAGAGGGTTTACAACAACTCAAGGGAAAAGATGAGAGAAAATCCCATGAATCTCTCAACTCCTCCTTGAGAATAGGAAAATAGTTGTGAGGTGGATTCTCACACAAAACTAATTTCCACTTTTACAAATTAAATGAATAATACGTGAGAATTCCACTCACTTCAAGTATTAATCATTTAGATTCCAATTTAAATGAATAATACATGAGCTTCCCAGGCTCATTTCAAGTATTAATCATTTTTTTGATTTTAAATGAATAACACGTGAGTTTTCTTCCAACCCATTTGAAGCATTAATCATTTATTTTAGACTTTGTCACTTATCATCAAATTTTTAATGATTTATCTTATGGTGAGAAAAGTAGGAATTTTTCACCTTCTGATCGCCCCTGTGCTTGGTTTTACTTAATTTTGATTGGCGATAACTTTTGCGTATGGAATTTTTTTTCTGTGATTCAAGCGACATTGAAATTGTGCTTCCAAGAATTAAGCCATGGTGTTGACTTCCCCAACATTGGAGACTATTTATTTTTCAAGGTTCATAGATCCTCCTAGATCAAACCTCCCCATTGAAGAGCTTTTGGTCCTCCAAAATTTTTCTTATAGAACCTTGGACTCCTTCGGCTCGGATCAACTTTGTTGTCACCTTCAAAGCTTCACTACAATGTTATTGCTAGATCTACATTTGATAAATGATTCTCATTCCAGCCCGAGTTCCACCATGCTTAAGAACTTACATTTTCCCTCCACAGGTCTTACACTTATGCCTTGATAGTATCCCATCTGCCCTCTAGGGGTCTTACACTTTGACATTA
This sequence comes from Sequoia sempervirens, assembly GCA_007258455.2. Lineage (NCBI taxonomy): Eukaryota > Viridiplantae > Streptophyta > Pinopsida > Cupressales > Cupressaceae > Sequoia > Sequoia sempervirens. The sequence goes on along the minus strand of VDFB02105785.1, from coordinate 194,247,083 downwards.
TCAAGAAAGCATGCATTACCACATCTACCTGCTAGGGTCTTACACTTCAGTAATACATGGTCAGCATGAGCATACCTATGGCCACATTTGTCCTCTACGAGTCTTACATTGCAGCCACATTAAGACTATAAAGGATGCATTTCAAAACAGAACTTGACATACCAAAAATCAAGAAGAAAGTTGAGCATGATAAACCTGTCTCTCTATGCTTCTCACGGTGGTGGTTCTCATTCTGCATACCAGCCTAGCAAATTTCTTGGGCATGATTATGATGCTCCTCCTTGTTTGCAAATTGCATGAGCAATGGCAACCTTGCCTCAGCCTGAAACATTCCTTCTCAACTTTGTACTTTGGAATAGTTGATTATGAGCTTCACTATATAGCTCTGTCTATGTTCGGTTGAGCAACAAGGCCATGGAGAAAGATCTTCAGGAGCCTCGGTCATCAACTGACTCAGTCAAACTAAGTCTTAAAGCTAAGAACATACAAGGAACTTCTAGACCATTCTCTACAACTCTGAGTCCGAACGTGGAGTGATCATTCAAATCTATCCACCTTTCATTGAATTTCATCAAGTACTTCTTTTCCTTAAATAGGAACAACAAACATCTTCTCTCCTCAAGAATTGTCATCAACTAAGCACTCTTAAGTTTCAAAAATCTATCATTCTACAAAAAAAATTCTTCAAGCATTTTCTTTTCTAATTACATGAGATAATGCTTAAACAACCTTTCAAAATCTCAATTCCAAGAAAATACAACTCCATGCAAATAGCACAATGATTTTACTACAAAAACCCTATCTACTAGTATCACCTAGCTCATAATCATAATGTGATATTTATTAATCAGCTAATAACAAAACAAATTTGATACAACTATTTAGATGATAGGTTTTCCCAGCTCTTACAGAGGTGGTCAAAAGCACTTTCCTTTGTTGGCTGCTCCTTTGTTGGTTGAGATTCCTCTGCCTTAGGGATCATAGCCTTAGGTGCCGCCTTCACTTCCACCTCAAGGATAGTGGCTTCAAGTACTGCCTTCACCTCTTCCTTAACAACCTTCTATTGGTTAAGTCCCTCAAAGGGCCTAGGTGATCATTGAAGCTATGGATCATGAAACTTCCAACACTTCTCAATCTAATGCCCACTTATCCTACAGTGGGTGTAGTGGTTCTAGGCTTAACCTCTACAGGATTGTTCGTGCCTTGTTTTCTAATCCCAAGGCCTTTACTTTTGTAACCCATCTTGGTCAACAACTTCATGCTAATGCCCTTGGTGTGCCTTTCAAATCCTTCAAAAATAGAGTTCTGATCATTTTCCACCTCCTGATCTGATGTAGAAAACTCTTCCAGGTAACCACTTTGGTTACTAGAAACATTGAAAAGTTTCAAGTACTCCACATGTTGAAAAAAAGCACACTAACCAGCATTCTCCTAACTTGAGCCATAATTGGCCCACTTCCCCATGACCACAAGCAAATCCTGACTTCGGAATCTGTGTAGTGGAATTTACTATAGATGAGACATCCAATCTGTCATATGCAGTGAGTGGAGAGTATAAGGAAGTATCCTTCGAGTGCAGGAAAAAAGCACATATGCGAACATTCTCTTATGTAGGAGGACTCCTCCTATGCTACTTCTCCATGAGCTTCTGCAACTTCACATGTAGCTCCTGATTCTCCTTGTTTTCCTTTTCAAGCAAACCTTTGAGCTCAACATTCTCAGACTAAATGCGTTGGTTGTCTTCCTCCAACTCTTGAAGCCTGTCAACCTTGTCTCAATGCGCTAGGTAGAGTTCTTCAACCATTCTCTTCATCTAAAGGATATCATCCACCATAGATGCAAATAGAGACAACATCACCCTAGACGATTCTCCTTTTTCTGGTGCCATCTTTGCTTTATAACTTCTAATGTCCACCTATCAACTTGCACACTGACACTGAAAACCAGCAAACTGTCAAACTGACAAACTGATTAAGCTAACAAGCTGACTAACAATCACTTCTGCAAAACCAGCCAAACTGGGCTCTAATACCACTTGATTTGATGTAGAAGATGATCTATGATAAACATTGCTAAAGTAAATGTGCATATTAAAGGTGAAAAAATCCTTAATGCCTTAAGCTTAACTAAAAAGACATTAAATAATGGAACAACATGAACAATAAAGAGAGAGAATTATAACATAGAATAGAGAGAGAGAAGAGGACACAAGATTGATTATGGAGTTCATCCAAGTGGATTATGTCTCTAGGTCTATCTCAACTGAGTGACCAATCTATTAACAATGCTCCAAATGCAGTACAATCTCTAAAAATAGCCTCTTGGAAATTGATTTACAATCTTTTGTAGCATGTCCATAAAGTCGTGGTACAAAATTCCTCACTCAAATCACCTTGCATAAAGGCTCTCAAAGCCACAAGCTTGATTTACAAAGAGTAAGAAAAAGACTTTGTCTAAAGGCTTTGCTATAGAATCAGAGAATTATTACATCAAAAATATCTTATTCCTCCTCAAATTCTCCTCACTTGGAAAACTGGGATCCAAGAATGTGTTAATGATTGAAGGCCTCCTGGCACTCCTTTTTATACATGAAATTTTCCATTTGGGCTAAAACCAAAAAAACTTGTAATTCTCTCTATTTAGGGATAAATCAAAACAATTCCCCCTATTTTTAAATAACAATTAACAATCTCCCTTAAAAGCATTTAAAATTCGTTTGAGCCCTTGTCCATGTATATTCTTGGGCTATTTGGTTGGGTTTTTATCATTTATTTTAGTTTGAAATTCCAACTAATAACCACTTAAGGTTATTTACATATTTTAAAATATTATTTAAGCCCTTGAAAATATTTCATTCGAGCTATTATAAGTTTTTTTTTGTTTGGGGTTTTGTTTTTCTTTAATTATAATCCCACCTAAAAACCATTAAAAGGATATTTGTAATTCTCCTAAATCCACAACATATGGAGAGGATAACTCCACAAAAAGAGATTTTACAACAACTCAAAGGATAAGATGAGGGAAAATCCCATGAATCTTTCAACTCCTCCTTGAGAATAGGAAAATAGTTGTGAGGTGGATTCTCACACAAAACTAATTTCCCTTTTTACAAATTAAATGAATAATACATGAGAATTCCACTCACTTCCAAGTATTAATCATTTTTTTCCAATTTAAATGAATAATACATGAGCTTCCCACACTCATTTCAAGTATTAATCATTTTTTTCAATTTTAAATGAATAACACATAAGTTTTCTTCCAACCCATTTGAAGCATTAATCATTTATTTTAAAATTTGTCACCTATCATCAAATTTTTAATGATTATCTTATAGTGAGAAAAGTAGGATTTTTTCACCTTCTAACGGGCCCCTATGCCTGGTTTGACCAAATTTTGACTGGCCATAACTTTTGCGTATGAACTCGATTTTTCGCGATTCAAGCAACATTGGAATCATACTTTTGTGCATTACAGCATGGTGCTAACTTCTTGAGCATTGGAGACAAATAATTTTTCAAGTTTCATAGATCCTCTTGGATCAAATCTAGAACAATTTTTATTAAACAATTTTAAAAAAACAAATAACGATAGAATGCATAACATAACATGATAATCTAGTCGTAAGTTCTCTAAGGTTCCTTGACTACACTATTTACAAGACTAACAATCCTCAAATTGTTACTCTAAAACAAGTTAAATCTAAGAGAAAATTAGTAAAAAGTTAAGAGTTAATAGATTACTGTACAATTATATGATAATATTTTACTTCAATTTATGTTCAAGTCATATTTTCTACAACACAAGTTCCCAATTTATCTCTTCACTAACATTCAACACCCCAAAATTTAAAATAATAAATATAGTTAAAACCCTCTAACTTGTTAAATCTAAAATTTCACTAGTTCATTGTAAAGGATTACAAATATACATGAGAAGTAGGAGACAATTTTAATTCAATACCTCATTCATTATCTTCTTCAAATTCATGCATTTAATTTTTAAGATTTTTCAATTAATATCAACCAAAACACCCAATCTTGTTGACTCTAATCAATCCTAATTTATTTTTATGAATAAGGGATTTCTTATTTTTCATAAATATAAAATAAAATGAGTATTAAAATATAAACATAACACATTGAATTCAAAAACTCTTTTAAGGTACATGGATAACTAAAATCATATTCGTGTTACATACTACCCATTAATAAGAAATTGAATAATTAAGTGATAGGTGAGATCATAGGACAAATAATAATGTAACTATTTTCACCTACAATCACTAGGACTAATAACTACTGAAAATAATATAAATAAATATCATATTGAGAGAACGTATGGGTATGTGCAGGATCATGATGGGCCAAAAACTGGCGATATGATGGATATGTATAAGGTATGTGGTTGACAACTTTTTTTTACCCAAAATTGATAAAATGAAAAGGGTTTTTAAAGGAGATTCTTAGCTTTCCACCAATATAAATTATGCTTTACTTTGAATATAATAAAAAATTATTATTCATTTTCTTTTTGAATTACGACTAAAATCCTAATTGATAGGCTGATTGAAAAACATCTATAACTTTCAAATGGTATCACATTTTTTTGATTCGAAACATGTGTCACATTCTATGCTTTGCATATTATAAGATTAAAAATAAATAAAAAATTATAAAGTTTTGACCAAGTTAAGGTGGTTAGACATAGAAGTTTTTATATTTTTTAAAAGTTGTAATAAAAAATTCATAATTAATTATTTACTTGGAAAAAATTACAAAAAATTATGCATCACATCAGGACATGAGCCCTCTATTTATATCTAAAATCTTATAAAAAAAATATTATCATTTTATTGTGGTTAAGGCGGTCAGACAAACACCTACTTCTTATTTTTTCCCTGAAATTTAAGTACTACTACATTCAAATTTCAAATTTTCACCAAATAATTTTTATTTTTAAAAAACATTCAATTTTCTATAGATTCTATTCTTTAATATTTTTGAAATAATATCGATAACTTGTTCATGATGATCTTGCACATACCCTTATACAAAATTAAGTGGTTTTGTGTTGATACTTATTCAATTACAATGAATATACAAATAAACACTATAAAAAAAAAAAACTCATTAAACTCTACATGTAATACTTTTAAGTTAAATTGCTATGCAATACAAATGAATGACAAACTATTAACTTTTACATATTAGGTGTATAGCTAACAAAACATTGTAAAAATCAATCAATTTCAATTTTGTTTGAAATTTTCTTTATTTTTCTTGAAACAAAGAAGGCTAATAATATTCAGGTTTATATATATATATATATATATAGCTCTCTTTCAGTTTCTATATTTATAAAAAAAATTATGATAGAACTACCTCCAATTAGAATGTGACAAGAACAAAGTTTATCTACAGTCCATAATTTCTCCAAAGCTTATCTTCCAAACTCAATCTCATGAATCACCAAGAGAAACAATGAGATCTTAAGTCATCTATCCATACCCGGAGTGCACAGTAATTCCTAAGTGAATACAAAAACTCCTCGCTAGCATTTTCTGTACTACTTGAATCCAAAACTATTTTATGATGATTCCTTAAATATTGTCTAAGAAGATCTAGAAGGTTTTTACAACTGCATAGAGAGGATAGTGTTCAATGAGATGAAAAATCCAAATAGATAAGTAACTTTATCCAAGTTCCTAGGATCATTTTGCTTATAAAATCATAAAATGCAAGGAAGACTATCAGTTGCAAAATTTGTAGAATTCAGTCTAGTAAGCCTTAATACCTTAAAGTTCTTCTCTTTCATTGTTCTTCAGCTATTTAATAATCTTTTTAAAAATCTACTTGTAAATATATGGTGGGAGGATTATGGTCCTTGGGCGCTTGAATTTCTCAAGATTCCTTGAGCTTTAACTAATTTTGGGTATACCTAAACAGATTGTGTTTGAAAATATAGCCACCAAGAAGCATAACCAAAGGTTCCAAAATGCATTACACAGTTTGTCCACACCATGCACAATTGAGGGAACCAAGAACAATACGATCCAACTAGACAACATTAATAAAAAATCAAATGGGATCATCGAGACTATGGAATTCACATTTATAGAAGACAACATGATTGGTTAAAAAGTGTGGAGTCTACTGCAATTTTCAAAACTATAGAACTTCAAACAGGAGCACTATTAAGAGTAGATTGTCAATTTCTAGGAAACAAAATTATGCATATTACTCGAACACCTATATTCTCTAATGTGTATATAAAAGTATTTTTATAGCCACAAGAGTTGTTATGAATTCAATATTGTGCCTTATTAAATTTGGTTGCTATAAAATATATAGTTAGGCTGCTACGGATCTGGGTAATGAACATCAATAGATTACTTGATGTCCCTGATTTATATATGAATACATGCAAAATTTGAAATACAAGAGGCATAAAATTTACTTATTCCACTAATAGTCTCAACTACATTATTCAAAATAAAAGACACACAATTCTATAGAAATTCCAATGCAATATAATTCCCTAATGATTAACTCACGCATCCCTTATTTCGAAAGGGTTTTTACAACCGTTGTCAGGTAACAAATACAATGGTCGCGTAACCGTCATTGAGAACTCGGGCTTGGAAAATCAGAAGTCTTTAGGAATTTTCAAAGTCACTACCAACTAGAGAAACACCGCAATCGATTGCAAGGTGCAACGTTGAAGGAAGAAGACCGTATAAGAGTATGAGCATCAGATAAGACTAGAGGACTATTATAACTGAATCAACGTGTTTAATACAAGTCGATATGAAAACTAACGCCATAAAATAAATCTTGAATTCGAATTTTCATTTTAATTTGCATTCAATTCTAAGAGCATTTTCACTTAGCTTCTTTTTTAAATAAAGATTAGACTAGACTTGTGAAAATCTTAAAATAACGGTGCAGTGAAACTCAAGAACCCAAACTAATTAAATGAGCATGTTATACATTACCACAGAGTGGAACCGATTATGTACAGAGATTGAATACTTGTACGCTTCTAAGGGAAAATAAACCTAAATCAATCCCAAACATTGTCTGGACGCATACCTTGATTGTTCACGATGAAAATATAGCTTGATACAAAATGGCCAATACTAGACAACTGCATATCAAGAAGTTTACTTCTAAAAACTACGATTTAAAAGGATAATTGAATTTTGCAAGTTCACGCAACCAAAAAATTATTATCAATAGATTAACTATCTTAAATATGAATTCAATCACGATTAGATATAGTTAAGTTTCTATTAAGGACTAGCACCAAGCTGACAATCGAGGTTTCAGTTCTCACCTATACAAAAGAAAAAATAAAATAAAAATAAAATAAGACAAAATAAGTGATTCGTTTCCATATGTTTCAGATACTTTCAGCTCAGAACTTTATCCACGAAAATGAATAACCTTGCATTGAAATTCCATGAAACAAAGGTAAATACAATGGGTAATGAATACACATCGATGCAGCAAGTGGAGACCGTATTAGACCTAAATATTTTATGTCATGAATGCAGAGAATACTAATTTAGATTGAAAACAAAATAGAAACAACTATAACATTTGATAAGAGGAAAATGACATTGCGTCCATGTAACGGCCCGAGGTAACCTGACACCGTATGCAATCAACAAAGCACAGTTATAATACCAGAAAATAAGGATGCGATTCAAATGAGGTAAATGAACAACTACACAATAAATAATAGAGATTGTCTTATCATAGATAAATCAGGAACAATGGATTTTATGTGATAATGATATGAAACGAATTGCATAAGAAGAAAGAATCCCCATGACGAGAAGGTGACTACATGTGATGGAAACTCCCTGTCAAGACAATGGATGCAAAATAAGTAGCAAGGTAAATATGAAATGGTTTCAAAAAGGAGGTGCCTGAAAAGAAATAAAGATCACTCTAAATTTGTTTCTCCATAGCCAGATTTAATTGTGAGGTTAATTTATTTAACCCTAAAGCTGAAATATTTCCTCTCTTAAGATACTAATAATTTAATAAATTGATAAGGTTCAAAAAGTTAGATTTATCCATCAATATGCTTGAAATTAACAGCAGCCAAAAATTACCAAAACCTAAAGTTGTTCATGAAATCATTTGCAAAGGGTAAAAAGATAAATCACATAGATTTTTAAAAAAAAGAAACAACACCAATTTACGTGGAAAACCCCAAACTGGGGAAAAACCACCTGAGAAAGATCTACAGCTTCTTTTTAATTAATCTTGCAAAATAATACATTTCATCCCCCATATACATTCAATACATGGGATTTTAAAGCCATCGTTTCCCCTAAATAACCATTTCAACTTTCCTCTTGGGAATAACTTCCCAACTACTATTAATTTATTTATAACTTATAACAAATTAATTAAATGTAAATTTAAACTTTGTAATACTTGTCTCTTCACATAACAATTCACGATTAGAACCTAAAACATTTTTGAAACATTAGTAATTTGAGAAAGGTAATAGCATTATTAAATAAGGTAAATTACATAAATGTAGAAAGATAATAAAATGGTGACAAACAAATTAATAATTTCTTTTATCAATTATATATACAATGTTTACACATATCATTTCTTCTTGTAGAGCTTAATCTTGGTATCACAATAGTTTAGTTTTCAGGAGGGGAATTACATTCTCCCCCACTAGTTTCAAGCTTCATCCTGGAAGCTTCCAATAGGATCCAAATTATATGCCATACTAATGATTAACCATTATTTGAAAAAAAAAAAGGAGAAATAAAAACTCAACATGCACGAAAGGATAAAACTAATCATAAAAATCATATTACACCCCAATCATAAGCATTAGCATTTGGATGTTTTTTCCAAAAAAAAAAGGTGAACAACAAGGATACCAGAAAGGGGTCCACATAACAAGGTAATTCTAATGGGACAATGCAACATAAACAAGGACAATAGTGTGCACTAGGAAAGAACATCATCCCACAACTTGTCATGCGTTGTCATGGTAGGTCTTCCTAGGCCCCATCCCCCATCTTGGGTTATCCTAGAAGCTTGTCCCGACGCTCAACCCCAATACAAACTCATGAGGACAAAGCAATTGTTCTTTCCATTCCAGGTCTTCTCATCTCATCTCAAGCCTAAATGAGCACTTGAGCCATGAGTAAGGAATATCATTATCTTAATGAATGTGATTAACTACCCAAAACCCTTAGTTCATTATTTAGGTTATCACTAGTTATTAAACAACTCATCCTATGGGTTGTCTTGGCGATCACTTTAGGATCCCAGCCCCCATGGTGAGCCGCTCTCCCTTATCCAACTAAACCACTCCAAACTAACATAAGGCTCAAGACACTATCATAATATCGTGACTAAGTGGGGTCATACTACCATAAGAACATTAAACATCCACTAATAGTTCAAGATACACTATATGATGCATTACAATACGAAAAGGGAAAACAATGCTAACTGGTACAAAGTAATAGATACACACACACCAGTGAAGGAAGTCGTGACATCTCATGTCACTCCGAAGAGAGTGATGAGACATCATCCCCTCTCACCATAATCAAGATCAAACACATAAGACATAACATATCAAATTCATCATATCACATAATCTAAATAACAACATTTGTACTGAAGTTAATATCGTAAGATGTCAAAACCAATAACAGAATCATGTATCATCATCTCACAATATAGATCATATAAACATCATCCAAGTCATATATAGTCAAATGGATGAGCATGAATCTATCTAAATAAAAACAATATCCAAAACATGGAGGGGTGTCACAAATTCTCTTCCCTCTTGTGGATCTACACAATAAATTTCATCAACACACAATCACCACCACCCATCAAACACTCTCCACACCCAACTACCACCATCCACCCAAAACCTCCACACACCACAATTACCATCCATCCACAACCTCCACACACCACAACTACCATCCATCCAACAACCTCCACACACGACAACTACCATCCGCTCCTTATTAACATTAAAACAATTTTCTAGCTAATTATCATATGAAAGATGCATTACTTTACAATACTCTTTACAAGAAGAAATCATTAATTATAATTTTTACATATTTACAATAATTACAACATTTCTTTCTCTAGTACATGAAGGAAGATTACATAAGGTTACATTAAGAGATATAAATGGAAATACAATCCAATATACAAAGGTCCCACATCTAGTAGACAGTTAGAAAAGTAATAGGCTAACATAAGAAAGGACACCATAACAACACTGCTAACAACGCCAATATTTTCAACACTTACGTCGCTTCCAAAGGAACTTGCACAACCGAAAAAGGAAATACAACTAGGGAGTGCTAGACTGCAATAGGGAGGAGTGTCATTGCATGGTCCTAGCATGGGTTGTCCTAGTAGTCTCTCACTAGACCCTGGCCTCCATCTATGGTTGTCCTAGTAAACCTCTCACTAGGTCTCATCCCCGTAGGGTGACACATGGAAAATCAACATTTCTTTCATGAGGACAAGGAATTTGATCTTACCAACTAGGCCTTCTCAACCCATCCTTAGCCTATATGAGCTACAGGAAATTGGTGATCCATCCATTATCTTTCTTAATGTGAATTCTACCCATCCCCCTAATACATTATTAAGGTTATCACTGGATTAAGAAACTCTGCAATGGTTTTGTAATATAGGGGGATTCACTACTCATGAGTTCTCTTCATTCAAAGAGCCTCACGGGGCAAAGTTCCCTATACTACCTCAATGGAACAACAGTGAGAGCTTCATAATCTGAAAGAGTAAATCATAGAGATTTTATGGATAAACTGACAAGCTCTCAGCCAGAGGACGTCAGTGCAGGATATACATGATAGCGCGACGTGCTAGCGTCTCATATGGACCAGAGAAAGAGAATGGCATAGAAAACAACAAAGTGAATGCTTCTATCCTAATTATTAAGAACTAATAGAATGTAGGTAAATGACAAGACATGATAAAGAAACATAAAGTGATAGAAATGAAATAAAGTAAAGTAGAGAAGATAAGGAGGAGAAAGGAAATACTTATGACCGTGTAAGTGATGAAGTTTCCAACTCGTGAGTGTCGTTAATACCTATAGACAAGAGGGAGAGGGAAATTTTTGGGTGGCTGTATAGAGGCCTACCTTAGTCAAACCCCATTTTGGTGTTCCTACCTCCACAAACAACTAGTAGATAGAGAGAAAGGTGGAAATGAAGTAAAGAGAACTAAATCACTACAAAACAATGTTATGCTACTCAACCAAGTAATAGAGGAGAGGATTGAAAGCTTAATACCTCCACCAAGAGCGCTCAAGGTTAATGGGGGATAAAATGAGAGGAATTCAAGCCTTTGCTACCATGGTGTTTTGTTCCACACTTTCTCTATTGAAGTGGTGGAGTGGTGATGTTGTTGTTGTGAAGTGTAAAGTATTTGGAGATTGAAGAGATGGTGGAGAAGCTACTTAGAGCTTGAGAAGAGCTTGTAAAGCGTGTGAATGAACTGGAGAAGCTCTTAGAGAGATGTGAAGGGATGTGTAGAAGATGGTAGCAGATGCTAGAAGATGGAATGCTAGTTCAAGGGATGAATTTGAAGAAGAGATGAAGAGAAATGACCATATTTAGGTCGGTCAATCGAGGAGGGTGTTACAAATCAACCCCCAATGGGAAGTCTAACACCTCTATAGGCTCCAGACGTAGGAATCTATTAGGGACGTAAGCATTCCGCGCAAGCGTCCCCAATAGAAACACCTCCACTATGCTTAAAATAGGCACCAAGTGTGATGCAAGTAGTGGGCTTAGGTGGAATTAAGCCTCCGAACTTGGTTTTCTAAAATGGATAAAGGAAAAAAGGGGATTTTTAGATGCGGTGCAAATTTTCTCTTATATAGGTTTGTCCTAGACACTACTTTGGGCTTCGACCCCCATTGAGAGTCACTCCCCCTATTTACAACTAGAAAACCCTACACAGAGCAAGGCATTGTCCATCTTAGACACCTAACATAATCTCATGAATTCATACATAATGCACATGACCAACAACATAGCCAAACCACTTCCAAGGTTAACAACCCTAAGGACCATTCATACAAATTTACCCCCTTCCAGGCCTCTAGAAACCAACATACCAAGCACATTTCAAAATGGAACAAAACCTTAAACAAAATTTACATAGATGGCATCCATCCTTACAATTACATAATCACTTAACCCAATAGTCAAGAAACACTATTTACTACGAACAAATAATCATAGAGTTACAAACATAAAGATATTCCCTTAAATAATGCATTATTTCAACTCGTATTTCCATTATCATGTTTGAAATACCATCATATAAATCATTTGATAAGTTCAAAATTCACAAGTAATTTAAATGAATATAAATTTTACCCTTACTTTAAACTTGTTTTAGGTGTGAAATTCTCCATTACTCACCTAACTTTCCTAAATCCATGCTCATATCTGTGAACCAAGATTCTAACACCTGCAAGAACACAAAAAATGAATACATTAATAAGATCAAATGCAAGTTAGAATAGAGGTTCCCCATAAAATCCATTTAACCATATTCAAAATAGAAATAAAACAAGAACACAATGAAAAAAGATGAAAATAAGCTAAATCCTATTGAGAATATGCAAACTCTTGATCTTATGGGGGAGTTGGTGCCAATTTGATGTGGAAATTGGCCTTTTACCAACTCCTTTGCAAGCTTTGATGATGAATGGTGATGGTGATCCACTTTGTTGAAAATTCAAGTGTGCTCCATGATGAAAAAACTGCATAACCTAGCTATGGATGGATGAATCATGCAAATGCTTGAAGATGTATTTGAGTATAGTAAGTTTACTCAAATTATGGATGGATTAAATGAAGGACAATCTCTTCATTTATAGATGAGATTGATTAGAGAAGAGGCAAAAGGGATGAATGTGGGACTAAACTTCAACAAATGAGAAGAAGCCACATGTCATCATGTGAAAGGTTGAGGAATGGGCAAATTTTGAAGAATGTGCAAAGAGGGGGGAGATTCAAATTCAAAATATGGCTTGAAGGATGAGTTGAAAGGTGAAGCAAATGCACATGGCTCAAGAAAAGGACATGTAAGACATTTTAAATGCTTTGTTGAAAGGGACAAGTCCTTTTGGGGGGGAGATTTCAAATTTGAGGAATATTCCATCTTTGATGCCTTTTTTGAATGAAAATAAATGATTTATAAAAAAATTAAATTGATTTTCATGTGAAAGTTGGAAAATCTAGCGGATTTGAGTGATTAGGATTAAATTAATCAGGATTTGATTAATTTAAAGGATATTTAGCTGATTTGACCATTTTGACTTAGATTTTAGGATTGAAATAAATCAAAAAGAGATGAAAATGATTAAGACTTAGTTAAATAAATATTTTGATTTATTTAACCAAAAGGGGTGATGCTAGATTAAATTAGATAAATGTTTGATTTATTTAATTTAATTAGTGAACTTTAGAAATTTAATCAAATAATATGAATTATTTAATTAAATAATGATAGGAAGATGAAATGACCTAGCTAATTACATAGAGATGATGATTTAATTAAATCGAGGGATTTATTTAATTAAAAGGGGAATTATGATGACTTTAATAAAATAAGGCTATTTGATTAAATGGTTAGATAGAGGGATAATTCAGGATGAGGCGATGTTAGTAGATCATATTCTAGTGTGCGATATCAATCTGTATATTTTTTATGTCTACAATATCAAATTTCCTTCTATCCAAAAGTAGATGCTCATACCTGATTACAACAAGATTACTCAAGCTATTCAAATGACTTACTAATTTGTGACTACAACATCCTTTATTGCATGAGTTTTGAATTGTTAGCATCCAACATTTGCTTAATATTAAAACTTTTGTAATAATGGATCGATTTGATTAACATGTCCTAAAAGAGACTATACTAAGATCTTCTTGCTTAATTCTATCACTAGTTATGGAATGTTCCACTACTCATGTATGTGGTTAGTCATCTATTAAATAAATTTCTATATTAGGAGAAGAATATTTAATTGCATAATCCCATCATTATTTGAAGCACAACTGTGATTGAATAAATTATATAGAAAATGTGAAAAATTCATTTAAAATCAATTAGTTGTGCCGCATAATTAATGAAATATAAATAAATATGTCTATAAATGACACTTTACTCCTATAGTCATATGGAACTAAATAAATTATAACCATCAAGAATTCATACTTGTTCATATTTTGGTTACCATTTTTAACTTGCATGACAACAAGTTGCAACATCTTCACCTCGTAATCTTGCATTCATGCCCATCATCTTTTCCACCTTTTTCCCCAAAGCTCCTTCGTGTTTTAACCTGAGGCTCTGATACTAGGTCTAATGCCCCCACCAAGGAACCCCAAAGGACAACACTAAACTAGAACAATTTAATGGAACAATTTTTTTCTTAAAAAACAAATAATTATATAATGCATAACATAACATGATAATCTAGTCCTAAATCCTATATGGTTCCTCGACTGTGCTACTCACAAAACTAACAATCCTCAAATTGTTGCTCTAAAAGAAGTTAAATATCAAGAGAAAATTATTAAAAAGTTAAGAGTTAATAGATTACTCTACAATGATATGATCAGATTTTACTTCAATTTATTTTCAAGTCATGTTGTCTAAAACACAAGTGCCCAATTGATCTCTTCACTAACATTCAACACCCCAAAATTTAAAATAATAAATATAGTGAAAACCCTCTAACTTGTTAAATATAAAATTTCACCACTTCATTGTAAAGGATTACAAATATACATGAGAAGAAGGAGACAATTTTAATTCAATAACTAAGTCATTATCTTCTTCAAATTCACACATTCAATTTTTAAGATTTTTTAATGAATATCAACCAAAACACCCAATCTCATTGACTCTAATCAATCCTTTTTTTTTTTAAGAATAAGGGATTTCTTATTTTGGATAAATATTCAATAAAATGAGTATTAAAATATAAATATAATGCATTTAATTCAAAAACTCTTTTAAGGTACATGGATAACTAAAATGATATAAGTTTTTCATACTACCCATTAATAAGAAACCAAATAATTAAGTGATAGGTGAGCTCGTAGGACAAATAATAATGTAACTATTCTCACCTAAAATCACTAGGACTAATAACTATTGAAAAATAATATAAATAAATATCATATTGAGGGCATTTATACAAAATTAAGTGATTTTGAGTTGATACTTATTCAATTACAATGAATATACAAATAAACATTGCTAAAAAAAATAATAACTCATTAAGTTCTACATGTAATACTAATAAGTTAAATAGTTATAAAATACAAATGAATGAAAAACTCTTAACTTTTGCATATCAAGTGTATAGCTAACAAAAAAATGTAAAAATCAATCAATTTCAGTTTTGTTTGAAATTTTCTTTATTTTTCTTAAAACAACAAAGGCTAATAATATTCAGGTTTATATATATATATATATATATATATAAACTCTCTTTCCTGGTTTCTATATTTATAAAATAAATTATGATAGAACTACCTCTAATTAGAATGTGATAAGAACAAGGCTTATCTACAGTCCATAATTTCTCCAAAGCTTATCTTCCAAACTCAATCTCATGAATCACTAGGAGAAACAATGAGATCTTAAGTCATCTATCCTTACCTAAAGTGCATAATACTTCCTAAGTGAATACAAAAACTCCTCGCTAGCATTTTTTGTACTACTTAAATCCAACACTATTTTATGATGATTCCTTAAACAATGTCTAAGAAGATCTAGAAGGTTTTTACAATTGCATAAAGAGGATAATGTTCAATGATATCAAAAATTCAAAAAGATAAGTTACTTTATACAAGGTCCTAGGATCCTTTTGCTTATCAAATCATAAAATGCAGGGAAAACTATCACCTATAAAATTTCTAGAATTTAGTCTAGTAAGCCTTAATACCTTAAAGTTCTTCTCTTTCATTGTTCTTCAACTATTTAATAATCTTTTTAGAAATTTACTTACATAAATATACGGTGGGAGGATTATGGCCCTTGGGAATTTCAATTTATCAAGATTCCTTGAGCTTCAACTAATTTTTGGTATACCTAAATAGATTGTTTTTAAAAATATAGCCATTAAGAAGCATAACCAAAGGTTCCAAAATGCATTACACAGTTTGTCCACACCATGCACAATTGAGGGAACCAAGACCAATACGATCCAACTAGACAACATTAATCAAAAATCAAATGGGATCATCAAGAATATGGAATCCACATTTACAAAAGACATGATTGGTTGAAAAGTGTGGAGTCTACTGTAATTTGTAAACCTATAGAACTTCAAATAGGAGCACTGTTAAGAACTAATTGCCAATTTCTAGGAAACAAAATCATGCATATTACTAAACACCTATATTCCCTAATGTGTATACAAAAGCATTTTGATAGCCACAAGAGTTTCTATGAATTCAATATTGTGCCTTATTAAATTTGTTTGTTGTAAAATACATAGCTAGGCTGCTATAGATCTCAGTAATGGAAATCTATATATTACTTGATGTCCTTGATTTATATATGAACACATGCAAAATCTGAAACACAAGAGGCATAAAAATTACTTATTCCACTAATAGTCTTGAATTCATTATTCCAACTAAAAGACACACAATTCTATAGCGATTCCAATGCAATATAATTCCTTGATGATTAACTTATGCATCCCTTATTTCAAAAGGGTTTCTACAACCATTGTCATGTAATGAAGAAAATGGTCCCATAACTACCATTGAGAACACAAGCCTACAAAATGAGAAGTTGTTAGGAATTTTCAAAGTCATTACCAATTGGAAAAACACCACAATCAATTGCAAGGTGCAGCATTGAAGGAATAAGATTGAATAAGAGTATGAGCATCAAATAAGACTAGAGGACTATTATAATTGAATCAATGTGGGTATGTGCAGGATCATCATGGAGAAAACATGTCGTTAAATGGAAAAAAAATTAGAAAAATCATAGTTAGTAAACTTGACGTAAATATTTGAATAAGTTATCTATATTATTTCAAAAATATGTAAGAATAGAATATGTATAAAATTGAATGTAGTTTCCAAACTACTAGGTTTTTTAAAAAAAAAAATTGATTTGGTGAAAATTTGAAATTTCAATGCAATAGCACTTAAATTTTAGGGAAAAGATAAGAAGTAGGTGTCTTTCTGACCACCCTAACGAAAATAAAATGATAATATTTTTTTATAAGATTTTAGATATAAGTAGAGGACTCATGTCCCAATGTGATCCATATTTTTTTGTAATTTTTTTCTAAGTAAATATTTAATTATGAAATTTTTATTACAAATTTTAAAAAATATAAAAAATGTATGTTTGACCACCTTAACTTGGTCAAAACTTCATGAAATTCAATTTATTTTTGTAATCCTATAGTAGGGTATGTGCAGGATCATGGAAAAAATAGGCCCTTAAGTGGTGAAAAATTTAGAAAAATCAAAGTTTGGCAACTTGACGTAAAATTTTGAATAAGTTATCTATATTATTTCAAAAATATGTAAGAATATAATCTATAGCAAATTGAATTTAGTTTCTAAACTACTAGGTTTATTTAAAAAAAGAAAAATCTATTTGCTCAAAATTAGAAATTGCAATGCAATACTACTTAAATTTTAGGGAAAAAATAAGAAGTAGGTGTCTATCTGACCACCCTAACCACAATAAAATGATAATATTTTTTTTATAAGATTTTGGATATAAGTAGAGGACTCATGTCCAGATGTGATACATTTTTTTTGTAATTTTTTTCCAAGTAAATAATTAATTATGATTTTTTTATTATAACTTTTTAAAAATATAAAAACTCATATGTTTGACCATCTTAACTTGGTCAAAACTTCATGAAATTCAATTTTTTTCTTTTTAATCTTATAGTATGCAAAGCATAGAATGTGACGCATGTTTTGGATTAAAAAAATGTGATATCATTTGATTTAAGCTATAATTGTTTTCAATCAACCTATCAATCAGGAATTTAGTCATAATTCAAATAGAAAATGAATAATAATTATTTATTAAATTCAAAGTAAAGAATAAGTTGTATTGGTGGAAAGCTAAGAATCTCCTTTAAAAACCCTTTTTGTTTAACAATTTCGGGTAAAAAAAAGTTGTCAGCCACATACCCTACACATACCCATCATATCACCACTTTTTTGCCCATCATGATCCTGCACATACCTAGTATGCGAAGCATAGAATGTGACACTTGTTTTTTATTCAAAAAATGTAATACCGTTTGAAAGCTATAGATATTTTTTAATCAACCTATCGATCAAGACTTTAGTCATAAGTCAAATAGAAAATGAATAATAATTTTATTTATTAAATTTAAATTAAAGCATAATTTATATTGGTGGAAAGCTGAGAATATCCTTTAAAAACCTTTTTTGTTTCATCAATTTTGGGTAAAAAAAGGTTTTAAACCACATACCCTACACATACCCATCATATCGCCACTTTTTGGTCCATCATGATCCTGCACATACCCATGTGTTTAATCCAAGTAGATATGAAAACTAAATCCATAAGATAAATCTTGAATTCAAATTTTCATTTTAATTTGCATTCAATTCAAGGAGCATTTTCACTTAGATTATTTATTAAATAAATATTATCCTAGACTTGTGAAAATCTTAAAATAATGATGCATTGAAACACAAAAACACAAACTAATTAAATGAGCATGTTATACTTTACCACAGAGTGGAAACGGTTATGCATAGAGCTTGAATACTTGTACACTTCGAAGGGAACATTATCCTAAATCAACCCTAACCATTGAATGGATGCATACCTTGATTATTCATGATGAAAATATAGCTTGATACAAAATGGCTAATACTATACAATTGTGTATCAAGAAGTTTATTTCTAAAAGCTACAATACAAAAAGATAACTAAATTTTGCAAGTTCACACAACCAAAAAATTATTATCAATAGATTAACTATCTTAAATATGAATTCAATCACAATTAGATATAGTTAAGTTTCTATTAAGGACTAGCACCAAGCTGATAATCAAGGTTTCAGTTCTCGCCTATACAAAAGAAAAAAATAAAATAAGACAAAAGAAGTTATTCATTTCTATATGTTTTAGATACTTTCTATTCAAAAAATTATCCATGGAAATGAATAACCTTACATTGAAATTGCATGAAACTGCACCATAGAAAAATGGATCTCAAACATTTTCATGGTCATTTAGGTCTTTTTCCTATGATGCTTGGCTTATTTTTTTTAGATTTAATGTTGCAATGTGACTTAAACATTCACATTAGGTCTTGAATATACAAATTATTAAGGCTTGATGATGTCTTGTGAAGGTGTTATGAAGTGTTGTAACATATTTCTACACTTTTCTAGACTCTTCTTATTATAATTCATCTAAATATTCCCTTTTTATCCCTTACCAAGTCTTATTTCAAAGTGTTGTAAAGTATTGTAACAAACTTTCACACTTTTCTAGGCATGTCACCACTAATTACACCTTTCTTATACTTTATTTGGCCCCTTTATACACTTATAAGCCTTAATTAAGTGTGGTTTTGAATATAAACCTGCCAAACAATACTAAAAGAAACTTAATTCCCAACACCCACTTGAAAGCCTAGAGTGGGACCCATTCACCATGGGTGGTGAATGAGTCCCTCTTGGCACAAAGTTCAAAATAAATTCAAATTTCTTTTGAGATTTTATTCATTAAGACCTTATGTCAGCCTATGATGTTGTATTCTTGGGTAATTAGGGCATAAGTGTGTATAAATAACTGTTTTCCCATCCATTTTAACCCCCTTTCATCTCATTCACTCATTCATCATCAATTAGCATTCTTGCATTCAAAGCATTGTTGCATCATTTGATCAAGGAATTATCAAGCATCTTGGAGTAGCCATTGACATGTATTTAGACTTTAACAATAAGGTTATGGTGAGTTTAGGACACTTGAATGTTGTTTATTCATCATTCCTTTCTTGTTTTCATTTCATTTCTTTATCAAGGGTTTGATTATCAAAGTGGGATTTGACCAAGGAAAATCCCTGTACTCTAACCTTTAACCATTTTTCCCATCTTTGCATGTGTATTTGTAGGTATTGTAGGTATATTTTTCAAAGAAATAGGAGTTGAAAAATGGTCGACAAGTCATCAAAGTGATTCAAGTCAACTATACCCTAATTCAAGCTTGGAGACAACATTCAGTCCGTTTTCTACAGATTTGACTTTGTCAACCTGACAAGAAGACAAGTGCATATCTAGACCCACATAATTGACCTTTGAATTTCCAAAATTTTGGAGGAGGACTAATTCACCATTAGTGGTGAATGAGTCCCATCTTTAGGTGAGAAAATTTTATTTCATTAGAATTTAGTTCTCGATAGTCAAAAACTGATTTCGACAAAGTTTACCAGAAGAAGGATTGATTCGCCATTAGTGGTGAATGAGTCCCACTAGTCAATAATAGTGATTTCTGTTAGATTCCAGAATCTTCCAACATCAAAATTCCATCTACAGGTGCACTTTTTTAAGTCTCATTCAATTCTAATTTCATTTGTTTATGTTTGTAGTTCCTTTATGTATCACGCTATGTTTTCAAACACTTCATATTTCATTAGTTTTGCATAAATAATCAATCAATTTCATCATTTTGATGCATTTAGGACATTTCATTTAGGCTTAATTCCATCTTACATACATTATTTTGAGTGAACCACCACAATTTTTGGGCCTGTCTCTCTCCTTTTAGGTGAAAAAATCTAAGAGTGCAAGAGAAGTACATAGCCAACCCAAAAATTGATGGCTCAGAAACAAAGGTAAATACAATGGGTAATGAAAACACATCAATGCAACAACTAGCTCCATATTAGACCTAAATATTTTATGTCATGAATGTAGAGAATACAAATTTAGATTTAAATAAATAAATTAAAAAAACTATAACATTTGATAAGAGGCAATTGACATTGCAACCATGTAATGGCCTAAGATAACCTGAAACAGTCTGCAATTTCCAAAGAATGGTTATAATACCATAAAATAAGGATGTGATTCAAATGAGGTAAATGAACAACTACACAATATAGAATGGAGATTGTCTTATCATAGATAAATCAAGAATAATGGCTTTTATGTGATAAGAGTATGAAACAATTGCATAAGAAGAAATAATTGCCATGGCCAGAAGGTGACTACACATGATGGAAACTCCCTGCGAAGACACTGGATGCAAAATAAGTAGCAACGTAAGTATGAAATGGTTTCAGAAAGGCAGTTCCCGAAAAGAAATAAAGATCACTCTAAATTTATTTATCCATAGCCAGATTTAATTGTGAGGTTAATTTATTTAACCATAAAGCTGAGATATCTCCTCTCTTAAGATACTAATAATTTAGTAAACTAATAAGGTTCAAAAAGTTAGATTGAGCCATCAACATCTTGAAATTAACATCAGCCAAAAAATACCAAAACCTAAAGTTGTTCATGAAATCATTTACAAAGAGTAAAAAGATAAATCACAAAGATAAAAAAAGAAACAACACCAATTTATGTGGAAAACCACAAATTGGGGAAAGACCACCTGAGAAAGATCTGCAACTTCTTTTTTATTAATCCTACAAATTAATACATTTCATAGTCCCCCCATATACATTCAATACATGGGATTTTAAAGCTATCATTTCTCATAAATAACCATTTCAACTTTCCTCTCAGGAATAACTTCCCAACTACTATTAATTCATTTATGACTTATAACACATTAGTTAAATGTAAATTTTAATACTGTAATACTTGACTCTTCCATCACGATTAGAATTACTTGCAACATTTTTGAAACATTAGTAATTTGAGAAAGGTGATAAAATTATTAAATAAGGTAAATTAGATAAATGTAGAAAGATAATAAAATGGTGACAAAACAAATTAATAATTTATTTTATCAATTATATATATATATATATATATATAATGTTTACGGATATCATTTCTTCTTGTGAAGCTTAATCTTGGGATCACATTAGTTTATTTTTTTGGGAGGGGCATTACATATCTTATCCAAGAACTTTTATTTCTTAACTCCTATCCTAGTCTTCTAGTACTACATGATGTAAGCATCAATTTGCAAAGTCCCATATGGATAGTTAAAATCAAATAAATAAATAAAAACCAATGTTCCCAAATAATTAACATGGATTTATTAATTTTCACAACTAATTTAACATAGAATGTTAACCACTAATTCCCTTCTTTTTAACAAAATTTATAGCATTCTGGTATGTGCAAGATCATGATGGGCCAAAAAGTGGCAATATTATGGGTATTTGTAGCGTATGTGGCTGATGACTTTTTTTTACCCAAAATTGATGAAATGAAAAGGGTTTGTAGAGGAGATTCTTAGCTTTCCACTAATATAAATTATGATTTAATTTGAATTTAATAAATAATTATTATTTATTTTCTATTAGAATTATGACTAAAGTCCTGATCGATAGGCTGATTGAAAAGCATCTATAACTTTCAAACGGTATCACATTTTTTGAATCCAAAACATGTGTCACAATATATGCTTCACATACTATAGGATTAGAAAAAGAAAAAATTAATTTCATGGAGTTTTGACCAAGTTATGGTGGTTAGACATACAAGTTTTTTATATTTTTTAAAAGCTGTAATAAAAATTTCATAATTAATTATTTACGTGGAAAAAAATTACAAAAAAATATGCATCACATCCAGAAATAAGTCCTCTACTTATATATAAAATCCTATAAAATATATTATCATTTTATTATGGTTACGTAGGTGGTCAGACAGACACCTACTTATTTTTTCCTTGAAATTTAAGTACTACTGCATTGAAATTTTGAATTTTCATCAAATAGATTTTATTTATTTTTAAATAAACCTAGTAGTTTAGAAACTACATTCAATTTTCTATAGATTCTTTTCTTACATATTTTTGAAATAATATAGATAACTTATTCAAATTTTTATGTCAAGTTGCCTAACACTGATTTTTTTGAATTTTTTGCCACTTAAGGGCCTATTTTTTCCATGATGATCCTGCACATACCCATTCATAATGAGCATAGAGTTTATCCTAGGGTCATATATAATTAATAGGATTCACAATGCAAACCTATCAAAGTTCAAGCACACTTACAAAAATCATAATGGATACTAGTCTATTAAGGGTTAAGTACATTCTTGGGGCTCTAGTAACCCTAATTTTTTGTGGTGAATTAAAATTAAAAAAAATCCTAATAATCACTTCCCTGGTAGAGGTCAAATGCATTGCAACCATTCACAATAACTATAGACTTTTCAAAATTTTAAATACTTTGATAGAACTTAAAATGGAAACAAGCCCATTGAGGCAAAATAATAATAATAATAATAAATAAAGTAAATATTAACAATGTTCAAAGGAAGTAGACCATTCAATGGCCAAAGAAAATATAGTGCATACTCTAAATATAATGTCTACGTGCATGCATAGGTTTATCTTCCTAGATAGAGAAATATTTAGGGAGTATATTAAAATGGGATGCTTTGAAATTTTGAATCAAGTACATCAGACATACAACATTTATCTTTTCAGATTGACAAACATTTATCTTTTCAAAAAGAGAAATATTAGCAACCATTGAATCAAGTATGATATCATTCATCTTGTAATTTATCTAAATAGGGAACTCCAAATGAAACATGAAACAATATTTGCATCCAAACACATGATATTATTTCTGATGGTAAATATCTAAATTCTTTTAAAACCCTTACAAATCTCAAATTTGATACAAAAATCATAGTCAACAAAAGAATATGAACAGTGACAAGACAAGTTTACAACATTAAATTTAAAGACATTGATTTACAAAGTAGTGCCTTGCAAAGGTATGGATGAGGAAAATGCATGTAGAGAGGAAAAATGCATCCAAAAGACAACTCGAGCATTGATAAGCAAAGAAGATCCTTGATGAGAAATGGTAACTGTAACAATAATGAAAGTTGAAGATCTACCATAAAAGAAGCACATAGGTTTTGGAAACTATAGTAAAGTAAATACCAGAAAGCAATTTTTACTATTGTGAGAACTTAATGATGGTAGATTGAGGATAATCTCAGCTCCTTAGAAAAAGAGAGAATAAATGAGCCAAATGTTGGTAGTAATTTCCAAATAGCTATTTGGTATTTTTGTCGCACCATACCTCCACTAAAACTACTTGGGAGGAAAGAACAATTTCATATCCAAACCTAAAAAAATCAAAAGAACTCACTGAACTATGGCTAATGACTTACCTCACTATTCACAAAAAATGCATTAGCTATGACACTAGATTCCACAACTTTTTCTAGCACCCACTTTGCCTCAAGATGTGTGGTCTCATGAAATGCCATCATTGCAAGGTATGCACGAAATGGATTTGTTGAAAAGGTTTTAGGAATTTTTAGGAAATACAATTTACATCTCTTCCAATGACATGTGTGCCTATGCCAGAATGAGAATTTTGGAACTGGTTATTTGCAAGTGCCTTGGTAGACATGTATACAAAATGTGGCAGCATAAACAAGGCATGTGAACTATTGAAAAAATGCCTCAAAGACATGTGGTCTTAGGACTACAAGTGAATGTACAATATGTAAAAAAATGGATCTATTGAAGGTGATTTAGAAACTTTCAAGCAATAAACATCAGCATGTGTAAAGCCAAATTGCTCAACGTTTCTCACATCCCCTCTAACTTGACTCACTAGAACTCAAGGCATCGAGCCACATTCTCTGCAATGTCATGTCGCATCCTCGCCCAATGGTATAACTATCAAAGATTAGTGTGCATCTTCTTCACCTGTGGATGTGTTGCATAAGGTGCCCTATGTGCCTCTGATAGAACAACTATACGGAGATTACCAATGTTAGGTACATAGATACAACCTCTATGTCACAACAAACCATCTAGCTCCAATGCATACACTGTAAACTTTCCCTTAAGGGCTCTCTATGATTGTATCTCATGATGTACCTCTCTATACCACTCATCCTCTACTAAGTGTTGAAGATTGTGCCCCCTTGAATCTATGCCTAACAATATGGATGATAACTCATGTCTCATCCTGCTCAATCCATCTACCACCACCTTCCCTTCCCTTTGATGTAATGAACATAAAATTCATACTCACAAAGGAACTCCATCCAATGCCTTTAATGGAAATTTAGATTTGGCTGTGTGAAGATATACTGTAAGCTCTGATGATCTTAATGAAGCTCAAAGTGGTATCCTAAGAGAAAGTGTCTCCAATGGGCTAATGCATGAACTATTGTTGCCAACTCTAAATCATGAACTTAGGGTAGTTAATCTCATAGGTTTTGAGTTTTCACAACTCATATGTGATCACTCTACCCTTCTACATAAGTATTGCTCCTAAACCATCCAATGAGGCATTGGTACATACCATGAAATTTTTTAATGGATTTGGTACTGGTAAGATGGGAGCACTAGTAAGATTATCTTTGAGGATCTGAAAATCCCTCTCACAGTACTCTGTCCACTCAAACTTCTTCCCTTTCCAATGAAGGGAAGTAATAGGGTGTGTAATCCTAGATAAGCTCTCAACAAAACATTGATAATAACCTACTAAGACCATGAAGCTTTTGACCTCTCTCACTGTGGTAGGCACTGGCCACTCTATTATAGCTCTAATCTTTGATGGATCTATGGAGATACCATCACCTGATATAATGTGCCTAGGATAATGAACCTCTGAAAAGAAGAAGACACACAAGTTTAGACAAGCTACCTTACAATTGATGCTCTCTCAAACACTATAACACCTAACATAGATGGTCCTCATGCTCCTCCTCTGAAAGTGAATATACCAAAATGTCATCCAATAACTCTATCAAATTTTAGTCTAGGAAGGTACAAAATACCCCGTTCATGAGGCTCAGGAACACTACTGGGGAATTCGCCAAATTGAATGGTACCACTGTAAACTCATAATGACCATCCCTAGTCCTGAAAGTTGTCTTATGTATATTAGCATCTGAAATTTGCAAATGATGATGTCTAGACTTAAGGTCAATCTTAGAGAACACTCTAACACCCTGTATCTAGTTGAATATATCATCAATTGTCGAAAGAAGGTAACGATTCTTGATTGTCACATTATTTAATTGTCTGTAGTCCACACAAAGTTGAAGGGATCCATCCTTCTCCTTAATGAAGACAAGAGGAGAAACGCAAGGTGAGACACTCAAATGAATATGATCCTTCTTTAGCAATTCCTCCAATTGTAATCTGAGTTCACCAAGCTCATGTGTGGTCATCATGTATGGTGCATGTGATACTAGCTCATCTCCTCGTACTAAGTCTATGTGAAAATGGATCTCCCGTCAAGGTGGCATACCTAGAAACTCTAAAGGGAACACATTTACAAACTAAGGATGGGATGATCATCCAAAAATTCCTTTGACTCCTCCTTAGTCCTATCACTAATGGTAATGGTGAATAACTAACATCCCTTTCACATACACCTCTTAAGCTGCATAGCAGATATCATGTGAAGAGATATGGGCCTCTGTACTCCTATAATCTCCACTATTGTACCATGGTCATCTACAAACTCAACTACCTTATAGTGACAATATCCCTTAGCTTGATGCATGTCAACCCAATCCATACCCAAAACTACTCCATAGGAGCCTAATGGAGTAACACAAAGGCCCACTAAAGTAGTCCAATCTCATAGTCGTAGTGGACAATCTCTAACTACTAAATCTATAGAAACCTTAGCTCTTGAAGCTAACTCAACCTCCCACCTATCATCTTGCCTAGATACCACTAGCCTGCTACATTCCACTATAGATGGGGAAATGAAAGAATTAGATACTCCAGAATCAAACAAAATAGAAACATGAATATCACCAATCATACCTAGTGTCTCAATAATAGTGGCCTGATGCTCAACTTGGCGATTCTTGACCAGCATAAAAACTCTATGGGACTTTCCCACATGTCTCACCACCTTCTCAGAACCTCCTATCTACTGCCATCTAGCTATAGGTCCCTAAGGGAAATCTCTAGTTAGGTATCCCACTTGGGTATGTGCAGGATCATCATGGAACTAGGCAACTTGATGTAAAAATTTGAATAAGTTATCTATATTATTTCAAAAATATGTAGAAATATATTTTGTAGCAAATTGAATATAGTTTTTAAACTACTAGGTTTATTTATTTTTTTAAAAATCTATTTGGTGAAAATTTGAAATTTCAATGTAGTAGTACTTTAATTTCAAAGAAAAAATAAGAAGTAGGTATTTTTCTGACCACCCTAACCACAATAAAATGATAATATTTTTTTATAATATTTTAGATATAAGTAGAGGAATCATGTAAAAATGTGATGCATATTTTTTTGTAATTTTTTTCTAAGTAAATTATAATTAATTATTAATTTTTTATTACAACTTTTAAAAAATATAAAAACTCATATGTCTGACCACCTTAACTTGGTAAAAACTTCATGAAATTCAATTCTTTTTATTTTTAATCCTATAGTATGTGTAGTATAGAATGTGACACATTTTAGATTCAAAAAATGTGATACCATTTGAAAGCTATAGATGTTTTTCAATCAGCCTATCAATCAGGACTTTAGTCATAATTTAAATAGAAAATGAATAAAATAATTTATTAAATTCAAAGTAAAGCATAATTTATATTGGTGGAAAGCTAAGAATCTCCTTTAAAACCCCTTTTCATTTCATCAATTTTGGGTAAAAAAAAGTTATTAGCCACATACCCTACACATACCCATCATATCGCCACTTTTTGCCCCATCATGATCCTGCACATACCCACTACACCACATACGTAACAAGGACCTTGAGAATAGATTTGATTTGACTGTGCCCTAGTGGGTTGTTGTCCCCTAGTCCTACCAAAACCACTAAATCCACCACAGGAGGATTGCTATGAAAATGTTGGGGTGACACTATGTGTTTGTGGATGTTGATTGCCTCGCGGACCCTGTGGCTACCATCTCTTGAAGTGGCCACCCTATGAGCTCCATTGAGGCTTAGGCCTCTAACTCTATTGATGTTGTTGGTGTGGTCTAAGTGGCCCAAATTGAGGCTTGAATCCTCCATTCAAAGGAATGGGTGGTCGTTGAAATCTATGTGACTATGAAGTGTGGTTGTAGTTCTGAAACCGTTCACACACATCTTGAGATTTCCCTTGAATCTCCTCATCTATAAGGGCCTTTTCCACAACAACCTGAATGTTCTCTAGATCAGTCATGAAAATTGTTCTTGATATGCCCACATTTAGGCCCCTAATGAAACAGTTGACGAGAAGCTTCTCATCATGTAGATAATCTACATACTATAACAACTCCAAAAATAGGCTCTCGTATAGTGTTATTGATAAACACCTCTAAACAAGAACGAGATCAACAACACATCACCTAAGGGCATGGATTAGGTACTCAGATGAGTGGGTATGCGTGGAGACCATCACACATACCCTCAAGTGATCATGAGAAAGGTAGGGTTCTAACATTTGAGTATGAGTGAATTATTGGATAAAAGCAAGGATTATATGATGACACATTATTTTAGTTGTAAGCCCTGCCCATAAAACCATCTTGGTGACATTGTTGAGATCCACGCTGATCATTTCACCTTGAAATTCAAATATGAGAATAGATAAAATATTTATAATTTACAAGTTATTTATTGAATTTCCATTTTAATTAATTTATTATATTATCATTATTAAATTATTATTAATTTAATTATACATATATAAATTTAAAAGCTATAAAATTAAAGAATACAAGTAAATACATTTTAAATTCATTTACATTTGCATAATATTAATTTCCTTAAATACCAACAATTACTTATTAATTTCCTTAACACCATTAATCATATATTACTTCATTGATATTTTTTTTCTCACTTAAATGATAAAAATAATAATAACTAAAAGTAACCTCCCCTCCTTTTAAAAGAAATAAATTATATCATATATTTATATTTTTACTTTAAAAGGACCTAAAGTGGAGAGGATATTTTTATTTATTTATTTACTAACAATTGAATAAATGCCAAATCAATTACTTAAACCTTATGACTTATCTAAAGTGTGGGGGGTATATTCTTTTCCCCTTTTAATAAAGAGATCTTAAAGCTTATGAGGGGAGAATCTTTTTAAATTACCATGTACACATGGTGTGTTTTAATGAGCCCTATATTCATTTAATACTAAGCTTCCCATCCCACACTCTACTACTCATACATGTGGCACTTTAGTTCTCTTTTTTTAATACAAGTAAAATACGATTGTGTATTGAAATATTATTACCATGGCTGGATTTTCCATGACCACGCATTTAATAAAGGCACACAATATAAATGCCCATCCTTAAGCTCTAAGCTACACAAACGTATAAGGTTAAAATTTAGGTTTTGCGCTGCCAATAATTCAAAAGTGATGGATTATTTTTATTTCATATATCATCATGAAAAATCTTTACTACCTTATTGCTAATTTTCTTTTGAAATGTAAAGTCGCTAAATAGATCAGCACCCGTTTTATTATTTTGGGTTGACTATGTCTTAAAATGGCATTACAATTAGGGTGATCAATGGAAAGAGGAGATGACAACCTAAAGAGCCAAAACATATTATACTTCAAATCCATTTTGAAATATTTCCAAACCCTAAAGTTCAAGGACTCGCATGTCTTTTCCCCATTTACCATTGTTTTTTAGGGAGGGCAATTTTTTAGTTTTTTTTTTGCAAGTAGGAAGGGCACTAATATTTGGTGCAACATGGTAGGAGAGACTCCTATGAACTCCCTGGCGCTAGAGGCTACTCATCCCACTTTGTCTACTTGTGTTTCTACTCACCACTGCACCTACCCATTCAAACAAGGTAATCTTAATTTATACGCAGATTTTCAAAATATGTGCTTCAAGTTTTGTTTATAAAATCCCTTTTTTTTCGTTGCTTCTACCTCTCTTATTTGTAGGAAGCTATGTCCAAGGCCGAAGTTGAGAGAGGGTCCATGGGGAAGGGAGTACCTACAAGTGTTATTAAAGTAGTGTGCAAGGATTGGACACTGGATCTATTTTTGTTGCTCACTGTAAGGGGCAATATGTTGTAGGTTGGAATTTTTAGAGGATAATTCTTTCATACGCATCTTGTTGATCAAGGGGGATGCCACAAAGCGTTGACCCTCATGATGGGGTCATGATCTCTGTGAGGATGAAACACCCACCATGGGCTTGCCCTCTAGATTGCAGTCAATAGGGAAGACTCTTCTCCCTAGCAGGCCACAACCTGAGGGGGAGTTCCCTAATATGTAATGTAGTTTGTTTTTTATCAAATGAAATTAAGCAATTTCTGAATTTATTTTCCTACATATCAGTGCTTAATTTTAGTTAAACATTACATAGATTTATTTTTCTTGTTTCCCCTATTAAAATGTGATTCCAAACATTCAAACTCAACCATATGAATTATGTATTCTCCAATGATTGTAATTGTAGATTTGAGCTATATATTGATAAAATAAATAATCTGATACAAAATAGATTTTCTTTACTAAAAGCTTGTCTACTTTTGCAGTACGGTCTAAACACTTTATTCACACACACATAGTTACAAATGAATAGAGATATTGATCTTTATAACAATAAGAAGGGATAATATCCTAAGAAAGCAATACATTGATGTTCTTTCTTATTTTTTACTCAATAGAATACAATATCCTAACTCTGCTCTAAAAAAAGTTTTAGGGCAACTTTTAGCTACTCAAGCTATATGGTAGTTTGGTCATTAACTTAGTAAAATCTTCATGCACATTTTATTGCAAAAAAAAAAGGATAACTAGATGCCATTTCACAACAACATAATCTACCTATTTTTAAAGTCTTCAAACAATATCCAAATATGTAGTTACCCTTTTCCATTTATTTGATTTCACACAACATAAACTATATATATGATGCTTTCATATATAGGTAGAACTCTAACTGGAGCTAGAATTGTTACAGGGTTCAAAATAGCAAGTTGGAGGAACTAGAACTGAAGCTATCAACTCTAAACAATGAATAAGGAAAATGGAAAAGAACAATACTGGGATGGGAGATGATGACATTGAGGACAAGTATAAGACTTTGGAAGCCAAAATTGTTATAATAAAAAATAATATGAAAATTGTTGTGGAACAAAACCATAGAATGGCAAGGCACAATGCCATTATCATTAATGCAATGTCTGATAAGTTTGAAAATTCACAATAGGGCTCGTTGGTTGTTGACTTGGAAGAGGACAAGGATAAAATCAAGAATGTGGACCAAGGAATATTGAAGAGGACTCGTTCCAACCTTAAGAGGAAAGTGCCTCCTACTTCCCAGATGGTCCAGATCTTAAAGAGGGGGGTTTAAGAGATGAACAACATGGAAGTTGAAACAAGAAAATTTTTAAAGTCCCAAGCTTACTTGCTGCTGGTGTTTTATGTGGTCTTTTTGGGGTCTTTTTTGTGGCCCTTTTTGGCCTTTTTTGGTGTTTATTACTTTTTTATTTTAATGTCCTCTCTATAGCCTCTATGTTTCTAGGTTTTTTGATGTTTTATCTCTTTTAATTGTAAACTTTGTGGTTTCAGGTCCCTGTAAAACCCTTTTTTCCTATTTTAAAAACTATATATATGATGCTCTACACAGAACATTGCACCTCTTTTTTTAATAAGCACAACATATTCATTTGCTATTTGATGGAAAGTAACTTAGCACAGTTGACATATGCATGGAAGGAACAAAAAGTTAAAATGATTGCTTCCCTCTCGGTATCTCTTTTACAAAATCATTATCAAATTTTCTAACACAATAGTTTACCATTTGATTGATTGTTGAAAAAAGAGGCAAGTAAAGATACCCACTCATTTATCTTTTCACAGAACAAAAAAAAGACTTAAATTTTTTTGGTAAAAACATAAACATGATCCCATATTTCATAGGTTCTTTTGTAAACTTTGTCACATAGTTTCATACAAAATGAGCACATATTCCTTCAACTTACAACATGTAGTTACAACATTTATAACTTATTTGCAACAAAATTCACAAGGGTTCATCCAATCCCACAAGAAGGAGATTCCACTTGAAATTTTAATAATGATATCATTCCTCAAAGAAGCATAGGTTCTCTAAATTCTTCAACTCCTCAAACCCGCATCTATAAACAAGGCATAAAACTTCTTGTACGGGACAATGGGGAGCTCACCACACAACCTTTTGTTGGAAAACCAACCCACCCCAAGCTAGGAAGCAACATGGGAACTTGTACAAACATTTCCAATACCAAACCACCATTCAAACACACATTTTACACACAATAAACTTCACACCAACCCAAGGTAAATTTCAGATAACAAAGAGTTCATTATGATCCCAAAATGGTGGATGAAGTGTGGAATACACACTCCATTTTGGGGACCCAAAAGTAAACATAATGAATAACAATCACCAATTTTACAAACCTTCATTACAAACCCTTCCTCCACATTTCCTTATCCACCCAACCATCCTTCACATTTCACAACACATAGGGGTACTGATACCCATCTTTTAAACCTCTCCTTTAAAGGATGAATAATATGTACCCATGGAGGTTCCTTCAACAACCATCCCAAACTTGGGATGCTCTACCAAAATTTTGGTGAGCCTATGCCAT
The DNA here is from genome assembly GCA_007258455.2 of Sequoia sempervirens. Taxonomy (NCBI): domain Eukaryota; kingdom Viridiplantae; phylum Streptophyta; class Pinopsida; order Cupressales; family Cupressaceae; genus Sequoia; species Sequoia sempervirens. The sequence continues at coordinate 194,214,204 of VDFB02105785.1, read as the reverse complement.
TACAACCCTTTTTTCATACAAGAAAAACAAAAAAACAAAAATTAAGAGAAAGAATTTTAAACACACAATAACATGTACATAACATGCAAATTTAAAAACATAAGAAGCAAAAAGGGTGTGATGATCCTAGCTCAATCTAAGATTTGGAAGGAAGTGATGATTATGAGCACAACTCCACCTCCTCTAAGAAAAAAATTCAACACTACGAAAAAAAAAAAAGACTACAAAAGAGCCCCCAAAACCCTTGTTTTTGGTTTCCCGTATAAGAATTCAAATTTGAATTCCTTTGAATGGGGAAGTGACACTTGTCACTCATCCATTCACTCTCCCAAGCACATTCACCCATGTGTGCTCTCACATTTGTGAGAACTTTGGGGACTTCCAAGACATCATAGAGAAGTTGGAATGGAAAGAGACTAGTCCCCATCCCACTTGCTAAAGCATTATTTTTGTCAAACCTTTTTATGGCCTCAAAAGGGGTGCCCAATCATGAAATTGACTCAAAAATTTATGCTGAAAATTTACCTAACCCATAGGTACATGACCTAGGAAGCTTCAATCCATAAACACGGGTGATCACACAATAGTGGTTTACAACTTTTTTCCAAACTGGACACTGAAATTATTTTTTTAAACTAAATCTTCATATTCAGGTACCTAAAGCGGCTAAACTATGAAGAATTTGAAGATGATGCAAACTAGAGACTCGTCACATTTTGTTTTTAGATTCTAAAAATATTTTTTTCAAAATTTTTGGAATCATATTGCACTTCTTTTTCCATCTCCCACGAGAACTTGTTTTTTTCAAAAAATGGGATTTTTAAAAAGTGACACACACTATATAATGCATAACTTTTTTTCCATGAAGGATTAAATTCTAATTCTTTCGAATTTAGATTCGTAACTCCGATATCTAGTGCTTCCACTTGGTTAGATAGTTTTTTATTGATTATTTTTTCTTTATTCAAGTTTCGAAGTCAAACCAATTACAATTTAGACATAGCATGACTGTCTAATACATAATTTTTTTTGTATATATCGAAATTCAATTTTTTTTTTTGTTGCATCAATGACTTCAATATTTGGTGCACTCATATTTTTCAATTTTTTTTGATAATCTGCTATTTTTCTACATGTGTAGAATAGAGACCTTCATTTTCAATGAAAAACCTATGTTTAATAAAATTAAAAAAAACAAAAACATAATAAAACCAAAACATATTAAAATTATATTCGTTGGATAGCTTGTTTCAAGAAATACCTAATTCTAGTTGGGTTTGTGAATATTCCTCCATTTTCATCCTCAACCGAAGCTCTGAAGTGCCAAAATTCAGGTTTTTTTTTGTGTCTCATGGGGGCATGAGGAATAAAAGGGGTTTTGTTGGTTTTTTTGGGGGGAAAGTATTAAAAGGGTTCACCCAAATCTAGGTTCTAACAAACCCCTAATGGGTTCGGTCAAACCAATAGGTTCGTATGAACCCCTAAAATCAAGTCTTTTGCCATGCATTCATTTTTTGTGAGTTTTCCTTCCTCACTTCAATTGTAAACCACTATTATGGCTTCACCCACACACTTAAAAAACTTACTTTTTCAACCCCTAAAAAGTTCCTGAAATGTCAAATCCGAATTTGTCAACTTGGGTTGACAACTGACCATCTAGATAGATTGGCATGGGAGTAAAATTAATTTATGAACATTCCCAAATAACATCACAAATAAAATACATTACATAATGGAACTATAGTCCAATCCATATGGACTGTATCTTAGCTTCACTAGTTAATTCACTCAGGGTTCCTAGAGGTTGCCTCTAATTTCCATTGGTCATGGAAAGTGTACCTACAAACTCAATGCACATGTTAATCCATCCAACAAATCATATTTCAAAATAATTGAATCACCATTTCATATACACAAGTTTCCATCCAAATAAATCATATATCAGAACAGTTGAATCACCATTTCATATACACAATTTTCCATCAAAATAAATTATATATCAGAACAATTGAATCACCATTTCATATACATGAGTTTTATGATTTAAAATAGCATATATATCTCGTATCATAACTAAAAAAAAATCACTAATAACATATCATATCCAATTAATTTTACCTTAATTTTAAAATTCATCAAATTACAACATGGCTCATTCACACCACACATTTCATTCATTCATTGTTAAGTTTTAAAATTCAAATTAAACAATCATAGTAACTAGCATAAAATTAGGCCAATCCTTACAATTGGCTAACTAAACATGTATCATAATTAGAATCAAATCTCATATGAACTCAATGTCTAAAATATCACATGCTACATGGTATCACCAGACAGTCAATAATAAAACTTAAAAAAGTCTAAGAAATAAATGTATTAGAAAGGTGGACCTCACATCCTCTCCCTCTAGGAATGAACTTCCTCCTAGAAGTTCTCAAAGATGTGGGGATATAAAATCCTCAATCATGAAGCATCCTCCCAGGTAGCTACAACCTCATCATATCAGTCCCACTAGACCCTGACCTGGTCTAGCTCTCGACCTTGAAGAACTAATGTCCATCGAGCCAAAATGTGAATGGGCTCCAAGGCTAGTTTTTTGTTCAACTCCACTTGCAAGGCATCCCAAGCCAAAAAATGAGAGCCATCATGCACATAGTGTCACAATACCGATACGGGAAACACATCATGGATATGTGGAAAACTAGGTGGGAAGGGTAGACGATAAGCTATGAAACCTATCCACTCCAAAATCTCAAAAGGACCTACAAACCAAGGTGCAATATTTCAGTCCTTTCCATAATGGCTTGGACTCTTGTGGGAACGCACTCTCAAGAATACATGATCTCCTACAGAGAAACTCTAATCAACCCTTTTAGGATCACCATACTTCTTATTTTGATCTTTTGCCTCCCGAAGGTGTTGTCGGATCGAATCCACCTGCTGCTCCATATCCTGTGTCATCTTTGGACCAATCACCACTCTATCCTCTATGTGATCCCAACTCAAAAGAGTCTTGCATGGTCTACCATACAAGGCCATATAAGGTGGCATACCCAAGGAACTATGGTTCCCATTATTATGGGCTAACTCAACTAAATACAAGTACTTTTCCCATCGGGACTGATGATCCATCATATACATGTGTAACATATCCTCTAACACCTGATTAACCATCTTTTTCTGGCCATCTATCTTAGGATGGTAAGCCAAAATGAAGTTGAGTTGGGTTCCCAATGCCTACTAAAATGAACTCCAAAATAAGGACATGAAAAGAAAATCTCTATTTGAAATGATCCTATGAGGAACTCCATGCAATTTGACAATATCATTAAGAAATACCCTCGCAATTGCTGGTGTTGTATATGTCATACACATAGTAGAGAAATGGGTCACTTTGGTCAACTTGTCAATAGTCACCATAATGGAATGATGATGATGTGAAGAAAAAGGTAGATCAACAATAAAATCCATCGAAATGGTGTCCCATTTCCACTCAGGGATATCATGTGGGTACAATAATCCTGTTGGATGTTAGTGCTCTGCCATGACTCTCTGACACCCAAGGAATCAAGCCATATACTCTGTAATGTCACGTCACATCTCCACCCAATGGTATAACTATCGAACATCAGCGTGCGTCTCCTTCACCCCTAGATCTACTAGATAAGGTGTCCCATGTGCCTCTGATAGAACAACTATACAGAGATTACCAATGTCAGATACATAGGTACAACCTCTATGTCACAAACAAACCATCTAGATCCAATGTGTACCTGGTAAACTTTCCCTTAAGAGCTCTCTTTGACTGTATCTCATGATGTACCTCTCTATACCACTCATTCTCTGCTAAGTGTTGAAGAATGCACCACTCAAATTTGTGCCTAACAATATAAATGATAACTCGTGTCTCCTCTTGCTCAATGCATCTACCAACACATTCTTCTTCCCTTTGATGCAATGAACATCAAATTCATACTCACAAAGGAAATCCATCAAACACCTTTGATGTGCATTTAGATTTGGATGTGTGAAGATATACTATAAGCTCTAATGATATGAAAGAAGGTCAAAGTGTTGTCCTAAGAGAACATGTCTCTAATGGACTAATGCATGAACTACTATTGTACACTATAATTCATGAGTAGGGTAGTTCATCTCATGGGTTTTGAGTTTTCCTGACTCATACACGATCACTCTACCCTCCTTCATAAGCACTGCTCCTAAACCATCTAATGAGCCATCAATACATACCATGAAATATACTAATGGATCTAGTACTACTAAGATGGGAGCACATGTAAGAAGCTCTTTGAGGGTCTAGAAAACCCTCTCACACTACTTTGTCCACTCAAACTTTTTCCCTTTCCATTGAAGGGAAGTAATAAGGTGTGCAATTGTAGAAGCTCTCAACAAAACATATATAATAACTTGCTAAGACCATGAAGCTTCTGACCTCTCTCACTCTGGTAGGCACTAGCCATTCTATGATAGCTCTAATCTTTGATGGATCTACAAAGATACCATTTCCTAATATAATTTTCCCAAGATAATGAACCTCTGAATGGAAGAAGGCACACTTAGACAAGCTACCATACAATTGATGCTCTCTCAAACAATATAATACCTAACGTAGATGGTCCTCATGCTCCTCTTATGAATGTGAATATACCAAAATGTCATCCAAGAACACTATCACAAATCAGTCTAGGAAGGTACATAATACCCCATTCATTAGGCTCATTAACACTGCATTCGTGAAACCGAATGGTACCACCATAAACTCATAATGACCATACCTAGTCCTAAAAGTTGTCTTATGTATATCTTCATCTAAAATTTGCAATTGATGATATCCAAACTTAACGTTGATCTTATAGAACACTCTAGCACCCTATAGCTGGTCGAATATATCATCAATCCTTAGAAGAGGGTAACGATTCTTGATTGTCACCTTATTTAACTTTTTGTAGTCCACACAAAGTCGAAGGGATCCATCCTTCTTCTTAACGAAGATGACAGGAGTTCCTCAAGGTGAAACACTCAAATGGATATGAGCCTTCTCTAAAAATTCCTCCAAATATAATCTAAGTTCACTAAGCTCATGTGTGGTCATCATGTATGGTGCATGCGATACTAGCTCAACTCCTGGTACTAAGTCTATGTGAAAATCGATCTCTCACCGGGGTGGCATGCCTGGAAAATCTCAATGGAACACATCTACAAACTCCCTAAGGTTATGATGATCATCCAAAGATGCTTATGACTCCTCCTCAGTCCTATCACTGATGGTAATGGTGAATAACTAACATCCCTTTCACATACACTGCTTAAGTAGCATAGTGGATATCATGTGAAGAGGTATGGGCATCTGCACTCTTGTAATCTCCACTGTACCATGGTCAACTACACACTAAACTTCCTTATTAAGAAAATTTTCCTTAGCTTGATTCACACAAAGCCAATCCATACCCAAAACTACTCCATAGAAGCCTAATGGAGTAACACAAAGGTCAACTGAAGTAGTCAAATCTCGCAGTCGTAGTGGAAATTCTTTGACTACTGAATCTACTGGAACCTTTGCTCCTGAAGCTAACTCAGCTTCCAACCTATCATCCTTCCTAGATGCCACTAGCCTACTATGTTTGACTATAGATGGGGAAATAAAAGAATCAAATGCTCCAAAATCAAATAAAATAGAAACATGAATATCACCAATCATACCTGGTGTCTCAATAATAGTGGCCTAATGTTTATCTTGGCAGTTCTTGATCACCACAAAAACACTATGGGACTTGCCCACATCTCTAACTATTTGCTCAAAACTTCCTGTTTGTGCCTCAGGTCCTTGAGGGAAATCCCTAGCTATAGGTCCCTAAGGGAAATCCCTAGCTAGATGTCCCATTGCACCACATAAGTAACAAAGACCTCAAGTATACGTGCCTAAGTAGACTGTGTCCGGCTGGGCTATTGTCCCCCAATCTTATTGGAATCATTAAATCCACCACGGGAGGACTACTGTGAACATGTTGAGGTGACACCGTGTGTCTATAGACAATGATCGCTTCGAGGATCCTGTGGTTTCCATGGCCTAAAGTGGCCACCCTGTGAGCTTTGTTGAGGCCTATGCCTCTAACTCTATTGTTGTTGCTATGTTCTAGCTGGCCCAACTTGAGTCTTGAACCCTCACTTAGAAGGAAGGGGAGGTCATCAAAAGCTACTTGACTGTGGAGTGTGGTTGTGGTTCTAAAACTGTTTATGTTCATCCTGAGATTTCCCTTGAATTTCCTAAACTATAAGGGCCTTTTCCACAGCAACCTGAAGGTTCTCTAGATTGACCATGCAAACTGGTTCTTATTTTCCTACATTTAGGCCCCTGATAAATAGTTGATGAGAAGCTTCTTGTCATGTAGATAATCCACATATTGTAACAAATCCAAAAATCATCTCTCCTACCGTGCGACTGATAATCCCGTCTGATGTAGGTCATGGAACTCATCTATACGACATTGTCTAAAATGCTCTGATAAATAGTGTGCTTGAAACTACTCTAAGAATATCCCCCAAGTGAGAGTATCTAAGGATAGGTGGTGTTTTTGATCCTCTTGATGCCACAAGGTAGATGTTGAACCTCAAAGTAATAGTATCACAGCACGTGCTTTTAGATTACTTAAATATGCACGCAATCCCATGCATCACTCAAGGCTAAGAAGCCAAGACTTAGCCTCTACTCCATCCATGGATCCCTCAAAACTAGGTAGGTTTAGTCATAACAACTCATGAATCTAATACCTTAGATCTCGATATGCTCAACCCTCATTCAGTACCTTAGGATGGGGAACCTATGGTGGAGGATCTAGATAGACTGATCCCTTGTCACCCTCATCATAATGCTCCTCAAGAATGTGAGGGGGACTCCTGTTGTGCTCTCTCCTCTCTGACCTATGTACCTCAGTCATGTGTTGTGTCTGATCTAGTTTAGGGTCCTCTACTATTGGTAGATGAGTGTGAATAACCCCAATCAAATCCTCTAATGCATGGACAATTTTGGAATTGAGGTTCTATGAAGGCTCATGTTGTGGTACCTATTAAATCTGTGGGGCTACTGGTGGTGTCTCGGCTCTCTCTTACCCCACACCATGTCCATGCCTGTGAACCTTTCATAACTGTTGTGCCCTCAGCACACACGCCCCGTTCGGAACGGGGACCCTCTTTTCCTTTTGCCTTGTCGGGTCTGTCGGGCCCGCCTCGTTTTGCGTGCCCCCTCTTTTTTGACATTTTGCATCGTCGGTATTACCCTAAAGTTTCATCCTAAGATCGACCATGGTTCCCTCCTTTAAATTTTGGTGCCCTCCGGGGCCTTGTGGGGTCCTTGGGCCATTCGGGCTTTGGGGCGGCCCTGCGCCCCTTCGGGCCCGGGCCTCCAGGGTTCCCCTTTCGGGTTTCCCTCTTGCATTTGCCGCCCCGGCGGCGTTTCCGAGGCATCTTTCCGCCCTCCGGAACCCGCCAAGCCATTGGCCGTTCGTGGCTATTCGGGGGTTTCCCGACCGGCCCCTGCTCCTTCGAGCCCCGGGAGCCAGAATTCTGCGCCCGGACTTCCATCCCGTGATTGCCGTCCGCGACAGCCATCACCCTTCGGCCGCCCGCCCTCCGGGCCCCGTGGTCCATTTCGCCGCCGCCGCTCAAACAAAGTGCATAATCTAACGGCGGCGAACTCTTCACTACGCTCCGCCATCCGGGGCCCGGCCGTTCCGTCGCCGCCGCCGTCCGAAGTCACCGGGGGTTCATGCGGCGGCCGTTGTTGAGCAGCCTCCCGTCCGCCGGATCCCGAAGCCCTCGTCACCGCCGCCGACTTGAATTTGAATCTCACCCACTTTGGGCGCGGACGTACGAGGCATTAAATGCACCATTAATGACCGAGGGGGTATATAAACCGAGGCCCGCCACTGTCATTTTAACTTGCGAATTTTAACGGATTGGAGCAGCAACCGAATTGGAGCCCACTGCAAACTGCACCATCGCGATCATTGACCCCAGCATCGTTCTGTCAACTCTGCCAGTGGATCCCATCATCGTCCCGCTTAGCGAGTTGGAGGTAGGCCATCCCCATTCGCTCTCCCGTTATTTTTGATCAGTTTGAGGATTTAAATGAATTGAGCAACTAAATTAAATTGCATAAAATGAACACTCTCTGCGTTGCGCACCAAACCCATATCCTTAAATTTTCCGCGGCCCCGTCGAAATCGCCATTTTCGTCTCCCGGGACTTGTCCGTGTCGCGGGTGTTCTTCGCACAGGGCGAAGAACGCCGCCGGGCCCGAGACCTTCCGTCGCCGTCAAGATCCGAGTCATGAACCCAGCCGGCGGAGGTCAGCCCTTCCGGGCCCAGCCCTCCGGGTTTCCCGTCGGGCTGCCGCGTTGAATTTGCTGTTTTAACATAAGGGTCTTCTGGCTCCCCTGTCTCTGTGTCCCCCGGACCCTTCGGGCCCGGCCGTTTTCCGTCCGGGAACTCCGTGACGGTTCCGTCGCTGCTCAAGGCAGAACCCTGCCGGCTTCCCAGCATTCGGACTCCGGGATGTACTTCGCCGGCGCCGTTTTGACCAGAGCAAACATCTTGCGGCGACCGTCGGGGCGCGTCTGCCCGCCTTCCGAGTCCCGGTCCATCCTTCGCCGCCGTTGTCGCTCGTACGTCCATGGGGATCCCCGGCGGCCGTCCACCAACGGCGCCCCGTGTCTCGGACCCCGGTTGCCTCTTCGCCGTCACAGCCTATTCATTTGCGACGGCCGGTGTCCCCCGTCTTTCCAATCTCCGGATCCCGGTTCCCCTTTCGCCGCCGCTGTGCAAATCATCGGCAAGTAAGTGTTGCGGCCTATTCCTCATGTTGTCCCGCCTTTCGGGGCCCGGTAGTCTGCTCGCCGCCGCCGTTCGAAACGATCAACATTACACGGTGGCCGTCAGCTAGCAGCCTCCCGGCCTCTGGGTCCCAGTGCCCCGAATACCGTCCGGTAGAAAACTGTGAAACCAAACCTAATGACGGCCGACCTTTTCCTTCCCGGGTTCTAGCATCTGGGCTTCCACCTCCGGACTTCCGTCTGGTGTCCGCCGCCGCCGGCTTTCTTTGCCTGACTGCCTTCCGGCCTGAAACCCCCGGAGTTCCCTAAATCGACCCAAATCAATCCAAATTGAAAATTTGACTTCGACCCACGTCCTAAATCATGCCATTCTTCATCTTGGGTCTCTTAGAACATTGAAATTTGGCTAGCGGGGGTCTCCGGGAGCTTTCGTGCATGTTTGCCCTTCCTGGCAGCATTCCTGCCAGGGAAGTCCGGCCCTCCGGGCCCGGATCTCTCAATTGCCCTAAAATGAAATCGGTATCGTCTGAGAATTAAATTTATGATGCATTTGAATGGTTAGTTATATAATATACCCACAAAATGGACTAACATTAACGTTATTGGTGTTTCTTGTGCTAACTTTGCCCTTGCCTACAGGATATATGGAATCGGCCGTAGGGACTTCGGGGGCCTCTACCGAAAAGGACAAGGGTAAGAAATCCGGAAGGGCTGCTCGTGGGAAAGATGACAAAGACCAAATGAAGTTTCAATTTCAAGGTGAGCCGATCCAGTCAAAGGTCTCGACTGACTGGAAGGAGATCTCGGACACCAATATAGGCCAGGTGGACATAGATGAGTTCACCCAGAGGGTCAAGGTCGACCCTAGAACAAAGAATGCCCGATTGATACGCCAAAGTGGAATTGCCAAAGCTGTCGGCTTCCCTCCCTCTCTGATAGCACCTGAACTAGTAATGGCTTGCCGAGAAGCCTACCAGACAGACACGCGAACGATCGTGGACAAAGAAGGGAATATCCTTGCCGACATGTCTCCGGAAGGAATTACAAAAACATTCCACATTCCTATATTCCCACATATGCACGTCCCCACTTTAGAGCAATGTCAGGCAGCGTGGGATGCCAATCCATTGGGCATCAAGAAGTCAATCAACATTTACTGGTTGAAGGAAAAATGGGGCAGCGCAGCAAAGGTCCCCCAAGAGCTGTTCCACAGCGATTTTCACGAGGATTATCATGACCTGGTAACCATGCTAAGCAGGGTCATGGGCCTCCCAGCAGCCGCCTACTTCTAGGAGTGGATGGCTTACTATATTGAGCAAATCATACGGGGAGGCGAGGATGTGAAGACCAAGAGCTCGTTCGACTGGGGGAGTATTATCAGCAACTGCTTCCACGAGCAGTTTGTGAATGTCAAGAAAAGTAACAAGTTCTACATGACCTCGTACCTGGTGTACTCCTTGGCAGGTCAGAGACAGTATAGTGGACTCTTCATGGCGCCGGAGGGGGATCACAAATGAGGGCTCAAGCCTTTTGACCGGTATCCTCAGCTACAATACCGCTACTTCAAGAAGGAGTACTGCCGGGTCAATGATGCCTTCATAGGCCACATTATCAGATTGGTGGCCGAGGACTTCGAGAGAAGGGTGTCTCACAGCGCCAGGGCACTCCTGAAGGAGTATGCCTTCTTATACATTCAGTTCCCTAAGTTCACCTACATTTGTGCCCAGGGATTCACGGAACGGCCGAACAGGCTGCCAAGATACCCGAACGACCGGATCATCCTCCTGGAGCTTTCCCGGCAGCTCCAACATATTCAAGTAGTCTTCAGCCAGAAACACGTAACAGGGATCCCTTATCCCATGACCCTCGGCCGAGGCCTCTATCGATTGCAAACATCTCAATGCGCCAGCAACTCGGAAAAGGAACTCAAAGAGTATAACTTTGAATGGTACACGGCTCGCACACGAATGGACCCCCACGGCCACGTCAGGAAGGCGCTAGGACCGGCATACGCCCACCAGTACCATGTTGAAGATTTCTGGGCGGATTGTAGTGATGATAAGGAGGTTCGCAAGAGACACTACATGCGGATGACAATACAATTTTTGAAGAGGGTGCAGCTATTTCCAGTACCTGATCAGCTTGAGGAGGATGAATCCACCCTTGTGCACCCGAGGTACCCTGCGGTTGCCAACCTGGCAATCCCCTCCATCGACTGGGACGAGCAAGAGGTTGAGGACCTAGATACCATCACGCAGCCAATCATAGCTCGCACAAAGGAGTGGGTTGATGGGCAGGTGGCACAATTGAAACGACAGGGGGTGACCCTAACATATGAAGCTCTCAAAAGTGAGCCAAGCGCCACAGAGGACGTTGCCGCCTCCCCATCAGCTGGTGAGACTTCCAAGTCTCCCCCTATCACCAGGTCCCAGAAGAGGAAAGAAGAAGAAACAACACAGTCTGCGGACCCCAAAGAGCAAATAGCAAGGGGCACGGGAGGTTCATCCCCCAAAAGACTCAAGCAGACAATGACTATAACAGAGACGTAGCCCCCCTTGCTCCTTCCTCCCTCAACTGGTGCACTGCCCGCCTCTCAGGCTGCAATCGCCTCATCTCCACCGGCGGTGGACATTTCTGTCCACCTTGCTTCTTCGCCCCTGGCCGGGTCCATAATCAATATTGACTCTTCCTCGAGCATGACTAAGTCCCCTTCCTCTGCTGCCCCCATGTCCCCCATCACCTCCCTGCCTCTGGCAACGATACCATCGCCTCTTCCCCTTTCTAGCGTGCCCGAGGCCATTACACGGCACCTGCAGAGTCTTCCTCCTGAGCTCTCGCAACTCCTAATGGACCCCGCTCTCCAAGCAGCCCTGGCCCAGGCCCTTGCAACATCTCAGCCTTCGCAACCACCAACAGGTCCACCGGCCATGGAGGCCACAATGCAGATTTCCAAGGAGATGGATGAACTGGAACGGGAGGCTTCCAAGCCTGTCGAAGAGGAGGCCGATGATTATTATGAGCAACCTGAATTTGGGCGTAGAACCATCGACAAGCTGGCCTATGAGGAAGAAGAGACAGGCTCTTCTGAGGGCGGGGACGGAGAGGATGGCTCGGATGCCAAGGAAGTTATTCGGGTCTTCTCTGAGGAGGAGGAAGAAGAGTTGGCTCAGCAGCCTAAAAATGTTGGGGAGGAGACAGAACGGTCACTGCGTGGTGAGCAGGGGCAGCCGCAAGAGGAGCAGTCAAAAAGGGATATCATTGAGGCTGAGACCCACATGGTGAAGAGTCCAGAACCCGAGGCCGCTGAAGAGAAGAAAGGAGAAGGGGCAGCCAAAGAACAGGATCCCATTCAGGTACTGACCACCAAGGCACCCATTAAACACCTCGTACTTTATCCAGACTCCGACGAGGAGGGGGATGTTGCCAGGGAAAAAGAAGAGCTTGAAAGGCAGAAGGAAGTAGAAGTCTTACCTCTGGCTGAGACGGGTGAAGGCAGCCGTGATACACCCGAGGATAAATCCGCCATGCCTGACTGGTTGGAAAAATAACTTGAAAAAGCTACTCCTGTCCTGAGCGACCCAAGGTCAAGGTTGGAAGCCATCTTGGCTCGATCTCTCGCCACAACAAAGAAGGAGAAGAAGCCTAAGGTCCGTTCCAGGATAACCATGGACGCTTCTGGCTCCCGGGCTGCACAAATAGCGACGCCAACTGTTGGCCAAGCTGGAGTAAGCTACAATATCTCCACGGTCAACTTAGGGACAGCAACCAGGGAACAAAAGGTCGGACATCTGGAGGAGTCGGTGGCCACGGTAGTGCACCTGATTAAACAAGACAAGGTTACCAAGGACGAGCTTAAGGCGCAGGTTGCTGCTCTAACTGACTACATCCAGCAGTGGTCTTCAATAGACGACCTCCCCACTACCTCGACGGCCACGCCACAGCTACTCTCCAAGGAGCAGATAGATAAGCTAGAAAGAAGGAAAAACTTAGAGAAGACCACGGAGGACTGGTTCCAGCAGGTTGCCAAGGTCGGAAACATAGGGATCGGCTTGGCTGTGCAGATAATCAACAGGTTCCTGGATTTAGTTCGGTCCTTGGAAAGCACGAAGAAGCTCTGCACCAGCTTCCCTGCGATCTACGACTCTACCTTCCCGAAGGTTGAGGCCATCCTCTAAATGCCAGAAAGCACGTGGGAAGAAAGGCTAGAATTGAAGAAGGAGGATCACTGGTTGGTTGACATATGGCGCAGGGACCTCATCAACCGTAAAGAGAGGATGGAGCAGATCCAGGGCAGGGTGGATCCTGATATTGCATGGATCAAGGAAATCCGAGCGGAATGCGCCGAGTACCTCAAGATGGTAACAAGCCATGATATGCCCACGGTGCAGTTGGATGCAGAGAAGGTTAGGTCATATTTTGAGGAAAGGATGAAGGATGGGACAGCCGGAGATATCACAACGGACTTCTTGAGTTTCACTGCCCGTGCCTTCGATAGATCAGAGCTCTTCACAGATCAGGGCTCAAAGTATGATGAGGATTGGAAGCGGCTGGAAGAGAATGCCAAGGAATGGAGCTACCAGGGGTTGAGATGCGAGGTCCTCCAGGTAGACAAGCTCCAGGCCGTAATCCTCAAGCATATTGAACACGCAGCCTCCGAGGAGCAACCAAACAGCCCAGCCAAGGAAGAAGACCTCCCAGAAAGGTAGCTACAGCCAAAGAAACAGCAATCAGCTACAGGACGAAATGCAAATAGTGTCATCCACTAGATGACGAAATAGGGAAAAGACAAAAGATTTTTTTTAATTGTAAATCTATTTGGGGGTAGGTGAAACCCTATTTTGTAATGAATCGTGGCCACACAATTGTAATGAATCTTGGCCATTCATTTGACTTTTGAAAAACTATAAATAGAACACTCCTCTCATTTGCAAAGAGAGAGTTGAGTTGTTGTAAAGGCATGCTGCTGAAATTTATGAGAAATAGCATTGACTTGGTGCATTTCTTTGTTTTCTCTCATGTCTATTGATTCACTTCTCCAATATTAGATGTTAGCTTAGATCTCTTTGCTGTTTAGTTAGCTGTTCATGTTATTTGGATAATCTTAGGAATGCTGTTGGCTATCCATGAAAATTCCTGCTTTGTTGATGATCCCTTAGTCCATACTTTTTGTTGTTTGCTGAAGGTAAATAGCTTTGCAAAGTTAGCCTGGACCTGATTTAAGCTGCCCCAAACACTTATCTTTAATTCATGCATGTATGTGGTGGATGAAGGATAAAAATCTGCAGCCCTTAGAAGATTGCACAATTTCCATGATACTGTGAAATGCCTGGTTAAGTGGGATATTATTTTGAAGGAATTGTCCATTGCAGGGACTCCATTATCACTGTTCGCAGCAAGCTTTAGGCTTAGGAACTTTTCTTCCCCTTCGCTCTTTTTTACTTTCTTTAGAAACTAAACAATACTAAGGTTCATTGTACATTATAAAGCAAAATCTAACAACTAGACAGAGTTTGAGACTGCTGTTTGAACCTACAACCGAGACATAACTGCTTACATATTAAAAAATCCTTTCCAAAGATCCAACTTCATATTTTATGCCCATACTTCGTATTTCTGTAAGACCGCCTTGTGATTCCAGCAAATCACATCAAACTACTGAGGTATCTAAGTACTGTCATGACCTGACATCCGAGAGACCTTGGGATAGTGTTCTACAACTTGATTATGGGAGATTGTCTTTCAAGAGAGGTAGTGCACCTACGCACTGTCTGTGTTGAGAAGTGCATAAAAACACCATCAACAGAACTGGCACTAGAAGGAGGGCAGTGATCGGAATACTAGGCTACGGGATAAAGCTAAGCTGGATCAGATCGGATCATTCTCCCTGGAAAGGTTTCAAAGGATTCTACGATCAGCACCAGACAAGGGAGAATTTGAAGAATTGCAACCTCTCACGAGGGCGAAACGAACACAAGGAAGCAACTTTGTCTCTTCCTTTTTTCCATCCGCCTCCATTCCACCTCCACCTTCACTTGGCTGGCCTTCATCTTCCACCCAACCATCTCAAACAGCATTGGCACACCTTCCTTCCGGCAGCCAGGGGTTCCCTCCTTTCCCAGCCCTTTCAGCTCAAAGCACAGTCCAGGCAGCCATAGCTCAGGGGCAGCCTCAAATTGTGGTTGTATTGCCAATACAGCCCCAAATCCCTGTTCTCCAACAACAAGCGCCACCTCCGCCTCCCCTCATGGCTTGGCTTGTGCATAACCCTTCGCCGATACACTTTGCTATTTACAATGATATGCCCAAGAATCCGGAGGGTTTTTGTTTAAAATTCCATCCACGTGACATGCAAAGAACAGCCGAAGAGCATATCAAGATATTCGAAACGGTGATTACCGAAATGCAGGTGGGTCACGAGGACGTGGCGTGTCGCCTCTTTCCGCATTCGTTGGGGGAAGAGGCCTTCTACTGGTACATCAATCTGCCGCAGGGATCGATCACCTCGTGGACCCTAATGAAGAATGCCTTCCTGCAGAAGTACAAGATTCATGTCAACCCCGCTGACCTCTACCAGTAGTTCATGTCCATCAGAAGGGAGGTCAACGAACCCATCGGCTCCTTCAATGATCGCTTTCACCGGGCTCACATGAGGCTTTAGGATCCGTACCTCCATAATGATGCGGCTGCTCTGCCGGTCTACTACGCGGCCCTGGATAACCTCACAGCGGCGTTGGTAAAAAGGATGCGCCCACCGCCTACTACCTTGCTGACCGCCTACGCAGAAGCTATCATTGCAAGTGCGGATTTGGGATAAAATATATCCGGCCCTCTGCCCTCTTTGGGGCTCGTCGCCCATCCAATGCAAATTCAGGGGCTCAATCAGGCGTTTGCTCACCAAACTCCTCTCATGAACCAGGTGCCTCAATTGCCCATGGTGCCACATCTGGGGCAGCCGTTGAATTACGCGCCTCCAGCAACGTCTTATTCGCAGCCCCAGCATCAGTACAACTATTCTCAGATGGCTCCGCAACAGCAAGCATATTCTCAACAGCCCCAGGCGCCGTTATACTTGTCGGGACCGGACTTTCCTCCAGCATATCAAAATCAGCCGGCAGCCCCGCCCGCTTTTCTCCACAACCCAGCCCCGTCGCCTGGAGGTGTGGCCGAGAAAGACAAGCTAGAAGAGCTGACCGAAATGATTAAGAAGATGTCCACAGAGATGACGCATCTGAAGAACTAGAATAATCAGTTGTAGGCCTCCCAACGCAACTTTCAGGCCAATCTCAACCGGGACAGCCGGGAGTCTCGAGACAATAGAGACAACAGAGATAATCGGGAAGTGGGCACCTCCTCGGGGTAGAATTATGAGAGGGGGCAGAACTCCAATCAAAATGCAGAAAGAAGACCTTCTCAGAGGCAAAATCGCACATGGAACACCAGGCCCAACAACGGCGGTGTCCCCACGCCATTCGATCAACCAGCAGGTAATGACCGAACATCCAGCGGTGTGTATCTGGCTGAGGCAGCTTTGTCCGGATGGTGCCGACTTCACAAAACCAGCAGGCATTCTAAGCTGGACTGCCCTGAGTTCCAGACAGCGGCTGAAATCTTCCAGATAGAGGTACAAAATGTCGTTGATAATGCCAGCTGCAGGGACATCGTCCCATCGGAGCCCTACGACTCCTCATGTCTAGTGGTCAATCAGGCGCCGTTTCCGCGAGGGGACCGTAACGAACCTGAAGCCGAGCCCACCCCCATCGAGGATGAGAAAGCGCCAGAAGTAAATAATGAATCAACCTTAGCTCAGCTTTTTGATTCGGTAGATAACGGTCCGGTGGATGAAGAAGAGTCATTTGTGGATGAGGTCCACATGTTCCATCAGCGGTCAAGTCCCTATTTCCTTAGGAATAGACAAGCCGGTGGACCCTTCACAACTTCTACCCCACCAAACAACTTCGCCACCCCGCCTGATCCAAATGCCAGCAATAACCCAGGGCTCCCTCGTATACCCACCCAATATCTCAACCGGAACCACTCTCAAAACCAACCGCAAGGTCAGCCTCAGAGCCAACCCCAAAATCCACCTGGGAAAACCAAGATTCAAACTCCTAGTTCTCCCGTAGGCCAGGCCTTTAGCTCTGAAATCGAGCAAATGGGCGAGTATGTGGCGGAGGAGTTCAAGAAGGTCAAAATTAGTTTGTCGGCCTTCGAATTGCTCAAGGTTCCTGCCATGAGGCACGCCTTTTTCAGGGTTCTGAATGGGAAACCCTCATCTAGCACGACACAAGAGACCCCGGCCAAGAGGGTAACCTTTGAGGAGCCCAGGAAAGATCAAGAGATACCGGGCAACACTGGAAGAAGGAATCATATGCCCATAAATCACCCGGCTAGTACATACATTGAAAAGGAGCCAGAGAGGGCTGGAAGACAGCCTCCCAAGGACCAGCAACTTAAACAAACTAAGGATACAGGCAGTGACAGGAACAAAGGACAAATAGCTCAAATGGATACACCCTTGGGCATCCTCCAAGGGAGACTGGAAACTCCCTCGTTCCTAACTACCATTAGGGTCTTTGGGAAGAATTTGCACAACTGCTTGCTCGATTCAGGCGCGTCTGCCAATGTCATGCCCTTGGCCGTATGCAAGGCTCTTGGCATCACCCCCACGCCTTCAAAGAGAAAGGTTACCCAACTGGACAAAATAGAGATCAATATTGTGGGTGAAATAAACCGCATCCCCATGCAAATCGCAGCGGATCCCCGGATACAGCAGGTTGTAGACATCCAAGTGGCAGACATACCTGATGCCTATGGAATCATTCTGGGAAGAGAGTTCACCAAGGCCTTAAACGGATACACCGCCACCGACTTATCTCACATGTGGCTGCCGTGGAAGGGGCTGCCAAACCAGATTCGCATTGATCGTGAACCCCGAATGAAATATATGATCACGGAATACAATAATCTCAGCGAGGTGATGTTCGCAGAGACTGACTTGGGGAATTACTGCCCTTTTGCTTACCAAAATGAGCTTGACCTTCAGGAAGAACGGGCAGATGAGGTATTGTTGGTACTATGTAGTCCTTCAGCGGATTCTGAGCAAATGCCCCCAGATGAAGAAATATTGGCAGAAGCTGATGATGAGCCGGATAAAGATGACAACTAGGGATTGCTCGATGGCTTCCAGGAGTTTATAGAAAAATGCGCGAAAGATCAGCTTAGCCTAGGAGTTAGAATGAATTTCCAAGACTTATTATTGCCGAACTGGTGCAGAGTACACAATGCTGCTCACTCCGAATTTGACTGCTGCTTGTGTCGGGCAGCAGTGGAGCATGTTAAGAAAGTCGTTGTTCCTCCGACAGGAACACCAAGGGAGGCACCACTAGGACCCCCTATTGATCGTTGCCTCGGCCCAGAAAGCCTCCTTAAGCTCACAAGGCCGTTGTCCAGCCGAAAGAGGACGAAGGCTCAATCAAACCCGAAGATGCGGGATCCTCTGAGTGCTGGACGCTCCGGTTTGATGGATCAAAATCAAGACAAGGAGCTGGGATGGGAATCAAACTCATCAGCCCAACGGGTAAGACGTTTCTCGCTGCCCATCGATTGCAGTTTTATGCACCAACAACGTGGCAGAGTATGAGGCCTTAGTCCTTGGCCTTCTTATGGCCTTAAAGAAAAACGTGAAAGTACTGCAAGTCTTAGGGGATTTCGCGCTTGTGGTCAAGCAGGTCAGGAAGTAGTACTCCTGCCATGATCGAAGACTTGCCAATTATAGACACAGGGTGTGGGATCTCCTAGAGGGCCTAGATGCGGTCAACATGAAATTGATCCCTCGTGCTCAGAATCACACAGTGGATGCCTTGGCTCAAGTGGCCGGCACGTTACAGCCCCTCTCTTTGTCAGGGCTTAAGAAGTTCACTGTTGAGCTGGCATCTACGCCATCAGTCCCGGACAATGTCACCCATCTGCAGGTCTTTAATGATGATAAGCATATCCTCCAATTCATCACAAGCTCTAACGTCTTTGCTGCCCAAATAATCGATGAAGCTGATCCACAGGAGGCTGAATTAGACATAGAAGGGGTTATCAATCTGAAAACCAACACGATCCCAAGAGGGATGGTTCAGCTGGAACGTGTATTCAATTTGGATCAGATCAGGGATCAGGACCGGCAAACAAAAAAGGAGGCTATAAGCAGCCAGTGCAACGCTCACAACTTGGGAACGGCCGAAGATACCAAGAATGTTTTTATTGGGAAGGTATGTACGCCCGAAGAGAAGAGGGGAATCACGGATGCTTTGCACAGATATCCTGATGTGGTGGCATGGAGTTACGAAGACTTGAAAACATATGACACCTCTATCATCACACATACTATCCCTCTGAAGACTGAGGTGAGGCCATTCCGTCAGCGGCAGCGCCCTATTAATGCCTTGCTAGAACCTATTGTCTACAAGGAGGTGCAGAAATTACTTTCAGCAAGGATCATCTTTCCCGTTAGGCATTCCACGTGGGTGGCCAACTTGGTCCCCTTCAGGAAAAAGAATGGGTATGTGCAGAATCATCATGGAAAAAATAGGCCCTTAAGTGGCAAAAAAAATAGAAAAATCAAAGTTAGGCAACTTGATGTAAAAATTTGAATAAGTTATCTATATTATTTAAAAAATATGTACCAATAAAATCTGTAACAAATTGAATGTAGTTTCTAAACTACTAAGTTTGTTTAAAAAAATATATCTATTTGGTGAAAATTTGAAATTTCAATGCAGTGGTACTTAAATTTGACAAAAAAAAAGAAGTAGGTGTCTGTCTGACCACCCTAACCATAATAAAATGATAATATTTTATTATAATAATTTATATATAAGTAGAAGACTTATGCCCCGATGTGATGCATATTTTTTTATAATTTTTTTCCAAGTAAATAATTAATTATGAATTTTTTATTACAACTTATTGAAAAATATAAAACTTGTATGTCTGACCACCTTAACTTGGTCAAAACTTCATTAAATTCTTTTTTTTCTTTTTTTAATCCTATAGCATGCAAAGCATAGAATGTGACACACGTCTTGGATTCAAAAAATGTGATACCATTTGAAAGCTATAGATATTTTTCAATCAGCCTATCAATCAGGACTTTAGTCATAATTTGAATAGAAATTGAACAATAATTACTTATTAAATTAAAAGTAAAGAATAATTTATATCAGTGGAAATTTGAGAATCCCCATTAAAAACCCTTTTCGTTTCATCAATTTTGGGTAAGAAAATAGTCGCCAGCCACATACCCATCATATTGCCACTTTTTGGCCCATCATGATCCTGCACATACCCATCCTAGCAACTTTCTCAATTGTAAGTCAAAGATGGACATCTTTGGATTTAATTAGACCTTGTATTCCTCCAGCTTGTCAAAAATAATGCCCAAGGTTGTTATGTGATCCTTCCTCTTTCTAGATTTGGCTAGTAAGTCTCCCATGGACAAGTGAAGGTTAGTTTGTGTTGGTCTTCTTTAGCAATCACTATCTAGTTGTATCCTGAGAAACCATCCATCAAGGAAATTATTTCATGTCCCATCGTCATGTCCATAATCATATCAATGTTGGGCAATGAGAAATCATCTTTTGTACATGCTTTGTTTAAGTCCCTGAAGTTTGTACAAATTCAAATGCCCCCATCAGGTTTTGAGACAGGAACCAGGTTTAACACCCATTTTGGATAGTCAATTGGTTGAATGAATCATGTGTCCAATAGCTTCTTTAATTCCATTTTGACTAGCAGGGTGATCTAAGGGTGCATTTTCTTGAGATTTTGTGTAACAGGCTTTGCTTCAGAGTATACTACTAGGAGATGAACTACAATTTTTGGATCAAGCCCTGACATGTTTGCATAGCTCCATGCAAAATTAACTTTTCTTTCTCTCAAGAAGGTTGTGAGGAGCTCTTGTTCCTCTAATAGTAATGACTCCGCATAGAATGTGATGTGCGAGGTCTCCTCTGTTCCTAGATTAACTGGATTGTATTTTTTTGCTAGGACCACTGATTTTTCATGATGAAGAACTCTAAAAGGAAGGTTGAATCCCCCATCCTCGGGTGCCTCAAAGATGTTTTCATCGTTGGATGTGTCCTTTCTTTTTACTTTTTTTGGATCGGAGAGTTCCATAGTGTGGTTTTCACTCAAGGACCTAGAGATTATTCTCAATTTTTCACTTTTGCAACTAAGGGATTCAATCATTTCCCCATAGTATGCATGTGTATCTAGCTCAATGATGAATCCTTCTTTATGATCCCCACATGGAATATTATCCTACAATCCCATGAATTTGGAGAGTGCTTCATAATTTTTGAATGTGTCAAGAATTGGCGGTCCTTATTGGTCATATTCGATGAGTTGGGAGTAAACTAAGCGGATTTCATGGTTTTGGTTTTCAGATTCATAAGATAGGGTGCTAATCATGAGAAGGGTGGTATCCTCGAAGAGTGTAGGTGGGTTGTTTATGGGATCCTCATCATCACTACTACTACAAATGTCAGTTATGTCAAATGTGAAGTTGTCTAAGGGCGGACCAGTGGATACGGGTAAGCGAAGTTTGGTTATTGATTTCTAAGGAGGATTATTGACCTTTCTAACTGGAGGACTTCGACCACGTATGGTTATACTCGGAAGGGTACATCTAAGGCCAAGATTTCTCATTCGTGTCTCCAGAATGATGTGTATTAGAAGCTTGTTTCAATTTTATCCCAATTTCTAGTTTATGTCATAGCCCATTGTGAGCATCATTTGCAAACCTTTGCTACTGTCATCCAATTGTAGATCAGCTACCAGTCTATTGTCCTGGAATAGGAGATGGGATGGGTCCTCCTCTATGACTTCTCATTCAAGATCTCCCTAACTTCTAAAGTTGGAATATCCTTCATTGGGTTTTTGGGATGTGGAGACTTCATTAGATTGCAGACATCCTCATGATCTAGGAGATTGTGGTAACTCTCCTACCACAAAAGCATTATTGGGAATAATATAGTTTCTACAAGCATTATCCTAGATGATGACTTTGATATCAAAGACAGTGGGGATGGCGGGAGTGGTGGGTGTCTCTATCACATAAGTGGAAGCAAGAGTGGTTGGATCAATGTATGGTGTTGATGGTCCTTCATCATTTTTAGGTACTTGAGGGATTTTGTAGTATTTTGTCTCTAGGTTCTTGCAGTAGGATAATGGTTCAGGATCTCCATGGATGGTGACCTCTTGTCCTTCATATGTGAATTTGACACATTAATGGAAGGTTGATGCTACTACTTGCATTGCATAGATCCACAGACATCCCAGGACAATATTATAAGGCAAGTCGAGGTCCAAGACCTGACAGGTGGTTTCCATGATAGTTGGCCCTACTTGAATAAGGAGTTGAATTGTGCCTTGGGACACTCTTTCTTGATCATCATATGCTCTGATTGTAATACCTTTACCTTTGTCGATGAAATCCTCTAAGATTTTAAGGTTCTTAATGAGCTTGAGGGAACAAATATTCAAGCCTTCACCTCCATCCACCAAGACTTGCTTGACTTTATTTTTATGTACGAGGACATCTAAATGGAGAGCGTGGTTGAGAGATGGTTGAGTGGGAAAGTCCTGGTCAGAGAATGTAACGAGACTTAGAGTGATGATGTTTCTGACCATAGCTTGGAATTGTTTCGCATCAAAATTTGCGAGGATGGTGGATGAGGCCAATGCTTCTTGAAGGATGTTTTTGTGGACAGATGAAATTTTTAGCAACTCCATGATGGAGATTTGTGCTAGGGTTCTTTTCAACTGATCAAATACATTGTAACCACTAGGAACAGACCTTGGGGTGGATGCGGGTGCTCCGTTTGGCTGAGATGACCCTACAATGGTAATTTTGTTGCCTCTTGTGGTGACTCCACAATCGACATGGGTTCCTTTGATGGTGATGGTAGCACAATAGTCATTCAGGGATGTGACGACATGGTCGCACACATGATTCATGTTCTTGAAGGTACCTTTCCCCTTATTAGTATTATTGTTCCCTTTATTGTTGTGATTAGGCATTAGATTCATGTATATTTTGAGGTTTTGGTTTCCTGTTCATTGTTCCACATTTATGATTCTCTGATCAATGAGGTCTTAGACTAGGTTCTTTAATCTCATGCAATTGTTAGTGGTGTGCCCTTTGATTTTGTGGAAGTCATAGAGCTAATTTTCATTGTACCAAGGAGGCTTCACATCTGGTTCCTAGTAATTCTCATAGGTGGGAGCCTTGATGAGGTTTTCATTTATTAGTTTCCTCATGATGACCTCAAGTGGCTCCCCAAGGGAAGTGTACTTCCACTTGGTAGAATTCTTGTTTCACTAGGGCAGTCCCCTTTGATCGTTGACATTGTTGATCATTTGATTCTTTGGCTGTTGTGTTGTTGTGTTAGTTTGATGATTCTTTTGATGATGATTTTAGATTTGTTGTTATGGTGTAGGTTGTTTTATCAAGCTACACTAATGAAAACTTTGGCATCAACCACACCATCGTTGGTAATATTTTTGTTTCTTTCCCATGTGCAAGGTTTTTCATTATAGTTTGAAGATGGGCAGCTGCTTTGTTGATCATGATATGTTTTTGTCATTGTTTGTGTAGCCAGGGCTCATTCAATGTTGAGCACCTTAGAGATCAACTGATCACATGTGGTGATCCCTTAGACTTTGAGATGGAAAGCTAAGGTGCCATTGAGGTTGGATCTATGATAATTCCCACTTGTTGTTCTTCTGACATGGCCCATTTTCTCCTATTGGCTTTGGATCGCCATCATTGTAGGAATGAAGCAAATGATTCGGTCTTACCTTGTTTCAAAGCTTATAGTTCCTCTAGACTAACATCCATTCTAATATTGAATGCATCTTTTTTAATGAATGCATCTACTATTTCCTGGAACGTCTTGATGCTAGGAGGAAGGCGAGAGAACCATTCCATGACATGGCTAGCCAAACTTCTAGGAAATAGTTGCATTAGATAGGTATCATCATATGCGACTTCCATGCAATGAACCTGGAATTCCCTGATGTGATCTTTAGTGTTTCCCATCCCATGATATTTGTCAAATTTTTGGATCTCAAATCCCTTCAGGAATGGTTTCATTACAAGGTTCCTATATCAAATGGATAAGGACACAAGTTGCTGGATGTTTTCGTGGTTCTCCCTGACTAAAAATTGAGTACTTGTTGCTATAGCAACTTAATTTGTGTTGTTACATCATTTTGGGGATTAGGGGGTGGAATGAAAGTGTTTTGAGGTGGTTCAATTGTTGGTGGGATGGGTGGATTGGTTGGTATGTTGATGGATGATGTTTGCATATTCTATTGAGCCAAGTATGCTTGCAATTGTTGTTGTACCAACAACACTTTTTGTTGGTCTTGTTGCTATTGTGCTATTAAGGCATGTTGTTGAGCTTGTTGTTGTTGTTGAGCCAACAACACCTGTTTTTAAGCTACTAATTAGGCTACTTCCTATTGTTCTTGATATTGCTTCAGCATTTGCTGATATGTTTGTTGTTGCACTGCTTGTTGTTGTGCAATATATTGCATTTGTACTTATGATTATTGTGCTTGATATTGGGCTTTGGATTGAGTGTGCACTTGAGCTTGGGCCTAAGCTTAAGCCTAAGCTTGAGTTTGAGCTTGAATTTGTGCAGATTGTTGTTGTTACAATGATATTTGGGATTGAGTAGTATGTTGTGCTTGTTGCACTTGTTGTGCTTGTAATTCAGCTTGGGCAACTTGAGTAACTTGCATGGCTGGAGTGGCTTGCTTAGTAGCTAGTTGCACGGCTTGTTGTTTTTTTACTTGTTGGAGTGTCTTTTGATAGAGAGCTTGCTGAGCTCCTTGCAATGCAATACTGTATTGGTTTCACGTGTTCAAGTTTGGTGGAGGTGGATTTGGAATGGTTCTTGTTGTGGTGATGAGAGGCACCATCGTATTGATGTTTGGGATTTGAGTGGTGGATGGTGTGATCGATGTGTTTGGTTCTTAAAAGACCATGTTTTGAGATGTTACGGGGGTGGTTGATGATGTGATGGTGGTGGTTTGCATTATCGAGATGGTTGTCATCTGTTGCGATATCGATGGCAAGGTGGAAGTATTTGGAATGATGCTCTGATTGATGCTTAGTGGGTTGATCTGATTTTGTTGATTGATGCTTGGTGAAGGGGGAATCCCTAAACCAAGAGATGATGTGGATATTGATGGAAATGGAGGGAGTGGTGTAAACGTAAGTTGCAAACTCCCTTGATGGAATGATGAAGATGTAGTGTCAAATATTACCCCTGGTCCAAATATATCTCCTTCTCCTTGTGAGGTTTGGGGTGTTGCACGAAATGATGACGATGATGGGTCATTTGGATCATGAAAGGTGAGAGGGACATATGGATGTGATGTATTTTGGGGTATGGTTTGTCCCAAGATGCTATTTGCGTCCAAATCCTAATTTTTTACAAGAGGATGTGTTTGCAATGCATTGAGAGATGCACTTCCTTTGTTGACAATGGGTTGTTTTGGAGGGATAGATGATGTAATTTACAGGATGTTTTGAATGATGTTTTGAAATGGGGGCTAGATGAAATGGGGATGGTAGATGAGATTGGAGGAATGATCCCAAAAGATGGTTCCACAATAGTGCTCACATCAAAATTCGAGGGGAGTTTAGCCCCTTGCTTTGCTAATTCGAGCATGTATAGTGAAGGATTGATTCTCATCATGATGTTGATAATCTTATGATTCTATGGATTTTGAACTATTTTAGTGATTTCCTCATGTAACATTCCAAAGGAATTATTGGTAAGATCCTTCACTTGGACACCTTCCTCTTGATGGTCTTGCGAAAATGGAGGAAGGTTAATTGTGAGACTGCCAGACCCAATGGAATTCATTTTGGGAGTGGTTTGACTCAAGTCACTCGAAGTAGATTTTTCTTTGTTGGATTCCATGTTCCTCTTGTGTTGAGATCTAGTTTGCACCATAAAATAGAGATTAATTTTCAAGAATATGGGAGGTTAATCTCTAATTCTTTTGATTGATATATCTTTATGTATAAAAAGAATTTTTTTAGGATGATTTAAAGATCAAAGGATGATAATGATATGGATGTAAGATGGATGTTTGATGGATGATTGGAACTCTTAACAAAATCTTGAAGGTTATGAACATAAACTTTAGGACTTGATTTTGATGTTTGCTTTGAGATTGATTTTGATTTTGGATCTGGATTTTTTATTTGATTTGGATAGTGAACTCATAAAGGCTAAGAGGTTGGATGTTGTTCTAGAGTAAATTTGTCCTCAAGATGCTAATTTGACATAAGTGTGAGAAGAAGGATTCATCTAAACACACCTAACCAAACAAGATGGTTTTTTTTATTGGGTTTTGATTTTGAATTATGAACTCGTAAACCCCAAGATGTTGGATGTTATCAAAGGATAAATTTGTATAGAAGTTTTGATAATTTTATTGAATATGTGGAGAAGGATGCATCTACACACTTCTAATCAAAAATGATGATTTTGGATTGGTTTCAAATGATTTTCCCAAAGTTTAACATGAAATTTTTTTCCAAGATTTTCAAAGAGTTGATGATGGGATGATTTTGGTTTTGATGTTCAAAGATGGATGAAGGTTTGATTTTGATCTTAGGTTTACCTAAGAAGAAACTTTCTTACTAGACCTTAGTTTTGAAGAAATTTTTTTTCTCGAAACAAGATGTTCAAACTCCCTAAAAAGATTTGGGTTTTGATAGTAATAGAACGAGTACAAACAAGGATTGTTTCTTGAAGCTTTTATGTAAAAGTTGAAGAGTAGTCTTCGTCTGAATTTGTATAGTGTTGAGAGATTCTTTTGGTGATCTTACAGACTAAGAGATTTTACCTTTGGTTTCTTGATCTTGATCTTGCATTCAAAATTATTTGGAATGCATGTGTGGGGTCCAATTGTTTTTAGTCTTTGCTTAATGACTTTGTTTTACCACAAACACTTCTTGATTGGGTTTTCAAACTATATGTCCAATGTTTTAACTTCTTCTCATTCCACAAGGTATATCATGTGGAACCTTTGATGAAATCAAGGCAAGGATTACCTATTGTTAACTTTAGTAAGCAATTTCTATGGAAATTCTTTCTGATAAACCTATGGTCAGTAAAGAGTCAGCCCCTGGGACCCCTGCATCTAGAAGATTTGGGAATGCCCCTAATGATTCCCCTAATCCGGATGAAATTAATTCTACCCTGAATAAGCTCAAGCCTGAGGACATTGTGAGTGTGGCAGAAAAAAGTATGGATGGCCTTTTCACTGTTCTCAAGTGGACCCAGAAGAAAGTTTGTGATTTGAAAGGCCATAATAGAGATCTCAACAATAGAATCATGGATTTGGAATAGAAGATTAGCTAGAGTTGTAATGAGAATGAGGGACAGGAAACCCCCTTACCAAGGAAAAGACAACACTTGCAAGAGGAAAGATTGACCAGGCTCGAGTGTGATATGTCCAAGATAGGCCAGAATATTAGGGCCACTGTGGCAAATAATCTCAAAATTGCCAGGCATAACACCATTATCATTAATGCTATGGTGGAAAAGCTCAAAAAAAATCAAAAGGGATCGTGGTTGTGGATTTGGATGCGGACAGAGGTTGCAGCAGATCTGTTGTTGAAGGGATTTCGACTCACACCCGGGCTAATACGAAGAGGAAGACCCCGATTTCCTCACATACGGTGCAAATCCTCAAGCAGGGGTTACAGGATATGAAGGATGTTGAAAAGGAGGCCGAGGAGTTGATGAACACCTTGGAGTAGTGCGGTGGTGTTTGTTTCTGGTTTTTTTGCGGTCCTTTTTTGGACCCTGTTGTCTCTTTGTGCTATCGTTTCCTTTTTGGGACAGCTGTCTGTTTTTCTAGACTTGTTTTTTTCTATCTTTTGTTGTTTTAACTTTGCGGTTTCAGGTCCCTATAAAACCTATTTTTTCCTTTTCAAAAACTTTAGTAAGCAATTTGGGATATAAATCCAAGTGTTTAGAAACCTCTAAGGATAAAATCCTAAGGGCAAGGCAATAACACATGAATTTGGTCAATTGTATTTGCTTCCTAAAGGGCTTGAAGTTTTGATGACAATGTTAAATGTTTGTTTCTAAATGTTTTCGAACAAGCAAAGTGTTTTGTAACCAAGAACAAGTGCAATCCTATCGATATGAAAGACTATATTTGTTAAGTCCCCACTTGGACAAGTCTAGCTACACTTATTTTTAGCAAATGGTTATATGCTTGACCCCATTAGCTCCCATTCACAACTCAACACTTCTTTCAAGGCAGCCAAGCATTAGTACCCATGAATCTCCCATAGCATACTTTCCATTTCTACTAAAAATCGTAAAAGTGTGGGGCGGCTTTAGAACAACTGTTCTTGCACCAAAAAATAGATAGGGATTTTGGCCTTTCTACATAAGAGTCTTAATTCAAACTTTTTGTTCATGGAGATTGACCCATACGGTGAGAGACCATTATTGCCCTTCTCGTCAAGACCAATTGCATGATACTGGCCTTTGTTCTAGTACCCACTTTTATATCCTGACTAGAAATACTCTTGGCTTTAGAGTGTTACCGGTTGGGTTATTCTCTTGGGTGAGTACTTTTTCCCACAAGGAATACCCTCTAAGATAAAAAAAAGAAGAAGCAATCAAACATATCCATAACTCGATCAATCTTTGTTGAGAAAAAAAGAGAGAATACACACAATAGGTTCACTCACAGTTGCAAGATGTTTTGTACAATTTTAGTTCTAAAATGAAGTGTGGAGGAAATCACTTTATCCCAACCTAGGACCACTAAAAATCCTTTTGATTCTCAAGATCGTCGTGAGGCACGAGAGAAGCACATACGTCTTTTCAATGGTGTTAGTTTGAGTAAGCAATCACAAAACAAAATAGCACAATTTTTTTTAAATCCACAAAGCAATGATTTTGATTTGTTTTAAAGCACCAAAATGAGATATGAAAGTTGCTTTGTTCAATTGTTAAATCTAAAAATGAACTCTAGTAAGTTTGTGTCATAAAGTTAATTTTAAGCCCTTTTGTAACATGAAATTGAAGTGTTTTTTTAGAGTCCAAAAGGATGTGAGTTGATCTAGAATAGAAAATTAAATCATAAAATGGAAACCTTAAGCATTTAAAAATGCTTTGTTGATTTAAAGTTTTTAATGCCCAATTCCTTAAATCCAATCTTGCTTTTGTTTTCGCTCGATTCCAATGCTTGATTTTAATGTCAACCTACAAGCAGTACAAAGTTATCACCAATAAGAAATATGATTTTTAAGGAATCAATGATAACAACATAATGCTTACAATTTTCAAACCAATAAAAATCCTAAACTTATCAAAAAATAAATAAATTGATCCTATGAGAGAGAAGGATCTTCAGCTATCCTTTGTTTAATCTAAGCCCACAATAAAGCTTGCTTGGATCTCACACATCCTCAAGTCATAAAACCACATAAATTATTCATTTGGTAATGCAGCAAACAAATATTGAATTGCCATATTAAGTACAAAGATATTTAAATCTGCATTCAAATCACATTAGTATGGCCTATCAATTCTCCAAATAGATGTTTCAGCAATCTAATGAATTCTCTATCAAGATTTGTAAGAGCTCCACTACAATAAAAATAAAAACCTCTTTTTCTTCTAACATAAAAAGAAACTTTACTTCATTTGCCCTATAAATAGTGAATCTATCATTTTCTTGATATTTTAAATCTTGATGCCAAATGATTCACATAGTTTGTTTCTTTTCATTAAAGAGCTATTCATTACTAAAATGAATGGGTTTGTTGGCCCATGCTGACAAGTATATGTACCAAACCATTTTGTTACTTTGATTCTTTGGAGTTGACAGCGCTTTATAGTGAATGTTTCTTATATGATTCTGTAACGTACACATATCTAGAAACTTTATGAAAGACAACCAAATCTGATCTTAATAAATTTTAGAGAGGCGCCATTAGCTGATAAGCATGCGTCATTAACAAATATCAGCATGTTTCTAGTTTTTTTATTCTTCAAATCCAATGACTACCTACTGCACCTAATCTCTTTTTCTCATTCAATTCCTCCCACAAATAAAACTTTTACATTACTACCCAAATCCACCTCTCCAAAATTTTGAAAAGTAACTTTGCCTACTACTTTTTATAAACTTCTTAGCAGCAATTGAGAGGGTATGCTGACTTTTTGATAGAATGCCTAAGAGAGATGTTTTCTTTGCGGGATATGTGTAGAATGTATTTATTGAAAAGGTTTACAAATCTTTGAATTCAATGCTCTTGGAAAGTGTGATGCTAAATTCTACAACCCGTGCTAGCCTCCTCCCTACATGCAATGCCTAGACTTGGGATAGAACCTGGACATCCATCGAAGCATGGCGACCGAAAGGTTTTGTTAACTATTATAGGTATGTGAACTGTTAACAAAGCGAAGGTATGTTAACTATTGACAATATGCTAAAAAAATAACTATATTAATTGTACCAAAATAACTTTAAGAAGCTTCAATGGCTTAGATAAAAGGCAGGCCAATGCAAAGTTGATCTCAACAATGTACACAAATCAAATTAGAAACTTTGTACATCAATTTCATAAAGCACATGTGATCACTATTTATGGATCAAATAGTTTCTGATAATTATTTGTAATTACAGATCATTATGACGCCCAAAGACAACCAAAGGCAACTCATGGAATCATAGACAAGGCGTAGATCAAACAACTTGATAATAGACCGAACAACTTTTCTAACAATTAAAAATAACTCATGGAATCATGGACAAGGTGTGGATCATTCATTAGAAAATGCCATAATCATGCACCAACAAGTTGTACCAACAAAAAAATACCTTAAACTACAACAGATAAAGATCCTTAAAAACTTTCAAGCAAATGCATTTGGTAGGTGTAGGATTGAACTTCACAACCTTTGATCGTGGCCTTTCTGCCACAAGAAACATCTGCAGGTATACACAAATAATGTACGTGTGGTAGGTAAATGCGCAGACCTAGGATGGGACTTCCTTTATCTCACATCAATATTTATTTTGCCTGCACATTCATTCCACTATTTACCAACAAACATATCTAAGGATAGCCTGGAAAAACAATATCAGAGGGAAATGCCCACAAACCTCCCATTATATCTCCCACGAACAAGAAGCCAGAGTGTAGGTATAAGATAACTAGAGCCAGAGCAATTTGTTGACTTTTATTTCCCCTCATAAAAGTGCCAACCAGTCCCAAGTTTCACAAGTGACTCCAAGAAATCTTGATATCCCCATTAATCGCCTCTATCAGTTAGCTTTTTTTTTTTAGCAGCAACTCCAAGTATTTGAAAGGCCTGAAAAAATAATACAAAAATATTTGGCAACACCTAACTATAGTTAAGAATGTCAAAAGGCCCAACAAAAGTAAAGTGAAAACATATGATAACAATTGTGTAGCAGGTGGAATTGCTAATGAAATGGAAGTGTGGTAAAGGGTGTGAGTTTTCCTCAAGCCTCAACAAAAAAGAAAGTCACAAAATTCATATTTCATTTGATAGAAAGCAGAATGAACAACTTTCAAATACAAGAAAAATAGAAGTGATATGCATTAGTAGCCCTCCTTCTATTACCATATGTGAGCACCATAAATCTACACACAACCTAAAACCTTCATACTCATTAGTCATAGGTTAGTTCATGCAAATACAAACTTACAAATACTCCTATGAAATAATGCATTATGCTTCATAAGAAAAATGAAATAACAACATAAACCAAAAAGGCTTAGAGAAACACAATGCACACCTATTCCATAGTGGATTGGTGTCACTTTGTTGTGAAAAGTGACCCTTTCCCAACCCTTGACAAACTCAAATGATGAAGATGCAATGTTATAACAATGAAGTGGACAAAATTAGCTCTCAATATGAAAAGAGTAACTTTGCATGGAGATTGTGAATGATGAGAATGAAGGATAGCCTCTCCATTTATAGAATATTTTGATGAGAGAAGAGGCAAAACAGATGAATGTGGGACAAAAACTCAACCAATAGGAAGAAGCCACTTGTCACCATGTGAATGGGCCAAGGATGTGCAAGTGTTGATGAATTTTCCCATAAATGCATAAATTTGAAATTTGAAAATGTTGAAATGACAAGGTGGAGGGAGAGTCAAATGGAGTAATGGCCACTTGGCTCAATGCAAAAGGACTTGTAAGGTGACATAAATGCCTTGTTGGAAGGACTCATCCCACTTGGATTTGAATTCAAATTTGAGGGAATATTCTCTAAAGATGCTAAATATGCAAAATTAGCATCATGCATTTAACTAATTCATATTCATCCATTCATCAAATAAATCAAGTTCATTAAATTGAATCTCTAAAGTCCCCCATTTAAATTAAATAAATTCATCTTTAGTACTAACATCATCCTCTTTGATTAAATAAATCAAATCTTTGTTTAATCAAATCTTAATCACTTTTCATCTCCTTTTGATTTATTTTAATCCATAAATCTAAGTCAAAAAGTCAAATCATCTAATCCCTCATTAAATTAATCTAATCCTGATTAATTTAATCTAAACTCATGTCACATCGTCTAGCTTTTCCCACTTGCACAAATAAATCATTTAATTCATTTATTAAATCTTCATTTTCCCTCAACAAGGCATCTTTAGAGAATATTCCCTCAAATTTCAATTCAAATCCAAGTGGGATGAGTCATTCCAACAAGCAATTTATGTTACCTTACAAGTCCTTTTGCATTGAGCCAAGTTGCCATTACTCCATTTGACTCTCCCTCCACCTTGTCATGTCAACATTTTCAAATTTCAAATTTATGCATTTATGGGCACATTCATCAAAACTTGCACATCCTTGGCCCATTCACATGGTGACAAGTGGCTTCTTCCTATTGGTTGATGTTTTTGTGTCACATTCATCCATTTTGTCTCTTCTCTCATCAAAATCTTTTATAAATGGAGAGGCTATCCTTGATTCTCATCATCCACAATCTCCATGCAAAGTTACTCTCTTCATATTGAGAGCTAATTTTGTCCACTTCATTGTTATAGTATTGAATCTTCATCATTTGAGCTTGTCAAGGGTTGGAAAAGGGTCAATTTTCACAACAAAGTGACACCAATCCTCTATGGAATAGGTGTGCATTGTGTTTCTCTAAGATTTTTTGGTTTATGTTGTTATTTGATTTTGCTTATGAAGCATAATGCATTATTTCATAGGAGTATTTGTAAGTTTATATTTGCATGAACTAACCCATTACTAATGAGTATGAAGGTTTTAGGTTGTGTGCAGATTTATCGTGCTCGCACCTACAACAGATGTAACAAATATTTTTAGGTTAAAATTTCTTAGGGTTTTGACATGAGCACGCTAGAATTTTGCAAAATTCAAAAGTGTCATCACGCCAAAAGACCCCCTACATATAAGGAATCCAAATTATTTGAAATTATGGAAGATAATCTTAATAAAAATTGCAACTAAAACAAACAAACGTGCAACTAGCCTTAAGAAATACTCAACAAGCCCCAATGCAGCTAAACAAATAACTATGCAGCCTATCTCAAGATACACTCAACAGACCACTGTGAAGACCTGTTGTATGTGATGTCGGAGTAGCATTTCCAAATGTGAGATCTGCATATCTTCACAAATAGCTTTCAAAATTTAATATTACTCCCAATTTAAATAATTCATAAATAAGAGGTTTGGCATTAAAATCTTTTGCAGAATTGCATTTAATACGCATTCTCTTGAGAGCATTGGTTAAAAAATATTTTAGCTTAGATCCAAAATAGTTAAATTCTATGTTGAATGGCAACAAATGACACAAAAATAATAGAATCAAATAGAAAACAAGAGTTTTAGCACAAAGTTGGTGCAAATGGAAAATAATGCCGTAGGAAAATAACCTGAATTTAAAAAATTGTAAGTAAACCATGTCCAATCAAATATCTGTATGGATGCAAAACAGAACAACTGAGCCGAACTTAACATAACAACATTCTCATTTCAGAAAGAGGATACAAAGAAATACATCCTAAATGTCATTTACTTTTCATCACATACACTATCATAGATGAACGATAGAGGGTCATCTTAATCAAATTTTTTGAACAACTGCAAGACATCTGTAAGCTTGCCAAGTAGGAAATCTAAAAGCATCTTTTCAAAATACCCTAGCATGCAAAGGGAAATTAAACGTTCCCAGCAAAAACAAAAAAATCCTAGATTTGTTGGATGCAGCACCGAGATTTTACCTAAATTATTACAAAGATAACATAAAATAAGTTTCCAAACAGAGCCCAAAAAGGTGAAAGCATTCTGACATCTCTATCCGAAACATCTAAAGCTTTAAAGTTTGAATCGGATTCCTTTTCTCCTATAATGGATTTGTGGTATTCAACATAAATTGCATTTCCATCGAAATATATCCATTTTCATGATTAAGAGGAAGAATAACCCACATTCCAGATTCACTTTGATTACTCGAACACATCCGAATAAAAGCAAACAAACAAAGAGACACATATCAACTTACCGATACTCTAAAAATACAATCAAACTTTCAATTTATTCCCTTAAAAACGTGACGTTGTAAGAATGGTCTTCAGAGGTTAATAATTTTAGTTTTAATTTTACGGTGGATTGGTTTAAATTGTATGATCTTGTGTTTACTCAATATAACAATAACTTGGTATTTGTCCATAGTTTTAATTTCTTGAAAAACAACAATTAAGGCATGACACTAAATATATCATGCTTTGGTATGAAGCTAAAAGCATCACAAGATTTGGTGATAAAACAACACCTTATTTATAAGTTGATTAATATTACCAGAAATTGTAATACCAACAATAGTGAAAATCATGTTTAAACATGTTGCTCTAATGTCTTAATTTTATCAAATTTCAGTTAAGGAATTTCAACCACTCTAATATTTAAGAACAAAGAATAAGATGTTTTTGATAATGTAAGAAGCATTTGCAGGGTGTTGTACCCTACACAGAGAGCCATAAGGGCCAAAACAAAGAATAAGATGTTGATCCAAATGAATGACAACATAAAACATAATGTCCTTTTGAATGGACGATATGATTCAAAGGCTAAAAGCTTGACAAGAATTGGTAATAAGACAAGGCCTTATTTACAGGTTTGTTGATATTACTCAATTTTGTAATAGCAACATTTATAAAACTAAAAATTATTTCTTAAAATAACATGTCTAAATTTTAACTTGATTTAAAACCGTTTTGCATGGTAAGTTTATGCAATGTCATGTACTTGATGGAACTTATAATGTGGAACAATTAGCGAATTTAAAGTCATATAGCACTCATACGCAACAATTACTCCACCAATTAGTAAAGTTGCGAAAAGCTGATGGGATAGAATACAGAGCTTCAATACTGACAAAATCAAGGGCAACCATAAAAGGCTTACTCATTCCAGGTTTTACAATGTCTAATCATATTTTAGAGATAAGGAAGAATATTCCTTATAAGTTATAACAAAAGATGTCATATCCAATCCCAAAAGTTTAATACCAATCAATATAAATATTCCTATCATCATTGGCATTGAAGATGATTAAGGAAAATAAAGAGGATGGTTAAAATTTCCAGCAATACAAATAAGAAGAATGTGTAGTCTAAGGTTTAAAATAGTATTACCAGACTTGGGCTCAGCATAGATTTAGTGAGCTGATTTTTGACTCAGACTCAGACTCAACCAAAAAACTTGGCACTTGGCCTGAGCTGGTACAACAATTCATAAAGATTTGGATAAAAATGGAAGCTCTAGTTTATTTGAGTTATATATACAAAACCCTGAGCTTTAACAAGAACCGAACGGCCTAAAATGGGAAAAATGGGCATACCATGGGCAAATAATGTGCAGGCAAACATGGAGTAATGCAGGCCAAAAAAAATAGTTCTCAATCACTTTCTCCTTGATCGCTCATACAAAGCCATCTGGCCCGTACTTCCTCTGCCTCCCCCTCTTCGTCTTCAACATTATGGCATTCGAAACCCCCTGCATTACAATAGAATTTGAAGCCGAAGCAGAAGTGGATGAAAGGGTTTTAATTAAAATAGTGCATGAAGCATAAAAATAGAAATTACTTTCACCCTTCTGATGTTTCCTTGGTCTCCTCTTGTCATAACCGCCATTGCCATTTCATTCTAAAGAAGGCCACTTGAAAAAGCAATGGAAATAGGTAAATAGGGAATACCCCCAGACACAAACCTACTTAATAAAATGTTACTCGCCTGATGCAGCCATTTGCTCTTTTCTTGGAAATTCTAGGGTGAAAACACTCCTCACTACAAATGCCTTTAAAAAATGAAAAGAAAAAGAAAACTATAGAAAAAAATTAAATGAAACTGCATTCCTTTAATTTGTCCTTCAACAAAACACCAAACTGTCCAGTTAAAGCATTAGAAGTCTGGTGATTTGAAAACCTGAAGTAAATAGAGAGTAATCGGAAGCAGCCTCTGTAAAATGTGGGATAGCCTGAACCCTAGCTGAAACACGCAAACACAAGATGATCAACTATGAAAACTACAAAATGATTTAAGGGTAAAAACACTCCTCACTGCAAATGCCTTAAAAGAACGAAAAGAAAAAGAAAACTACAGAATCTCTTCCCCGCCTCTGCGAAGAACCGGGAGAGACCAAAACCATATCCAACGGAAGGCGGTCCCCCCCTGCTGCTGCAAAGCCACAGAAGATTCCCTGCCCTCCATGAGAATAACTACAAAGAATTCAACTGTTCAAAATTTTTACTGTTCAAAATTTTTTCGTCCAAACATTCTTTTCTTCATCTTTTTCGCTAGGGTTTCACTCAAAATCCCAATTCATCGATATTTAATAGAACATCATAAAAAATAATTCCTCCCGCGGGATTCCAAAAGCACTTATTAACGCCTTTGTAATCGGACGTAGTGCCCGCTCGTAAACCGATTCACTGAAGGCAAATAATAGCAAGGAAAATGAAACAAAGGGAAAAGAGATAATGATTGATGAAGTTGAAGAAGGAGAAGAAGAAGAAAATGAACCTGAGTCTTCTAGTACAGGAGCAAGAAGGTATCAAAAATATCAAAGAAGAACAGAAAAGAATCATCCATCAACTCTTATGTTGGATTCAAATTTTGAGAAAATGACAACAAGATCACAAGCAAAAGTGAATTATGCTTTGATGACTCAAATCATGGAAAGTAATGAACCACAAACATTTGAACAAGCTCAAGAAAAAGAAGAGTGGGTTGAAGCAATGCATAGTGAGATAGAAACAATTGAAAGGAACGACACATGGGATTTGGTTCAGCTACCTCCTGGTAAGGAAATTGTTGGTACAAGATGGGTGTATAAAACTAAGTATAAATCTGATGGAAGCATTGATAAGCATAAGGCTAGATTGGTAGCCAAAGGATACACTCAATAGGAAGGTATTGATTACACTGAAACATTTGCACCTGTAGCACGCATGGATACTATCAAATTGGTTTTGGCTTTGGCAGCTCAGCAGAGTTGGATAGTTTATCAAATGGATGTAAAGAGTGCTTTTTTGAATGGATATATTGATGAGGAAGTGTATGTTTCTCAACCTAGAGGTTTTGAAATACCCTCTAAATTACATTATGTTTACAGATTAAAGAAGGCCTTGTATGGTCTTAAGCAAGCACCAAGAGCATGGTATTCAAGGATAGACTCATACCTACAGCAGAAAGGTTTCTTAAGAAGTCAATCAGATCCAAACCTTTATATTAGGAGCTCAGATAAGGATATTTTTATCTTAGTTCTCTATGTTGATGATCTTATCTACACTGGGAACAATTCAGCTTTATTTGCAGAGTTTAGAGCAGCTATGGTTGCTGAATTTGAGATGACAGATTTGGGACAGATGCACTATTTTCTTGGTATAGAAGTATGGCAAAACAAAGATGAAATATTCATGTCTCAGAAAAAATATGCTTCAGACATCCTACAGAAATTTCAGATGAATAGTTGCAAACCAGTTGCAACACCTATTGAAGTTGGACTTAAATTGTCTAGCTTAGATGTGTCAGATCTAGTGGACCCTACTCTATATAGACAGTTGATTGGTAGTTTGATCTACTTAACTACTACTCGACCAGATATCACATATGCAGTGAGCTTGGTATCTAGGTTCATGTCAGAACCTAAGCAAACACATTGGAATGCAACTAAGAGGATTCTTAGATATGTCAGAGGGACATTGAGTTATGGTCTTAGATTTCAACATTCAGAGGATAGCAAGTTGATTGGCTATACAGATTCAGATTGAGCAGATCACCATTATTTGCCTTTCATCTTATCTATATGAATAAAGCATAGATTGTATGACCCAATAGGAAAGCTTGTTATAAGTAGAGATGTGGTATTCAAATGGCGGAGAATATATGAGTTGATGGATGATTTGAATCTAACATAAGAGTTGATGGATGATTCTTTTCTCTTCTTCTTTGATATTTTGATACCTTCTTGTTCTGCCTAGAAGACTCGTGTTCATTTTCTAAAAATAAGAGTTGAGTTGATGAAGGTATCAAAAATAACAGAGATGTAAGTATTTTCTAACCTTCATCTTATCTATATGAATAAAGCATATAGATTATGACCCAATAGGAAAGAAGCTTGTTATAAGTAGAGATGTGGTATTCAATGAAGCAGCAGAATATAGCAAGGAAAATGAAACAAAGGGAAAAGAGATAATGATTGATGAAGTTGAAGAAGGAGAAGAAGAAGAAAATGAACCTGAGTCTTCTAGTACAGGAGCAAGAAGGTATCAAAAATATCAAAGAAGAACAGAAAAGAATCATCCATCAACTCTTATGTTAGATTCAAATTTTGAGAAAATGACAACAAGATCACAAGCAAAAGTGAATTATGCTTTGATGACTCAAATCATGGAAAGTAATGAACCAAAAACATTTGAACAAGCTCAAGAAAAAGAAGAGTGGGTTGAAGCAATGCATAGTGAGATAGAAACAATTGAAAGGAACGACACATGGGATTTGGTTCAGCTACCTCCTGGTAAGGAAATTGTTGGTACAAGATGGGTGTATAAAACTAAGTATAAATCTGATGGAAGCATTGATAAGCATAAGGCTAGATTGGTAGCCAAAGGATACACTCAACAGGAAGGTATTGATTACACTGAAACATTTGCACCTGTAGCACGCATGGATACTATCAAATTGGTTTTGGCTTTGGCAGCTCAGCAGAGTTGGATAGTTTATCAAATGGATGTAAAGAGTGCTTTTTTGAATGGATATATTGATGAGGAAGTGTATGTTTCTCAACCTAGAGGTTTTGAAATACCCTCTAAAGACATTATGTTTACAGATTAAAGAAGGCCTTGTATGGTCTTAAGCAAGCACCAAGAGCATGGTATTCAAGGATAGACTCATACCTACAACAGAAAGGTTTCTTAAGAAGTCAATCAGATCCAAACCTTTATATTAGGAGCTCAGATAAGGATATTTTTATCTTAGTTCTCTATGTTGATGATCTTATCTACACTGGGAACAATTCAACTTTATTTGCAGAGTTTAGAGCAGCTATGGTTGCTGAATTTGAGATGACAGATTTGGGACAGATGCACTATTTTCTTGGTATAGAAGTATGGCAAAACAAAGATGAAATATTCATGTCTCAGAAAAAATATGCTTCAGACATCCTACAGAAATTTCAGATGAATAGTTGCAAACCAGTTGCAACACCTATTGAAGTTGGACTTAAATTGTCTAGCTTAGATGTGTCAGATCTAGTGGACCCTACTCTATATAGACAGTTGATTGGTAGTTTGATCTACTTAACTACTACTCGACCAGATATCACATATGCAGTGAGCTTGGTATCTAGGTTCATGTCAGAACCTAAGCAAACACATTGGAATGCAGCTAAGAGGATTCTTAGATATGTCAGAGGGACATTGAGTTATGGTCTTAGATTTCAACATTCAGAGGATAGCAAGTTGATTGGCTATACAGATTCAGATTGAGTTGATGAAGGTATCAAAGAAGCTTGTTATAAGTAGAGATGTGGTAAGTATTTTCTAACCTTCATCTTATCTATATGAATAAAGCATATAGATTGTATGACCCAATAGGTATCAAAGAAGCTTGTTATAAGTAGAGATGTGGTAAGTATCAATATAGAGTTGAGTTGATGAAGGTATCAAAGAAGCTTGTTATAAGTAGAGATGTGGTAAGTATTTTCTAACCTTCATCTTATCTATATGAATAAAGCATATAGATTGTATGACCCAATAGGAAAGAAGCTTGTTATAAGTAGAGATGTGGTATTCAATGAAGCAGCAGAATATAGCAAGGAAAATGAAACAAAGGGAAAAGAGATAATGATTGATGAAGTTGAAGAAGGAGAAGAAGAAGAAAATGAACCTGAGTCTTCTAGTACAGGAGCAAGAAGGTATCAAAAATATCAAAGAAGGACAGAAAAGAATCATCCATCAACTCTTATGTTAGATTCAAATTTTGAGAAAATGACAACAAGATCACAAGCAAAAGTGAATTATGCTTTGATGACTCAAATCATGGAAAGTAATGAACCACAAACATTTGAACAAGCTCAAGAAAAAGAAGAGTGGGTTGGAGCAATGCATAGTGAGATAGAAACAATTGAAAGGAACGACACATGGGATTTGGTTCAGCTACCTCCTGGTAAGGAAATTGTTGGTACAAGATGGGTGTATAAAACTAAGTATAAATCTGATGGAAGCATTGATAAGCATAAGGCTAGATTGGTAGCCAAAGGATACACTCAACAGGAAGGTATTGATTACACTGAAACATTTGCACCTGTAGCACGCATGGATACTATCAAATTGGTTTTGGCTTTGGCAGCTCAGCAGAGTTGGATAGTTTATCAAATGGATGTAAAGAGTGCTTTTTTGAATGGATATATTGATGAGGAAGTGTATGTTTCTCAACCTAGAGGTTTTGAAATAACCTCTAAAGAGCATTATGTTTACAGATTAAAGAAGGCCTTGTATGGTCTTAAGCAAGCACCAAGAGCATGGTATTCAAGGATAGACTCATACCTACAGCAGAAAGGTTTCTTAAGAAGTCAATCAGATCCAAATATTTATATTAGGAGCTCAGATAAGGATATTTTTATCTTAGTTCTCTATGTTGATGATCTTATCTACACTGGGAACAATTCAGCTTTATTTGCAGAGTTTAGAGCAGCTATGGTTGCTGAATTTGAGATGACAGATTTGGGACAGATGCACTATTTTCTTGGTATAGAAGTATGGCAAAACAAAGATGAAATATTCATGTCTCAGAAAAAATATGCTTCAGACATCCTACAGAAATTTCAGATGAATAGTTGCAAACCAGTTGCAACACCTATTGAAGTTGGACTTAAATTGTCTAGCTTAGATGTGTCAGATCTAGTGGACCCTACTCTATATAGACAGTTGATTGGTAGTTTGATCTACTTAACTACTACTCGACCAGATATCACTTATGCAGTGAGCTTGGTATCTAGGTTCATGTCAGAACCTAAGCAAACACATTGGAATGCAACTAAGAGGATTCTTAGATATGTCAAAGGGACATTGAGTTATGGTCTTAGATTTCAACATTCAGAGGATAGCAAGTTGATTGGCTATCTGATTGATTGAGTTGATGAAGGTATCAAAGAAGCTTGTTATAAGTAGAGATGTGGTAAGTATTTTCTAACCTTCATCTTATCTATATGATAAAGCATATAGATTGTATGACCAGGTATCAAAGAAGCTTGTTATAAGTAGAGATGTGGTAAGTATCAATATAGAGTTGAGTTGATGAAGGTATCAAAGAAGCTTGTTATAAGTAGAGATGTGGTAAGTATTTTCTATTTATCATCTATATGAATAAAGCATATAGATTGTATGACCCAATAGGAAAGAAGCTTGTTATAAGTAGAGATGTGGTATTCAATGAAGCAGCAAATATAGCAAGGAAAATGAAACAAAGGGAAAAGAGATAATGATTGATGAAGTTGAAGAAAGAGAAGAAGAAGAAAATGAACCTGAGTCTTCTAGTACAGGAGCAAGAAGGTATCAAAAATATCAAAGAAGGACAGAAAAGAATCATCCATCAACTCTTATGTTAGATTCAAATTTTGAGAAAATGACAACAAGATCACAAGCAAAAGTGAATTATGCTTTGATGACTCAAATCATGGAAAGTAATGAACCAAAACATTTGAACAAGCTCAAAGAAAAAGAGTGGGTTGGAGCAATGCATAGTGAGATAGAAACAATTGAAAGGAACGACACATGGGATTTGGTTCAGCTACCTCCTGGTAAGGAAATTGTTGGTACAAGATGGGTGTATAAAACTAAGTATAAATCTGATATAGCAAAACAAAGATGAAATCTGATATAGGGTGTATAAAATTAAGTATAGCAGAATATAGCAAGGAAAGAGATCGGAATAGTATGGAATTGAAGTCATTATTGTAGATTCACGGACCAAGTTCAAGTATGGCAAAACAAAGTTTAGAGCTTTTAGCACATGTTGTAGATCGATATAGCCCCAAATATATTATGAATTTGAGATGACGTGATTTGGGATGATGCACTATTTTCTTGGTATAGAAGTATGGAAAAACAAGATGAAATATTCATGTCTCGAAAAAATATCAAAGAAGCTCTAAACTCTGCAAATAAAGTTGGATTGTTCCCAGTGTAGATAAGATCATCAACATAGAGAACTAAGATAAAAATATCCTTAGCTGAGCTCCTAATATAAAGATTTGGATCTGACTGACTTCTTAGAAAACCTTTCTGCTGTAGGTATGAGTCTATCCTTGAATACCATGCTCTTGGTGCTTGCTTAAGACCATACAAGGCCTTCTTTAATTTGTAAACATAATGCTCTTTAGAGGTTATTTCAAAACCTCTAGGTTGAGAAACATACACTTCCTCATCAATATATTCATTCAAAAAAGCACTCTTTACATCCATTTGATAAACTATCCAACTCTACTGAGCTACCAAAGCCAAAACCAATTTGATAGTATCCATTCGTGCTACAGGTGCAAATGTTTCAGTGTAATCAATACCTTCATGTTGAGTGTATCCTTTGGCTACTAATCTAGCCTTATGCTTATCAATGCTTCCATCAGATTTATACTTAGTTTTATACACCCATCTTGTACCAACAATTTCTTTACCAGGAGGTAGTTGAACCAAATCCCATGTGTCATTCCTTTCAATTGTTTCTATCTCACTATGCATTGCTTCAACCCATTCTTCTTTTTCTTGAGCTTGTTCAAATGTTTGTGGTTCATTACTTTCCATGATTTGAGTCATCAAAGCATAATTCACTTTTTCTTGTGATCTTGTTGTCATTTTCTCAAAATTTGAATCCAACATAAGAGTTGATGGATGATTCTTTTCTGTCCTTCTTTGATATTTTTGATACTTTCTTGCTCCTGTACTAGAAGACTCGGGTTCATTTTCTTCTTCTTCTCCTTCTTCAACTTCATCAATCATTATCTCTTTTCCCTTTGTTTCATTTTCCTTGCTATATTCTTGTTGCTTCATTGAATACCACATCTCTACTTATAACAAGCTTCTTTCCTATTGGGTCATACAATCTATATGCTTTATTTTATAGATAAGATGAAGGTTAGAAAATACTTAGATTTATTCAGGGTGTTTCCATAGGACCACACAAATCCGTATGGATTATCTCAAGATGCTTCTTAGCTCTACTGATTTACCAATTGGAAAGCTAACTCTGTGTTGTTTGCCGACAACACATTCTTCACACACTTCTTTTGTATTTTCAATGAAAGGTAGACCTTCAACCATTTTGAATCTCTTGAGTAAGATTAACCCACTAAAACTGAGGTGACCATATCTTTGGTGCCAAA
The DNA here is from genome assembly GCA_007258455.2 of Sequoia sempervirens. Taxonomy (NCBI): domain Eukaryota; kingdom Viridiplantae; phylum Streptophyta; class Pinopsida; order Cupressales; family Cupressaceae; genus Sequoia; species Sequoia sempervirens. The sequence goes on along the minus strand of VDFB02105785.1, from coordinate 194,170,347 downwards.
TTTTACTTTCATTCATTTCACTAGACCTTAATGCTTGGTTTCCATGAGTGAAATGAAGAGGAAACATCCTATCACCTGTCATCCTTGCTCTTGCAACAACTGCATTCCTTTTTAACTTGTCTCTTATTATGCACTCATTCTTATCAAAAGTTACTTGATAATTTTGTTCTAGCATTTGTCCAACAGACAACAAATTCTTTTTTAGTGCTGGGACCAATAGTGTTTCATTGATATGTTTAACTTCACCATATTCTGTGGTAACTGCAATTGTACCTTTTCCTTTGCTTCCATGAGATTGATTATCTCCTAGTACTACTGTACTTTGATGTTTCTCATCCAAATTAACAAATAAATGCTCATTAGATGTCATATGTGAAGAACATCCAGAATCAATATACCAAACATTATTTTCATTGGCATTTGCATTAAAGCAAGACATAAACAAATTTTGTTTATTTTCAACAATACTATGAGCATTTCTTTTTTCTGTTTCACCTTGTTTACTCCAACAGTCTGATGCATAGTGTCCAAACTTGTTGCAATGAAAGCATTGGACATTCTTTTTATCATAGTCTCCCCCATTGTTTCTACCTCTTCCTCTTCCAGTACCTCTGAAGTTGCTACTTCTTCCTCTGAAATTATTACCTCTTCCTCTAAAATTACTGGATTCACCTTTGTATTCATTCTTATTTTGATTCCTAAAAAATGTGTTTCTTTTTCCTCTTATGCTTGCTTTAGAGGAAAATGCTTGCTCTAAGCTTTCTTCATTACTTTTCATTCTTTCTTCAGCAGTTAATAAAATTCCACTTAGCTCATCTATTTGCATAGTTGTGAGATCTTTGGAAATCTCAATTGTAGAAACCACACCATCAAATTTAGAAATCAAACTCCTTAGAATTTTCTCAATGACATGCTTGTCATCTACATCTTCCCCTAAAACTTTCATTTGACTTACTAGACCTTCTACCTTTGTTAGAAATTGATTCACAGATTCACTAGTAGTCATCTTTACATTTTCAAAAGTTTTCCTCATTGTCTGTAATTTTGCAGTTTGTGCACCTTGATATGCATTATTCAATATTTTCCATGCTTGCTGAGAATGAATAGCACCACTTATCCTAGGAAAAATTGCTTGATTAATTGCACCTTGAATCAGAAATAGGGCTTCATTATCCTTCTTTATACTTGCTTTGTATTCTCTTTTCTGTTGATCATTTAATGCATTAAATGCAGTTGTATCTAGTTCTACATACCCTACTTGTACAATTTCCCACAAATCTTTAGATTTGAGTAAGGTTTGCATCCTAGTACACCAATATGTAAAGTTGTCTCCTTCAAATACGGGAATTAACATGTTAGACATAACATTTCCTGCCATGTTTGCCATAAAAATGTGCACAATGACCCAAAAGTTCAACACAAGTTTCAGAGAGATCTTTGCAAATAGATACTCCCCTTGTCCTTTCAAATAGGACCCACACGCAAAAATATTTTTATATTGTATTGATTTTTGGAGATTAAGTGTCGGTTGCAACCGATAATGCACTTAATTACACAATATTCACTTACAAAAAGAAAAACAACACTTTGATAACCCTCTAAGAAAATTCTTAGTCTTCAATACATCATTTTTCTTTTCAGATAAATACCAAGGCAGATCTCAAAATAAAATATTAAAGCTCAAATCATACTCTAAAAAATAACTTTTTCTTAATTATTCCCTTTTCTAATATTTCCTTAAATAAGAACTTACGTGGCCTTATAAGGATTAAGGCTTTTAAATTCTTCCTAGCATAGATTATAAGGAAGGAGGGCAAGTACTATGGTTTGTTTAAAACAAAAAACATGAAGACTTTCACATACAAATAAAATCTTTACTGCCTAAAGACTTTTTGGACTTTTTGCGTAGAAATCCAAAAAGAATGAAACTTTCATACGTAACTTCCTCTTCCTGTTGCGCTCTGCACATGGGGCAACTTCATTGTCTTCTATGCACTGTACGCCTCTTCGCTACAGCAATTTCTTTTTTTCAACTTTCAAAACAGTCGCCTCCTTGCAGCTGGAATCAACGACTCTATCCACAATTTGGGTGCCTCCTCACAACCTGTAGGCAACACAAAAACAGCAAAACACAAACACAGCGGCTTCCTTTGACTGTGATTTTCAATCAGCACTTTCTGAACTTCAGTCCAGCGAACTACAGCTAATGACTTCAACTCCAACACAGATAATCTGCACTCCGATCTCTTCTGGATCTCCTGCAATGACTGGTGGATTTCTTTGAGCTGGCTTTGATACCAGATGAAGGCAAATAATGGTGATCTGCTGATCACAAAACAAACAATATGCAAAAGCCCCAAATTGCCTTAATAAGATGAGAGGCAGGGCATCTATTATATAGAGATCCAGAAATACAAAAGAGTTATGGCATACAACCACAATGACCAATAACTCAACCATAATACTAAATGCAAAACAACAAAGTCAAGAAAAGCAACTACAATGTTTAATGAGCCCAATGGGCATTACATAAAAGTCAAGGAAGGCTGCGGCACATGTTGTGTTGATAAGGGACGTCATTCACGTCACATTTATTTTGGTGTCGGGCTATATTTTTCAATAAAAATCTGCCACTTCTTCCGACCGGGAGCGCAAGTTCGGAAAAGTCAAAAAGTGGGAAGGCTGACCAAAATTTTGAGCAAAGTTGACACAAATAGCCTATCTTTTTATAATATTTTATAATATAAGTAATTCATTGGACACTGGTAGAATGATATTATCAAAATTTCATATAAACTAAATATATATGGACTATTAAAATCCTATAAGTTCATACTAAAATATATATCTAATCTGTGATTTTTTTTTTTCAAATAAAATATACGTTCACATTTGAACAATAACTAGGAATGGATAACTGTCACAAAAATTAGCTTGACAGGCAGGATCGACCACCAACTTTAGGATATGACAACTAATGCATATGACAAAAAGGCTAATAAGTATTATCGATAGCAATATTTTTCATCCAAAGAACAGTAAACATATATTATTACTTTACCGTGTAAACCAGAACCCAAAAAAAAGTTTAACAAACAAGCTATACTATTACTGTATGTCAAATGTAAACTTTTTGTATTAGTACTTTTACAAATTATTCTCTCACAAACTTAACTTGTTGAACGTTTCATATAATCAATTGCAAGTGCAAAATATTCGCTGAGATATACATTGCATATATAACAATATGGCATGCATGCCCTAGGGATGGGTTACGGATTGGAAGGATAGGCGACTTCATGAACGGGGAAGGTTGGCGGTGCCTAAATTACCTAAGCCATTTTAAATTTTAATTTGAACAAAATTCAGAAGTTAACAGCCAGCAACTCCAAGAAATATAATTTATTCAGGCATTAATGTTCCTCACCTCGTAATTATGAAATGAAGCGCATAAATAGAATGCTATCTTCATTACAGTCATGTGAAGTATTGAGAATATTAATTATGATAGATGCAAGTCAACACAGAACTGGAAATAGATGACTGGCTTAAAGCAAAAGAAACAATTAAAGTTGCACAAGGTAAATCAGATGCGAAGAATCCGTATGTTGGCACAGGAAATGTTTATGCCGCGCATGAGGCAGCCATTGTGCTAGCTGAAAGGGGTAAATTTGATATTGCAAAGAAAGTTTTTATACGGGTACAAGAAGCCTCTGCAGGAAACATCTTTGTTTAGACGCCTGATGTGTTGGTAATTGTGGCAAGAGACTCAACGATGCCGATGAGAACAATGGGCAGAATCTGCAAGAAAAAATATTTTGAAACCCTACCAACGTGCAGAATTATAAGTCACTAATTAATTCTAGCCCTTGTTAACACAGCTGAGAACTGACACCAGCCTGAAAATGCAAGCCACGGGGGGTATTATTATTATTATTATTATTTTGAAAAGCCATGAAGCCGCTGATGAAAAATTGTAAAGATTTCAATGGTAGAATGTGTTCCCAAGGGACTGTGAAATGATATGGAAGAATATTGCAAGGGTCACTACCTATGGCGGAAGGATGGACAAAATAACCAAATTGACGAAATAATGAGTAGAACGATTAAGATAAAAACTCATTATTAACTGCAAATGGTATGAATTTAAAAGAAAAATTTTAAAATCTTGTCCACGGTAATTGATCAAAGGGTTATTTTTTATTTGAAATTTCTATTATGAATCCAATGTTCCAATAACATAAACACAATTACAACCAATACATAATTTTTTGACGAATAAGGTGATGAAATAACACAACGTTATGAATAACATCATTGCAGTCAAAATGACTACGTTGTAAAAATTCTTTTCGTCTAGATTACAAGCATAGATGTGAATTTATATAAATATAAATACTTTTGCAGTCATTTAAAGTTGGGAATAAAATTGAAATGATGAGTTAAGATTTATGCTCGTGCAACAATAATTCGTATCAGCAGCATTGATAAAAATATAGTTCTCATATTAATAGTGTTAAACTAAAGTATTTAAGATAGGGGTCAGCAAAACAAGGCTGCGAATACTATGTATGAACCGTGATCGATTTGGTTTCAAGGAAAAACATATTCATAAAATACCTAAACTTATTCAAAAAATACTTAAACCTAAAACTGCTCATAAAACAATTTACAAAGGGTAAGAAGATAGATGATAGAGGTAGAGAGAAAACAACACCAACTTACATGGAAAACTCCAACTTGGGAAAAACCACCCGAGAAAGATCGATAGCTTCTTTCTATTAATCATAAATAAAAAATACCTTCCCCAACTTACATCCAATACATGAGCTTTTAAAGTCGTTGCTTTCCCATGAATAACCACTCCAAATTTTCTCTTGGGAATAACTTCCCAAAACTAATTGTTAATTTATTAACTACTAAAAACTAGCCTAATAATTAATTTAGTAAGTGTAAACTTTAATTCACCTAAGTAACTATTCCATCATGACTCCACACTGCTTACTATAAATGAGAGAATTTACCTACAACACTTTATTCAAACATTAGCACATTTGGGAAAGATAACATTATTGAATAATGTAATTTAGACAAATGTAGAAAGATAATAAAAATGGTAATATTTACTATAATATATATATTCAATAGCCTAATATTAATTTTTAATAATATCTAATTGCCTAAATTGTTAATTTATTTCTTGTAGAACTTAATTTTAATAATTGCTTTGGTCTAGTTAATTTAGAAGTTAACATTTGTTTATTCACTTGGGTTCACTCTTCTTATTTTCAAGTTTCTTGGTAATTCATTATATAATTTTAGTTCACTTTTTGGGAGGGGTATTCCATCATTTCCATGTTTTTTAGACCTCAAAAGTACCCCTTTGTTGATAGATGAAACGTCTGCAGTATTTTAAAATAAGGAAAAAGATAAAGTTTGAGTTAATGATTATAATTTTTTATTGTTGTAAATCATATAGGTGGTCTCTAAATTGTCAATGAATTCTTAGTTGATGTTTGTTTGTGTATAAAGAGCATATCTCGCCTAAGGGCTAAGAGCCTCCTTCGTGTGGGGTTGAGGAGGGCATGGAACCTCTCTTGGAGATGGATGATCAAATATGGAAGTATGGAATTGTGAATGGTATTGGAAAACCATGACTATTGGTTATTGTAATGAATGAAGGTGGGTTGGATGACGATGGTTGTGTGGGGAGATGGTTGGATCAGTGATGGTGGTAGTGTGTGGATTTGGTTGGATGGATGGTAGTGGTGGAGTTGAGATTGTTGGATGGATGGTGGTGGTTGGGAGTGTAGAATGTTGAGAAGGTGATGGTGGGGTGTTGAGGAGGAATATTTATGTTGAAAATTGTGAATAAATGTTTTCCCCAAGAGGGAAGGGAATCCCCCTTCTCCCCCTATACCAGAATTTGGTGAACAAACTCATTGTGTGTGAGTCAGTGTTATTGCTTATGTATTTACAAATCTCTGATTTTTCCTTGAATTTTGCCTCCCACTTGAGGGTGGATGTTTTAGTCCTATGGTTGGGTGGAGAGAAAAACTAGGCTGCTCCATTTGATCTTGTAGGTTTTAGAAAATAATCTGAATATATTGAAAAAGATTGATAATATGAGCTTCTTTTATATTGCTAATCAATTGTTTTTTTTTGTCAAGTAAAGCATATCGAACTAGAAACCTTGATTAAGCAAGGATGTTTTGGTGATTAGGTTATATTAACAAGTGAAATCCTAATGTTTAATTTATATAGGAATTTGAAATATTATCGTATATTCACTAGGTGAAATGAACTAAATAGATATATGATTCTTTGACTCATCACACTTCAATTAAAAATTATGTTATTATATAGAGCTCCTTTTAATGGTTAAATGGTTATTACGTAAATTAGTTCATGGAAGGATACAACTCAAATGAAACTGTTATTTCCAGCTTCTAGGAGGAGGCTTGAAACTGGAGGGGGAGAATGTGAGGCATAACTAATATTTATCTAATTATAAATAAAATAATATTCTTGTCTAATAAAACAATTTGATCATAAGATATTTTGACCAAAATAAATATTTTAATTATTATGCTAGATGTTATATTCGAGTGATGTTAGGAAAAGATTAATATTTAACATTTCATATATACATCCAAATATACTAATGTTTTATTAAGGTGTTGTAGGTTCCTTAAATGTTGGAGACAAGTCAAAATGAATTTTTGCTATTGAATTTTTAGGTATTTTTGGTTAAAATCTTTCAAATAGATTGATGTAAGTATATAGAAAATTTTGTGGAATACATTTAGGTCGGTAGTTATCTGATGAATATTGTGGCAATCTACTACTTTCCTTTATGAAATAGTTTAATATGTTATAAGTGTCTACTATTTTACTTTTGATTTCATTCTAGAATGAAAGATTATGAAATATTTTCAATACTTCATTCTCTTTTCCATGTTTCCATGGTCTACTTTGTATACATTTTATTTTAGCAACTTAATTTAGTGAGAAACTTGATTACTCATTGGTTTTGGTAAATCTATAATGCCTAAAATTTTACACTAAAATATAGTTAAGGGATAAACAAAAAATTCAAATTTTGTTCACATATGCTTGCAAAGCTCTCAATTTTTTTTATACCAAAGCAAGTACTATAAGAAAGCATACAAATTTTTACCAATCATAAACTATCATATTTTAGTTGGATAACTAAAATTTCTTAGACAATCAGGGTTGGGGTTCAAATGGAGACATGAAATTTACATCATCGGGGTAGACCTAGTTAGTTCTGTAAAAAAAATTATGGTTAGAAGACACAATCAAGTCCCGAGCTAAGTAAATACAATATATCAACATTAACCCAAAGTAATGAAAAGAGAGAAAACCCTAGGGTCCAAACCTAATTCCTCGAGGGCTCATCTTTAATAGGCTTTCCTACGTATATAATTCATAGAGGAATCATAGTTCGACAACTAGAATTCAACCATCTCCCCAAATAGTTGGGTAACAAAGGAAAATAATCACTAGGTTAAAAATATGGCTTAACATCAACATCACACAAACCACTAACAATTTTGACACTTTAATATTGAAAATCAAAGGATCAAGGACAAAGAATATGACTAAACTCACATATAGGATAACCCAAGAATTTTTATAACACACTGATTGATACATACAACCATCATTACATAAAAAATTAACCCCCAAAAGTATAAAAGACTTGAATTTCCAATATAAGATATCATACCAATGTTTATACCATAAAAGATCACTACTAACAGACAACTCTTTCTTGTGAACAAGTCTACACTTGACTATAAAGAAGATCAATATAATCCCTATACATATCATTTCTCATTCAATCTACCCTTCTCACATAGGTAATGAATTTTAAGATGATAAATACAATTCAGGTGACTCTAATAGGTATACACGTGATTGGTAAATTCACTTATAGGATCTCCTTGTTGTCAGATAGCTCATGCTAAGACATGTACTTAAATTTATTATAGCTATCAACTATGAGATAATATAATGGTTTCATATCATTCTTGGTTAGCAATCAAATCATTATTACAAGTAATCTTCTAGTAAATATAAAATCCTTGTCAATAATCAAATAAAACTCAAATAAAATAACACTCAAAACTTAACCATCCAATAATAATAAAATATATATTAATAATTTGATTATTAATGTATTAAGGTATTTCATGGTCATTTAAAAGTGAGAGTCAACAATATAGTAATGATATTTTTGAATTGTATGTTAGAAACATTTGTAATCATAATAAATAAAATAATCTATTTTATCTTATTAATACTGACATAGTCAATAATGATAAGGTTTTGACAATAATTCAACAATAAGATTTTATCAATGTATTATCAAGAGAATCATTGTTCCTTATTTATCATTGAATTCACTTTCTTAAATACTAAAAAAAAACATAATGAATATAACCTTTTATATATAACTATTAATAAAGAAACCTCTATTTTCAATTAAACAACTAACCTAAAATTTATCATACTGAGTTACTCACCGTAAGAATTAAAAATTGTAACATTTAAGTAATTATTACACTTCTATTTGAATATGAGATTATTTTTGTATCTATAAAACTTGGACTACTAGATCTAGATTTAATTAAGGCCAATAAAAAAATAACATCCTGGCTAAAGGATAACAATTTCATAGTTATGCATTATTAAGAATACTTAATCAATATTAACGTTGTAAGAATTAAACTCGATAGGTTAGGTATTATTTTGAATCATCATCATCCTCTAGACTCAACTAAATAAATGATGTATCTTGTAACACCCCCACTAAGGAATTGTAGAGGACAACACTAATCTTTATCTAATTTGGAAGATGATCTATGTCAAATGTTGCTAAAGTGAATGTGCATAAAGGTGAGCAAATCCTTAATGCCTTAAGCTTAACTGAAAATAAATTAAATAATGGAGCAACAAGAAAAATCAAGAGATATAATTATAACATAAAACAAAGAGAGAGAAGAGGACACAAGATTTTAAAGAGTCTGTCTAAGTGGACTACGTCTCCAGGTCTATCTCAACTGAGTGACCAATCTATTAAAAATGCTCCAAATGCAATACAATCTCTAAAAAGAGCCTCTTGGAAACTTCTTTACAATCTTTTGTAGCCTATCCACAAAGTCGTGGTACAAAATTCCTCACTCAAATCACCTCACATAAAGGCTCTCAAAGCCACAAGACTAATTTACAAAGAGCAAGAAAAAGACTTTTTCTAAAGGCTTTGCTACAAAATCAGAGCATTATTACATAAAAAATCTCCTATTCCTCCTCAAATTCTCCTCTCACTTGGAAAACTGGGATCCAAGAATGTGTTGATGATTGAATGCCTCCTAGCACTCCTTTTTAAACATGAAATTTTCCCATTTGAGCTAAAACCAAAAAAACTTCTAATTTTATCTCTTTAGGGATAAATCAAAACAATTCCCCCCATTTTTAATAAACAATTAACAGTCCCTAAAAAACATTTAAAATTTGTTTGAGCCCTATTCCATGTATATTCTCGGGCTATTTGGTTGGGTTGTTTTTGTTTATTTTAGTTTGAAATTCCAACTAATAACCACTTAAGGTTATTTACATATTTTAAAATATTATTTAAGCCCTTGAAAATATTTCATTCTGGCTATTATAAGTTTTGTTTGTTTGGGGTATTGTTTTTATTTAATTCTAATCCCACCTAATAACCATTAAAAGGCCATTTGTAACTCTCCTAGATCCACAACCTGTAGAGAGGATAACTCCACAAAAAGAGAGTTAACAACAACTCAAGGGATAAGATGAGAGAAAATCCCATGAATCTCTCAACTCCTCCTTGAGAATAGGAAAACAATTGTGAGGTGGATTCTCACACAAAACTAATTTCCCTTTTTACAAATTAAATGAAGAATACATGATAATTCCAATCACTTCAAGTATTAATCATTTTTTTCCAATTTAAATGAATAATACATGAGCTTCCCAAATTCATTTCAAGTATTAATCATTTTTTCAATGTTAAATGAATAACACATGAGTTTTCTTCCAACCCATTTGAAGCATTAATCATTTATTTTAAAAGTTGTCTCCTATCATCAAATTTTTAATGATTTATCTTATGGTGAGAAAAGAAGGAATTTTTCACCTTCTAGCAGCCCCTACACCTAGTTTGACTAAATTTTGACTGGCCATAACTTTTGCATATGGAATTTGTTTTCTATGATTCAAGTGGCATTGGAATCATGCTTCTAAGCATTACACCATGGTGTTGACTTCTACAACATTGGAGACAATTGATTATTCAAGGTTCATAGATCCTCCTAGATAAAACCTCCCCATGGAAGAGCTTTTGGTCCTCCAAAAGCTATCTTGTAGAACCTTTGACTCCTTCGGCTCAGATCAAATTTTTTGTCACCTTCAAAGCTTCACTACAATGCTATTATTAGATCTACCTTTGACAGCTGATTTTGATTTTGGTCCTGGTTCCACCATACTTCAGAACTTAAATTTTCCATCCACATGTCTTACACTTATGCCTTGATAGTATCTCATCTGCCCTCTAGGAGTCTTACACTTTGACAATATCAAGAAAGCACACATTGCCACATCCGCCTACTAGGGTCTTACACTTCAGCAATGCATGGTCAGTATGAGCATACCTATGGCCACATCTACCCTCTAGGAGTTTTACATTTTGGCCACATTAAGACTATAAAGGATGCAATTCAAAACAAAACTTGACATACCAAAAAGTAAGAAGAAAGTCGAGCATAATAAACATGTATCTCAATGCTTCTCACAGTGGTGGTTCTCATTCTACATACCAGCCTAGCAAATTTCTTGGGCATGATTATGATGTTCCTCCTCGTTTACAAACTGAATGAGCAATGGTACCTATGCCTCATCCTGAAACATTCCTTCTCAACTTTGTACTTCAGAATAGTTGATTACAAGCTTCACTATACAACTCTGTCTATGTTCGCTTGAGAAACAAGGCCATAGAAAAAGATCTTCAGGAGCCTCGGCCATCAACTGACTGAGTCAGACTAAGCTTTAAAGCTAAGAACATATAGGAAACTTCTCGGCCGTTCTCTACAACTCTGAGTCCCAATGTGGAGTAATCATCCAAATCTATCCACCTTTCACTGAATTTCATCAAGTGCTTCTTTTTCGTAAATAGGAACAATAGATATCTTCTTGCCTTGAGAATTTTCATGAACTAAGCACTATTTAGTTTCAAAAAAATCTCATTCTATAGAAAAAAGTTTTCAACCATTTTCTTTTCTAATTACATGAGATAAGGCTTAAACAACCTTTCAAAATCTCAATTCTAAGAAAATACAACTTCATGCAAATAGCATAATGATTTTACTATAAAAACCCTATCTATTTGTATCACCTAGCTCATAATCACAATTTGATATTTATTAATTAGCTAATAACATAACAAATTTGATACAACTATTTAGATGATAGGTTTTCCTAGCTCTTATGGAGCTAGTCAAAAGCACTTTCCTTTGTTGGATGGTCCTTTGTTAGTTGAGGTTCCTCTGCCTCAGGGATCGTAGCCTCAGGTGTCGCCTTCACCTCCACCTCAAGGATAGTGGCTTCAGGTACTGCCTTCACCTCTTCGTCAACAACCTTTTGTTGGTTAGGTCCCTCAATGGGCCTAAGTGAGGGTTGAAGTAATTGATGCATATTCCAACACTTCTCAATCCAATTCCCACTTATCCTGTAGTGGGTGTAATGGTTACAGGCTTTGTCCTACCTCTTCGATTTCTTCTTTGTAGAAGAATCAGCTTCACTTCCACTATCACAGTTTGAAGTGTGTGCCAAAGGATACTCCTATTTAAAGGCTTTGGAGGACCCACCACTCCCTCCATATCCTAATCTTTGATCACAAGTTCTTTGCTTTACCTCTATAGGATTGATCATGCCTTGTTCGTTAATCCCAAGGCCTTTACCATTGCAACCCATCTTAGTCAACAACTTCATGCCAATGCCCTTGTGTGCCTTTCAAATCCTTCAAAAATAGAGTTCTAATCATTTTCCACCTCCTGATCTGATGCAAAAGATGCTTCTAGGTAACCACTTTAGTTACTAGAAACATTGAAAAGTTTTAGGTATTCCAAATGTCGACAAAAAGCACATTGACCAACATTCTCCTAAGTTGAGCCATAATTGGCCCACTTAACATGACCACAAGAAAAACCTAACTTCAGAATCTTTGTTGTGGACTTTACTATAGATGATGCATCCAATCTATCATATGCAATGAGTGGAGAGTATGAGGAAGTATCCTTCGAGTGTAGGAAAAAAGAACATATGCCAACATTCTCTTATGTAGGAGGACTCCTCCTATGTTGCTTCTCAATGAGATTCTACAACTTCACATGTAGCTCCTCATTCTCCTTGTTTTCCTTTTCAATCAAACCTTTGAGCTGAACATTCTAAGACTGAATGCATTGGTTAGATTTTTCCAGCTCCTGAAGCCTGTCAGCCTTGTCCCAATGCTCTTGATAGAGTTCTTCAACCATTCTCTTCATGGAAAAGATATCATCCACCGTGGATGCAGATAGAGACAACATCACCCTAGACAATTCTCCTTTCTTTGGTGCCATCTTTGCTTCAAAACTCTGAATTTCCACCTGTCAACTTGCACATTGACACTGAAAACTAGCAAACTGTCAAACTAACAAACTAATTAAACTAGCAAGCTAACTAACAATCACTTCTGCAAAACCAACCAAACTAGGCTTTGATACCACCTAATTTGATGTGGAAGATGATCTATGAAAAATGTTGCTAAAGTGAATGTGCATAAAGGTGATCAAATCCTTAATGCCTTAAGCTTAACTGAAAAGACATTAAATAATGTAGCAAGAGGAACAATAAAGAGAGAGAATTATAACACAAAACAAAGAGAGAGAAGAGGACACAAGATTGATTATGAATTTTGTCTAAGTGGACTACATCTCTTGTCTATCTCAACTGAGTGACCAATCTATTAACATTGCTCCAAATTTAGTACAATATCTAAAAAGAGTCTCTTGGAAACTACTTTACAATCTTATGCAGCCTGTCCACAAAGTCATGGTACAAAATTCCCCACTCCAATCACCTCACATAAAAGCTATCAAAGCCACAAGGTTGATTTACAAAGAGAAAGAAAAATACTTTGTCTAAATGATTTGCTATAGAATTAGAGCATTATTACATCAAAAATCTCCTATTCCCCCTCAAATTCTCCTCTCACTTGGAAAACTGGGATCCAAGAATGTGTTGATGATTGAAGGCCTCCTAGCACTCCTTTTTAGACATGAAATTTTCCCATTTGGGCTAAAAACAAAAAACCTTGTAGTTTTCTCTCTTTAGGGATAAATCAAAACAATTCCCCCCATTTTTAATAAACAATTAACAATCTCCCTAAAAAAACATTTAAAATTTGTTTGAACCCTTGTCCATGTATATTCTTGGGCTATTTGGTTGGGTTTTTTTTTTTTTTTTAGTTTGAAATTACAACTAATAACCACTTAAGGTTATTTAAATATTTTAAAATATTATTTAAGCCCTTGAAAATATTTCATTCAGGCTATTATAAGTTTTTTTTATTTGGGGTTTTCTTTTTATTTAATTCTAATCCCATCTAATAACCATTAAAAGACTATTTTTAATTCTACTAAATCCACAACCTATGGAGAGGATAACTCCAAAAAAAGAGGGTTTACAACAACTCAAGGGAAAAGATGAGAGAAAATCCCATGAATCTCTCAACTCCTCCTTGAGAATAGGAAAATAGTTGTGAGGTGGATTCTCACACAAAACTAATTTCCACTTTTACAAATAAAATGAATAATATGTGAGAATTCCACTCACTTCAAGTATTAATCATTTAGATTCCAATTTAAATGAATAATACATGAGCTTCCCAGGCTCATTTCAAGTATTAATCATTTTTTCGATTTTAAATGAATAACACGTGAGTTTTCTTCCAACCCATTTGAAGCATTAATCATTTATTTTAAACTTTGTCACTTATCATCAAATTTTTAATGATTTATCTTATGGTGAGAAAAGTAGGAATTTTTCACCTTCTGATCGCCCCTGTGCCTGGTTTTACTTAATTTTGATTGGCGATAACTTTTGCGTATGGAATTTTTTTTCTGTGATTCAAGCGACATTGAAATTGTGCTTCCAAGAATTAAGCCATGGTGTTGACTTCCCCAACATTGGAGACTATTTATTTTTCAAGGTTCATAGATCCTCCTAGATCAAACCTCCCCATTGAAGAGCTTTTGGTCCTCCAAAATTTTTCTTGTAGAACCTTGGACTCCTTCGGCTCGGATCAACTTTGTTGTCACCTTCAAAGCTTCACTACAATGTTATTTGCACTGAATACCACATTTCACGGCCAATGATTACCGTACATTTACCACATCTTGGGGGTCTTACGGTGATAATACATGGTCACGGCGCCGTGGGCATACTATGGCCACGTCTCTACCGGTCTTACATTGCAGCCACATTAAGATGCAGGATGCACTTCAGTAGAACTTACGACATGCCAAAATCGGAAGAAGTTGAGCATGATAGAGAGCACGACCTGCCCTACAGCCAGCTGCCTCGCGATTGATTTGGTTCTCGTTCACACGCTGCACCAGCCAGCAAATTTCAGCGGGCATGATTATGATTATGCCTCGCCCGTTGTTTTGTATTGCGTAGAGAACGGCGAGCACTTGCCTCAACTGAAACACCCTTCTCAACTTTCGGCGCTGGAATGGTTGATTATGGAGCTTCACTATGCCTTAGCTCGTCGCTATGTGTTCAAGGTTGAGAACGCCGAGGCCAAAATGGAGAAAGACCGGGGAGCTGGAGGATATAATCAAGCCCGACTGGTCGAAACCAGGATCTTAAAATTTGCCGGTTTGCTTGGAACTTCTAGACCATTCTCTACAACTCTGAGTCCGAACGTGGAGTGATCATTCAAATCTATCCACCTTTCATTGAATTTCATCAAGTACTTCTTTTCCTTAAATAGGAACAACAAACATCTTCTCTCCTCAAGAATTGTCATCAACTAAGCACTCTTAAGTTTCAAAAATCTATCATTCTACAAAAAAAATTCTTCAAGCATTTTCTTTTCTAATTACATGGGATAATGCTTAAACAACCTTTCAAAATCTCAATTCCAAGAAAATACAACTCCATGCAAATAGCACAATGATTTTACTACAAAAACCCTATCTACTAGTATCACCTAGCTCATAATCATAATGTGATATTTATTAATCAGCTAATAACAAAACAAATTTGATACAACTATTTAGATGATAGGTTTTCCCAGCTCTTACAGAGGTGGTCAAAAGCACTTTCCTTTGTTGGCTACTCCTTTGTTGGTTGAGATTCCTTTTCCTTAGGGATCATAGCCTTAGGTGTCGCCTTCACTTCCACCTCAAGGATAGTGGCTTCAAGTACTGCCTTCACCTCTTCCTTAACAACCTTCTATTGGTTAAGTCCCTCAAAGGGCCTAGGTGATCATTGAAGCTATGGATCATGAAACTTCCAACACTTCTCAATCTAATGCCCACTTATCCTACAGTGGGTGTAGTGGTTCTAGGCTTAACCTCTACAGGATTGTTCGTGCCTTGTTTTCTAATCCCAAGGCCTTTACTTTTGTAACCCATCTTGGTCAACAACTTCATGCTAATGCCCTTGGTGTGCCTTTCAAATCCTTCAAAAATAGAGTTCTGATCATTTTCCACCTCCTGATCTGATGTAGAAAACTCTTCCAGGTAACCACTTTGGTTACTAGAAACATTGAAAAGTTTCAAGTACTCCACATGTTGAAAAAAAGAACACTAACCAGCATTCTCCTAACTTGAGCCATAATTGGCCCACTTCCCCATGACCACAAGCAAATCCTGACTTCAGAATCTGTGTAGTGGAATTTACTATAGATGAGACATCCAATCTGTCATATGCAGTGAGTGGAGAGTATAAGGAAGTATCCTTCGAGTGCAGGAAAAAAGCACATATGCGAACATTCTCTTATGTAGGAGGACTCCTCCTATGCTACTTCTCCATGAGCTTCTGCAACTTCACATGTAGCTCCTGATTCTCCTTGTTTTCCTTTTCAAGCAAACCTTTGAGCTCAACATTCTCAGACTAAATGCGTTGGTTGTCTTCCTCCAACTCTTGAAGCCTGTCAACCTTGTCTCAATGCGCTAGGTAGAGTTCTTCAACCATTCTCTTCATCTAAAGGATATCATCCACCATAGATGCAAATAGAGACAACATCACCCTAGATGATTCTCCTTTTTCTGGTGCCATCTTTGCTTTATAACTTCTAATGTCCACCTATCAACTTGCACACTAACACTGAAAACCAGCAAACTGTCAAACTGACAAACTGATTAAGCTAACAAGCTGACTAACAATCACTTCTGCAAAACCAGCCAAACTGGGCTCTAATACCACTTGATTTGATGTAGAAGATGATCTATGATAAACATTGCTAAAGTAAATGTGCATATTAAAGGTGAAAAAATCCTTAATGCCTTAAGCTTAACTAAAAAGACATTAAATAATGGAACAACATGAACAATAAAGAGAGAGAATTATAACATAGAATAGAGAGAGAGAAGAGGACACAAGATTGATTATGGAGTTCATCCAAGTGGATTATGTCTCTAGGTCTATCTCAACTGAGTGACCAATCTATTAACAATGCTCCAAATGCAGTACAATCTCTAAAAATAGCCTCTTGGAAATTGATTTACAATCTTTTGTAGCATGTCCATAAAGTCGTGGTACAAAATTCCTCACTCAAATCACCTTGCATAAAGGCTCTCAAAGCCACAAGCTTGATTTACAAAGAGTAAGAAAAAGACTTTGTCTAAAGGCTTTGCTATAGAATCAGAGAACTATTACATCAAAAATATCTTATTCCTCCTCAAATTCTCCTCACTTGGAAAACTGGGATCCAAGAATGTGTTAATGATTGAAGGCCTCCTGGCACTCCTTTTTATACATGAAATTTTCCATTTGGGCTAAAACCAAAAAAACTTGTAATTCTCTCTATTTAGGGATAAATCAAAACAATTCCCCCTATTTTTAAATAACAATTAACAATCTCCCTTAAAAGCATTTAAAATTCGTTTGAGCCCTTGTCCATGTATATTCTTGGGCTATTTGGTTGGGTTTTTATCATTTATTTTAGTTTGAAATTCCAACTAATAACCACTTAAGGTTATTTACATATTTTAAAATATTATTTAAGCCCTTGAAAATATTTCATTCGAGCTATTATAAGTTTTTTTTTGTTTGGGGTTTTGTTTTTCTTTAATTATAATCCCACCTAAAAACCATTAAAAGGATATTTGTAATTCTCCTAAATCCACAACATATGGAGAGGATAACTCCACAAAAAGAGATTTTACAACAACTCAAAGGATAAGATGAGGGAAAATCCCATGAATCTTTCAACTCCTCCTTGAGAATAGGAAAATAGTTGTGAGGTGGATTCTCACACAAAACTAATTTCCCTTTTTACAAATTAAATGAATAATACATGAGAATTCCACTCACTTCAAGTATTAATCATTTTTTTCCAATTTAAATGAATAATACATGAGCTTCCCACACTCATTTCAAGTATTAATCATTTTTTCAATTTTAAATGAATAACACATAAGTTTTCTTCCAACCCATTTGAAGTATTAATCATTTATTTTAAAATTTGTCACCTATCATAAAATTTTTAATGATTATCTTATAGTGAGAAAAGTAGGATTTTTTCACCTTCTAACGGGCCCCTATGCCTGGTTTGACCAAATTTTGACTGGCCATAACTTTTGCGTATGAACTCGATTTTTCGTGATTCAAGCAACATTGGAATCATACTTTTGTGCATTACACCATGGTGCTAACTTCTTGAGCATTGGAGACAAATAAATTTTCAAGGTTCATAGATCCTCTTGGATCAAATCTAGAACAATTTTTATTAAACAATTTTAAAAAAACAAATAACGATAGAATGCATAACATAACATGATAATCTAGTCGTAAGTTCTCTAAGGTTCCTTGACTACACTATTTACAAGACTAACAATCCTCAAATTGTTACTCTAAAACAAGTTAAATCTAAGAGAAAATTAGTAAAAAGTTAAGAGTTAATAGATTACTGTACAATTATATGATAATATTTTACTTCAATTTATGTTCAAGTCATATTTTCTACAACACAAGTTCCCAATTGATCTCTTCACTAACATTCAACACCCCAAAATTTAAAATAATAAATATAGTTAAAACCCTCTAACTTGTTAAATCTAAAATTTCACTAGTTCATTGTAAAGGATTACAAATATACATGAGAAGTAGGAGACAATTTTAATTCAATACCTCATTCATTATCTTCTTCAAATTCATGCATTTAATTTTTAAGATTTTTCAATTAATATCAACCAAAACACCCAATCTTGTTGACTCTAATCAATCCTAATTTATTTTTATGAATAAGGGATTTCTTATTTTTCATAAATATAAAATAAAATGAGTATTAAAATATAAACATAACACATTGAATTCAAAAACTCTTTTAAGGTACATGGATAACTAAAATCATATTCGTGTTACATACTACCCATTAATAAGAAATTGAATAATTAAGTGATAGGTGAGATCATAGGACAAATAATAATGCTCTTTCACCTACAATCTGGGACCTATACTAGAAAATAATACTCAGAAATAGACTATATTGAGAGCGGTATATGGAATGTCTTTTGGGATCATGATGGGCCAAAAGCGTGGATGGATGTATAAGGTATGTGGTTGACAATTTTTTACTTTAAAGGTGGAAATAAAATGAAAAGAACTTTAAAGGAGATTCTTAGCTTTCCACCAATATAGAATTATGCTTTAGCAGATATAATAAAAATTATTATTCATTTTCTTAACTATGGCACGTTCTGACTAAAATCTAATTATTAGATGGAAGTACAGTTGAAAACATCCACATAACTTTCAAATGGTATCACATTTTTTGATTCCGAAACGTCACATTCTGTAATATTATGGAATTAAAAGAAATAAACCCTATTTAAAAAATTATAAAGTTTACGACAAGTTAAGATTGGGGGTTAGACATAGGTTTTGTTTTTAAAAGTTGTAATAAAAAAATTCTGTAATTAATTATTTACTTGGAAAAAATTACAAAAAATTATGCATCACATCAGGACATGAGCCCTCTATTTATATCTAAAATCTTATAAAAAAAATATTATCATTTTATTGTGGTTAAGGCGGTCAAACAGACACCTACTTCTTATTTTTTCCCTGAAATTTAAGTACTACTACATTCAAATTTCAAATTTTCACCAAATAATTTTTATTTTTAAAAAACATTCAATTTTCTATAGATTCTATTCTTTAATATTTTTGAAATAATATCGATAACTTGTTCATGATGATCTTGCACATACCCTTATACAAAATTAAGTGGTTTTGTGTTGATACTTATTCAATTACAATGAATATACAAATAAACCCTATAAAAAAAAATAACTCATTAAACTCTACATGTAATACTTTTAAGTTAATTTGCTATGCAATACAAATGAATGACAAACTATTAACTTTTACATATTAGGTGTATAGCTAACAAAACATTGTAAAAATCAATCAATTTCAATTTTGTTTGAAATTTTCTTTATTTTTCTTGAAACAAAGAAGGCTAATAATATTCAGGTTTATTTATATATATATATAAGCTCTTTTTCAGTTTCTATATTTATAAAAAAAATTATGATAGAACTACCTCCAATTAGAATGTGACAAGAACAAAGTTTATCTACAGTCCATAATTTCTCCAAAGCTTATCTTCCAAACTCAATCTCATGAATCACCAAGAGAAACAATGAGATCTTAAGTCATCTATCCATACCCGGAGTGCACAGTAATTCCTAAGTGAATACAAAAACTCCTCGCTAGCATTTTCTGTACTACTTGAATCCAAAACTATTTTATGATGATTCCTTAAATATTGTCTAAGAAGATCTAGAAGGTTTTTACAACTGCATAGAGAGGATAGTGTTCAATGAGATGAAAAATCCAAATAGATAAGTAACTTTATCCAAGTTCCTAGGATCATTTTGCTTATAAAATCATAAAATGCAAGGAAGACTATCAGTTGCAAAATTTGTAGAATTCAGTCTAGTAAGCCTTAATACCTTAAAGTTCTTCTCTTTCATTGTTCTTCAGCTATTTAATAATCTTTTTAAAAATCTACTTGTAAATATATGGTGGGAGGATTATAGTCCTTGGGCGCTTGAATTTCTCAAGATTCCTTGAGCTTTAACTAATTTTGGGTATACCTAAACAGATTGTGTTTGAAAATATAGCCACCAAGAAGCATAACCAAAGGTTCCAAAATGCATTACACAGTTTGTCCACACCATGCACAATTGAGGGAACCAAGAACAATACGATCCAACTAGACAACATTAATAAAAAATCAAATGGGATCATCGAGACTATGGAATTCACATTTATAGAAGACAACATGATTGGTTAAAAAGTGTGGTGTCTACTGCAATTTTCAAAACTATAGAACTTCAAACAGGAGCACTATTAAGAGTAGATTGTCAATTTCTAGGAAACAAAATTATGCATATTACTCGAACACCTATATTCTCTAATGTGTATATAAAAGTATTTTTATAGCCACAAGAGTTGTTATGAATTCAATATTGTGCCTTATTAAATTTGGTTGCTATAAAATATATAGTTAGGCTGCTACGGATCTGGGTAATGAACATCAATAGATTACTTGATGTCCCTGATTTATATATGAATACATGCAAAATTTGAAATACAAGAGGCATAAAATTTACTTATTCCACTAATAGTCTCAACTACATTATTCAAAATAAAGGACACACAATTCTATAGAAATTCCAATGCAATATAATTCCCTAATGATTAACTCACGCATCCCTTATTTCGAAAGGGTTTTTACAACCGTTGTCAGGTAACAAATACAATGGTCGCGTAACCGTCATTGAGAACTCGGGCTTGGAAAATCAGAAGTCTTTAGGAATTTTCAAAGTCACTACCAACTAGAGAAACACCGCAATCGATTGCAAGGTGCAACGTTGAAGGAAGAAGACCGTATAAGAGTATGAGCATCAGATAAGACTAGAGGACTATTATAACTGAATCAACGTGTTTAATACAAGTCGATATGAAAACTAACGCCATAAAATAAATCTTGAATTCGAATTTTCATTTTAATTTGCATTCAATTCTAAGAGCATTTTCACTTAGCTTCTTTTTTAAATAAAGATTAGACTAGACTTGTGAAAATCTTAAAATAACGGTGCAGTGAAACTCAAGAACCCAAACTAATTAAATGAGCATGTTATACATTACCACAGAGTGGAACCGATTATGTACAGAGATTGAATACTTGTACGCTTCTAAGGGAAAATAAACCTAAATCAATCCCAAACATTGTCTGGACGCATACCTTGATTGTTCACGATGAAAATATAGCTTGATACAAAATGGCCAATACTAGACAACTGCATATCAAGAAGTTTACTTCTAAAAACTACGATTTAAAAGGATAATTGAATTTTGCAAGTTCACGCAACCAAAAAATTATTATCAATAGATTAACTATCTTAAATATGAATTCAATCACGATTAGATATAGTTAAGTTTCTATTAAGGACTAGCACCAAGCTGACAATCGAGGTTTCAGTTCTCACCTATACAAAAGAAAAAATAAAATAAAAATAAAATAAGACAAAATAAGTGATTCGTTTCCATATGTTTCAGATACTTTCAGCTCAGAACTTTATCCACGAAAATGAATAACCTTGCATTGAAATTCCATGAAACAAAGGTAAATACAATGGGTAATGAATACACATCGATGCAGCAAGTGGAGACCGTATTAGACCTAAATATTTTATGTCATGAATGCAGAGAATACTAATTTAGATTGAAAACAAAATAGAAACAACTATAACATTTGATAAGAGGAAAATGACATTGCGTCCATGTAACGGCCCGAGGTAACCTGACACCGTATGCAATCAACAAAGCACAGTTATAATACCAGAAAATAAGGATGCGATTCAAATGAGGTAAATGAACAACTACACAATAAATAATAGAGATTGTCTTATCATAGATAAATCAGGAACAATGGATTTTATGTGATAATGATATGAAACGAATTGCATAAGAAGAAAGAATCCCCATGACGAGAAGGTGACTACATGTGATGGAAACTCCCTGTCAAGACAATGGATGCAAAATAAGTAGCAAGGTAAATATGAAATGGTTTCAAAAAGGAGGTGCCTGAAAAGAAATAAAGATTACTCTAAATTTGTTTCTCCATAGCCAGATTTAATTGTGAGGTTAATTTATTTAACCCTAAAGCTGAAATATTTCCTCTCTTAAGATACTAATAATTTAATAAATTGATAAGGTTCAAAAAGTTAGATTTATCCATCAATATGCTTGAAATTAACAGCAGCCAAAAATTACCAAAACCTAAAGTTGTTCATGAAATCATTTGCAAAGGGTAAAAAGATAAATCACATAGATTTTTAAAAAAAGAAACAACACCAATTTACGTGGAAAACCCCAAACTGGGGAAAAACCACCTGAGAAAGATCTACAGCTTCTTTTTAATTAATCTTGCAAAATAATACATTTCATCCCCCATATACATTCAATACATGGGATTTTAAAGCCATCGTTTCCCCTAAATAACCATTTCAACTTTCCTCTTGGGAATAACTTCCCAACTACTATTAATTTATTTATAACTTATAACAAATTAATTAAATGTAAATTTAAACTTTGTAATACTTGTCTCTTCACATAACAATTCACGATTAGAACCTAAAACATTTTTGAAACATTAGTAATTTGAGAAAGGTAATAGCATTATTAAATAAGGTAAATTACATAAATGTAGAAAGATAATAAAATGGTGACAAACAAATTAATAATTTCTTTTATCAATTATATATACAATGTTTACACATATCATTTCTTCTTGTAGAGCTTAATCTTGGTATCACAATAGTTTAGTTTTCAGGAGGGGAATTACATTCTCCCCCACTAGTTTCAAGCTTCATCCTGGAAGCTTCCAATAGGATCCAAATTATATGCCATACTAATGATTAACCATTATTTGAAAAAAAAAAAGGAGAAATAAAAACTCAACATGCACGAAAGGATAAAACTAATCATAAAAATCATATTACACCCCAATCATAAGCATTAGCATTTGGATGTTTTTTCCAAAAAAAAAAGGTGAACATCAGGATACCAGAAAGGGGTCCACATAACAAGGTAATTCTAATGGGACAATGCAACATAAACAAGGACAATAGTGTGCACTAGGAAAGAACATCATCCCACAACTTGTCATGCGTTGTCATGGTAGGTCTTCCTAGGCCCCATCCCCCATCTTGGGTTATCCTAGAAGCTTGTCCCGACGCTCAACCCCAATACAAAACTCATGTGGACAATGGCGCACTTTTCGTAGGAAGGGACTAACAAATTCCCGTTAACCATTCGAGAGATCTTCTCAAATATATGCATAAAGGCCCCTAAATGAGGCAGCGACCATGGTAGGGGCGTATCATTTATCTTGTCGAATCATGATTAAACCCTTAAGCCCTTACCATTATTTGCCCGTTATGCTGGCGGATTGATAAACAACTCGTATCCGGACGTGCCGAAGAATCTTCCGGGATCCCGTATGAGCAAAAGCTATCCACCTTGTCAACTAAGAGCACTCCGAAATAACATAGAACCGAAACTATCATAATATCTCGGTGATGGTATGGGGTCATACTACCATAGAACATTTAGCATACTAAATAACCAAGATATAGCGATGCATTACACTGTCACCGAAAAGGAAAACAATGCTGGCAGAACGAAGTAATAAGATACGCAGGTGGAAGGAAGTAGTGACGCCTATATCCGCTCGAAGAACGGTAGGACATATTCCCCTCCGCATAATCCCAACATCAAACACATAAGGAACGCAACATATCCGAATATCATATGCTGCTTAAATCACAAATAAACGCATTTGTAGCAGGATTAATATCCATT
Organism: Sequoia sempervirens; assembly: GCA_007258455.2. Lineage (NCBI taxonomy): Eukaryota > Viridiplantae > Streptophyta > Pinopsida > Cupressales > Cupressaceae > Sequoia > Sequoia sempervirens. The sequence goes on along the minus strand of VDFB02105785.1, from coordinate 194,146,155 downwards.
AAGATGTCAAAACCAATAACAGAATCATGTATCATCATCTCACAATATAGATCATATAAACATCATCCAAGTCATATATAGTCAAATGGATGAGCATGAATCTATCTAAATAAAAACAATATCCAAAACATGGAGGGGTGTCACAAATTCTCTTCCCTCTTGTGGATCTACACAATAAATTTCATCAACACACAATCACCACCACCCATCAAACATTCTCCACACCCAACTACCACCATCCACCCAAAACCTCCACACACCACAATTACCATCCATCCACAACCTCCACACACCACAACTACCATCCATCCAACAACCTCCACACACGACAACTACCATCCGCTCCTTATTAACATTAAAACAATTTTCTAGCTAATTATCATAGAGATTCATTTACTTTACTGAAATACTGCTTTCGAGAGAAATCGTAATTATAATTGTTACATATTTCAACCAATTACTGGCATTTCCAACTTTCGGTATATGAGGAGATTACGCCAGGTTACATTAAGGAGATATAAAATTGGAAGCCGATCCAATACTTCGAGATTCCCACATCTGATGGAAGCGGGTTAAGAAAGTAATATGACTAACATAGAAATGACACCATAATACGCTAACAAGCGCCAATATTTCAACACTTACTTCGAAGACGCACAACCGAAAGAAAAGGAGAGAAATACAACTAGGGTGAACAATAGGGAGGGAACCGTTGTCATTGCATGAATCCTAACATGTGGGGTTTATTACGTGGTCTCTCACTAGACCCACCGGCTCATCCATGGTTTCCCTGGCCAAGCCTCCGCTGGAATTACCGTAATCCCCGTCAAAACTGGTGACACGCGGAAGAATCGACATTTCTTTCGTGAGGACAAGGAATTTGATCTTTACCGGCTGGCGCTATAAGCTACATATAGCCTATATGAACTCTGGGAAATTAGGTGAATACATACATTATCTTTCTTAATGAATTTGCCCCATACAGCCATTATTAAAGGTTATCTTTGGATTAAGAAGCTACCGCGATGGTTTTGACACCAGAGTTCACTTTACTCATGAGTTCCTCTTCCATTCAAAAAAGAGCCTCTCCACGGGGGCAAGGATTCCCTATACTACCTCAAATGGAACTTCTTCGGTGATGAGCTTCGCGAAATGGAAAAATTAAATCACCGAGGGTGCATGGATAGCAGACGAGCTCTCAACGGGGCGGTAGAATGCGGGATATACATGATAAGCCTTGACGTGCTTTATCTGCCGGACGAAGAGAATGGCGTAGAAAACAACAAAGTGAATGGCTATCCTATTAAGAACTAATAGAATGTAGGTAAATGACAAGACATGATAAAGAAACATAAAGTGATAGAAATGAAATAAAGTAAAGTAGAGAAGATAAGGAGGAGAAAGGAAATACTTATGACCGTGTAAGTGATGAAGTTTCCAACTCGTGAGTGTCGTTAATACCTATAGACAAGAGGGAGAGGGAAATTTTTGGGTGGCTGTATAGAGGCCTACCTTAGTCAAACCCCATTTTGGTGTTCCTACCTCCACAAACAACTAGTAGATAGAGAGAAAGGTTGAAATGAAGTAAAGAGAACTAAATCACTACAAAACAATGTTATGCTACTCAACCAAGTAATAGAGGAGAGGATTGAAAGCTTAATACCTCCACCAAGAGCGCTCAAGGCTAATGGGGGATAAAATGAGAGGAATTCAAGCCTTTGCTACCATGGTGTTTTGTTCCACACTTTCTCTATTGAAGTGGTGGAGTGGTGATGTTGTTGTTGTGAAGTGTAAAGTATTTGGAGATTGAAGAGATGGTGGAGAAGCTACTTAGAGCTTGAGAAGAGCTTGTAAAGCGTGTGAATGAACTGGAGAAGCTCTTAGAGAGATGTGAAGGGATGTGTAGAAGATGGTAGCAGATGCTAGAAGATGGAATGCTAGTTCAAGGGATGAATTTGAAGAAGAGATGAAGAGAAATAACCATATTTAGGTCGGTCAGTCGAGGAGGGTGTTACAAATCAACCCCCAATGGGAAGTCTAACACCTCTATAGGCTCCAGACGCAGGAATCTATTAGGGACGTAAGCATTCCGCGCAAGCGTCCCCAATAGAAACACCTCCACTATGCTTAAAATAGGCACCAAGTGTGATGCAAGCAGTGGGCTTAGGTGGAATTAAGCCTCCGAACTTGGTTTTCTAAAATGGATAAAGGAAAAAAGGGGATTTTTAGATGGGGTGCAAATTTTCTCTTATATAGGTTTGTCCTAGACACTACTTTGGGCTTCGACCCCCATTGAGAGTCACTCCCCCTATTTACAACTAGAAAACCCTACACAGAGCAAGGAATTGTCCATCTTAGACACCTAACATAATCTCATGAATTCATACATAATGCACATGACCAACAACATAGCCAAACCACTTCCAAGGTTAACAACCCTAAGGACCATTCATACAAATTTACCCCCTTCCAGGCCTCTAGAAACCAACATACCAAGCACATTTCAAAATGGAACAAAACCTTAAACAAAATTTACATAGATGGCATCCATCCTTACAATTACATAATCACTTAACCCAATAGTCAAGAAACACTATTTACTACGAACAAATAATCATAGAGTTACAAACATAAAGATATTCCCTTAAATAATGCATTATTTCAACTCGTATTTCCATTATCATGTTTGAAATACCATCATATAAATCATTTGATAAGTTCAAAATTCACAAGTAATTTAAATGAATATAAATTTTACCCTTACTTTAAACTTGTTTTAGGTGTGAAATTCTCCATTACTCACCTAACTTTCCTAAATCCATGCTCATATCTGTGAACCAAGATTCTAACACCTGCAAGAACACAAAAAATGAATACATTAATAAGATCAAATGCAAGTTAGAATAGAGGTTCCCCATAAAATCCATTTAACCATATTCAAAATAGAAATAAAACAAGAACACAATGAAAAAAGATGAAAATAAGCTAAATCCTATTGAGAATATGCAAACTCTTGATCTTATGGGGGAGTTGGTGCCAATTTGATGTGGAAATTGGCCTTTTACCAACTCCTTTGCAAGCTTTGATGATGAATGGTGATGGTGATCCACTTTGTTGAAAATTCAAGTGTGCTCCATGATGAAAAAACTGCATAACCTAGCTATGGATGGATGAATCATGCAAATGCTTGAAGATGTATTTGAGTATAGTAAGTTTACTCAAATTATGGATGGATTAAATGAAGGATGATCTCTTCATTTATAGATGAGATTGATTAGAGAAGAGGAAAAAGGGATGAATGTGGGACTAAACTTCAACAAATGAGAAGAAGCCACATGTCATCATGTGAAAGGTTGAGGAATGGGCAAATTTTAAAGAATGTGCAAAGAGGGGGGAGATTCAAATTCAAAATATGGCTTGAAGGATGAGTTGAAAGGTGAAGAAAATGCACATGGCTCAAGAAAAGGACATGTAAGACATTTTAAATGCTTTGTTGAAAGGGACAAGTCCTTTTGGGGGGGAGATTTCAAATTTGAGGAATATTCCATCTTTGATGCCTTTTTTGAATGAAAATAAATGATTTATAAAAAAATTAAATTGATTTTCATGTGCAAGTTGGAAAATCTAGAGGATTTGAGTGATTAGGATTAAATTAATTAGGATTTGATTAATTTAAATGATATTTAGCTGATTTGACCATTTTGACTTAGATTTTAGGATTGAAATAAATCAAAAAGAGATGAAAATGATTAAGACTTAGTTAAATAAATATTTTGATTTATTTAACCAAAAGGGGTGATGCTAGATTAAATTAGATAAATGTTTGATTTATTTAATTTAATTAGTGAACTTTAGAAATTTAATCAAATAATATGAATTATTTAATTAAATAATGATAGGAAGATGAAATGACCTAGCTAATTACATAGAGATGATGATTTAATTAAATCGAGGGATTTATTTAATTAAAAGGGGAATTATGATGACTTTAATAAAATAAGGCTATTTGATTAAATGGTTAGATAGAGGGATAATTCAGGATGAGGCAATGTTAGTAGATCATATTCTAGTGTGCGATATCAATCTATATATTTTTTATGTCTACAATATCAAATTTCCTTCTATCCAAAAGTAGATGCTCATACCTGATTACAACAAGATTACTCAAGCTATTCAAATGACTTACTAATTTGTGACTACAACATCCTTTACTGCATGATTTTTGAATTGTTAGCATCCAACATTTGCTTAATATTAAAACTTTTGTAATACTAGATCTATTTGATTAACATGTCCTAAAAGAGACTATACTAAGATCTTCTTGCTTAATTCTATCACTAGTTATGGAATGTTCCACTACTCATGTATGTGGTTAGTCATCTATTAAATAAATTTCTATATTAGGAGAAGAATATTTAATTGCATAATCCCATCATTATTTGAAGCACAACTGTGATTGAATAAATTATATAGAAAATGTGAAAAATTCATTTAAAATCAATTAGTTGTGCCGCATAATTAATGAAATATAAATAAATATGTCTATAAATGACACTTTACTCCTATAGTCATATGGAACTAAATAAATTATAACCATCAAGAATTCATACTTGTTCATATTTTGGTTACCATTTTTAACTTGCATGACAACAAGTTGCAACATCTTCACCTCGTAATCTTGCATTCATGCCCATCATCTTTTCCACCTTTTTCCCCAAAGCTCCTTCGTGTTTTAACCTGAGGCTCTGATACTAGGTCTAATGCCCCCACCAAGGAATCCCAAAGGACAACACTAAACTAGAACAATTTAATGGAACAATTTTTTTCTTAAAAAACAAATAATTATATAATGCATAACATAACATGATAATCTAGTCCTAAATCCTATATGGTTCCTCGACTGTGCTACTCACAAAACTAACAATCTTCAAATTGTTGCTCTAAAAGAAGTTAAATATCAAGAGAAAATTATTAAAAAGTTAAGAGTTAATAGATTACTCTACAATGATATGATCAGATTTTACTTCAATTTATTTTCAAGTCATGTTGTCTAAAACACAAGTGCCCAATTGATCTCTTCACTAACATTCAACACCCCAAAATTTAAAATAATAAATATAGTGAAAACCCTCTAACTTGTTAAATATAAAATTTCACCACTTCATTGTAAAGGATTAGAAATATACATGAGAAGAAGGAGACAATTTTAATTCAATAACTAAGTCATTATCTTCTTCAAATTCACACATTCAATTTTTAATATTTTTTAATGAATATCAACCAAAACACCCAATCTCATTGACTCTAATCAATCCTTTTTTTTTTTAAGAATAAGGGATTTCTTATTTTGGATAAATATTCAATAAAATGAGTATTAAAATATAAATATAATGCATTTAATTCAAAAACTCTTTTAAGGTACATGGATAACTAAAATGATATAAGTTTTTCATACTACCCATTAATAAGAAACCAAATAATTAAGTGATAGGTGAGCTCGTAGGACAAATAATAATGTAACTATTCTCACCTAAAATCACTAGGACTAATAACTATTGAAAAATAATATAAATAAATATCATATTGAGGGCATTTATACAAAATTAAGTGATTTTGAGTTGATACTTATTCAATTACAATGAATATACAAATAAACATTGCTAAAAAAAATAATAACTCATTAAGTTCTACATGTAATACTAATAAGTTAAATAGTTATAAAATACAAATGAATGAAAAACTCTTAACTTTTGCATATCAAGTGTATAGCTAACAAAAAAATGTAAAAATCAATCAATTTCAGTTTTGTTTGAAATTTTCTTTATTTTTCTTAAAACAACAAAGGCTAATAATATTCAGGTTTATATATATATATATATATATATATAAACTCTCTTTCCTGGTTTCTATATTTATAAAATAAATTATGATAGAACTACCTCTAATTAGAATGTGATAAGAACAAGGCTTATCTACAGTCCATAATTTCTCCAAAGCTTATCTTCCAAACTCAATCTCATGAATCACTAGGAGAAACAATGAGATCTTAAGTCATCTATCCTTACCTAAAGTGCATAATACTTCCTAAGTGAATACAAAAACTCCTCGCTAGCATTTTTTGTACTACTTAAATCCAACACTATTTTATGATGATTCCTTAAACAATGTCTAAGAAGATCTAGAAGGTTTTTACAATTGCATAAAGAGGATAATGTTCAATGATATCAAAAATTCAAAAAGATAAGTTACTTTATACAAGGTCCTAGGATCCTTTTGCTTATCAAATCATAAAATGCAGGGAAAACTATCACCTATAAAATTTCTAGAATTTAGTCTAGTAAGCCTTAATACCTTAAAGTTCTTCTCTTTCATTGTTCTTCAACTATTTAATAATCTTTTTAGAAATTTACTTACATAAATATACGGTGGGAGGATTATGGCCCTTGGGAATTTCAATTTATCAAGATTCCTTGAGCTTCAACTAATTTTTGGTATACCTAAATAGATTTTTTTTAAAAATATAGCCATTAAGAAGCATAACCAAAGGTTCCAAAATGCATTACACAGTTTGTCCACACCATGCACAATTGAGGGAACCAAGACCAATACGATCCAACTAGACAACATTAATCAAAAATCAAATGGGATCATCAAGAATATGGAATCCACATTTACAAAAGACATGATTGGTTGAAAAGTGTGGAGTCTACTGTAATTTGCAAAACTATAGAACTTCAAATAGGAGCACTATTAAGAACTAATTTCCAATTTCTAGGAAACAAAATCATGCATATTACTAAACACCTATATTCCCTAATGTGTATACAAAAGCATTTTGATAGCCACAAGAGTTTCTATGAATTCAATATTGTGCCTTATTAAATTTGTTTGTTGTAAAATACATAGCTAGGCTGCTATAGATCTCAGTAATGGAAATCTATATATTACTTGATGTCCTTGATTTATATATGAACACATGCAAAATCTGAAACACAAGAGGCATAAAAATTACTTATTCCACTAATAGTCTCGAATTCATTATTCCAACTAAAAGACACACAATTCTATAGCGATTCCAATGCAATATAATTCCTTGATGATTAACTTATGCATCCCTTATTTCAAAAGGGTTTCTACAACCATTGTCATGTAATGAAGAAAATGGTCCCATAACTACCATTGAGAACACAAGCCTACAAAATGAGAAGTTGTTAGGAATTTTCAAAGTCATTACCAATTGGAAAAACACCACAATCAATTGCAAGGTGCAGCATTGAAGGAATAAGATTGAATAAGAGTATGAGCATCAAATAAGACTAGAGGACTATTATAATTGAATCAATGTGGGTATGTGCAGGATCATCATGGAGAAAACATGTCGTTAAATGGAAAAAAAATTAGAAAAATCATAGTTAGTAAAATCCTGACGAAACATTTTAGCACACAATGAAGTATTCATATTATTCCAAAAATATGTAGAAATAGAACATGTATAAAATTGAATGTAGCTCTAAACTACTAGGTTTTTTCTTTTAAAATCAAATGATTTTAGGAAAATTGAAATGTTCTTTACTGAAGTAACTTAAATTTGTGAAAAAATAAGAAGTGTAGGCGGTTCCTCAATCCACCCCTAACAAAAATAAAAAATTGACAATATTTCGGTGACGTAGATATAAGTAGAGAATCCTATGTCCCAATTGCATCCATATTTTGTAAAATTTTTTCATAAATATTTAATTATGAATTTTTGCCAAATTTTAAAAAAAATAGCAAAATGTAATAATGCACCAACCTTAACTTGGTCAAAAACTCTCATGAAATTTTAAATTCTATTTTTGCAAATCCTAGGGTATGTGCGTGATCATCATGGAAAAAAATAGGTCCCTTAAGTGGTGAAAAATTTAGAAAATCAAAAGCTTTGGCACCCACGTAAAGTACCTGGAACAAGTTATCTATTATTTCAAAACATGTAAGAATATAATCTAAGGTACCCCAATTTGGGGTTTCTAAACCACTAGGTTTATTTAAAAGCTATGTAACCTAATTTGTTCAAAATTAGAAATTGCAATGCAATACTCATTTAAATTTCTACAGTGGAAAAATAAGAAGTAGGTGTCCATCCCAATCCACCCCAACCACAATAAAATGATAATATTTTCTTTATAATATTTTAGATAAGTAGAGGACCCCACGTCCCATGTGATACATATTTTTTGCAATTTTTTCCAAAGTAAATAATTAATTTTACATTCTTTATTATAACTTTGAAAAATATGTGTAACCATATGTTTGACCATCTTAACTTGGTCAAAACTTCACGAAATTCAATTTTTTTCTTTTTAATCTTATAGTATGCAAAGCATAGAATGTGACGCATGTTTTGGATTAAAAAAATGTGATATCATTTGATTTAAGCTATAATTGTTTTCAATCAACCTATCAATTAGGAATTTAGTCATAATTCAAATAGAAAATGAATAATAATTATTTATTAAATTCAAAGTAAAGAATAAGTTGTATTGGTGGAAAGCTAAGAATCTCCTGTAAAAACCCTTTTTGTTTCACAATTTCGGGTAAAAAAAAGTTGTCAGCCACATACCCTACACATACCCATCATATCACCACTTTTTTGCCCATCATGATCCTGCACATACCTAGTATGCGAAGCATAGAATGTGACACTTGTTTTTTATTCAAAAAATGTAATACCGTTTGAAAGCTATAGATATTTTTTAATCAACCTATCGATCAAGACTTTAGTCATAAGTCAAATAGAAAATGAATAATAATTTTATTTATTAAATTTAAATTAAAGCATAATTTATATTGGTGGAAAGCTGAGAATATCCTTTAAAAACCTTTTTTGTTTCATCAATTTTGGGTAAAAAAAGGTTTTAAACCACATACCCTACACATACCCATCATATCGCCACTTTTTGGTCCATCATGATCCTGCACATACCCATGTGTTTAATCCAAGTAGATATGAAAACTAAATCCATAAGATAAATCTTGAATTCAAATTTTCATTTTAATTTGCATTCAATTCAAGGAGCATTTTCACTTAGATTATTTATTAAATAAATATTATCCTAGACTTGTGAAAATCTTAAAATAATGATGCATTGAAACACAAAAACACAAACTAATTAAATGAGCATGTTATACTTTACCACAGAGTGGAAACGGTTATGCATAGAGCTTGAATACTTGTACACTTCGAAGGGAACATTATCCTAAATCAACCCTAACCATTGAATGGATGCATACCTTGATTATTCATGATGAAAATATAGCTTGATACAAAATGGCTAATACTATACAATTGTGTATCAAGAAGTTTATTTCTAAAAGCTACAATACAAAAAGATAACTAAATTTTGCAAGTTCACACAACCAAAAAATTATTAGCAATAGATTAACTATCTTAAATATGAATTCAATCACAATTAGATATAGTTAAGTTTCTATTAAGGACTAGCACCAAGCTGATAATCAAGGTTTCAGTTCTCGCCTATACAAAAGAAAAAAAATAAAATAAGACAAAAGAAGTTATTCATTTCTATATGTTTTAGATACTTTCTATTCAAAAAATTATCCATGGAAATGAATAACCTTACATTGAAATTGCATGAAACTGCACCATAGAAAAATGGATCTCAAACATTTTCATGGTCATTTAGGTCTTTTTCCTATGATGCTTGGCTTATTTTTTTTAGATTTAATGTTGCAATGTGACTTAAACATTCACATTAGGTCTTGAATATACAAATTATTAAGGCTTGATGATGTCTTGTGAAGGTGTTATGAAGTGTTGTAACATATTTCTACACTTTTCTAGACTCTTCTTATTATAATTCATCTAAATATTCCCTTTTTATCCCTTACCAAGTCTTATTTCAAAGTGTTGTAAAGTATTGTAACAAACTTTCACACTTTTCTAGGCATGTCACCACTAATTACACCTTTCTTATACTTTATTTGGCCCCTTTATACACTTATAAGCCTTAATTAAGTGTGGTTTTGAATATAAACCTTCCAAACAACACTAAAAGAAACTTAATTCCCAACACCCACTTGAAAGCCTAGAGTGGGACCCATTCACCATGGGTGGTGAATGAGTCCCTCTTGGCACAAAGTTCAAAATAAATTCAAATTTCTTTTGAGATTTTATTCATTAAGACCTTATACGCCCATGGGATGTTGTACCTCAAATTAGGGGCACGCCGCAATGTTTTCCCATCCATTTTAACCAACCCCTTTGTAGCATAAGAAACAGAAAGGGAAGATCTTGCTGAAGATTTTTCAATTTCAGTTTACAATTGTGTTTGCTTCCTTGTCTATAAAGCTTTTTCAATAAGCTGCTTTTTTTTTTGCATATGAATGGACATGACCGGTTTAATTAATTTGGTGCACAAAGATGTTCTTTTATTCACTATAATTAAGTATTCATCTAAGCTTGTACGTATTCCTATACGCAACTGTGTATACATGCATCAATGTATTTTTGGATGTGTCACTCTAGTCTTGTACCAATTTACCATGTTATATGGATATCACATACAGTAACATCAATAAGCTATTTCACTACACATAGCAACTATTTTCATAAATACCAGATCAAGCTTATATGTATCAGGATACATATACACTCACACTAAAAACTACTGGACTATGATCTCTATTGTCCCATTTTCGTAGACATGTTACTGTTGCAATCAAATGTGTAAAGCATTTGTGTCCAAAGAAATTAGATAAAGGAATGGCAATATGTTACACAACCTTGTCTTATGCCTTTATAGCAGTTTTTTTATTGCATTTCAAGGAAAACCAGAAACTAGAATTTTATTCATATCATTTCATCTATGGCATTTACAACTTTGACAATAATTAGCTATGACCAACTGTGGAACACAATTAATTCATCAACCAATTAGCTTAATTGATCACTGAATTAACTTGCGTGAAAGCTATCATGTTAAGCCAACTAGCTAATATGCCACACATAATATGACATTTGAGTTTCAAATAAGTCTCATGCACACAAGTCTGTTATCATGTTAAAGCCATGTAAACATAGATGTTCCAATTCCATGGGGTCATTTTATTTCCATTTGTCCAAGTTCATTTCATTCCATTATCAAGAGCCAATAATTAAATGTTTAAACCAGGCACATGCAAACAAAAAATGCAAATAGGATTTCAACAATGACATCATCTAATAAGCATTTGTTTACTATTACTATGATTAATGATAGAATTGACTTAATTTGCATGAGTCAAGTGCAAAATTGACTTGTTTGTTAATTGAATTTGGTCAATGGTTCAGAGACAGATGAGACAAATTAAATTGTCATCAACAAAATGTGAGATGGACTTATTAGCTGTTATGCTACATATACTATGACACTTGAGCTTTCATGAAATCACCCCACACCAGTTCCACCAAATCATGGAAGGGTTATTCAGTGGCTTCACATATGATTCCCCTGCCATTCCAATGAGAGCAGAAAAGTAAAGAAATAAAATGTAAAGAGTGAATCTAATTAGGATGCTAGAAGACTTGTTAAATGAAAAATGGAAACTAAAACATTGAATTTGAGTTTCCATTAGTCTTTTCAAACACTACAGTTAAATGAATTTAGAATTTGTATTGTTGTTTGTTAGTGTTTATTACTATATTTTTTATGACGCTTAATTGGTATCTATTTTTGTTTAATTATTGAGTACTGTTTTGTTAAACTGTAGGTTGTAAAACACACAGTGTTGTAAAAACAACTTACTGACAGTTGTAACACACAGGGTGTTTAAAAGTATTTTGTATTACTCTTGATTAGTTTTTATTGGAATTATTTTGTGTTACTATAATTACTTGATTACTTTCTATTACTGTATTTCAGTATCGAGATTTCAAGGTGAAGAAAATGAGACATATGCAATGCAATATCACAGGTATAAATAACAAGGTATAAATGAGCAAGAAATTTTTAGTAGATGAAGGTCATGAACGTTAAAGTAACAGTATGACAGTCACCACAACATTTAAGTAAACCTATGCTCAACACTCTCTTTTGCATTATCAATTGTATTCCCAATTTCATCCATGAAGAATATCCTCAAATATATAGAATTCATGGATACACAGGTTGAAGAAGTTCTTCATGGATCAAAGATATGGAATTCATTGATAAAAGAAATGGAAATCATGGATCAAAGTGATGGCTAATAGCAGGATCTACAGGTTGACAAAGTTCTTCATGGATGAAATTGGGAATAAAATTGATAATGGAAAAGAGAATCTGCACCATAGGTTAACTTAAATGTTGTGGTGACTGTCCTACTATTGGTTCAATGTTCATGACCTTCATCTACTCAAAATTTCTTGCTTGTTTATCATGTAATATAGATTTTAGCGACTAGAGATGAATTGTGATTACTTTGAGCGCTTCATTTTTTGTTATTCTGCAGATCTGTGTAGTCACAGGAGATGTTGTTGCTGCAGAGTCAAGACCTGGGACCAAGGTACTTGATACATGTATCCATAGATACATGGATGTGGACATCTATCATGGTATCCATAGATGCATAGTTACATGTACCTATGGATAGATGTATTCATAGATACATTGACACATACATGGATAGATACCTATATACATTTGTACATAGAAACACAGATACATATATGCATGGATGCATCTATAGGTAGAAGAATACATAGAAACATACTTACATGGATAGATAGATAGATGCATAGCTGGACACATAAATGCTTAAATATACATGTATAGAAGCTGCATAGATACATATATCGATGGCGCCATGCATAGATACATATTAATGTGGATAGCTATAGCCTGTTGAATATTTGTAGCACAAGAAACAGAAAGGAAGATGTTGGCAAGGATTTTGTAATTTGGGTTTCCACTTAGCAATTGCATTTGCTTCCTTGTCTATAAAGATTTTTCAAGAAATTCCTTTTTTTGCATATGAATGGCCATGATTGGTTTAATTGGTTTCGTGTACAAAGATGTTTATTAATTAACTATAATTAACTATTCAAGAAAACTGATCTATCATTGAACTAGTTTCATTGACTAGTCAAGTAACTTCATTCACAGTTAACTTGATCAGCTATTTCGTTGATTTGCTTGAATGCTTGCAAAAAGCCTTCTCTGACAAATATTTCTTTGCATAATTTGCACTCACTACACACCAAGAGCCAACATTTCTTCGAGGAATTCTGTCAAACAGTTTAAATGTTTTTGCTTGTGCTTCTTCAACAAATAGATTTTATTTCATTTTTAATAAACCTAGTAGTTTAGAAACTACATTCAATTTTCTATAGATTCTTTTCTTACCATATTTTGGAAATAATATAGATAGTCTTTATTCAAATTTTTATGTCAAGTTGCCTCAACACTGATTTTTTTTGAATTTTTTGCCACTTAAGTATATTTTTTCCATGATGATCCTGCACATACCCATTCATAATGAGATAGAGTTTGGTCCTAGGGCTCAGTATATAATTAGATTCTAATGCAAACCTATCAAAGTTCGCCACACCTACAAAAAATCATAATGGATACTTGGGCTATTAAGGGTTAAGTACATTCTTGGGGCTCCAGTAACCCTAATTTTTTGTGGTGAATTAAAATTAAAAAAAATCCTAATAATCACTTCCCTGGTAGAGGTCAAATGCATTGCAACCATTCACAATAACTATAGACTTTTCAAAATTTTAAATACTTTGATAGAACTTAAAATGGAAGCAAGCCCATTGAGGCAAAATAATAATAATAATAATAAATAAAGTAAACATTAACAATGTTCAAAGGGAGCAGACCATTCAATGGCCAAAGAAAATATAGTGCATACTCTAAATATAATGTCTACGTGCATGCATAGGTTTATCTTCTTAGACAGAGAAATATTTAGGGAGTATATTAAAATGGGATGCTTTGAAATTTTGAATCAAGTACATCAGACATACAACATTTATCTTTTCATATTGACAAACATTTATCTTTTCAAAAAGAGAAATATTAGCAACCATTGAATCAAGTATGATATCGTTCATCTTGTAATTTATCTAAATAGGGAACTCCAAATGAAACATGAAACAATATTTGCATCCAAACACATGATATTATTTCTGATGGTAAATATCTAAAATCTTTTAAAACCCTTACAAATCTCAAATTTGATACAAAAATCATAGTCAACAAAAGCATATGAACAGTGACAAGACAAGTTTACAACATTAAATTTAAAGATATTGATTTACAAAGTAGTGCCTTGCAAAGGTATGGATGAGGAAAATGCATGTAGAGAGGAAAAATGCATCCAAAAGATAACTCGAGCATTGATAAGCAAAGAAGATCCTTGATGAGAAATGGTAACTGTAACAATAATGAAAGTTGAAGACCTACCATAAAAGAAGCACATAGGTTTTGGAAACTATAGTAAAGTAAATACCATAAAGCAATTTTTACTATTGTGAGAACTTAAGGATGGTAGATTGAGGATAATCTCAGCTCCTTAGAAAAAGAGAGAAGAAATGAGCCAAATGTTGGTATTAATTTCCAAATAGCTATTTGGTATTTTTGTCGCACCATACCTCCACTAAAACTACTTGGGAGGAAAGAAAAATTTCATATCCAAACCTAAAAAAATCAAAAGAACTCACTGAACTATGGCTAATGACTTACCTCACTATTCACAAAAAATGCATTAGCTATGACACTAGATTCCACAACTTTTTCTAGCACCCACTTTGCCTCAAGATGTGTGGTCTCATGAAATGCCATCATTGCAAGGTATGCATGAAATGGATTTGTTGAAAAGGTTTTAGGAATTTTCAGGAAATACAATTTACATCTTTTCCAATGACATGTGCGCCTATGCCAGAATGGGAATTTTGGAACTGGTTATTCGCAAGTGCCTTGGTAGACATGTATACAAAATGTGGCAGCATAAACAAGGCATGTGAACTATTGAAAAATGCCTCAGAGACATGTGGTCTTAGGACTACAAGTGAATGTACAATACGTAAAAAAATGGATCTATTGAAGGTGATTTAGAAACTTTCAAGCAATAAACATTAGCATGTGTAAAGCCAAATTGCTCAACGTTTCTCACATCCCCTCTAACTTGACTCACTAGAACTCAAGGCATCGAGCCACATTCTCTGCAATGTCATGTCGCATCCTCGCCCAATGGTATAACTATCGAAGATTAGTGTGCATCTTCTTCACCTGTGGATGTGTTGCATAAGGTTCCCTATGTGCCTCTGATAGAACAACTATACGGAGATTACCAATGTTAGGTACATAGATACAACCTCTATGTCACAACAAACCATCTAGCTCCAATGCATACCCTGTAAACTTTCCCTTAAGGGCTCTCTATGATTGTATCTCATGATGTACCTCTCTATACCACTCATCCTCTACTAAGTGTTGAAGATTGTGCCCCCTTGAATCTATGCCTAACAATATGGATGATAACTCATGTCTCATCCTGCTCAATCCATCTACCACCACCTTCTCCTTCCCTTTGATGTAATGAACATAAAATTCATACTCACAAAGGAACTCCATCCAATGCCTTTAATGGAAATTTAGATTTAGCTGTGTGAAGATATACTGTAAGCTCTGATGATCTTAATGAAGCTCAAAGTGGTATCCTAAGAGAAAGTGTCTCCAATGGGCTAATGCATGAACTATTGTTGCCAACTCTAAATCATGAACTTAGGGTAGTTAATCTCATAGGTTTTGAGTTTTCACAACTCATATGTGATCACTCTACCCTTCTACATAAGTATTGCTCCTAAACCATCCAATGAGGCATTGGTACATACCATGAAATTTTTTAATGGATTTGGTACTACTAAGATGGGAGCACTAGTAAGATTATCTTTGAGGATCTGAAAAGCCCTCTCACAGTACTCTGTCCACTCAAACTTCTTCCCTTTCCAATGAAGGGAAGTAATAGGGTGTGTAATCCTAGATAAGCTCTCAACAAAACATTGATAATAACCTACTAAGACCATGAAGCTTTTGACCTCTCTCACTGTGGTAGGCACTGGCCACTCTATTATAGCTCTAATCTTTGATGGATCTATGGAGATACCATCACCTGATATAATGTGCCTAGGATAATGAACCTCTGAAAAGAAGAAGACACATAAGTTTAGACAAGCTACCTTACAATTGATGCTCTCTCAAACACTATAACACCTAACATAGATGGTCCTCATGCTCCTCCTCTGAAAGTGAATATACCAAAATTTCATCCAATAACTCTATCAAATTTTAGTCTAGGAAGGTACAAAATACCCCGTTCATGAGGCTCAGGAACACTACTGGGGAATTCGTCAAATCGAATGGTACCACTATAAACTCATAATGACCATCCCTAGTCCTGAAAGTTGTCTTATGTATATTAGCATCTGAAATTTGCAAATGATGATGTCTAGACTTAAGGTCGATCTTAGAGAACACTCTAACACCCTGTATCTGGTTGAATATATCGTCAATCGTCGAAATAAGGTAACGATTCTTGATTGTCACATTATTTAATTGTCTATAGTCCACACAAAGTTGAAGGGATCCATCCTTCTCCTTAATGAAGACAAGAGGAGAAACGCAAGGTGAGACACTCAAATGAATATGATCCTTCTTTAGCAATTCCTCCAATTGTAATCTGAGTTCACCAAGCTCATGTGTGGTCATCATGTATGGTGCATGTGATACTAGCTCAGCTCCTCGTACTAAGTCAAAATCGATCTCCCGTCAAGGTGGCATACCTAGAAACTCTAAAGGGAACACATTTACAAACTATATAAGGATGGGATGATCATCCAAAGATTCCTTTGACTCCTCCTTAGTCCTATCACTAATGGTAATGGTGAATAACTAACATCCCTTTCACATACACCTCTTAAGCTGCATAGCAGATATCATGTGAAGAGATATGGGCCTCTGCACTCCTATAATCTCCACTATTGTACCATGGTCATCTACAAACTCAACTACCTTATAGTGACAATCTACCTTAGCTTGATGCATGTCAACCCAATCCATACCCAAAACTACTCCATAGGAGCCTAATGGAGTAACACAAAGGCCCACTAAAGTAGTCCAATCTCGTAGTCGTAGTGGACAATCTCTAACTACTAAATCTATAGAAACCTTAGCTCTTGAAGCTAACTCAACCTCCCACCTATCATCTTGCCTAGATACCACTAGCCTGCTACATTCCACTATAGATGGGGAAATGAAAGAATTAGATACTCCAGAATCAAACAAAATAGAAACATGAATATCACCAATCATACCTAGTGTCTCAATAATAGTGGCCTGATGCTCAACTTGGCGATTCTTGACCAGCATAAAAACTCTATGGGACTTTCCCACATGTCCCACCACCTTCTCAGAACCTCCTATCTACTGCCATCTAGCTATAGGTCCCTAAGGGAAATCTCTAGTTAGGTATCCCACTTGGGTATGTGCAGGATCATCATGGAACTAGGCAACTTGATGTAAAAATTTGAATAAGTTATCTATATTATTTCAAAAATATGTAGAAATATATTTTGTAGCAAATTGAATATAGTTTTTAAACTACTAGGTTTATTTATTTTTTTAAAAATCTATTTGGTGAAAAGAAATTTCAATGTAGTAGTACTTTAATTTCAAAGAAAAAATAAGAAGTAGGTTTTTTCCCACCCTAACCACAATAAAATGATAATAATTTTTTATAATATTTTAGATATAAGTAGAGGAATCATGTAAAAATGTGATGCATATTTTTTTGTAATTTTTTTCTAAGTAAATTATAATTAATTATTAATTTTTTATTACAACTTTTAAAAAATATAAAAACTCATATGTCAACCACCTTAACTTGGTAAAAACTTCATGAAATTCAATTTTTTTATTTTTAATCCTATAGTATGTGTAGTATAGAATGTGACACATTTTAGATTCAAAAAATGTGATACCATTTGAAAGCTATAGATGTTTTTCAATCAGCCTATCAATCAGGACTTTAGTCATAATTTAAATAGAAAATGAATAAAATAATTTATTAAATTCAAAGTAAAGCATAATTTATATTGGTGGAAAGCTAAGAATCTCCTTTAAAACCCCTTTTCATTTCATCAATTTTGGGTAAAAAAAAGTTATTAGCCACATACCCTACACATACCCATCATATCGCCACTTTTTGCCCCATCATGATCCTGCACATACCCACTACACCACATACGTAACAAGGACCTTGAGAATACATTTGATTTGACTGTGCCCTAGTGGGTTGTTGTCCCCTAGTCCTACCAGAACCACTAAATCCACCACAGGAGGACTGCTATGAAAATGTTGGGGTGACACTATGTGTTTGTGGATGTTGATTTCCTTGAGGACCCTGTGGCTACCATCTCTTGAAGTGGCCACCCTATGAGCTCCATTGAGGCTTAGGCCTCTAACTCTATTGATGTTGTTGGTGTGGTCTAAGTGGCCCAAATTGAGGCTTGAATCCTCCATTCAAAGGAAGGGGTGGTCGTTGAAATCTATGTGACTATGAAGTGTGGTTGTAGTTCTGAAACCGCTCACACACATCTTGAGATTTCCCTTGAATCTCCTCATCTATAAGGGCCTTTTCCACAACAACCTGAATGTTCTCTAGATCAGTCATGAAAATTGTTCTTGATATGCCCACATTTAGGCCCCTAATGAAACAGTTGACGAGAAGCTTCTCATCATGTAGATAATCTACATACTATAACAACTCCAAAAATAGGCTCTCGTATAGTGTTATTGATAAACACCTCTAAACAAGAATGAGATCAACAACACATCACCTAAGGGCATGGATTAGGTACTCAGATGAGTGGGTATGTGTGGAGACCATCACACATACCCTCAAGTGATCATGAGAAAGGTAGGGTTCTGACATTTGAGTATGAGTGAATTATTGGATAAAAGCAAGGATTATAGGATGACACATTATTTTAGTTGTAAGCCCTGCCCATAAAACCATCTTGGTGACATTGTTGAGATCCACGCTGATCATTTCACCTTGAAATTCAAATATGAGAATAGATAAAATATTTATAATTTACAAGTTATTTATTGAATTTCCATTTTAATTAATTTATTATATTATCATTATTAAATTATTATTAATTTAATTATACATATATAAATTTAAAAGCTATAAAATTAAAGAATACAAGTAAATACATTTTAAATTCATTTACATTTGCATAATATTAATTTCCTTAAATACCAACAATTACTTATTAATTTCCTTAACACCATTAATCATATATTACTTCATTGATATTTTTTTTCTCACTTAAATGATAAAAATAATAATAACTAAAAGTAACCTCCCCTCCTTTTAAAAGAAATAAATTATATCATATATTTATAGTTTTACTTTAAAAGGACCTAAAGTGGAGAGGATATTTTTATTTATTTATTTACTAACAATTGAATAAATGCCAAATCAATTACTTAAACCTTATGACTTATCTAAAGTGTGGGGGGTATATTCTTTTCCCCTTTTAATAAAGAGATCTTAAAGCTTATGAGGGAAGAATCTTTTTAAATTACCATGTACACATGGTGTGTTTTAATGAGCCCTATATTCATTTAATACTAAGCTTCCCATCCCACACTCTACTACTCATACATGTGGCACTTTAGTTCTCTTTTTTTAATACAAGTAAAATACGATTGTGTATTGAAATATTATTACCATGGCTGGATTTTCCATGACCACGCATTTAATAAAGGCACACAATATAAATGCCCATCCTTAAGCTCTAAGCTACACAAACGTATAAGGTTAAAATTTAGGTTTTGCGCTGCCAATAATTCAAAAGTGATGGATTATTTTTATTTCATATATCATCATGAAAAATCTTTACTACCTTATTGCTAATTTTCTTTTGAAATGTAAAGTCGCTAAATAGATCAGCACCCGTTTTATTATTTTGGGTTGACTAAGTCTTAAAATGGCATTACAATTAGGGTGATCAATGGAAAGAGGAGACGACAACCTAAAGAGCCAAAACATATTCTACTTCAAATCCATTTTGAAATATTTCCAAACCCTAAAGTTCAAGGACTGGCATGTCTTTTCCCCATTTACCATTGTTTTTTAGGGAGGGAAATTTTTTAGTTTTTTTTTTGCAAGTAGGAAGGGCACTAATATTTGGTGCAACATGGTAGGAGAGACTCCTATGAATTCCCTAGCGCTAGAGGCTACTCATCCCACTTTGTCTACTTGTGTTTCTACTCACCACTGCACCTACCCGTTCAAACAAGGTAATCTTAATTTATACGTAGATTTTCAAAATATGTGCTTCAAGTTTTGTTTATAAATTTTTTTCGTTGCTTCTACCTCTCTTATTTGTAGGAAGCTATGTCCAAGGCCGAACCAGTTGAGAGAGGGTCCATGGGGAAGGGAGTACCTACAAGTGTTATTAAAGTAGTGTGCAAGGATTGGACACTGGATCTATTTTTGTTGCTCAATGTAAGGGGCAATATGTTGTAGGTTGGAATTTTTAGAGGATAATTCTTTCATACGCATCTTGTTGATCAAGGGCAATGCCACAAAGCATTGAACCTCATGATGGGGTCATGATCTCTGTGAGGATGCAACACCCACCATGGGCTTGCCCTCTAGATTGCAGTCACTAGGGAAGACTCTTCTCCCTAGCAGGCCACAACCTGAGGGGGAGTTCCCTAATATGTAATGTAGTTTGTTTTTTATCAAATGAAATTAAGCAATTTCTGAATTTATTTTCCTACATATCAGTGCTTAATTTTAGTTAAACATTACATAGATTTATTTTTCTTGTTTCCCCTATTAAAATGTGATTCCAAACATTCAAATTCAACCATATGAATTATGTATTCTCCAATGATTGTAATTGTAGATTTGAGCTATATATTGATAAAATAAATAATCTGATACAAAATAGATTTTCTTTACTAAAAGCTTGTCTACTTTTGCAATACGGTCTAAACACTTTATTCACACACACACATAGTTACAAATGAATAGAGATATTGATCTTTATAACAATAAGAAGGGATAATATCCTAAGAAAGCAATACATTGATGTTCTTTCTTATTTTTTACTCAATAGAATACAATATCCTAACTCTGCTCTAAAAAAAGTTTTAGGGCAACTTTTAGCTACTCAAGCTATATGGTAGTTTGGTCATTAACTTAGTAAAATCTTCATGCACGTTTTATTGCAAAAAAAAAAGGATAACTAGATGCCATTTCACAACAACATAATCTACCTATTTTTAAAGTCTTCAAACAATATCCAAATATGTAGTTACCCTTTTCCATTTATTTGATTTCACACAACATAAACTATATATATGATGCTTTCATATATAGGTAGAACTGTAACTGGAGCTAGAATTGTTACAGGGTTCAAAATAGCAAGTTGGAGGAACTGGAACTAAAGCTATCAACTCTAAACAATGAATAAGGAAAATGGAAAAGAACAATACTGGGATGGGAGATGATGACATTGAGGACAAGTATAAGACTTTGGAAGCCAAAATTGTTATAATAAAAAATAATATGAAAATTGTTGTGGAACAGAACCATAGAATGGCAAGGCACAATGCCATTATCATTAATGCAATGTCTGATAAGTTTGAAAATTCACAATAGGGCTCGTTGGTTGTTGACTTGGAAGAGGACAAGGATAAAATCAAGAATGTGGACCAAGGAATATTGAAGAGGACTCGTGCCAACCTTAAGAGGAAAGTTCCTCCTACTTCCCAGATGGTCCAGATCTTAAAGAGGGGGGTTTAGGAGATGAACAACATGGAAGTTGAAACAAGAAAAATTTTAAAGTCCCAAGCTTACTTGTTGCTGGTGTTTTATGTGGTCTTTTTGGGGTCTTTTTTGTGGCCCTTTCTGGACTTTTTTGGTGTTTATTACTTTTTTATTTCAATGTCCTCTCTATAGCCTCTCTGTTTCTAGGTTTTTTGATGTTTTATCTCTTTTAATTGTAAAATTTGTGGTTTCAGGTCCCTGTAAAACCCATTTTTTCCTATTTTAAAAACTATATATATGATGCTCTACACAGAACATTGCACCTCTTTTTTTAATAAGCACAACATATTCATTTGCTATTTGATGGAAAGTAACTTAGCACAGTTGACATATGCATGGAAGGAACAAAAAGTTAAAATGATTGCTTCCCTCTCGGTATCTCTTTTACAAAATCATTATCAAATTTTCTAACACAATAGTTTACCATTTGATTGATTGTTGAAAAAAGAGGCAAGTAAAGATACCCACTCATTTATCTTTTCACAGAACAAAAAAAAAAGACTTAAATTTTTTGGGTAAAAACATAAACATGATCCCATATTTCATAGGTTCTTTTGTAAACTTTGTCACATAGTTTCATACAAAATGAGCACATATTCCTTCAACTTACAACATGTAGTTACAACATTTATAACTTATTTGCAACAAAATTCACAAGGGTTCATCCAATCCCACAAGAAGGAGATTCCACTTGAAATTTTAATAATGATATCATTCCTCAAAGAAGCATAGGTTCTCTAAATTCTGCAACTCCTCAAACCCGCATCTATAAACAAGGCATAAAAATTCTTGTACGGGACAATGGGGAGCTCACCACACAACCTTTTGTTGGAAAACCAACCCACCCCAAGCTAGGAAGCAACATGGGAACTTGCACAAACATTTCCAATACCAAACCACCATTCAAACACACATTTTACACACAATAAACTTCACACCAACCCAAGGTAAATTTCAGATAACAAAGAGTTCATTATGATCCCAAAATGGTGGATGAAGTGTGGAATACACACTCCATTTTGGGGACCCAAAAGTAAACATAATGAATGACAATCACCAATTTTCCAAACCTTCATTACAAACCCTTCCTCCACATTTCCTTATCCACCCAACCATCCTTCACATTTCACAACACATAGGGGTACTGATACCCATCTTTTAAACCTCTCCTTTAAAGGATGAATAATATGTCCCCATGGAGGTTCCTTCAACAACCATCCCAAACTTAGGATGCTCTACCAAAATTTTGGTGAGCCTATGCCATTACAACCCTTTTTTCATACAAGAAAAACAAAAAAAAAAAAAATTAAGAGAAAGAATTTTAAACACACAATAACATGTACATAACATGCAAATTTAAAAACATAAGAAGAAAAAAGGGTGTGATGATCCTAGCTCAATCTAAGATTTGGAAGGAAGTGATGATTATGAGCACAACTCCACCTCCTCTAAGAAAAAAATTCAACACCAAGAAAAAAAACAAAGACTACAAAAGAGCCCCCAAAACCCTTGTTTTTGGTTTCCCGTATAAGAATTGAAATTTGAATTCCTTTGAATGGGGAAGTGACACTTGTCACTCATCCATTCACTCTCCCAAGCACATTCACCCATGTGTGCTCTCACATTTGTGAGAACTTTGGGGACTTCCAAGACATCATAGAGAAGTGGGAATGGAAAGAGACTAGTCCCCATCCCACTTGCTAAAGCCTTATTTTTGTCAAACCTTTTTATGGCCTCAAAAGGGGTGCCCAATCATGAAATTGACTCAAAAATTTATGCTGAAAATTTACCTAACCCATAGGTACTTGACCTAGGAAGCTTCAATGCATAAACACGGGTGATCACACAATAGTGGTTTACAACTTTTTTCCAAACTGGACACTGAAATTATTTTTTTAAACTAAATCTTCATATTCAGGTACCTAGAGCGGCTAAACTATGAAGAATTTGAAGATGATGCAAACTAGAGACTCGTCACATTTTGTTTTTAGATTCTAAAAATATTTTTTTCAAAATTTTTGGAATCATATTGCACTTCTTTTTCCATCTCCCACGAAAACTTGTTTTTTTCAAAAAATGGGATTTTTAAAAAGTGACACACACTATATAATGCATAACTTTTTTTCCATGAAGGATTAAATTCTAATTCTTTCGAATTTAGATTCGTAACTCCGATATCTAGTGCTTCCACTTGGTTAGATAGTTTTTTATTGAATATTTTTTCTTTATTCAAGTTTCGAAGTCAAACCAATTACAATCTAGACATAGCATGACTGTCTAATACATAATTTTTTTTGTATATATCGAAATTCAAATTTTTTTTTGTTGCATCAATGACTTCAATATTTGGTGCACTCATATTTTTCAATTTTTTTTGATAATCTGCTATTTTTCTACATGTGTAGAATAGAGACCTTCATTTTCAATGAAAAACCTATGTTTAATAAAATTAAAAAAACAAAAACATAATAAAACCAAAACATATTAAAATTATATTCGTTGGATAGCTTGTTTCAAGAAATACCTAATTCTAGTTGGGTTTGTGAATATTCCTCCATTTTCATCCTCAACCGAAGCTCTGAAGTGCCAAAATTCAAGTTTTTTTTTGTGTCTCATGGGGGCATGAGGAATAAAAGGGGTTTTGTTGGTTTTTTTGGGGGGAAAGTATTAAAAGGGTTCACCCAAATCTAGGTTCTAACAAACCCCTAATGGGTTCGGTCCAACCAATAGGTTCGTATGAACCCCTAAAATCAAGTCTTTTTCCATGCATTCATTTTTTGTGAGTTTTCCTTCCTCACTTCAATTGTAAACCACTATTATGGCTTCACCCACACACTTAAAAAACTTACTTTTTCAACCCCTAAAAAGTTCCTGAAATGTCAAATCCGAATTTGTCGACTTGGGTTGACAACTGGCCATCTAGATAGATTGACATGGGAGTAAAATTAATTTATGAACATTCCCAAATAACATCACAAATAAAATACATTACATAATGGAACTATAGTCCAATCCATATGGACTGTATCTTAGCTTCACTAGTTAATTCACTCAGGGTTCCCAGAGGTTGCCTCTAATTTCCATTGGTCATGGAAAGTGTACCTACAAACTCAATGCACACGTTAATCTATCCAACAAATCATATTTCAAAATAATTGAATCACCATTTCATATACACAAGTTTCCATGCAAATAAATCATATATCAGAACAGTTGAATCACCATTTCATATACACAATTTTCCATCAAAATAAATTATATATCAGAACAATTGAATCACCATTTCATATACATGAGTTTTATGATTTAAAATAGCATATATATCTCGTATCATAACTAAAAAAAATCACTAATAACATATCATATCCAATTAATTTTACCTTAATTTTAAAATTCATCAAATTACAACATGGCTCATTCACACCACATATTTCATTCATTCATTGTTAAGTTTTAAAATTCAAATTAAACAATCATAGTAACTAGCATAAAATTAGGCCAATCCTTACAATTGGCTAACTAAACATGTATCATAATTAGAATCAAATCTCATATGAACTCAATGTCTATAATATCATATGCTACATGGTATCACCAGACAGTCAATAATAAAACTTAAAAAAGTCTAAGAAATAAATGTATTAGAAAGGTGGACCTCACATCCTCTCCCTCTAGGAATGAACTTCCTCCTAGAAGTTCTCAAAGATGTGGGGATATAAAATCCTCAATCATGAAGCATCCTCCCAGGTAGCTACAACCTCATCATATCAGTCCCACTAGACCCTGACCTGGTCTAGCTCTCGACCTTGAAGAACTAATGTCCATCGAGCCAAAATGTGAATGGGCTCCAAGGCTAGTTTTTTGTTCAACTCCACTTGCAAGGCATCCCAAGCCAAAACATGAGAGCCATCATGCACATAGTGTCACAATACCGATACGTGAAACACATCATGGATATGTGGAAAACTAGGTGGGAAGGGTAGACGATAAGCTATGAAACCTATCCACTCCAAAATCTCAAAAGGACCTACAAACCAAGGTGCAATATTTGAGTCCTTTCCATAATGGCTTGGACTCTTGTGGGAACGCACTCTCAAGAATACATGATCTCCTACAGAGAAACTCTAATCAACCCTCTTAGGATCACCATACTTCTTATTTTGATCTTTTGCCTCCCGAAGGTGTTGTCGGATCGAATCCACCTGCTGCTCCATATCCTGTGTCATCTTTGGACCAATCACCACTCTATCCTCTATGTGATCCCAACTCAAAAGAGTCTTGCATGGTCTACCATACAAGGCCATATAAGGTGGCATACCCAAGGAACTATGCTTCCCATTATTATGGGCTAACTCAACTAAATACAAGTACTTTTCCCATCGGGACTGATGATCCATCATATACATGTGTAACATATCCTCTAACACCTGATTAACCATCTTTGTCTGGCCATCTATCTTAGGATGGTAAGCCAAAATGAAGTTGAGTTGGGTGCCCAATGCCTACTAAAATGAACTCCAAAATAAGGACATGAAAAGAAAATCTCTATTTGAAATGATCCTATGAGGAACTCCATGCAATTTGACAATATCATTAAGAAATACCCTCGCAATTGCTGGTGTTGTATATGTTGTACACATAGTAGAGAAATGGGCCACTTTGGTCAACTTGTCAATAGTCACCATAATGGAATGATGATGATGTGAAGACAAAGGTAGATCAACAATAAAATCCATCGAAATGGTGTCCCATTTCCACTCAGGGATATCATGTGGGTACAATAATCTTGTTGGATGTTAGTGCTCTGCCATGACTCTCTGACACCCAAGGAATCAAGCCATATACTCTGTAATGTCACGTCCCATCTCCACCCAATGGTATAACTATCGAACATCAGCGTGTGTCTCCTTCACCCCTAGATCTACTAGATAAGGTGTCCCATGTGCCTCTGATAGAACAACTATACAGAGATTACCAATGTCAGATACATAGGTACAACCTCTATGTCACAAACAAACCATCTAGATCCAATGTGTACCTGGTAAACTTTCCCTTAAGAGCTCTCTTTGACTGTATCTCATGATGTACCTCTCTATACCACTCATTCTCTGCTAAGTGTTGAAGAATGCACCACTCAAATTTTTGCCTAACAATATAAATGATAACTCGTGTCTCCTCTTGCTCAATGCATCTACCAACACATTCTTCTTCCCTTTGATGCAATGAACATCAAATTCATACTCACAAAGGAAATCCATCAAACACCTTTGATGTGCATTTAGATTTGGATGTGTGAAGATATACTATAAGCTCTAATGATATGAAAGAAGGTCAAAGTGTTGTCCTAAGAGAACATGTCTCTAATGGACTAATGCATGAACTACTATTGTACACTATAATTCATGAGTAGGGTAGTTCATCTCATGGGTTTTGAGTTTTCGTGACTCATACACGATCACTCTACCCTCCTTCATAAGCACTGCTCCTAAACCATCTAATGAGCCATCAATACATACCATGAAATATACTAATGGATCTAGTACTACTAAGATGGGAGCACATGTAAGAAGCTCTTTGAGGGTCTAGAAAACCCTCTCACACTACTTTGTCCACTCAAACTTTTTCCCTTTCCATTGAAGGGAAGTAATAAGGTGTGCAATTGTAGAAGCTCTCAACAAAACATAGATAATAACCTGCTAAGACCATGAAGCTTCTGACCTCTCTCACTCTGGTAGGCACTAGCCATTCTATGATAGCTCTAATCTTTGATGGATCTACAAAGATACCATTTCCTAATATAATTTTCCCAAGATAATGAACCTCTAAATGGAAGAAGGCACACTTAGACAAGCTACCATACAATTGATGCTCTCTCAAACAATATAATACCTAACGTAGATGGTCCTCATGCTCCTCTTATGAATGTGAATATACCAAAATGTCATCCAAGAACACTATCACAAATCAATCTAGGAAGGTACATAATACCCCATTCATTAGGCTCATTAACACTGCTGGGGCATTCATGAAAACGAATGGTACCACCATAAACTCATAATGACCATACCTAGTCCTAAAAGTTGTCTTATGTATATCTTCATCTAAAATTTGCAATTGATGATATCCAAACTTAACGTTGATCTTAGAGAACACTCTATCACCCTATAGCTGGTCGAATATATCATCAATCCTTAGAAGAGGGTAACGATTCTTGATTGTCACCTTATTTAACTTTCTGTAGTCCACACAAAGTCGAAGGGATCCATCCTTCTTCTTAACGAAGATGACTGGAGTTCCTCAAGGTGAAACACTCAAATGGATATAAGCCTTCTCTAAAAATTCCTCCAAATATAATCTAAGTTCACTAAGCTCATGTGTGGTCATCATGTATGGTGCATGCGATACTAGCTCAACTCCTGGTACTAAGTCTATGTGAAAATCGATCTCTCACCGGGGTGGCATGCCTGGAAAATCTCAATGGAACACATCTACAAACTCCCTAAGGTTATGATGATCATCCAAAGATGCTTATGACTCCTCCTCAGTCCTATCACTGATGGTAATGGTGAATAACTAACATCCCTTTCACATACACTGCTTAAGTAGCATAGTGGATATCATGTGAAGAGGTATGGGCATCTGCACTCTTGTAATCTCCACTGTACCATGGTCAACTACACACTAAACTTCCTTATTAAGAAAATTTTCCTTAGCTTGATTCACACAAAGCCAATCCATACCCAAAACTACTCCATAGAAGCCTAATGGAGTAACACAAAGGTCCACTGAAGTAGTCAAATCTCGCAGTCGTAGTGGACATTCTTTGACTACTGAATCTACTGGAACCTTTGCTCCTGAAGCTAACTCAGCTTCCAACCTATCATCCTTCCTAGATGCCACTAGCCTACTATGTTTGACTATAGATGGGGAAATAAAAGAATCAAATGCTCCAAAATCAAATAAAATAGAAACATGAATATCACCAATCATACCTGGTGTCTCAATAATAGTGGCCTAATGTTTATCTTGGCAGTTCTTGATCACCACAAAAACACTATGGGACTTGCCCACATCTCTAACTATTTGCTCAAAACTTCTTGTTTGTGCCTGAGGTTCTTGAGGGAAATCCCTAGCTAGGTGTCCCATTGCACCACATAAGTAACAAAGACCTCAAGTATACGTGCCTAAGTAGACTGTGTCCGGCTGGGCTATTGTCCCCCAATCTTATTGGAACCATTAAATCCACCACGGGAGGACTACTGTGAACATGTTGAGGTTCCACCGTGTGTCTATAGACAATGATCGCTTTGAGGACCCTGTGGTTTCCATGGCATAAAGTGGCCACCCTGTGAGCTTTGTTGAGGCCTATGCCTCTAACTCTATTGTTGTTGCTATGTTCTAGCTGGCCCAACTTGAGTCTTGAACCCTCACTTAGAAGGAAGGGGAGGTCATCGAAAGCTACTTGACTGTGGAGTGTGGTTGTGGTTCTAAAACTGTTTATGTTCATCCTGAGATTTCCCTTGAATCTCCTAAACTATAAGGGCCTTTTCCACAGCAACCTGAAGGTTCTCTAGATTGACCATGCAAACTAGTTCTTATTTGCCTACATTTAGGCCCCTGATAAATAGTTGATGAGAAGCTTCTTGTCATGTAGATAATCCACATATTGTAACAAATCCAAAAATCATCTCTCCGACCGTGCGACTGATAATCCCGTCTGATGTAGGTCATGGAACTCATCTATACGACATTGTCTAAAATGCTCTGATAAATAGTGTGCTTGAAACTACTCTAAGAATATCCCCCAAGTGAGAGTATCTAAGGATAGGTGGTGTTTTTGATCCTCTTGATGCCACAATGTAGATGTTGAACCTCAAAGTAATAGTATCAGAACACGTGCTTTTAGATTACTTAAATATGCATGCAATCCCATGCATCGCTCAAGGCTAAGAAGCCAAGACTTAGCCTCTACTCCATCCATGGATCCCTCAAAATTAGGTGGGTTTAGTCATAACAACTCATGAATCTAATACCTTAGATCTCGATATGCTCAACCCTCATTTAGTACCTTAGGATGGGGCACCTATGGTGGAGGATCTAGATAGACTTATCCCCTGTCACCCTCATCATAATACTCCTCAAGAATGTGAGGGGGACTCCTGTTGTGCTCTCTCCTCTCTGACCTATGTACCTCAGTCATGTGTTGTGTCTGATCTAGTTTAGGGTCCTCTACTATTGGTAGATGAGTGTGAATAACCCCAATCAAATCCTCTAATGCATGGACAATTTTGGAATTGAGGTTCTATGAAGGCTCATGTTGTGGTACCTATTAAATCTGTGGGGTTACTGGTGGTGTCTCGGCTCTCTCTTACCCCACACCATGTCCATGCCTGTGAACCTTTCATAACCTAGCTGGAATCCTATGTGATAATGTCATAACACATATTAACATGGTGAACACATATTCCTAGACTTCCCAGTGTTGGAAATTAGGCTTGGATACCAAAATGTAATGCCCAAAATTTACTCCAAGACAAAACATGACTAATATTTTTTTAAAACACATGTTTGTAAATTTTCTATCATTACACTAACCATTCACAACATGATGATGTATTACATGCTTCGACTGACATTACCCTTGCATTGAGATCAACAACACATCACCTGAGGGTGTGGGTTGGGTACTTATATGAGTGGGTATGTGTGGAGACCATTACACATACCCTCAAGCGATCATGAGAAAGGTCGAGTTCTAACATTC
This sequence comes from Sequoia sempervirens, assembly GCA_007258455.2. NCBI lineage: Eukaryota > Viridiplantae > Streptophyta > Pinopsida > Cupressales > Cupressaceae > Sequoia > Sequoia sempervirens. The sequence continues at coordinate 194,115,512 of VDFB02105785.1, read as the reverse complement.
AAGGATGAGTGAATTACTGGATAAAAGAAAGGATTATATGATGACACATTAAAATTTAGTTGTAAGCCCTACCTATAAAACCATCTTGGCAACATTGTTGAGATCCATACTGATCATTTCACCTCGAAATTCAAATATGAGAATGAATAAATATTTATAATTTACAAGTTATTTATTGAATTTCCATTTTAATTAATTTATTATTGTTTATCATTATGTAATTATTATTAATTTAATTATATACATAATTTTAAAAGCTAATAAATTAAAGAATACAAGTAAATACATTTTAAATTCTCTTAAATTTGCATAATATTAATTTCCTTAAATACCAACAATTAGTTATTAATTTCCATAACATCGTTAATCATATATTACTTCATTGGTATTTTTTTTCACTTAAATGAATAAAATTAATAATAACTAAAAGTATTATCCCCTCATTTTAAAAGGAATAAATTATATCATATATTTATATTTTTACTTTAAAAGGGACACAAAGTGGAGAGGATATTTTTATTTATTTATTTACTAAAAATGAAATAAATGCCAAATCAATTACTTTGGGTTGATTAAGTCTTAAAATGGCATTAGAATTAGGGTGATCAATGGAAAGAGGAGACCACACCCTAAAGAGCCAAAACACATTCTATTTCACATCCATTTTGAAATATTTCCAAACCCTAAAGTTCACGGACTAGCATGTCTATTCCCCATTTACCATTGTTGTTTAGGGAGGAATTTTTTTTTTTTTTTGCGAGTAGGAAGGGCATCGATATTTTGCATGATATGGTAGGAGAGACTCCTCTAATCTCCCTGGAACCAGAGGCTACTTGTCCCACTGTGTCTACTTGTGTTTCTACTCACCATTGCACCTACACTTGCAAACAAGGTAATCTTAATTTCTACATAGATTTTTAAAAGATGTGCTACGAGTTTTGTTTATAAAATCCTTTTTTTTTTATTGCTTCTACCTCTCTTGTTTGTAGGTGAGTGTTTCCAAGGCTGAACTAGTTGAGAGAGGGTCCACGGGGAAGGGAGTAACTACAAGCATTATTCAAGTAGTGTGCAAGGACTGGACATTGGATCTTTTTCCGTTGCTCATTGTAAGGTCCAATATGTTGTAGGTTGGAACTTTTAGAGGCTAATTCTTTCATATGTATCCTTTTTATCAAGGGTGTTGCCACAAAGGGTTGACCCTCATGATGGGATCATGATTTGTGTGAGGACACGACACCCACCATGGGCTCTCCCTCTAGCTTGCAGTCACTAGAGAAGACTCTTCTCCCTAGCAAGCCACAACCCTAGGGGGAGTTCCCTCAAAATTTATTATGCAATTTATTTATTTTTTAACAAAATTAAGTAATTTCTAAATTTATTTTCCTATAGATCAATGCTTAAGTTTAGTTAAACATTACACAGATTTATTTGTCTTGTTTCCCATATTCAAATGTGATTCAAAACATTCAAATTCAACCATATGAAATATGTATTCTCCAATGATTGTAATTGTATATTTGAGTTATATATTGATAAAACAAATAATTTGATACAAAATAGATTTTCTTTACTAAAAGATTGTCTACTTTTGTAGCAATGTTTAAAAACTTTATTCACATGCACACACTAAGTTATAAATGAATAAATTTATTGATCTTTATAACAATAAGAAGGGATAATATCTTAAGAAAGCAATGCATTGATGTTCCTTCTTTGGGTATGTGCAGGATCATCATGGATAAAATAGGCCCTTAAGTGGCAAATTTTTTAGAAAAATCAGAGTTAGGCAACTTGATGTGAAAATTTGAATAAGTTATCTATATTATTTCAAAAATATGTATGAATAGAATTTGTAGAAAATTGAATGTAGTTTCTAAACTACCAGGTTTTTTAAAAAATTAAAAAAATGATTTGGTGAAAATTTGAAATTTCAATGTAGTAGTACTTAAATTTTAGGGAAAAAATAAGAAGTAGGTGTCTGTCTGACCACCCTAACCACAATAAAATGATAATATTTTTTTATAATATTTTAGATATAAGTAGAGGACTCATGTCCCAATGTGATGCATATTTTTTTGTAATTTTTTTCCTATAAAATAATTAATTATGAATTTTTTATTACAAATATTTAAAAATATAAAAACTTGTATGTCTGACCACCTTAACTTGGTCAAAACTTCATGAAATTCATTTTTTTTTAATCCTATAATATGCGAAGCATAGATGTGACACATGTTTTGTATTAAAAAAATGTGATACCATTTGAAAGCTATAGATGTTTTTCAATCAGCCTATCAATTAGGACTTTAGTCGTAATTCAAATAAAAAACAAAAAATTACTTATTAAATTAAAAGTAAATCATAGTTTATATTGGTTGAAAGTTGAGAATCTGCTTTAAAAACCCTTTTCATTTCATCAATTTTGGGTAAAAAAACGTTGTCAACCACATACCCATCATATTGCAACTTTTTGGCCCATCATGATCCTGCACTTACCCCTTTGTTGTTTTTTACTCAATATAATACAATATCATAGCTCTAATCTAAACATTATTTTAGGGAAACTTTTATTTACTCAAGTAGTATGGTAGTTTGGTCATTATCAACAATAAAATCTTTATGCACATTTTATTGCAATAAAAACAGAGAGACAACTAGATGTCATTTCACAATAGTATAATTTACCTATTTTTAAAGTCTTCAAAGAATATCCAAATCTGTAGTTATCCTTTTTCATTTATTTGATTTTACACAACATTAAAGTTATATATATGATGCTCTAGACAAAACGTTGCACCTCTTTTATTTATAAGCACAAAATATTTGATTTGTATTTGATGGGAAGTAACTTAGCACAATTGACACATGCATGGAAGGAACAAAAAGTTAAAATGATTGTTTTCCTCTCAGTTTCTCTTTTATGAAATCCTTACCAAATTTTCTAACATAACATTTTACCATTTCATTGATGGTTGAAAATAGAGGCAAGTAAAGATACCCACTCATTTATCTTTGACAAAATAGAAAACAAAATATAGACTTAAATTTTCTGGGTAAAAACATAAACATGATCCCATGTTTTGTAGGTTCTTTTGTAAACTTTGTCACATAGTTTCATACAAAATGAGCAAATAGTCCTTCCAGTTACAACATGTAGTTAAAACATTTTTAACTTATTTGCAACAAAATTCACAAGGTTTCATCCAATCCGACAAAAAGGAGATTCCACTTGAAATTTCAATAATGATTATCATTCCTCAAAGAAGCATAGGTTCTCTAAATTTTGCAATTCCTCAAACCTGCATCTATAAACAAGGCACAAAAATTCTTCTAGGGGCCAATGGGAAGCTCACCTCCCAAACTTTGGTTAGAAAACCAACCACCCTCAAGATAGGAGGCAACATGGGAACAAGCACAAACATTTCCAAGACCAAACCATCATTCAAACACACATTTTACACACAATAAACTTCACACCCACCCAAGGTAAATTTCACATAACAAAGAGTTCATTATGAACCCAAAATGGGGAATGGAGGGTGGACTACACACTCCATTTTGGGGACCCAAAAGTAAACATCATGAATTTCAATCTCCAAGTTTCCAACCCTTCATTACAAACCCTTCTTTTGCATTTCCTTATCCACCAACCATCCTTCACATTTCACAGCACACAGGGGTACTCATACCCATCTTTTAAACCTCTCCTTTTAAGGAGGAACAATATGTCCCCATAGATGTTCCTACTCCAACCATCCCCACCTTGGGATGCTCTACCCAAATTTGGGTGAGCCTATCCCATTACAACCCTTTTTCCCAACAAGAAAAACACAAAAACAAAACTTAAGAGAAAGAATTTTAAACACATAAATACATGTACATAACATGCAAATTTAAAAACATAGGAAGAAAAATGGGTGTGGTTATCCTACCTTAATCTAAGCTTTGTAAGGAAGTGATGAGGATGAGCACAACTCCACCTCCAAGAAAAAAATCAAGTCCAAGAAATAAAACAAAGAATGCAAAAGAGCCCCCCAAAACCATTGTTTTTGGTTTTCCTTATAGGAATTCAAGTTTGAATTCTTTTGAATGGAGAAGTGACACTTGTCACTCATCCATTCACTCTCCCAAGCACATTCACCATGCGTGCTCTCACATGTGTGAGAACTTGGGGGACTTCCAAGTCAACATGGAGAAGTGGGAATGGAAATAGACTAGTCTGCATCTCACTTCTCAAAACCTATTTTTTGTCAAACCTCTTTAAGTCTCAAAAAGGGTGCCCAATCATGAAATTGACTCAAAATTTTAAGTTGAAAAGGTACCTAACCCATAGGTACTTGACCTAGGGACTTTAAATTCATAAAAACACTTAAAAAACTTAACTTTTCAACCCCTAAAAAGTTCCCTAAATTTCAAATCCGAGTTTGTCCACTTGGGTGGACAACTCACCATCTAGATGGATTGACATGGTAATAAAAATCAATTTACGAATATTCAAAAAAAAGATCACGAATAAAATACATTACATAATGGAACTATAGTCCCTCCATATGGACTATAGCTCAACTTCACTAGTTAATTCACTTAGGGTTCCTAGAGGTTACCTCCAATTTCCATTGGCCATGGAAAGTGTACCTGCACACTCGATGCACACGTTAATCCATCCAATAAATCATATTTCAAAACAATTGATTCACCATTTCATATACACAAGTTTCCATCGAAATAAATCATATATCAAAATAATTCAATCACCATTTATATACACAAGTTTCCATCCAAATAAATCATATATCAAAACAATTGAATCACCATTTCATATACACGAGTTTCATGATTTCACATAGCATATATATCTCATATTATAACTGAAAAAAATCACTAATAACATATCATATCCAATTCTTTTTACCGTAATTTTCAAATTCATTAAATTACAACATGGTTCATTCACACCACATATTTCATTCATTCATTGTTAAGTTTCAAAATTCAATTTAAACAATCATAGTAAGTAGCATAAAATTAGGCCAATCTTCATAATCGGCTAACTAAACATGTATCATAATCAAAATCAAATCCCGTATGAACTCAATGTCTAAAATATCATGTCCTACATGGTATCACGAGACATGGTCAATAATAAAACTCAAAACAGTCTAAGAAATGAATGTATCTTAAAGGTGGACCTCACACCATGCCTCCTTAATGGCACAAACCTATTTCTTATGACTGACGATACCCCTCCTTCTTACTACACACCCCACATAAATTTTACATCTACCCTCGAAAATATCTTTTCTAGTTCTAATATTTCTTCCCATTTTGAAACTATCATACTTTTCCTCGTATTAATATTTATAATATATGATCTCCACGAAACTATCTAGTATTTTTGGATTCACTTTATTTACTTGTACTACATATTCATTTAATAATTATTCTTCTTTCACATTATCTTTAATAACACCTAATTCATTAATCAAATATTTTACCAAATTGACAATAGAAGAGTGTTATTCTTTCATTTTACCTTGTTGCCTTAACCATTGCTATTTCTCTATTATCCCTCTCATGTGACCTCTTAATGCCATCACTAATGAATTCAAATTCTCTAAGGATACACTTTGAGCTATCATTATAATCATGAAAATCCTTCTAGATATGTGAAAAAGATGAAACCAATCTTCTACCAATATTAATTTCTATACTCTATCTTGAAAATTAGAAATTAATTAAAATAGTTTATTCTTTCCTCCTTGTTTTGTAAAGGAAATAAATAGCTATTTGGAGCTAAGATTATTGTATTAACATAAATCACAACACAAATATTTTATTTATTTTATTTTTGTAGAAAGCCTCCAATATAGAGGAGCATCTAGCTGTCGTGATAGTGGCAATGTGCCTTGACGACCATCTTTCATTAATATAAAAGATATATAAAGTAAGATATAAATTATGCCTTATAATTCTATTAATTAGTTTATATAAATCATAATATAAAATAATTCACAATTATTCAAATATAAAAGAATGCAATGCTCTTGTAAAGCTATATTTATATATTTTTTAATGTATTGTTGAGTTTTCTTGGGTCTTGGGTGAAGAGAGTAGCCACCAAATGTTAAATTAATACCTACATGGTTTTTATTATAAATTTATTGTTAATATAGTTTTGTACATTAATACATCTATTTATTTTTATGTTAGTCTTAGTTAGTGCAATGATGTTTTCATCTTGTTAATCATGCTATCATCCATGCTTGATACATTTTTTTTTAGTCCTACCAAACACTTTTCCTTGCATCTGAAAATTGTTCTCTCTTCCTTTTTTTCCTATTACACATAATTTTAGATCATTTTGGATCATGAAATTCTTAGATCCGAGTTCCAACTCTATGATACATCACAATTCTCTACTAAAATTCTATAGGCATTCTCACCCATTCACATCAAGTTAGAACATAATGATAATTACTCAAATTTCATCCAAGATTGGATTACATTTTAGAAAGATATAAACAAAAGGACCTAGTGTAGGTATGATTAACGATGAGGGATTCCTATCTATTGAATCACACTTATATATAGGGACATATAAATTAGAAAAGTGGGTTCATTTCAATAGCCAACATTGTTATACATAAGCAATTAGATTAATAGCTCATAGGTGGGATTAATTGCTACCTATTGTCAAAACATGTAAGGATGTAAATGTAACAACTAAATAAATGATCAAGAACAATACCTTCAATAATATAGTATGTCTTTAAAGATGCTTGAGAAATATCGGTAATCAAATAAGATGCTTTAGGTCAAATATTGAAAGCATAAATAAAAGATAATGAAAAATACTTATTTCCAAACATGTATATGATCCTAATAATGCTCATATTAATATTGTTTCCCTATTATTACTCCATTTAAAGTGTAGGATACAAACGATATGTAAATATGTAACATGTATCAATAGATTGGACATCACAAAATCATTGTTGAGATTTGTGCTATCATTTAGTCTTTTGGGAATTGTTTGATTCTCTGTTAACAAGAAAATTTCCTTTGTTATTCACAATCATAGATTTCCTTCAAAATATTTAATGGTTTTTATTGGTTTATCCTTCTTCTATGGCATAGGTGATTCACATAACTGTCTCTTAAATGGCAATTTACTAATGTTGTTAACTGTTGCTTGCCAAGAAGTTAAAAAACAAGAACCAATACATTGTTGTTGGGATTACATGTAGGGTTTAAATTTGACGGTCGACCTTGTCTGTCAACAATTTTTTTAATGACGGTTATCTATTCAAAGGTGCCCTTTAAACATTATGATATACCTTAGTGTAAGTAAAATTATATATAAATCAAATATATCTATCATTATAATTCTATATAAATTTTGACAATCTATCCAAAATCTCTCCTTTCATCTGATACAATCTTCTTAAAATTTTGATTGTATTTTACGACAAAAATCTCTAAATACGGTCATACGGCCATCAAATTTAGCCCTGATTACACGTATGTTGAGTAATCAGAGTAATATATTTAAAGCTCACATTTCTTGAGGTGTTTACCATTCAGTTGTTCTAGCCCTGAGCGTTGCTTTTCCTTAAAAGATTAATATCAATGCCTCTGTTAATATGTTGCTCCATGGGCTTTCTTGAAAATTAATCATGCTTTCCTTCTGGCTTATTTCCAAAAATAGTCGATACCTTGTTCGTTGGAATTTGTATTGAACCTGTAGTTGTACCTCGTTTACCTAGTCCTTGTTAATAATTCTCTGTTTAGAAAATCTATCTTGATCTTCATATTGGATCCACTGTCTATTCACAACAGTGCGGGTCAGGGTTGATGGTAATAATCTTTATAGATTGCACAATAGTCTCATAATTACTCTCTCCCTTATTAGCAATTTCCATTACAACAAGTCTTGGGTGCATGTGTTTTTGCTAATTATGCTATCGTCCAGAATTTTGTATCTTAGTTGAGATCTTGCTTGGTTTTTAATAACGGATATGTTATATATTTAAGATTTTGTTTTTCTTGTTGAATCAGTCATGATTTGGAGTCTCGGATTTACAAATTCTTAGGCTTTTTGTCTCATATTCATTTGGGGTTGTGGCTATGTTCTAGGCGTTGTTATAGTATGTTTGTCCTTGCAAGGTAGCTATAATCATCTGCTCAAGTTGTTTCAGTTATGAATGGTCAATGTATTTTGGGAATTTTGTTGCATGTAATCGGGAGTGTTTTCAGGAAGACAACAACCATGTCCCATTTTGGGAAAAAATAAAATGACTAGTGCTTCTACATGATTAGAGTCATACCGTTGAATCCTTTTTTTTGGTTTTCTTTTTGTCCTAAAGAACTACATCATGCATATTCAACCCCATCATAAATATTCAATATCTGTTCATCGAAGACAGTGATCCCTTGAAAGGAGGACATGAAGAACTCGTGAAGTTTATGGATATTCACATAGAATTTTTAGGAATTCCAAGTCCGATGCTCCAAATCATCATGAGGATGCCTTTCTAGGAATATGTACGCATCTGCAAGGACCTAAGTGAAGAATCTAGAACTAGCCAAAATTCTTGCACTGAAATGGTTATGAAAGATAACAGCAGTAAGAAAAGAAATAACAAAAAGCTTAACTCAGAAAAGAAGAACAAAACAGAGACCCATTTTTTCAAGCTATATAAAACTGTTTTATTTATGAGTATATATAAAAGACTATCCCCAATAGAGAGATAGCAGAAACAAAATATACAAAAAATGCATGCACATGACATGCATTAAAAGTTGTGTTGGAAGATAGGCAGCTTTAGAGAAACCAAAAATAGTGTAAACATTTAAAACAAATGTTGCATGCATTATGCTGATGAATGGCGGTAATTTAAAAGAAATTGTAATGCATGCTGCAGAGAAATAAAATATTTGCATGCATCAACAATCAACATACTCCCCCTTGATGCTGAGAGGGCTCACAATCTGATCTCTGATTGTTAAAAAATGATCTTTTGCAACTACCATGGTGAAGATATTTGCTAGCTGATCTTGAGTGCCGATATGTTTCAATTCAACTTCCTTCTTTTGTACCAAATCACGAATAAAATGATATTTTAGATCAAAATGATTTATCTTGTTGTGATGAACTAGATTCTTTACTATCTTGATGGAACTCATATTGTCACAAAAAATTGTTGTAGGATTAATCTGTTTCTCTCCAATTTCTTCTAAAACTTTTCTAAGCCAAAGAACTTGTGTACCTACTAAGCTAATTGCAACATACTCTACTTTTGTGGAAGAGAGGGAAACCATATTTTATTTTTTTGAACTCCAAGTAATCAAACTAGAACCAAAAGAGAAACAATTTCCAGATGTAGACTTACAATCATCCATACTACCTCCCCAATCTAAATCACTAAAACCAACAACATTGAACCTTTTAGAAGAGTATCAATGAATATCATAATTTAGAGTGTCTTTTACATACCTCAAAATTCTCTTGGTTGCCTTCATGTGTATTTCTAATGGATTTTCATGTACCTTGAAACAAGTGAAACTGAATATGCAATATTAGGCCTTGTGTGGGTTAGAAACATCAAACTCCTCCCAACAATACTTTTGTAAGTAGTATCATCTACAATTTCAACACCACCATATCTACACAACATAACTCCATGAGCACTTGGAAGTGAAGTATGGTTTACAATCAACCATGTCAAACTTCTTTAGCATATCTTTTGCATATTTGGTTTGGCAAATGAAAATTTCATTCTTATATTTATAAACTTCCATTCCTAGAAATTTTTTCATGAAACCAAGATCTTTCATCTCAAATTCTTTCATCATAGCAATTTTGAACTCATCTTTCATCTTAGAAATGCTACCTATATACAACAAATCATCAACATACAAACTTAGAATAAGAATATCATTACCTTCTTGTTTGTAGTAAAGGGTAGGTTCACTCTTAGTTCTTTGAAAGCCATTCAATTGAAAATATCCATCAATCCTAGCATATCGTGCTTGTGGTGCTTGATTGAGGCCATACAAAGCCTTCTTCAACTTGTAGACTTGATCTTCTTTTCCTTGCACTTCAAAACCTTGTGGTTGTTCCACATACACTTCCTCTTCTAAGTACCCATTCAAGAAGACACTTTTCACATCTATAGGATATATGCTCCAATTCTTTTGAGTTGCTAATGAAATCAACATTCTGATGATCTCTTGTCTTGAAATTGGTGCAAATGTCTCTTCATATTCAATCCCATACTTCTGTGTGAAGCATTTAGCAACTAATCTTTCCTTATACATTTCAATAATCCCATCACTGTTACACTTGGTCTTGTAGACCCATTTGGTGCCAATCTTCTTCTTATCGTGTGGAAGCTCTGTAAGCTCCCAATTATCATTCCTATGAATTGAATCCACCTCTTCTTTCATTCCTTGCATCCAAACCTCATTAGTACATGCTTCTTCAAAACATGATGGTTCAAAATCAACCTTAGTAAATAAAGTAAAATTAACTATCTCACCTATTGGATTTTCTTCATGTGTTTGATTTTCACTCCTTTGATAAATATCTCTTAAACTTCTTACCTTCCTTCTAAAACTTTGAGTTGAAGCTGAACTTGCAATTGGAATTGAACAAGTAGAGGAAGGGCTACTTGATGGATTTGTAGCACTTGGAATAGAAACATTAGTGGGTTGCTCATGATCAATATCATCAACAATAATATTATGAAGTATTTTTACCTCAATTTTTTTGATTTTCAGCTTGTACAATGTTTTTTGTTTGGGATGTGTCTGTGCTCAAGTAGAGTTATCAAAAAGGTGTGCAATGCAACATGTGGTGCTTGCACAACTTTTATCTTTTGTCTCCCTTTTAGGAGAGAGTTTGGAACATGTGTTGTCTTCTTGGGGATTTTCTAGGGAGCTATATTCATGAGCTCGAAAGTGTCCACCTTTTTGACATGTCACCTCTTCAGTGTAGATGGATTGAGTCTCCTATGGAGTGATATCTTTTGGGGAGTTTGTTGGAGCTGGTTGGACTTTTTCTTTCTTGGTTTTCGGGAAGGAAGCTTTGAGTCAGTGCCTTTGGGTGATGTGATCAGTCAATTGGACCATTTTTCCAGGCTATTGTTTTTAGGATTTGATTGTTTACAGGCCTCTATATTTGCTAAATATATAAAAACCATCAATGTGGTAGCTGAGAATTGATGAGAAAATATTATTGTGACCTAACCAAAGATCTACATTTGAATTGTGTACTATTAACTATCAAACACCTAGAAGTATTGACTTTTATGTTGCAGCTGTGTCTTCCTTTTCTACAGCTATATAAGGGAGGCGACAACACAATGAGGGGTTGGAATTTCAAGTTTTACTTTCCTTGGCTAAGGAAAGTTTCTTTAGTTTTCTTAGGATATAGAATTATTTTCAGAAGAAAAATTGCAAAGCTACTTATCTCTAGCATGTTATATCTTTTAAGGCTTAAACTATTATCAGATTGGCATCCGACCTTTGTTTCAATGTTCATTTGATATTTAAAGCATGAAATATTGAGGAGAAATTGTTGAGATTATACATGTATGGCCTTTTTTAAGATTTCTTTCTTTATACTATCGTTTTGAATGAAACACTGTGTAGATTGCAAGCTGAATCTAAATAGTTTACATAGCTAATTTCCATGTTGTATGCTCATATGGTAGAATAGGGACTTGTGATAATTGGATTATGTCATTAGAATTATCTATTTTTCTGAAGGGTTGTTTTACTATATTATGTTGTATTAGGAGAGAGAGCTTATGCAATTTCTGAACATTATTTATGTTACCCTTAGAAATATTTATGTTTGATCAAACCTTAATGAACACTACTTGTGGGAAGATTTTAAATCGTACACTATGCTTGTTGTTAGCCTTTGATGTTCATTCTCTTTCCAACAATGAAGGGTGGTGTAATTTTTTCTCTAATTATATATCAATCATAGGAATGGTTAGGTTTGAAATGTTGTAAAAGCATTAGCGTATTGCCCTTTTCATGTTTTATATTTACATTTCTTTCTACCCTTTACTCCAAACCCCCAAAGAAGGGCCAACTTTCTATACAAATCCTGGAGGTATTCAGTGAGGCACAAATTAATCCCCACACTCACTAAATTTTCCATAAGACTGTCAGAGAAGTGCAAGATTTGATGATCAATAGTTCTTTTTCTGGCACGCCTGGTTGGACAAGAAGTTCTCTGAATGCCTAATTAGAAGTTAGAAATATTTCTTGAATCAAGCTAAGGAAGGAAACTAGAAATTTCATGCCCAGAGTACAAACAAGATCATCTTCGAGAGGTCACTTCCAGTACTCTCAGATACCTGCCTTAGTACCTAGAAGGAGAAGACTTACAGGTTTTGTATCACCTGTAAGGAGCAATAGAAAGAGAAGTAAAATCCCAATATCTAGAGCCTTATCTACCCCACCTAGAGGCTTGAACTTTCAAATTAGAATACCTGTATACCTAATTCATAGGAATATTTTCTCTATGGCTCACATACCTCCTCCTGCTCCAAGAAATTTTGTAATGTGGGATACTAGTAGTCCTATACAACCACCCACACCCCACACCCCTAGATGTATGGCCTACTATACGTGCTAATGCCTTGAAGGCTATTCTGAGATTCTCTGGAGAAGACTTCAAAACCACTTTACCTTTAAGATATAACAGAGGTATGTTGGGTACATAACATATCAGAGGAGAACATCTCTTTGAGGCTATTAGCGGCTTCTTTCAAGGGAAAGGCCCAAGATTGGTATCGAGCTTTGGCCTCAGGCTCTATCATCTCCTAGGATCAGCTTGGAGAGTAGCTTTTTGAACATTTCTCAGAGAAAAGATACCACTCTTTATTGCTACAACAACTAATTACCATCAAGAGAGCCCTGCAGGAAGCCATGAGTCATTTTAACACCAAATTTCATAAGACCTAGCAAAGGATCACCATGACTACTCGACCTCAAGCTGCGATGGCATTCATGTTCTATCTAAAGGCTTTCAATCCGGACATCGTAATTTTGATAACATCCATGGGAGGGGACATCTTTCCTGATACATATGAGGTGGTGATGCATGTGGAGAATAGTCTAATTGATGTTAGAAAGCTTCCACCTCAACCTCTGATGCTAGTATTTGCAAAAATCTCTGATGCCCCATGGGAAGAAGCTACTCCAAGCACTTGTGCTGCACAACTGATGTCGGCCACCCTGTAGTTTATGTGTGTGTATCCTACCACTCAAAAAACCACATCAAGCTCTTCCTAAATAGCGGTAGACATCATCGACATGAAGAAACTCATGCAAATATTTTCTAATGAGTTGGTCCTTATCAAGCAACAACAAGCGACACCTTTGAAGTAGACTACGCAAGCCTATGGTGGAGGACAGTCATCTTATCAACATAATCCATACCAAGGATCCTCCAGAGGAGGAGGTCAACAAACATCATCCACAAATTAGATAGTTCATATCACCATGCTGCTACAGATAGTCAAGGATAGCTCAAGTAAAGAGCTAATCTCGAGCCAGAATAATTTGGCAAAAGACATGAATATATGGTTCTTCCCATGCAATGATAGTCATATGCCCCAAAATTTCCCAAGAGGGAATATGCAATAGAGGATAGTGGAACAAAGAAGAAAGGGCATGCTCCCGAATGCAGATGAATATGCATCTTCTGAAATGGGAAATCCTTGCTTCAAAGCACAAATGCAAGGATTGTCCTTGGAACAAGAACTCGATATTCCACCCAACCAAGTTTTTTTTCTTGGATGGAAGAAGAAGATTCAGTGCTTGCAAATGAAGCTCTGACAACTAGTGTTCCGCAAGTGCACTCAGATTATAACACAAGGTCCAAAAGAAGGCTCATGGGAGACTATGTGCAACAAGCTTTGGAATGTTTGTAGCCACGTCAACCACCCTCGTATGAAAAGTAGGCTCCATTTCCCATCGTCCAACCTTTTTCACGGCCGCATAATCCACCATTGGTAGAGAAGGAGATAGATAAGGGACCAATCCCAATCAAAATAGAACATTTCTTTTCGAAGACAAGAGAAATACCACTATACAAGCTTAATACTTAACTAGTCAGGATGCTTAATGTAGTAGAACAACTAAAAAAGGTGTTTTCCAATGTATCATTATGGGACATCATATCCATCCTCAAGAAAAATATATTGCTTCAGGAAGCATTAAAGAAAGAAGAACAAATCCCACAGGAGGACGTAGCTCAACCATACAATCAGAGTGGAGACAAAGGACCCATGCCACCCCCTCAAGCTTTGAAGGAAATAGCCTATGCGAATGATGTAGGAAATGCAAAGGAGAAAGAGGTAGGAAAACCAAAGCCCACACCTTTATTTTTAACAATTATTGTGGGAGATAAATTGTTGCATAATAATATGATTAATTCGGGGGCTAGCATGACTGTTATGCCAAAACAAGTGGTGGATGCTTTGAAACTTAAGTATGATCCCCTTGAAAAATGAATCATGAAGCTAGATGGGAAGAAGGTTCTAACCATTGGTTGGATAAAAGATCTATCTCTGACCCTCTTCTCATGTTCAAGCCAAATAGTCACACAAAAAAAATAGTGATAGGCATTCCCTCGAGTTTTGGAATGTCTCTTTCAAGAGATTTCACTACAAAGCTTGGCAGATACTTAGTGCTTGACTGGTCCCACCTAATATTTATAACCAAGCATAGGGTGAAGATGAAGATTATGTCTAAATCTTTGCATCCCAAACTTGCTGACAATGCAAACCTGTGCTTTGAGGAAGAACATACCTCCATCTCTTAGCAAGAGAGATATTGTGTAGAAATGCTAGAAGATGAAGAAGATAAAGTTATTTCACACTTTACGCATTAGATTTCCAAGAAGGAATTTCACATAGTTTTCCATCCTCAACATGACTTTCAAACATTAAAATAATAATTATTTTCATCATAGATCAAATCATATTTCAACTCATATTTCCATTATCATCTTCGAATGAAAGCAAATATCATCATATAAATCATTTGATAAGTTCAAAATTCACAAATAATTTAGATGAATACAACTTTTACCTTTACTTCAAACTTGTTTTAGGGGTGAAATTCTCCATTACTCACTTAACTTACCTAAATCCATGCTCTTATCCAATTTCCTTTTACTCATTGAACCCAAAGATAGATGCTCATACAAGGCTAATTTTCATAATCTATTACATTCAAACTGAAATACCTTTAAATCAATAAGGTTGCATACCTATCGATATTTTTCTTACTAGTTTTAGGATTCACGTATCTTTCATGACATCAAAGTTGCAACATCTTCACCTTGAAATCTTGTTATTCATAACCATAGTCTCTTCTACCTTTTTCCCCAAAGTTCCCTAGTGTTGGAACCTGACGATTTGATACCTATGTAATTACCTCTCTAAATTCACTCAATAATTAGCAACAAAATAACTAATTAGTAGGAGAAATTAATAAAATAAGATAATCAAAGATAAACTTCTCACACTTAATTTAGAACTTGTGTAATGAAATAGAATTAATGACAATGGAAAACTAGGAAAACACACTACAACTCTCACCCTAATAGGGTTTGAATAGTTCAACATACTCAAATACACCCAATACTCATCTCGATACTCACCTCTAAATTAAGCACCATTAGTTTTGTTTATGCTTTTACTCAATATAAATTTCAAGTGCATTTGCTCAATACCACACTCAACGTTGCATAGAGATATTCAATGAAAACATGTGATCAAGCAAGGCATATATCTATTACGTGATTACACCATATCTAAATTAAAATTCTAATTGCAATTAAATCAACTCATTTTGTTAAACTAATAAACTAACTTAATCCCAACATATATTTATAAAAATAATGAAGTTGAATAAGCAAAAAAGGTTCAAATATAAGACATCATATGTAGCTAATTTATACTTATCACTACAATCTTGACATTGTTGGGATGCAAGAAGAGTTACATCAATAGACTCAATAAGGTCAACGTAGTATTCTATTTATGAAGTGTCACTAGTCTCTAAGTTAGAATTCCTAACACAAAGATCACTATTATCTCATTAGTATTCCACATAATGCCTAACCCAAAATACCTCTCTTAGCCCTTATCTTAAAATATGATGCCCTCAATTTTAAGTTCAAACATCAAAATAACATTTGTATTCTAACTATAAAGATATCAAATCAACTCTATATCTTAAACCTTTATTAAGAGGAATTAAGTATAAGATCCAAATATTTTAGCCTTAATGTAACTATAGTGTTTACCTATTGTCAATTTAACTTCTCATGAATGAAATTTATCAAAAAAATTCTCATAACTTATCTAAAATAAAACCATGTTATGATACCTAATATCCTATTCCTAGTAAATTTTTTATTTAAATATTTTATTTTACATACAATGGAAGCCTATTTTCCAAAAGTCGCTACCTACATGGTTCTTGCAAGGTATTCAACTAAGAATAATCAGACTAAAAATCAATATGGGATTAGTTTAGATCACTTTCCAGGAGGGATACCACATTGCCCAAATTCTAGTAGCAGGACTAAATCACCCAGTTTGGTGTACCAGTCCCAGTGAGCTTCAAAAGTCTAAATTTTAGAGTTGTAGATGCCATTTTTGACATCTCCAGTCTTCCAGGTGCTTCTTTGTTTATCCTTAGTTTCTTATTCTTATTTTAAGTTTCATTTTCTAGGTCACATAGCTATATTTGCATATTGCTTTCATTTCCTTCTTTCTAAGCATTGGCTTAGTTGTGAAGCCCCATTTTTAATCATACCAAAGGAAACCTCCTTGTCCTAGTAGTCCCTTCCCTCAATTGAGTTAGTGGTTGAGGGATCACTAGGGTTTCCTATAATGAATTAAGAGGGAAACAAGAACCCCTAATTCCATATCCCAAAAGGTGGAACCCTATTTCCTTCAGTTTAGAGATTTTAATAATTTTATAAAATTTTGGTTGATATTCAATCACATTGCTTGCAAAAGTGTTGATTTAATTGGTCAAAATCATGAAACTACCCCTAATAAAAGTAACTATATTTTGCAAAAGCGTCAAATATTTTCAAAGGAGTGACTTTATGATAGTCAACCACATCACTATTCAAATTTTAAGGTTTTAGTAGAGAGCGATTTTATAAACAAATGTTTCAAGTTAACTACACAAAAGCATTAATATAAAAAAATGCAAACATGTCAAGATGCAAACAAAAGCAATGAAAAAATTTAAAACATCACTATGATAGATCAAAAGCATCACTATGAGATAGAAGTAGGTTATTAAAAATTGAACCTAAATTAGTCTAAGGTTTTGAACTTTACAAATCATTTTGAGGATTGATTTAAGTTTGTTTGATCTAGCAAGAAATAAAATACAATAGAGAATAACATATAAGACTGACTCCAATATGTTTTTGAGGATAACTTTGTGAGCCTTCTTCAACAACAACACACTATTTGGTGTTATAGGTTTGAAAAAGAATACACATCAAGTAACACAACCTAGTAGTGATAATATGTGTATTAATTTAGCATATTCCCACCTACTAAACCATTAAAACCTTCAATTGAATGAGTAACTAGGGTATGATAAGTTCATGTACCACCTCACCACCCCTTTCTTTAGAACGACTAGGTCAAACAAGGAATTTTATCACCTCAAAAAGAGTAAAGTGCATGGTGAGTAACTTTGGGCATGATAACTATGCCTTGAACTATACTAAACCAATGACTAATGGTCTTACATGCTTCTAAAAATAGGGTTCTTAATATTTTTGAAAATGGTGGATCAGTTCAGGGATACTTGAGTCGGGGGTTTCACCTCTTCTAATCACCTATACAAGACTCAATAGACTAAGGATTTTTAGGTTTGGCTTAAAGGATGCTAATCACATCTTGAGGTATAAATTTCATTCTCCCCCCATTCATGGATGGACAAGTTGAGAGGGGTCTCCCCTCTTCTCATCACCTATAAAAGTCTCAACAGATTGAGGATCTTCAAGATTTTCTTAAAAAGGACATTGATCACACCTTGAGGTACAACTTTCATTTTCCCCCCTTTATATACCCTAGCAGTAAATGTGGTTGAGGTTATCCTTGAGGTAATGAAACCCCCAAGAAGGCTTTCAACTTGAATGAAATGAAAAATGATGTTGTTTCTGATTCCAAAGATTTTTCTCAATAGTCATGAGGGAAGAGCATGCATATATAATAAATCCTAAGGTAAACAAATAGATTGCAAGCTAATGATGTTTCTGATCTCCAATATCACTTGTAGCACAAGGAGGGAGCATACACACCACTAGCCTACCAATCACAACAAACAAGTTCTTTTTAGTACCCAAATTCAAATGTGAAAGATATCTTGTTCAATTTTACAACCCAAATTCAAATATGATATTTGTCTTGTTCAATTTTAGAACCCATTTATTGGAATGTATAATTTGTCCCATTCAAATTCACAACCCAAATTGAAATGTGAAATTTGTATTGTTTAATTTTATAACTTGTCCAAATTGAAATATTGATATTTGCATGAAAACCTTGCAAAAATATTTGTTAGTGTTTCATTTGTTGTATTCTTCCCATATTTTCCACAAGCTACACAAGATATGTTATTCTAAAATTTAAAAGATCAAGCAAATGTTACGGTTAAGTAAATCTAAAAGTGTAGAAATAAAAGAATCATTGTAATAAAAAAATAATGCTCATAAATTTACCACTAAAGTGTCATTGTAATTTGTAGCAGTGCCAACTCTAGACAAAAAAATATTGCTATAAATTACATAAGTGTCACTGTAACCTGTAATGATAAAAAAACAAAAGCATCAAAACAAACACATCAAAATATAACAAACACATTACTATAATGAATCAATAGTGTTAATGTGTGACAAACAAGTCCTTGAGCAAAAAAAAAAGTGTTGATTTGCTGCAAAGCATTATTGTAACTTGTAGATCATCAAAAAATACAAGAAAACATCAATCTAGGGAAGTGGATTCCACTGGGCATGCCAAAATATCGTAGGGGAATAATGGGTAATAGCTAGAAAGTACAACCAAAGCAATTAGAGTTCGCAAACACTAAAGACCCATGAAAGAAAGATCAATTACACCCATACTCAATGAAATTAGAATGCAATGACTAAAAGATAACAAAACCAATTGACAATTCAATTCAAACAAAGATTACAAAACATACAAACCTATAATCCCATTGTTGGATTATGCTCCATTAATACGTGGATTGCTCTATTACGCATAAACCATGTTGCAAAATCTTGATTGATGATCTTGATTCACAAAGATGATGTTCAAGTGCTCAAAGATGTTCTCAAAAAGTTCATAAATTCCTTATGAGAATTCTAAATTATTAAGTAGAATTTTTATGAAGTTGAAGGATTGTTTTATTGAGTTCTAGGATACCTAATTGATGGTTGAGATTGAAAAAAGAAGATCAAGGGTTGAGATTAGATTAGGAGATGAATGGTGGATGATGAATGAGAGCTTTAGCTAACTCAAGATATCCCCTTATTTTAAGGAAATTAGTTTAAGATATTTTAGAGGAAAGATATTTTGAAAAAGGAATATTCCCTTTAGAAAATGGAATGTGTTTTGTGCAAGTTGGAGGAAAATTAAATAAATAAATAATTAAGAAATTATTTAATTATGAGGGATGAGAGGAAAATCAAATTTTTTACTTAAATAAATAAAAAATATTTAATCAAATGGGATTGAAGAAAATTAGATTTAATTAAATAATTAGAATTATTTAATCAAGGTTAAAATATAAAAAAAATATTTAATTAAATAATTCAAAATTACTTAATTAATGTGAAATTAGAGGAAAATGTTAAATTTTGATGAATTAATAATATAATATTAAAATATACAATTAATATAGGAAAATAAGGAATTTAATCAAATAATTAGAAATTATTTAATTAAAAATGGTGAATTAGGAGATAATAAGGAAATTGATGCAAAAGGGTGAATTAAGAGTGTTTGGTGACAATTTTAGGTGTATAAATTATCATTAATCAAATCAAATGCTACTTTGAGAATAACTCTTGAGGGACAAAACAACTAATCAAGCATTATTTTCTCTCTGACTTTTAATTGAGATTTTAAGTTTGAAATTTATCTTATTATAAAAGTTAAAATATAATTATTCTATAAGTATTAAATTTTTAATAAGATAAATAATTATAAATAAAATTAATTTGAATTACTTTTAATTTTTATTTGTAATTTCATAAAATAAAAATAATTTAAATAAATTTCAAAGTTAAAGATAAATTAAAAATTAAAATAGAATAAACTAAATACAAAGATAAAATATATCAAAATTTTAAGTTCATAAATAATTAAATGAAAAGTAAGACTATTTTTTACATTTATTAGAGTTAAAATATTAATAAAATATGTACCTAATAAAAATGATTAATATAGTAAAAATAATATTAACAATAATTGAAACATAAACTAAATATTAACAAATAAAATAATTATTACCAAATTAAGCATAAATATATAGTTAAATTCATCAATAAATTATATATTAAAAATTAAAATAGTACTCTAATAAAATATTAAAAAAAAGCTATATTAAAACTGATAAAGCTAAAATTTTAACTTTTAACATTAAACGATTAAGTAAAACATATCCATAGCTCCTCTGCATGCATGCTCTGCCTTTTTGAATTTTTGCTCCTCTGTTACTCGATGAATGAACTAGGAGGGGGCCTCATGAGGGTTCCCCCACCAAAGCAACTTGCAGTATCTCTGATCAACGCTGCCTCTCTGAGCGGGAGATCTAAAACTCCCCTGTGCATTGAGCATATTCCATGGCCCGGGGTTTTGAACAACCCTATTTTTTCTCTTGAAGGAAAGACTTGTGTTGGCCCAGATGCCCAAACGGCCTCCTATGTGGAAAAGCTTGTTGGAAGTCATAATTCAACAAGGACACCTTAGAAGTCCATGTCATCATTTTTATTGTGGTGGGGGACGAATTGGGTGTCCTAGATGCAATCTTGAATGATGCCTTGGAGGGTTTGAAGTTATCCTTGGTGGGGAAATTTTTCTTCAGATGACCCGATATAGACCAGTTATGAAAATGGGCCTCTGACACTTAGAAACTTAAACAAAGTGTTTCTATAAGAGCTATTCCAAAGGGTCTCTTTCTGTTCACCTTTGTTATCCCTAAGGATATGCTAAAGGTCTTTACAAGTGGACCATGGGATTTTGATAGTGGTTTTAAAAATATTTTGTCTTTATGCAAGTGGAAACTAGGGTTTGATGCCTCTACTGATTTGGGGAAAGTTGCTCCAACCTAGGTTAGGCTCCCTAGGTTGCCACTTGAGTTCTGGCACCATAAGGTTTTAAAAGGAATAGTTGATTCCTTTGGTTCTTTGGTCACCATTGAAAAAGTTACTCTTCTCAAATCAAGATTAGTCTATGTAAGAATTTGTGTTAACGTAGAGGTTAATACAGTCCTACCCACTTCTGTGACTCTGAAATCCAAGTTTGGAAAATGGGTTCAGCCTTTAGAATTTGAGAGGGCCATGGTATTTTATCAGGGATGCAATAAATTTGGACACTTATAGGTTTCCTGTAAAATAGCTCCTCTTGAGCCTAAGATTCCCCAAATGGAAACACAAATGAATGTTCCTTTGAAGTCTTTTGTGAATGGTTCAAAGGAACATGAAACCTCAACACCAAATAATGAACTGTTACTCACTCAAGAAGCCTTTAACCCAAGTTAGGAAAATGAGAGGAATGATACTTCTCCATCAAAAGATGTTCCAAAAGATAATCTAGATAGGTCATTTTTAGAGGCTGCCAATGAACCATCCACCTTGTCATCTTCGAAGAAACTTTTGGGTTTAGATAAAGAAAAGGAAAACAAGGGAAAAGCTTCACCCCCAACACCTCAAGAAGAACAACAAACTGAAGGCCAGGAGGAAGGGGAAATTATAAGCCAAAAATAATAGATTTTGACTCCTACTCAGGACCACCAAGATCCTTCCTTAGGGGAGGAGTGATCATCACAAAGAAAAGATGGGAAAGGATGGATAAATATCAAATCATGAAAAAAGAAAAAAACTAGATATGGGTGGAAATAGCAAAGTAGGAAGACCCCAATCAAAAGAAACAAGAATCAATGAAATGGAAAAAGATGTGGCTACAGGGAAACAAAAGACCCTTGATTCACTAGTAGGGGAAAAACCGAAAAGGAAGTAGGAGAGGTCAACCTCCCTCTTGGGGTAGTATCAAGTTGATATTGCTCCTTATCTCTTTGAAGTTATGAATATTTTTTCTTGGAATGTAAGGGATCTTAATGTCCCATATAAACAACATGTGTTAAAAGTGTGCCTAGTTGAAGTGAAACTTGATATCCTATTGATCCAAGAAACTAAAATGAAAAAGGAATTTTTTGAGAAAACCCTAAAGTGGCTTTGGCCTAGTGCTGATTATGAAAATAGTGATGTGGATGGGACCTCCAGAGGGATTGCTACATGCTGAAATTATTCCTAGTTTGGTGGCAAGTTGAAATTTAAGAATAAGAACTATCTCTTGATTTGTATGAAGGATAGTGATTCATCAGTTAAATGGAATGTGAGAAATATCTATGGCCCTAATTCAAGGTTGGAAAGGTTGGATTTATGGAATGTGTTGGATGGAATCATGACAAACAACAAAGATGATCTTTGGTTGCTTGGAGGTGATTTCAATTCCTTGTTGTACCCGTCTAAGAAAAAAGGAGGTCTTACTAACTACTTTGAGAGTATGATGGATCTTTTAAATTTTCTTGATTTGACCAGACTAATGAATGTCCCTCTTATTGGCTCTCACTTCACCTAGACTAAAAAAAGGAAAGGCAATCAACTCATCCAAGTCAAGCTAGATAGATTTTTGATCTCCTCTAACTAGAACATTATGCAGAATATCTCTCTTATTGACTCTCCTAGAACGAGCTTTGACCATAATGCTCTTCTTCTAAAATGGGATGATAGGAAAATTAGAAAACCTTACCCCTTCAGGTCTGAAATCATGTGGTCCCTTCACCCAGACTTTAAATCTCTAATTGAGGAATTATGGAACCTTCCTTGTGTTGGCACCTCAATGTTTATGCTCACGCAAAAAATAAAAAAGAATAAAAAAAAGGTCAAAGGATGGAACAAGTACACTTTTGGGAACATCTTTACTACTAAGAGGGACCTAAATCTGAGAATTAAGGAAGTACAAGATCAAATGGAGGTAGGAAATTGTAATGATGAGATCTGTATCAAAGAAAGGGAGCTTAGAGCCCAATGGCACAAAATAAGCAAGGAGGAAATTTTTTGGAAATAGAAAACAAGGATTCAGTGGCTTAAGGAAGGAGATAGGAACACTAAGCTTTTTCACCAATCTAATATGAAGCATAGAGTAAGAAACAAGATCAAATCTCTTACCACCTCTAATGAAATCAAATTGGAAAGGGAAGAAGATATATAGAAAATGAAGTTGTCTCCTTCTCAAATTACCCAGCGCTTTCAAGAGTTGACAATCTAGAATTGGATGAGTTCCTGCAGGTAATACCTAATGTTATCACAGAAGAAGACCTGAAAGAATTAACTAAGTCTATCACTATGACAGAAGTGTAAGAGGTTGTTTTCTCTTTTGGAGCTTTCAAAGCTCCTGAACCTGATGGCTTCCTTCCCATCTTTTCCCAAGTTAACTGGGATATTGTGTCTATAGATGTTTTTAAAGCTTTTGGAGAATTTTTTAGATCGGGAAGACTCTTGAATAAGATGAATACCACCTTTTTGGCCCTTATTCCTAAGACCAATGGATCTACTTCAATGAATGATTATAGACCAATAAGTCTATGCAACACAAATTATAAGATATGCTCCAAAATTATTATTAACAAGCTGAAACAGGTCTTAGGAAAACTGATTGCTATTAATCAAAAGGGTTTTGTTCAGAGTAGAGAAATACTGGATGTTGCTATCTATACTCATGAAATCCTGCACTCTATGGATTACAATAAAAATCCAAGTATGGTTTTGAAATGAGACATTTCCAAAGCATATGATAGTTTTCCTAAAAAATATTATTTGTTGTTTTCGAAAAATTTGGCTTCACTGGTAAATTTCTCAATTTGATAAAATATTGTGTCACTACCCCTAAGTACTCAGTCCTGGTTAATGGTATATCCCATGGTTTTTCTCACCTAGTAGAGGGTTGAGACAAGGAGACCCCTTATCTCCCTATCTTTTTGTCATTATAGTAGAGGTTCTTAGGCGTAATGTACATAAAAAAGTTAATAATAGGTCTCTGAAAGGTTATTATGTTGCTTCTTCTTTAACCCTAGTGTCACATCAAAAATTTGTTGATGATACAATTCTTATGGGGGAGGCTTTGGTGGTTGAAACTAAACAGTGGAAATATATTTTGGATAAATATGCTGAAAGTTTAGGGCAGTGTATAAATTACAAAAAAAAATAAAAATTCACTTATTTAATACTAGCCTACTTGTGAAAAAATAAAGTGGTGGGGATTTTGGGGTGTTATGAAGCAGAGTTACCTACAACTTACCTAGGCCTTCCTCTTTTCTCCAGAAAGATGAATAGTAACTATTGGAACTATATAGTGGAGAAAGTCCAAAAAAAATTGGTTGGATGGAAAGGAAAATTGTTGAGCTTGGAAGGAAAAATACAACTTTTAAAGGCTTCTCTACAAAACATTCCAGTCTATTATCTTTCAATGTTTAATATACTGGCATACATTGATGAGAGAATTGAAACTATTCAAAGGAGATTTTTATGGTCAGGAGTGGAGGAAAGGAAAAGAATGGCACTCATTAAATGAGATAAGGTGTGCATTTCAAAGAAAGGAGGGTTGGGAATCAGAAGATTAAAATTGTTCAACAAGGATCTGGTGGTGAAAATAGGCTAGTTTCTCCTAGAAAATGAAAACGATTGGGCTAAAATCCTAAGAGAAAGATATCTTAAAAATAAGGATGCTAGTTGTTTTCTAAGGAAGAAGGAGCTTCCACATGGATCTATGTTTCGAAAAAATCTTCTTAAATCTAGAGGAGTCCTGAGTAGAGGTGTAAAAATAAGGATTGGGAATGGGCTTGATACTAATTTTTGGGAAGACTCCTGGTCCACATTGACCCCTCTATCAACCTCTGAAGATCTACAACAAATCAGATTGAGACTGAAAAGTGTAATTGGAAAAAAAGTTTATAATTATTTGAAGTGGGAAGGTTTGTGACCCAAACACAAAAGCTTCAAAGACTACCTAAGCAATGTTGTTCTCAGGGGAAGTAGACAACAAAATTGGGATGTTGCTATTGACCTAGATATAAAATAAATAGGAAGTCTCGACCTCTTCTCAATAAACAAAAAGGATGAATGGATCTAGACAAAAAATGCTACTGGTAGGTTCTTGGTTAAATCAACCTATGAGTCCTTGATGCAACAAACTCTGGTTTTAGGATATTTTGACTAGCTCGAGGTTTGGAAGAAGAACCTTATCCCAAAAATAAACTACTTCTAGTGGATGGTTATACATGGTAAGATCCTCACTATAAACAATCTAAATAAAAGAGGTTGGTACCTTGTCAATGGATGCAACCTTTGTAATGAAGAGGAATCTATCATGCATATGTTTTTTCAATTTTCTTATGCCTAAGAAGTCTGTGGCTTTTTTCTCAATTATCTAAAGGTGGATTGGGTTTTTCCTGCCAATGTTCTAATGTTTGTGTAAGCATGCAACTTTTTCCCTTATTCTCATAATATAATTAGTGATTTGTGGGGACAAATTCCCCCGTTTCTGGCTTGGAGCTTGTGGAAAGAGTGAAATAATAAGGTTTTTAAGGATACTACAAGGACTAGTAAGGAGCTATGTTTAATTGTTAAAAGACAAATTTAGGAAAATGTGGAAAGTTGCACGTACAATAAAGCTACGAAAAAGCCAACACAACAAGAGGTAAGCATAAAACAGTAATGGGAGCTCTCCCATGACCTAAACAATGTAAATTGGTTAAAACAACTTATTAGGAGTACTGTTTGGATCCACCCAAATCTAGGATGGGTGAAATGCAACTTTTATGGTTGCTCAAAGGGGAATCCTAGAAGGGTTGTTGTTGGTGGAGTTATACGAGATGATAAGAGTGTCTATTTGTCTAGATACATCAAAGGCTTAGGAACAACAATGAAAAACTTTTCTAAGGAATCTACTATTTGCATTGGAGTTAGACTTCTCAGAGAGGAGGGATACAACAAGGTAATTATAGAATGAGACTCAAAGTTGATAATAGATTATCTCAACAACATGGTGAATATTCCTTGGGAAATCAGAGCTCTGTTGGAAGATTGCAAAAGTATGTTGCAAGAAATTCAAAATGTTAAAATCAGCCACACCCTAAGGGAAGGTAATAATGTGGTGGATGCGATGGCCAACCTTAGAATAAATCAGGAAATTTTTATAAATTGAGAATTCTATAATATGCCTAATCAAATTAAAGAAGTCTTAGCGGTGGATAGATTTACAGAAAAATTCCCAAGTAAGGAATTATGAAGATGGATTTTTTAATTATTAATAAGAGTGGTGGAGTGAGACGGCTTATGAGGATGTGGACTCCATGGAGGCAAGTTGGCAAGTTGACTGGATGTCGGAAGAGGCACGTTGTAAAAGGATTGCCATGTCTTGATAAAATGAAAAGACAAAGATGGACAAGACGACCAGATGATAGTTGTTTGTACCTTGATAGGAATATTTAATTAGGAAAATATATAGCATGAGGAAAATTCTCAAGTTCGATCTTCGATGTGACAGATGGACTAACATTTATAATAATAATAAAATAAGGAATAAAAGAAGTGATATCATTGCTAGAAAGGAAGGTAGAGTCGTCACTAGTAATAATGATGAAAGGTGAAGAGGTGATAATCGAGAAGTGAGCTTTTCAATACATTGTAAAAAAAACCCTTAGGAATAGTCATGAAAGCCAAATGCATTTCAAATGAACAGTCACAGAATCACCATTAGAACTGAGTGCGTGGAATTTCCTATTGCTAGAGTTAAGGATGACGAAGGTAATAGAAGTGATTTCCTTCTCGTTCCTAAGAATTTCCATAGCCTAGATAGCACAATGGGAGGTTCAAGGAAGCGTATTGAACCTCACAAGTTTTATTCACTCCACAACAATGAGGAGCTCTGGGGTCTTTTTAAGTAGCAAGGTTTCATTCTGTATTTCACTGCAATGGAGGGATACAATAAAAAACTCATCTACAAATTTTCAAATGCATGGCGTGACGGGGAAGTAAATCTAGGTGGGATCCAGATTAAGGTGGATGTGAAGCTGATTACAGAAGTGATGGGTCTAGCTTATGAAGGAACGAAGGTTGGTAAGGTTAGCAATGGTAAGTATCAGGACTATTTTGAGATATTTTTTGAAGGAAAAGAAAAACCTAAAAGATTTCAAAATGGTTACTCTAGGGCTAGTTTTTTTCCTCTGTATCACAATGTTTCATTTTTATGAAATATTTTACCCTCGAAGGGTGCTAGGGTATGTACAGGACCATCATTGAAAAAATAAGCCCTTAAATGGTGATGAAATCCACAAAAATCAGAGTTAGGCAACTTGACGCAAAAAATTGAATAAGTTATCTACATTATTTCGAAACCTTAACCACATAAGACATTAGGAAAAAAAAAAATTTCCTTTCTTTTTATTTTTGTCCCTAAGCTAGGGTCTTACACATGGGGCCAATCTTTTGTTACACCAAGGCCTCATAAGAGCCATTTGAAAATTTGTGCTTTCTAAGACCCCTCAAAGAAACCTAGTTCTCAAGTCGATTGAAGACCCAAAACCCCAAAGTTCGATGAAAATTGAGCTTCTGGAAGACAATCCCCACTCGAAGTGTAATGCCCTGCCACACAACCCCAAAGGAAACAATAACAACTAACATTTAAAGCACAATTTTTTTTTAAATAACTAACATGCATCATAATAATCATATATCACATGGAATGAAACTATGCATGAACACCATATAACACATCCCTTGGGGTTACATGACTGCATTACATTTCACATCAACACCATTACATCACATGAAAGATAACATGAAAAAGGACAATACATTAGTAACATGAAGTTACATTACTCAAGGATTACATTAATACAATGTTGCCTCCTAATATGAATGGGAATAGTACAATATCACGAAATGATACAAATGAGCTGAAGGATTACAAAGCTACAAGTCGGATCCAACTCTGGTATAGCTCAGGAGTCACTGCAACTGGTACAACTCGACACATCTTGATATTTGACTGGGGACCCAATGGGGTGCATAGCATGTTCCACCTGACCTCATGGACCCAAAGGCCAACCCCCCATGCTAGGAGAAGACAAGAAGGACCTCAACAAAAACCATCAAACGAAACAATGGATTACAAGACTTCACAAAGCAACAACAATAACATAAAATAACATTCAACACAACAACATTCGTCACAAGAAACAAGACAACATGATAAGAGAATCAACAAACATATGACAAGATCTGCTTCCAGAGGCTTAAGAACAACAATAGGGGCACAAAAGTATACAAGGTTGTTAAAGGGTGGAGTGTCATCACATAATTGGTCATAGGTTATCTAGGTAGATCTTTCTAGGCCTCATCCCCCATCCTGGGTTATCTTGGTAGCCTCTATTGATCTCTGACCCATCATGCCAACTTATGCTGAATCAACATACCTCTCATAAAGATGAGGCAATTGATTTTTCCATTCCAAGCCTAAACAAAGACTTGGCCCCATGAGTGAGACAACATTATCTGAATTAATGTGTGGATACTACCCAACCCCACCTAATTTAATTAATTATCACTTGTTTAACCAACTTCCACATGGGTTATCCATGTACCCCTTTGTGCGTCGACCCCCATTGGAAGCCACTTCCCCAACTAACAACAATAACTCAATTTCACAAATGGAAAGCCAACTTGTAAAAGGAACCAAATCCAACAAAATAACAACATCAAGTGAGGCATGCACCATCTCATGCTAGAACTTCATACTAACGAAAACCACATTCAAGTGCAAGGCTCAAACCACATAAATTCGACCAAGGGTAAGATCAACCTTCATCAAAGTAACAGAATCATAAAACCACTCACTTACAGGTGAAACAACATAGAACTCAAATAAATACTTAGGCTTGATATGGGTTATCCAAGGTGGATCCTCCTAGGTCATCGTACCCCATACCAACCCTTGCAAGAAAAAGGCATATCCCCTCTATCCTCTGGAAGTTCAACAAATTACTATCACATTGTTTCCCCTCAACATGGCAACAATAACTTGATCACAAAAGACCATTTACAATTTATAATTACAAATTAACAAGAGTAAAATAATGAGGAGCAACATTACCAAGAGATTACCAAACTCAATACAAGACCAACACAGTCAACTCAATAACCATTAGGGAACACACAGGCTCCCTCCATAACAGGGAAATAACTAGAATTCAACACATATCCAGCACACACAATCCATCAAAAGTTACAATATAAATACTTCTTAATTAAGATATTACTTCTGTTTTGAACAATAACCATTATTCCCCCAAAATTTCCCTAATCATGCACATTTCTAAATATAAAAAATCATTCAAACAATACAAAGGGACATTAATTCCACATCACTAAATGACCTAAACATGATCAATAACACACAATCATCCCATTACCCTCATTCACTACTTTACTTCGCACAACAATTCAACACAAGCAATCCAATCCCAAAACACCACAAGATACATTGTCTTCACAATCACAATTGTACTCGAAGACTAGTGCCATGGTAAAATTATAACACAACAATCATAATAGCATCAAACATTCATTCATCATAATATTTCTCTTCCTATTTACACATATAGGTATAAACATGGGTATATACATTTGTATATATATATATATATATATATTATGTTCATATAGTTGCTTTCATTTAAATAAGACAATATGTGTGAACAACAAATTTAAGACAAAAAGAATAGAAGTTAACTAAGTTACACTTAAGCTAGGGTTATGCAAGATAAAAAATTCATATCAACTAAGGCAGTGAAATAATCTTATGTCTTATTAAATTTATACTATTAAACATATTGACAAGAAATAGGACAAAGATGGCATTGTGATCTATAATGTAATTTTATCGGGTAAATGTTCTCTTATGTTGTCCACTATGACCTATATATGTATTTTTTTCTTGAAACATTTAGCCTTATACTTCAACATCGTATTCTATCATTTATTCTTTGTCATGTAGAGAATTTGGACTATGGATTGCGCCATACAGTCCACTTATTCACTGTGATCAAATAGTTCATATCTAACGACAATTTCTTAGATCTCAAAGTGTATTGAAGGCAGCTCGTGGATTGCAGATTCAGGAATGAAATGTATTCATGTCAGATTGCATCTACAGGCATTATCTGATATCAGATTTAGATAGATAATTATTTCTTGGACGAATTCCATCAATGCATAACCTTATGTTTTAACTAGAAAGATAAACCAAGGCTTAACATGCGATGACTATTGAAAAATTGTATTTGAATCCAGATCTATGCAAATTTGGTATTCGTTAACACTATCCCCTGTTCTATCATTCCATTTGGTATGAGAACTATATGGATAATATGAACAGTAATGATTACTTCTGTTAAGAATCATAAAGCAATGATCAAGTTCTAAATCACTTTCTCCTTTTAACATAGACTTAGAGTTCTTACCTATTCTCAGCTCTTTTATAATATAAATTTAGAATGATGGAGACACAGTATCAACTAATTTTCCACCATCGATCTCTCCGATGTAATCTAGTGTGACTACGACAGTGGTAAAATTCTAGACCATGAATGACTTCATTGGATTTTGAAAGTGGATAGTCTACCTCCTTGATTCGTGCGAGAAACACTTATTGCCCAATAAGTAGACAATTCATTCGATTAGCTCTGAATTTCCATATTCAGTGAAAGAGTTGGTTCATAAGTAAAGTAAATTCAACGCTTCCCTTCGGTTATCCCTCTTCAAATTTCCATTCCATTCAATGCATAATTATATCCTAAAAGTTGCCTCTTTAACCGTCAAGGGAGCATAAGTTTAAAAGGAATCCTCAAGATATATTTTCAGACAAAATCACTTCTAGCATCGGGTCCAAGGTAAAGGCTTGAGCATCTACAAGATCTTATTTTATGTTGTGTCATCATGGGGATTCTCCATTAGGAAAAGGGAATATTATTCACAAGGATATCAAGCGGACTTGGAAATAATGCTGAAGACAAGTAATGGAAAGCATTATTTATGCACAACCTTTCAAATCATTGCTGACGTAATTTTTCTTTGTCATCAAAGAACACCATATTAACCATAAAAAGGGACTCATATAACTATCGGGCCCCGAACTAGGGCTTTCACACTACAGTTCAGATGAGGAAGTGGGTCTTCAAGGTAGAGCAAGGCCGAAAGGGCTCGAGAAAATGCATTTGTCAAGGGTAAAGGTATGAATAGTTGTGAGCTTTCCCAGTATTCTCTCAACTTTAATGGTATAACAAGCGTTGAAGATTCATTTGCAACTAACCGGGTATACATGCATGCAAACTATGGTAACATTATAAATATGCTTGATCTGATAGACAACACCTACAAGAAATATGGTCACGATGGTAGTCTTATTGGTGGGTCATTGCTATTGACTTGTAAGACAGCTAGTAACTTGTTCCAAGGTCAGTTTTAACATCAAATGAAGAACTGAACAAGCCTACATAGCCAACTTCCATTCAAGGAAAATTATTCATTACTCCTAATGACACTGAGATTGTTAAGGATAAAGGGCCCGAAAATGCACCTGGGGTTAGCTTCAAAGTATCCATTATTTTGCTTACTCATTAACGACGAAGATGAAGACGAGGAAGCAAACTGTGCATTACCCAAACCGAGGTCTGAGCATTTAACTCGCACCAGTTCCTTGCTTCTGTGAAATTTTAGGTGATTCTAGAGATACAAACAGTCTTAATTTTTTTCAATAAAACATAAAATAAAGGAGATAACATGCATAAATTTGTTTGGGACATACCTTGCGAATTTGACCAGGTCGATAAGATTTGACACTTGCTTAAATTATGAATGTATTAAATATATTTTTCCATCTATTTTATGTAGCCGCCAACCAGAGTGTTACAAGCCAACAAGATGGAGGACATTCTTATATGAATATAACGCTTACGTGTTAATCGCTAAAGACGATTTTTTATCTTAAGACATATTCCTACAGTTGACAAAGAACAGGGGCGGCGGTGAAAATATAAGAAATGATAGTTCACAATAGAATGAAACTCTAGCTTCTCACAAAAAGAAGATGTTAAAGACTGACAAACATACTTGCACAAATTTCTATTTGTGCTAGGAAATTACTCAAATCTAATTGCTCATCCCTTCAGACTCGAAATAAAGAATACAATATTAAATTGATAGCCATCAGTGTAGAGTGGAACCATCATGGTGAGATTATAACCGTGCCAAGAGGAGTAAGATTTTACGATCCAGTAGAGTAGAGTAACGACCTTGGGTAAAATAAATGCCAAAGTGGGAGCATAAACAAAGCAGACGGTATGAGAATTATGTTCTCTAACAGAAGTATGATGGAGTTACGCATTGAGTTAAATTCTAAATACTTGTTTTTCGAAGAATAAAGAAGAAATGAGATTCCCCATCGAAGAATGTAGATATATACATAATAGAGTTAAGTAAATTGATAGTGGGTAGAGGCAAAGAAATTAAATGGAAAAATTAAATATTCGTGCTATAACCAAATTCTTCATTCACATTGTTTGCGTAAAAAAGATTTACATGAGTTCTTTATATAGAGGACTTTAGATACATTTAGAAAAATCTAGAATATAGGTCGACATATTATATTTTTATTATTTTACCTTGGCCAACATAAAATAAGTTTCTAGAATTTACCTAACCCTAGACTTCTAGAATTTATATAACCCTAGCCGACATAAAAGTAAAAATGAAAATAAAAAACTTAACCTACAGCTAGAAGAAATTACCAGAATATTCTAACACTCCCCCCTAATTTCTACCACAAACTATATCAATATTTACAATGCCCAAAACTCCTCTCAAAAATTCAAATTGATCTTGTGCTAAAGCCTTTGTAAATATGTCTGCAAATTGTTCTTTAGATCTGCAATGCTATAGATTGATTTCTCCATTGTTCACTAACTCCCGAATAAAGTGATATCTAGTATCAATGTGTTTTGTCCTCTTGTGAAAAACATGATTCCTTGATAGTGCAATGGTGGACTTGTTGTCACAATAGATTATAGTTGGCTCCTCTTGTTCATCCAGTAGATCCTTCAAGACTCTTCGCATCCACATTGCTTGACATGTTGCTGATGTTCCTACTACATACTCTGCTTTTGCTGATGAAATTGTCACTATAGGCTGCTTCTTTGATGCCCATGCTACAACACTTGTTCCAAGATGAAATGTGTATCCAGATGTACTCTTCCTATCATCAATACTCCCTGCAAAGTCACTATCTGTATATCCAACCAACTGAAATTTATTTGAAGTAGAATACAATATGCCATAATTCATAGTTCTTGCAATGTACCTCAATAATTTTTTTCCTGCTTGCCAATGTGAGTTCTTTGGTGAATCTATGAATCTAGAAATCAAACTAACTCCATACATTATATCTATTCTAGTTGTTGTGAGATACACCAAACTACCAACCAATTTTCCAAATATAGTTGAATCAAAATCAATCTCATTATCTTCTCTACTTACTTTTGTGCCTATAGCCACAGGTGGAGAAACTAGACTACAATTTATCATTCTAAACCTTCTCAAAACATCTTTTGCATATTTATTTTGACAAATGAAAATGCCCTTATCATTTTGTGTGAATTCAATGCGAAGAAAATATTTCATCAATCCCAAATCTGTCATCTCAAATTCCTTCTTCATTGCTGATTTAAACATGTCAATAGAAAGATTACCTGTATAATCAAATCATCAACATATAAGCAAACAATTAAAATCTGACCTTGCTCATTGACTTTGGTGTATAGAGTAGGCTCACTAGTACTTTTGTTGAATCCATTGCTTATCATGTATGAATCTATTTTGTTGTACCATGCTCTTGGAGCTTGCTTCAAACCATAAAGTTCCTTCTTTAACCTATAAACTTTGTCTTCATAACCTTTTATTTCATATCCTGGTGGCTACTA
This sequence comes from Sequoia sempervirens, assembly GCA_007258455.2. Classification (NCBI taxonomy): domain Eukaryota; kingdom Viridiplantae; phylum Streptophyta; class Pinopsida; order Cupressales; family Cupressaceae; genus Sequoia; species Sequoia sempervirens. The sequence continues at coordinate 194,081,123 of VDFB02105785.1, read as the reverse complement.
CACACAAACTTCTTCTTCTAAATATCCATTCAAGAAAGCTGATTTAACATCCATTTGATAAACCTTCCAATCATTTTGAGTTGCAATAGCTAGTACCATTCTAGAACAGTGTCAAGTCTTGCTACAGGTGCAAAATTTTCATTATAATCAACTCCATATTCTTTAGAAAATCCTTTAGCTACTAGTCTTGCCTTAGATTTGTCAACTTCTCCATTTGCATTATACTTAGTTTTATAAACCCATTTTACACCAATGCAATCTTTTACCTTAGGAAAATCAACTAAATCCCATGTATCATTCTTCTCAATAGATTCCATTTCATCATTCATTGCATTAATCCAATGTTCTTTCTTAATTGCATCTTCAAAATAAATAGGATCTTGAGCAAATAAAGCAAAATTTTATTGCAAATCTATCTCATCTCCTTGATCATAAATTTCTTGCAAACTTCTAGATTTCTTGCTTTTAAGATTTCTTTGATCTTAATGATGCAAGTGTAGGATTTGAGTCATCACTTACTTGTGGACTTGATGATTCTCCTTGCTCAACTTCCCCTTGTGTGTTATCTCCTTGTGGACTTCTTGATGGAATTCCTCCTTGTTCATTTGATTAATCTCCTTGGTTTTCTTGATCTTTTTCTTCTTGTTCATTATATGGCAATGCTGCAGCACCTATAATTGTCTTGTCTATGTTTCCATCCCAATATTCTTACTCTTTGAACACAACATCTCTACTTACAATGACTTTCTTGGTAATAGGATTAAACAACTTATATGCCTTAGATTGTTCATCATAACCAATAAAAATGCATTTTTCACTTTTATCATCCAACTTACTTCTTGTTTCCTTGGGCATATGTGCAAATGCAATACAACCAAATATTCTAAAATGAGAAACACTATGATGCTTACCACTCCATGCTTCTTGTGGAATCTTGTCCCTTACGGTCTTTGTTGGACTCCTGTTCAGAATATAAACTGCACAAGCTATTGCTTCAGCCCAATACTCATTAGGTAGATTATTTCCTTTCAACATACTCCTTGCCATTTCCATTATTTTTTGATTCTTTCTTTCTGCAACACCATTTTGCTGAGGTGTGTAACTTGTAGTAAACTACTTCTTTATTCCATGATACTTGCAATAATCCAAAAACTCATTTGACTTGTATTCTCCTCCTCTATCTGATCTCAATACCTTAATGGGTAGGCCACTTTGTTTCTCAACCAACGCTTTGAATTCCTTGAACTTTCCAAATGCCTCATATTTATATTTTAGAAAATAAACCCATGTTTTCCTACTAAAATCATCAATGAATGTTAGAAAATAAATGCTCCCCCCTAAAGATGGTGTTTGCATTGGACCACATAAATCAGTATGCACAATTTCTAAAGGTTCCCATTCTCTATATGACATTCCCTTTGGAAAACTTGCTCTATGATGCTTAGCCAAAATACAACTTTCACATGAACATAATGGTGCTTCAATAAGGGGTAATCCTCTTACCATTTCTTTCCTTTTCAATAAACACAATCCTTTGAAGTTGAGATGACCATACCTCAAGTGCCATATCCATGCTTGATCTTGACTTGCTACCTTGAAACATGCTTCAATCTTCTCCATTAATTCATTTTTTATTTGAAATGGGAACATTCTATTATTTGTCATTTCAACCTTTGCAATCACCTTATTACTAGGAGGAATACCAAATATAGTGCACACATTATTTTCAAAAACAACTTTATAACCCTTTTGAGAAAGTTTTCCCACACTTATGAGACTATGCTTCAAACTAGGTACAAAATAAACATCAAGAATGGACTTCTTACCAAGCTTTGTCATCACATTAATTGCACATTTACCCATGACTTCAACTATATTATCATTTCCCAATTTAATTTATGATTTCACTGAAGTATCCAAACTTTCAAACAAGTCTTTATTTCCTATCATATGATTACTGCAACCACTATCTAGAAACCAAAAGTTACTTGAACTTTCTTGAGCTACATGACAACTAATGAATAATGTCTCAGAACTACTCTCAGAAAAATTTGCAGTTTGCTTTCCCATATCAACTTGCTTCTTTCAACATTCATTTGCAATATGACCATACTTCTTACAATAGTAACATTGAACATTTAATTTGTCATACCTTTTTGATGCTTGATTGTTATTGCATCCCCTTGAATTGAAACTTTGATTTCTCCATCCTCTTGGATCTGGACTCTTCCTTTCTGCTCTTTGAAAATTGCTTCTTCCTCTTCCTCTTCCTCTGAATTCTATATTTCCTCTTCCTTCACCTCTGTGAAATGTCATTTGTGCTTTTAATGCACTCTCCAGTGAGGTATTATTACTCCTATTCAATCTCAACTCATAATTTTTCAAAGTACCAAACAACTCATCTATTGAATATGTTGAAAAATCCTTAGTTTCCTCAATTGGCACAACAATAGTATCAAATTTAGTAGGAAAACTTCTTAAGATCTTTTCTACAACCTTTTGATTTGTTAGTTCATCACCATTCATCCTCATTTGATTAACCAAATTCATAACACGATTTTCAAATTGATCTACCAAATCAAAATCACTCATTTGCAAGTTTTCAAATTCTTTCCTAAGTGCTTGCAATTTGGAAAGTTTTACCTTAGTTGTACCTTGATATGTTGTTTCCAGAATATCCCATGCTTGCTTGGCTATAGTGGCTAGCTTAATCCTTCCAATGAATTAATCATCCAATCCTTGTCCAATTATCTACAAAGCCCTTTTATTCTTTTTCTTGTTTTCACTTAGCTTATTTTTTGCATTAGTGCTCAAAGTAGACTCATCCTGTGGTTCTGTATAACCATTTTCAACTATTTCTGATAAATCTTCCAAATTAAATATTAATTTCATTCTGTATGACCAGGTATCATAATTTTTACTAGAAAATATTGGAATTTGAGTTTTCACACTACCTGACGCCATATTTTAAAATAATATCTATAAACCCTTTTTTTTTTTTTTGAATAATCTGTTGTCAATATAAAAATACAATATATAATAAAACTGTAGCTTACTCAATTGACTGACTAATCAGAAACCTTTTTCTCACCAAAAATAAACATGCAACTTCAACAATCCTCAAATCTACTCTTCTTCTACTAACATTCTGCTTCTTAACTTGGCTCTGATACCACTCTGATAGTGGGAAGAGGCAAAGAAATTAAATGGAAAAATAAAATATTTGTGCTATAACCAAATTCTTCATTCACATTTCTTGTGTAAATTTTTTTTACATGAGTTCTTTATATAGAAGACTTTAGATACATTTAGAAAAATCTAGAATATAGGCCGACATATTATATTTTTATTATTTTACCTTTGCCGACATAAAACAAGTTTCTAGAATTTACCTAACCCTAGACTTCTAGAATTTATCTAACCCTAGCTGACATGAAAGTAAAAATAAAAATAAAAAAACTTAACCTATAGATGGTAGAAATTACCAAAATAGAATCACACTTGTCAGATGATTAAATTACATCCACTTAGGTTGATAAGCATGCAATATGCAGTAGAGGAGATGTACTAAATGGGCTCTAAGAAATCCCTTAGAAATTTCCATGTAAGGGTAATTGGTAGGTGACTTACCTCAAGTCTCAACATAGATTGCATCCCTGAGTCAGAAGGCACACGAGTTTAAGGAGGAGGAATTTCCATCTACGCATCCATCAACACAATTTCCCGAAGGCCTTTGTTTGAGAAAGGCGCATATAAAACTATATCTATCTCCGCTTAACAAATTTTCTTGCCTCCCATAAATGAAAGCCCAACATAGCATGCCAAAGACACTCTTAGAAGGTTTTATTGCTCCACACAAACTTGAGCGCTCTTGCTACAAATAATGAAATCTTAGTAGTTTCCCACAAGTTCCAGATCCTATGCACTAAACAGTAACCGGTACTAATACTCAACCATCTCCCACTCTTTCCACCTTCCATTCATTGGTGTTGTTTCTTAATTAAGAACTCCACTAATCCCCCTTGTTCCTCTTCATTATGCTTTCCTTTAAGGAGTGTAACCAATTCTTTTGCATGCCACTACTTTTCTTTCTCAACATGCATTAGAGGGTTTGCATTAGAGGGATTTTCTTTTTGCACCAACAACCATTAAAAAAATTAACTATGAAACTGCTTTAACAATACTTTATTTGTTTTATTTCATTCCACTGAATATGTTCTAATTTAGTTAAACTTAATAAATTATTAATAATATTTTATTTAATCAAAACAAAATTAATTAAACAAATTAAGATCAACCAGTACCTAAGCTCCCATGGAAATCAACACGATGATACGGACAGTGGGGTTACTACACAAAGTCTAAAAATTCCAGTTAAAAATCACAAAGTCTTGATACTACTCTATGGAAGGACTTGCTTTTGATTACACCTAAGAAAAGAAAGGATGTTTTGATGGATATGGGGACTAAAAAGAAGAGAAAATTGTTTCTGTGCAAACTTGGGGAAGAGGTGGACACTATTACTATACATGATGATAATGAGATGGAAGGCTCAAACCTCGGTGGAAGGAGGTCGAAGAGACTACCAATGTGAACATTGAAGGGATAGGAAAGTAATAAAAATTCATAGAGCCCAAAGGATAAAAGCACCCACATTCCACAAGATAGTGTGGAAAAGAAAGAAGAGGAAGATACTAATTCATCAACTAAAGAGATTCCTGATTTTTTGGGTGGAAACTCAGCTAAGGAAGAGGAATTAGAATCTCAATGTGAGGATGGTAATGGTGATGAAGATAAAGCGGAGGTGTTGTAGTATGAGATGGCTTGGGAAAAGGAGGAAGGAAATGCTACTAAAAATTTGGAGAAGGAAGAAAAAATTGGAAAAGAAGAAGACAAGGCCGAAGTTGATAGGAATGAGAGGATTAAAACACTGGAGGAGAGGATGCAGGTACTAGAAGAAATGATACATGAGAAGGTGGAGGATAACAAACTTCAAGCCCTCGAAGATGTGGTGACGAGTATTTAATTGAGGATAGGTTGTAGGCTATGGAGAAAGGTATGAAGGAAAAAAGGAGATGATAGTAGAATTCAAACCCTAGAAGAAGTAGTTAAGAGTGTGTGCTTGGTGGTCGATGCCATCATGAAGAAGGTTGTTAGGGCTACTATTTTTGGTATGGGAAAAATCAAAAAGCGGTAAAAGAAAAAAGTAGCAAGTGAAGGCACAGATTTGGCCTGAAAGATGGACCTGTAAGCAATAGTGAATGACACTATTGAAGACTTGATGAATGCTTGGAAGTTGATCGAGGAAGCATAAAATGGTTGCTTCATTTTGTTGTTTTTTCTTTTTGTTCTGATGGTTTTTTCTGATGTGTTTTCCAAGATTGTTATTACTAGTAATGGTTGATGAGGCCAGAACTTAAATATTTGTAATGTTGCTTATATTTTAAGTAGGGACTATATGATAGATGTTAATAAGTACTTTAGATGGTTATGGAAGGATTCTATTAATGCTAGGTTAAGGTATTTTTATTCCTATGATATAATTGTTATGTTTAATCATATGGGAATGGGTTAATCATTTTGTTTGTGGGAGGGGGAAGTGTGGTGGGCTTCCTATTTTTGTTGTTTCTCACCACCTGCTATTCTTATCATGATGTACTAATTTGTTCAGGTCGGGGCCCTTTGCCTTCTTAATCAATCAAAAACATTAAAAGTTTAAGTAAAACCAAACTTAAAAAATAAAAATAAAATGAAACATATTAAAAAGATAAAAATATTTTGTAAATAAGAGTCTTCCCTTTTAGATTTCTTAATATTATAAAGTAATTTACAAGTTAATTATGATTACAAAAATAATATTTATTTAATTTATACTATTTTTTTTTAAAGATTTTAAAAATCATTATATTATAATATATAAATAATAAATCAAAATTTTAAAAATTTTAAATTTTAAATTTATTTTATTTCAATAAAAATATTATTGTATATAATTGATTTTAATATATATATATATATATATATATATATATAATAAATCTCATTTTTATCTTTTAAAACTAAATTATTTCATTCTTATCAAATGTTCATGTCCTTTACTAAATGCATTAAATCTCCACCTCAATTCACCTACATAGGGTCCCATATACTTGAACTTATACTTCATTAAGTACAATCACCTTTTATGATCTCTAGCAATGTCTCCCAAAATTTTATCTTTATTTGGCAAGGATGAAAATCATATTATCCCCTAGATGCATATTATATAATATTATTATACATATAATTTAATTTAATATATATATTAAATGAAAATTTTAATAATAAAGTTCATTTTTATCTTTGTGGAATGAGCTTTCTACTTTCTGTAGGATTTTTGATAATGACCATTAGATAGTTATGGGAGACTTTAACACTCCCCTTTTGAATGAGGAGAAACTTGGAGGTTCTCAGGTGAACTAGGAGAGTAAGTCTGATATTTTCAACTTCATCAACAATAAGGAGTTGATCGATATGGACTTGCAAGGGGCTCAGTATACCTAGTCAAATAGAAGAACTGGTAAGGAACTAATTCAAGTTAGGTTAGATAGAACTTTAATTTCTCATCAGTGGCTTGTAAGCTATTTTTTTTCTCTAAAAGCTCTTTCCAGAGTTGGGTTGGATCATTTTCCCATAAGCTTTGTGCAGACCCTATAAAGGTGAAGAAAAATGTGCCCTTTAGATTTGAAAGAATGTGGTTGTCCCATCCCCTTATCTTTGATGAAATTAGGAAATGGTGGAATATGGATGTTCAAGGAATTGCTATGTTTAGAATAGCTAAAAAACTAAGAGAAGTCAAACATAATTTAAGAAAATGGAAAAAAGAATCTTTTGGAAACATTTTTTGCATGAACTCTAATATTCAAATGAAGCTTACAGAGGTCCAAGACAAAATCCATAAGGAAGGATACATTGAAGATAATAAGGACAGAGAAAATGAGTTGCTCGTGAAACTGCATGATATAATAGCAAAAGAGGAGGAGTTCAAGAGGTAGAGATCGAGGGTTTTGTGGCTCTCTGTTGGAGAAAAAAATACTAGGTACTTCCATTTATCTGCTTCTAAGCACAGGGCTTCCAATAGAATAGCTTCCATAGAAGTTAATGGTACTAGATATGAAGAAGAGGAAGATATCAAAAAGCAAGCTATCCTCTTCTATAATAACCTTCTTTCGGTGAATGGGGAAATCAATCAAAATGATCAGGACTTTTTATTAGAGGTCATCCCCAAGGTTTTGGGAAGGGAGGAAAATGAAAATCTAGTGACCATTCCCTCTATGGAGGAAATCAGGAAAGTTATCTTTTCTTTTGAAGGAAACAAGGCCCCTGGGCTTGACGAATTTCCTATGTTCTTTTTTCAATGGTTTTGGGACATTATGGAAAATGATGATATGCATGTTGTTAAGGAATTGAATGCTACTTTTTTTGGTCCTTATTCATAAGAAATCAGGGGAAATAGAGTTTGACGTGTTTAGACCCATTAGTCTTTGCAATTCTCTCTATAAAATCATATCTTAGGTGTTGACTTCAAGGATCCTCTCTATCCTTCCTTCGTTTATTTCCCCTCAGCAGAATGGTTTTGATCTTGGAAGGAAAATCCTAAATTCTATAGTCACTATCCATGAGAATATTCACTCTCTTGTGGAATCTAAAACTGAAGTGTTTCTTCTTAAGTTGGACATTTCCAAAGTGTATGACCAGGTTGATTGGGAGTTCTTATTCAAAATTCTAAGGGGGTTTGGTGTCAGTAGCAGAGTCATTCTGCTGGTGAATCAATTGGTAACCACAGTCTCCACATCTATCATTGTGAATGGATCTTCTTCTAGATTCTTCCAAAATTCCAGAGGAATAAGACAGGGGACACTATTTCACCTATTCTTTTTACTATAATGGCTGAAATTCTGGGAAGGAATCTCAAGAGATTGGTCGAACAAAGGTCTCTTATTGGTCTCAGTCCTTCTTCTATGAATTTGATTTGTTCTCGCCAATAGTTTGTTGATGACACAATGTTGATAGGAAGATCTTTTGTGAATGAGGCTAAGATTTTGAAAAAAAAATTGGTTGTGTATGAGTAGGCGACTGGGCAGAAGGTCAATAGATAGAAGAGTTGTATCTTTTTCTTCAATACCTCTGAGCATAGACAATTCAAGATTGCTAGAATCCTTGATTGCAAGGTGGAATCCTTACCTTCTTACCTTGGACTTTCATTATGCCTTAAACCCCCAGATTCCTTTTGGTGATCTTTGGTTGATAGGTTTAGAAAGAAGTTGGCAAGTTGGAAAGAAGCTCTTTTGAGCCAAGCTGGAAAACTTTAGCTTCTTAAAGCTTCTCTTTAGAACCTTCCAATTTATGCTTTAAGCCTCTTCAAAATCCCTACTAAATATTCTAAGGACATTGAAAAGATCTAGAAAATATTCCTTTGGTTTGGAGTGGAGGAAAGAAAGAGACCGCCTCTTATGGGGTGGGATTTGGTTTGCAGATCGACAACCTTGGGGGGTTTAGGTCTTAGAAAAATAAGAACTATTAATATGAATTTTCTTGCCAAACAAATATGGAGATCTTTCTCATCAGGTGGAGAATGGAAAGATTATCTTAAGAAGTAAATATAGGGTTGAGCGAATGTCCCTCAAAGATCTGTTGGGTCTCTTGTCCTCCCACATGGTTCAACTTGTTGGAATGAGATGATTGCTGGTAGAAAAATTCTAGAATCAGGGATAGGATGGCACATTAGAAGTGGTAATCAAACTAGATTTTGGGAGGATAAATGGCTCTTTAAGGAATCCCTTATTAAAATTGAAAGATTTAGTAGATGGGTAGAGCAATGTAAAGCTTCTTTTGGGGAACTTGTCAAAGACTATTGGTATGAAAGATACTAGGTGAACTTATACGTGATCGGTCAAGATTTGGCTCAACTTTAATCCTCCTTAAAGGCTATCAGCCTGGGATAGAATCAGCTAGATGGCACTCTTGTTTGGATGGATAACCCTTTGGGTAACTACTCTATCTCTTCGGCTATCTCTTTGGTGTCCCTCTCTCAAGCCCCTCCTCCCTTCTGGTCTAAAGCTTGGATTAAACACTTGACTCCTAAATTCAATATCTTCTTTTGGATAATTCTTTAGAATAAGGTCCTCACAATGGACAATCTTTGAAAATGGGGATTTCAAATCCCCAACAGATGCTACCTCTGCAAGAGTGAGGCAGAGTCATCCAACCACTTGTTTCTCCACTATTCGTTTGTTTCCTTAATCTAGGGAAAATTATTAGCTATCTGGAATATATCTTGGGTGTTCCCTTAGACCATTGAAGGGTTCTTTTCACAATGGAATGCCCCTACTCAAAATCCCTACATTCGAAGGTTATGGGCTTTCTTATTCCCTTTTTTTTCTTGGGGAGTGTGGAAAGAACGTAACAATAGACTTTTCAGGGATAAGGAGATGTCATAGAATAATGTCTTTGAGAAAACTTTCAGGCTTATAAAGGAAAATTTTAATGTGATTCCTCAAAAAGCTCTTAACCTAGAAGTTGTGGTGTGCACTCCCTATGATTTAAGGATAGAAAAATATTGGAACATTAAAGTGGACATTTCATCTTCTTCCAAGCCAGGTAAGAAAAGTAGGGAAGGTCCCTTTCCACCAAATGGCTTGCATAAAGCCAACTTTGATGGAGTTGTGAAAGGAAACCCGGGTATGGTAGGAAGTGGAGGCATGCTAAGGGATCCTAATGGTAACTTTATGGTGGTTGTGGCCATATCCCTAGGTCACGAAACCAACCATGTGGTAGAGGCTATAGGAGGCTTTCAAGTTTTAAAGCTTGCTCATAATTTGAATATAAAAAACTCATGGCTTGAAGGAGATTCTAAAAATATAATTGATTGTCTTTTAGGGAGGACTCCACCCTCTTGGATGATAAAGAACTGGATAAATGAAGCTAATTATATTCTAGACAAATTTGAAAAAGTAAAAGTTTCACACATCTACAGGGAAGCTAACAACATGGCAGATTTCTTTGCGAATGAAGGGGTTAGGACACAAGGATTGAACATGTGGAAAAATTGTAGGGACTTGAGAACTGAAGTTAGGCCTTACTAGATTATGATGTTATGCATGGGAAAGAGGAAACCATCTTTAATGATTAAAGAGAAAGGGGCCAGGTACATCGAAATCAAGAGATTTTATGGGGTTGCATCATGTTACTTAGAAGGGAAGGAAAAGAAGCATGCTTTATGGGTGCATTGGAACAATTACATAATTCTATAATAGGTTCTCGGCACTGGTAGAGTCGATAGTAAGGAGCATATGAAAATGGAAGGACAGGAAAAGAGTTGAGCCTAATATCTATGAGGTGTACACTAGGAATGACAAGGTTTGGGAGCAGATTATAAGAGGTGCCCTGGTTCCATATCTGGGAAAACTTCATGGGCCTGATTTTGTGGCCACAAACTACTTCAAGAAGAACTGGAACAATGACAAAATCATTCTCTTTGGTAGGAAGGTGAAGCTGGATGAGCAAATTATAGGGGAGATTACGGTATGTCCATTGAGGGAGTGAAGTTTTATCACGACAGAAGGTTTTCTGATGAGGTGGTCATCCAATTTCTAAAGAAGGGCAATGAGAAATTGAAACTGGTTAAAATCTCTAATATCTATTTTGAAATTTACACTATCAAGGCACTGTGGAGAAAGGCACTTCATGTAATAAACAAGTATATCACACTAGATGGGAGATTTACCAGAGTGTATGGGCACCATTTTTCCATTCTTAACCACTTCCGCCATAAGGTACAGATTTCTATGCCTCACTAACTATTATGTTTGTTGACTAATAGCCTAGAGGACCATAGGAAAAATCCCAGGAGATACCCTATTCTTCAGCCTAGTCTTATTAGGTTAATTTATGAACACTATCAAAGTATGTCGGCTTTATCTAACCCTGTTGCCTCTGTGGAGTCTGAGGACTATGATACTGATAGTGGGGGTTCAAAGATTCAGCCAAACCAAGAGAGAATTATTGAAACCCATCTGTCCTCTAAGATTTCTGGTAAGAAAACCTAGTTTAAAAAACCCCAGCTTGCTAAAGATAACCCTGAGACCTTCCCTGACTACGTTTCCCCCTTAAGGAATCCTATTCTTAAGGGCTCCCCTGCCAACAAGCTGGTCTCCTACTCCACAGACTCCTTGGAAGACAAAGCCGAGAACCCTAAAGCTAGTAGAAATTTTGTGCCCTCCCTTCCTACATCTTTTAGATTTGAAGGTACTAGATTTACTAGCTCCCCCAACCCAGGTGATGTTAATCTCATTTTAGACTAGGTTCAGTCTGGTGACATTTTGGCTTCCATTCAAAATGACATCAATGACATATTCGAGGTCTTGAAATGGGCCTACCAAGAAATTAATGAGCTCAATCAAAGAAATAGGGTTCTATATAGCAAATCGAAGGAGTTGGAGCTAAAGCTGGCCACTCTTAGCAATGAAGAAGGGAAATAGAATAAGAACAACACTGGTAAGAAAGGAGGACACAATGAGGAAAAGTTCAAGTCTCTGGAAGAGGAAATGGTTAAAATTAAAAATACCTTGAAAACTGTTGTGGAACAAAACCATAAAATGGCAAGGCACAATGCCATTATTATCAACGCTATGTCCGAAAAGCTGGAAAAAATGCAACAGGGTTCACTGGTTGTTGACTTGGAAGTGAAAAAGGAAAGCAAGATTGAGGACCAAGGTATTTCTAAAAGGACTCGGGCCAACCTCAAAAGGAAAGAGCCTCCCACTACATAGATGGTTGAGATCTTAAAGAGGGGGGTTCAGGATATGAATGAGATAGAAGCTAAGACTATTGATCTTTTAAATACACAAATTTAGTTGATACTAGCTTTTTGGCTGGATTTTTGGTTCTATGGCCTATGCTGGCCTTTTTGATGGCTGTGGTAGTTTACTGTTGTTTCTTTACAGCCTTTTTGTTTGTGTTGTCTTTACTGACTTTCTCTTTATTTTGTAAACTTTTTGGTTTCAGTTCCTTGTAAAACCCATTTTTTCCTCTTTCAAAAACAAAATTATTTCATTCTTATCAAATATTAATGTCCTAAGTTACTAAATGCATTAAACCCCCGCCTTAATTCACCTATATAGGGTTGTATCTACTTTTAATTATACTTCATTAAGTCCAATTTCCTTTTTTGATCTATAACAAATTGATTGTTATTGTCTTTGTTCATTCATATCTCCCAAAATTTTATCTTTCTTTGGTAAGGAAGAAAATCAAAATATCCCCTAAATGCATATTATATAATATTATTATACATATAATTGAATTCAATATATATATTAAATGAATTTTTTTATAATTAAGTTCATTTTTTATCTTTAAAAACAAAATTATTTCATTCTTATCAAATGTTAATTTTTTTAATGAATGCATTAAACCTCCACCTCAATTCACCTATATAGGGTCCCATCTACTTGTAATTATACTTCATTAAGTACAATCTCCTTTTATGATCTATAACAACTTTCTTTTTAATGTTTTTGTGCATTCATATCTTCCAAAATCTTATTTTTTCTTAAATTATAAACAAGCCCTCCACACACTACTTCAACCTTGCATTTCCTAGATTTAGATTTCTTGATGGATAAAATATTGAAAGTAAGACTATTTTTTACATTTATTAGAATTGAAATATTAGTAAAATATGTACCTAATAAATATGATTAATATAGTACAAACAATATTAACATTACACTACTTCAACCTTGCATTTCCTAGATTTAGATTTCTTGATCGATAATGTAACGCCCCGCTAAGGGACCTGGTGGATAAACAAAAAAGACCTTCAACATCAAGCCAATAATTTTTATTTTTTTAAAAGAAACTAAAGTAACACTAACTAATGAAACTCAACAAAGGAATATGGATAACATTATTACATTAACATCATATCATAAGCACATTATGACCTAAAAGAAACATTAATCATAGCCCATTTACACACCTATCCACCATGGTCCCCTAACGTCGCTACTACAATACACTTACACCAACTAAGACTATAAAAATACATTTGATACACTAAAATTCATACAATCAATTTTTTCAATGTAAATTAAATCTCGTACATCAAATTATATATGATAACATAACGTAATTATAAATAACCTCATCTAACACTATGTCAATATGATCCTAATCTTAATCAACGCTATGAAATAGGTACATAAAAATATATCACATCTTGTACTAAATTAAGTTCATATGTATCTTAAATACAACATTTCTATGTTAACCTTTTCATTACATAATAAACAACAATAAATATATCTTCAAAGTTACATCGACTTATTTACATTTTCATTACAAGGATGCTACAACATACAAAATATATTCATCTAAGAGGAATATATATATATATAATACATACTGAATTTTTTTTTTGTGGAAATATCACCTGCACATAAATTCAGTTATAGAATGAAATGAAAGGAAAGACTCTCCATGTTGTGCATGAATTGCACAGGCTAAATCCCAATGGATGGTTCAGAAATACCACCATACCACGTGGAACCCTAAGGCCCACTCCCTCCGTGCAAGGAGAAAACACTAGGCCCCACACACACACAAGCAACATAAACAACAAGTGACTGACACAAAACATCCAAAGGAGACTACTTAAAAATAGAATCAACTAAAAATCACAAGGACTTTCACAAAGACTTTCAAATACTTCTAGAGACCCAATCACATAACACAAATGGATAGGAAACTCAAAAATTGATCATTATACCACAAAACATACAATGAAGTACATAACATCATTTGTACAATCTTATAATATAATAGTCAATCTTCAATTTAGTAGTTCATAACCAGGACCAACAATACATAACTTTGGTATAAGTGATCCTTACATGGTACAAAAACCTCAACATAAGTTTTCACAAATGGGAAAGGATTATCAATATAAATACAATAACACATTCAACCACAAATGATACAACACAATAAAAATAAAATGATAGAGTTATTTTCTCCTATACAACTTCAAAACTGAACTAATTTTTCCTCTTGACAATAGTAAATCTGTCATCCATAAACACTCAAATCAACTCGAAATCTAAATCTATCAAAGACCCATTTCATATTTGGCCCTCGGCTACTCAACATTGTGGAAAAAATTAAGCAAAAATGACTCAAAAATTTATAAAATGCAAAACAACAAATGACTCCCACAAAAAATCTCTTTTTGGTATACCCGATTACAACCAAATGACAAAATAAGAAACCCAACAAGCAGATATTTTCCAAAATATAAAACTTTAAAATTTTAAATAACTTAACCACTTTCAAATTCTTATAAATCTAAAATCCTAGTCTTCCATTGATTGGTTTCAATTACAGGGAGAAACAAGAAAGTATTTACAGTCATGGAGAAGGCTAACAGCAGTCCTGTGTTTCAACCATATCTCACACACTATGATCTAGGTTTTTGATATTTTTGAACATAATTTAAGAAACAACAAAACGAAAAAACCCTTTAAAATTCACACCAACCCAGTCCGTAAAAATAGAATTACGGGTGACGTAATTAGACCATTTTATTGGTAGAAACTGAGACAATAAAAATGTATTGATTTTTATTCTAGAATAAATAAATGTTTCAGTCACACATAGAATAAAAATATCTATCATTTATTTTCAAGAATCAGAGAGAGAAATCAATTCAATTGTTCTTACATTCAAAAAGAAAATTTAAACAAAAGATGTCAAAATCCAACCTAGATCCAATGCTTGACATGGATGAGATTTCGATGTCGAGCTCTAAAAAATTTGAACATCTGACTCTCCAATTTAGAATTTTCCAAAAACCACAATTCCCCAACAAAATATTTTCTCCTCAAATCATAATTGAATTTCAAATCACTCTCCAAATTTCAATTCAAAACCACTCTAAATTCCTCAAAAACCTTCAAAAAATTACTCCCCAAAGCTATGTAAAATCTCACCATTCTGAAAAACTCCCAAAAATCCTTCTTTTTTAAAAAATAAAATAAAAAAATCCTCTCAAATTTCATGCCCAAAAAATGATACTCTCATTTCCTTTTTTTTCATAAATAAAACTAATTAAATTCAAAAGAAAGAAAAAACAAAAAATGAAAGTAACTTTCTTTCTTTTTCTCAAAAAGACTTTTCTTTTCCAAAATAAAACAAGGAAATAAAATCCTCTCATAAAATAAATTACTAAAATATTAAACTAAAGCACCTATCCTCATCCCACTAATAAAATAATAAATTAAATAATCAAATTAAATCACATAATTAACTCATTTGTTTAGAGTTTCTCACTAAATAAATTCAAAATATTGTAAAAGATAAAATAACCTCTTTAAAAATAATCACTCTACCAAAATAGTATATCAAAACATAAATATAACATATGCTTACATATTAATATTTTAATATTTACCAATAAACATTAATATTTAATAAATAAAATTAGAATATGTTAATATTTATAACTCTATTTTCATAAAACATAATATACATATAATCATAATAATATTAATAAAAATTACATAATAAAAACTAACATGAGCGACTTAATATCATATTTCACTCAAATAATCTACATCAAAGGTTAGGCATAAACAAAAAAAAACTTCTCACATAAAAGAGACATTCACATCAAAACATAAATAAAGACAATGGTCACAATAGTTACTAACCTGACTTACCAAAGGACTTAGTACCATTAGAATTGAATCCACACTCAAAGTTAGACATTGGAGTCACACAATCACATAACTCAACATAAAAAAAATTTACACACGAGCAACACTCCAATCATAGGGTAAAGGAGATTGGGCATTGTCCCTTAACAACCCAAAAATGTGGTTACAAACTGAATCAATTGTCCCTAATTGGGAACAATGGCTAAGGTTAGGGTATAACTTGGGCCTAGATGTTATCTCCTCAACCACCATTGGGATTAGAGGCACGCTCAGACCTGCTAATTCAAGTGAAGACGTAGCCTAGTACCTGTTCACTCAAACATACAATTTAGAGCACATGTGCATAATAGCCAAAGTATTAGAAAAGAAACTCTAGCAATCGTATCTCATTCTTGTATGTTCCTCATACATCCAATGGTATGCTACCACCTTTTCCACTTATCCTAACAACCATACTACTGCGTCACTTAACTATCCAAGTAAATTTTTGCATAATAATAATAACATGAAAATATACATCATACTCACCAAAGCACTAACAAAAACACATGTCCCATATTTGAACCACAAAACTTGAACACAAGTCAATACATCTTCATCTTCAAGTTCCAAAATCAAACTTCTTGCACATCGAAGGTGAGAATGGAGGGGCATTACAGATAAAATATTAAAAGTAAGACTATTTTTTACATTTATTAGAATTGAAATATTAATAAAATATGTACCTAATAAATATGATTAATATAGTACAAACAATATTAACATTAATTGAAACATAAACTAAATATTAATATATAAAGAACTATTATCAAGTTGAGCATACATATAGTTAAATTTTTCAATAAATTATATATTAAAAATTTAAATAGTAATTCTAATAAAAATTATAATGTAAAAAATAATAAATATAATGTATAAATAATTAATTATATTTTAGGAACTTTTTAAATACTACTTTTGTTTTTAAGATTTAAAAAATTATTATATTATAATATATAAATAATAAATTATATGTTTAAAACTTTTTAAATTTTTGTGTTTTATTTATTTTAATAATAATATTATTATATACATAATTGATTTTAATATATATATTAAATGAAAATTTTAATAATAAATCTCATTTTTATCTTTTAAAACAATTTTTTTTCATTGTTATCAAATGTTAATGTCCTTTACTAAATACATTAAACCTCCACCACAATTCACCTATATAGGGTCCCATCTACTTGTAAATATACTTCATTAAGTGCAATCTCTTTTTATGATCTATAACAACTTTCTTTTTATTGTCTTTGTTCATTCATATCTCCCAAAATTTAATTTTTATTTTGTAAGGAAGAAAATCATAATATCCCCTAAATGCATATTATATAATAATATTATACATTTAATTGAATTTAATATATATATTAAATGAAAATTTTAATAATAAAGTTCATTTTTTATCTTTAAAAACAAAATTATTTCATTCTTATTAAATGTTAATGTCCTTTACTAAATGCATTAAACCTCCACCTCAATTCACCTATCCTATCTACTTGTACTTATACTTCAATAAGTGCAATCTCCTTTTATGATCTATAACAACTTTCTTTTTAACGTCTTTTCCCTTTCGTTTCTCCCAAAATTTTATCTTTTATTAAATTATAAACAAACCCTCCACACTCTACTTCAACCTTGCATTTCCTAGATTTAGATTTTTTGATGGATAAAATATGGAAAAATAAGACTATTTTTTACATTTATTACAATTGAAATTTTAATAAAATATGTATCTAATAAATATGATTAATATAGTTCAAACAATATTAACATTAGTTGAAACATAAATTAAATATTAATAAATAAATAATTATTATAAAATTGAGCATAAATATAATGTATAAATAATTAATTATATTTTAAAAACTTTTTAAGTACTATTTTTGTTTGTAAAATTTTAAAAATCATTATATTATAATATATAAATAGTAAATCATATGTTTAAAACTTTTTAAATTTTTATTTTTGTTTATTTTAATAAAAATATTATATATATAATTGATTTTAATATAAATATTAAATGAAAATTTTATAATACCTCTCATTTTTCTTTTTTGAAACAAAATTATTTCATTCTTATGAAATGTTAATGGCCTTACCAAATGCATTAAACCTCAACCTCAATTCACGTATATAGGGTCCCATCTACTTGTACTTATACTTCATTAAGTACAATCTTCTTTTATGATTTATAACAACTTTCTTTTCAACTCTTTGTCCATTCATATCTCCCCAAATTTTATGTTTTAGTAAATTATAAACAAGCCCTCCACACTCTACTTCAACCTTGCATTTCTTAGATTTACATTTCTTGATGGATAGAAAATATGCACTAATAAATAATTAAAAAAAGTAAAATTTAATAAAACAAATTAGCTACAATTGACTTAATAGATAGACTTTATATCCTAATAAATAATAAATATAATATATATATAATTAATTATATTATTAGAACTTCTTAAATATTATTTTTATTTTTAAATTTTTAATTATCATTATATAATAGATCATATGTTCAAACCTTTATAAAAAATTCATATATATATAATAATCTTTTAAAAAAAAATTATTTCTTCATGTCCTTTACTAAATGCATTAAACCTCCTCCTCAATTCACCAACTACTTCTACTTGTATTTCATTAAGTATATATACTGGTTTGACTAAATGTCATTTAATTCCACCAAACTAATTATTTCATGGGGTGATAATCGTCCTACCATAGCCCCGGTTGAGGTCGCTGGTTTTGATGTAAAAAGTAGACTCGGTGATTAAATGTTCAACATTTATAGAGGAAACTACTGCAATATCATATAATCTTAATTCATGGAGTAGTATACCATACTCAACTTGGGAAGACAGCTAAGCAGGTGATCTTGTTGTTAAAGAATCTGTGTAACGACTTGATTAGGATTTCTTTTCCTACGAGAAAGCCAATTTTGTATGCATGGTACTACTACTCAGCATCCTACTGGTGGTCATTGAAGGTATTGCTGAGGTGGAGAAGAGGTTATTCCTGGCAGCAAAGAAACCTCAATATAAAGCATAGGTTATGGGTCTTATGGATTGCAATTTTTTTTAAAAGAAATATTTGAATTTAAAAAAAAAATCAATGTTCATAGAGTTAAGAAATTATTTTTAAGATTAACTACAATCACATCTAGATCAATAAGGAGCCGACTAACTCTTGGACAAAAAATCACCTATGTACATACAAAAAATGCATGAAAAACATACATAAGAACATACATGGAAACATAAATAACATGACGTGAGGTAGTAGTGTGGGGCCCCGCTAGACAGAGGATGACGAAGAAAAGTGGTAGCAGGAGTAAACAGCTGGCAATTGTTAGGTGCAAGTTAATGGCACTGTTAGCTGGGTTTGCCCAGCTGTCGGCAAGGGAAAAATGCGTGTAGGTGTTCTTTCTCAACAAGTCTCTTCTCTTGGCATGGGAAAAGTGGAAGGGAAAGTGACATGGATGGAAACAAAACCTTTTCTATTTTGAGGAAGAAAGGAGAAAATATTATTTGTTTCCAATCTACACATTGAAAGGGAAAGCTAAAGGTCTGAGTGCATGTGGACAACGAAGAATTGGAGGAGAATACTGAAAAAATCAAGGATTGTAAGCTGAAGTGTGGAGTGTACGTGGAGGAGTTGGCAGAGAATACCGATGAAATTTGAGGTGAGTAATTGGGTTACATGTAGAGAGTTTTATAAGATTTTTTAATATGAAATTTGGGAAACCCAATGTGGAGTTATTTAAATATATGAATGTCTTCAAAATCACATATTCCATTTTTGTGTTTTAATTTTAGTTTATTGAAAAAAGAGTGCACAAAATAAATGTGAGGTGAATACTGACGAAATTTGAGGTGAGGGGTAATTGGGTTATAGGCAGAGGGTTTTACAAGATTTTTTAATATGAAATTTTGGAAACCCAATGTGGAGTTATTTAAATGTATTAATTTCTTCAAATTAACATATTATGTTCTTCTGTTTTAATTTCAGTCGATTGAAAAAAAGAAGTGCAAAAAATAATTGTGAATGGGAAACACACTTCTGCATTTCAATTATGTGAATCTCCTTGTTTAAATGGAAAGGGTTGTCTCATGGTGGATTGCTTGCTTCTTAACACCCATGGTTTTGCAACATTGAATGTTACCAAATAGTATGAATGTCTTCCAATTCATATATTCCATTGTTGTGTTTTAATTTCAGTCAATTGAAAAAAAAAGTGCACAAAATCATTGAGAATGGGAAACACATTGCTGGGTTTCAGTTATTTGAATCTCAATGTTTAAATGTAAAGGGTTGTCTTATGGTGGGTTACTTGCTTCTTAACACCCATGGTTGTGCAACGTGGAATGTTACAAAACAGTATGAATTTTCAAATTAACACATTCCATTCTTGTGTTATAATTTCAGTCGAATGAAAAAAAAATGTAGAAAATAATTGTGAATGGGAAACACACTGTTGGGTTTTAGTTATGTGAATCTCCTTGTTTAAATGGAAAGGGTTTTATTATGGTTGGTTCCTTGCTTCTTAACACCCACAGTTTTGCAACATGGAATGTCACAAAATAGTATGAATTCCTTCTAATTCACACATTTCATTGTTGTGTTTAAATTTTAGTCGATTGAAAAAAGAAGTGCAAAAAAAATTGTAAATGGGAAACATAGTGTTGGGTTTCAGTTATAATTACATTTTTTTTGTACGTTTTGAGCAGTTGCTTCCTTATCAAACCTTAGGATAGTAACGTCCATTTTTTGGATGGAGTTTTGAATTATGTAGCTTCGTAGTTGCTCTTTGGTTAGCTTCGAGAGTGTCTTTCTCATTAGAGAATTTAGAGGTTTTTTGTTTGATAAGTTATTTACAAAACTTTTCTACCATTTCACACATGGCTTTCATGTCTCTAGGCAACTGTTTCTTTTTTTTTGGAATGAAATCCTTTTCTTGTTTACACAATATGAATGTAATGAAAGGAACATCTTCAAAATATAAAACAAGTCACAGTTAGACTAGAAATTGCGTTGTAACTTTTTCTAATTAATAAACTATAGGCATATTGGAAAACACTGTGGGTTGTACTTTCAATATGTTTGCTTGTTATTAGTTGAAGGGTGGAATTTTTTACTTTTGTGCTTGATGTTCTTTTGTTGCTCATGTTTAGTTTTATGTTCACAGATGTTTGACTTCATTGACTGATTTTTTTATCACCAGATGCAATGATCGTGTTTTTTTCTTTTCACATTGTTGGCAGCCATAGAAGTAATTACATGTTATTATTCACATTAGGCTTATAGGCTACATAAAAAGTTGCAGGTTGGACTTCCCATCCAGTTGTTCAACCTACACTTTTTTAGTTCATGCATTGTCATATACGCTTTTTTGGTCATGTTAACTCACCCCATATGGAAGGGTCGATATCACAACATGTTTGTTAAGGTAAAACAGGTTTGTACACCCCATATGTTATGACATCTTATTCTTCTTTCACGTGAGGTTGTGATTTTACATGTGGTCTTTATGTCTACTTTTAGGTTCTAGTAGACACTATTTTTTCCAAAATGCATTGGTTGACATCATGGTTGATAGGAAAATTTGCACATGTATTACTTTCTTTATTCACTCCATTACTAATTCATGATTTTTTCAACTGATGAATTTTTTTTTTATTCTTTTGGTGTTGTCAGCACCAATGGATGCACATTTATTTACATAGAAGGTTCTAAAAGGTTTTGGTTGCCTTGTAACCTTTCCTCTCCATTAACACATACACATGCACCACAACCAAGGTATCTTCCCTAATACATTCATTCTTGGAACTTTAGAATTAATTACATAGTGTTATGCACATTACACTCATACGCCACATACAAAGTTATAGGTTCAACCACTCATTGTGTGGTTCAACATTCACTTCCTTTTTTCATGAATTTCTAGATGTGCCTTTGCTGCACATGTTAAGACCCCCTAAATGGAAGGTTGAATATCACAACATGTATCCTCATATAAGAGTGGTTTGTACACCCCATATTCTCTAAAATATTTGTTATATTTACCTGTGGGGTTGCGGCCTTTATGTTAGCATGGAGGTTCATCTACATGTTGTGTTTTCTAACCTGCATTCACTTACATCATGGTTGATAGAAAATTTTACACCTTTATACCTTTCCTCATACACTCCATTACTGATTCATCTTTTTTTCAATAGATGCAAGAAACATGTTATCATTTTGGTGTTTCTCGTAGCAATGGATGCACTTATTCTTTTAACATACAAGGTTGTCATCAAAGGTTTTGCTTGCCCTCTAAGCCTTCCTCTCCTTTAACACTTACACACGCAACACAACCAACGTATATTCCCATTATAATACATCTCTTGTTTCCATTGTATAATTAATTACATACTATAATGCATGTTACACTCATATGCCACATACAAAGTTCTACATTGAACCACTGAATGTGTGGTTCAACCTTCACTTGTTTATTTCATTAATTGCTAGAAGTGCTTTTTCTCCTCATGTTAAGTCACGTGAAATGGAAGTCTGAATATCACAACATGCTTCCTCAAGTAAAAGAGGTTTGTACACCCCATATTCTCTAAAATATTTGTTATATTTACATGTGGGGTTGCGGTCTTCATGTCAATGTGGAGGTTCATCTACATGTTGTGTTTTCCAACTTGCATTCCCTTACATCATGGTTCATCAAAAATTTTACACCTTTATACCTTCCCTCATACACTCTATTACTGATTCATCTTGTTTTCAATAGATGCAAGAAACATGTTATCATTTTTGTGTTGCTCACAACAATGGATGCACTTATTCTTTTTACATACAAGGTTGTCATGAAAGGTTTTGCTTGCCCTCTAACCCTTCCTCTCCTTTAACACTTACACATGCAACACAACCAATGTATCTTCCTATGAAAATATATTTTTTGTTGCTATTGTATAAGTAATTACATATTGTGATGCATGTTACACTCCTAGGCCACATATGAAGTTCTAGGTTAAACCGGTGATCGTGTGGTTCAACATTCACTTGTTTATTTCATTAATTGCTAGATGTGCTTT
This sequence comes from Sequoia sempervirens, assembly GCA_007258455.2. NCBI lineage: Eukaryota > Viridiplantae > Streptophyta > Pinopsida > Cupressales > Cupressaceae > Sequoia > Sequoia sempervirens. The sequence continues at coordinate 194,058,235 of VDFB02105785.1, read as the reverse complement.
TGCTCCTCATGTTAAGTCATGTGAAATGGAAGGATGAATATCACAACATGCCTCCTCAAGTAAAAGAGGTTTGTACACCCCATACTCCCTGAAATCCTTTTTATATTTACTTGCAGGGTTGTGGTCTTTATGTTAGCATGGAGGCTAGTCTACATGTTGTGTTTTCCAACCTACAATCGCTTACATCATGGTTCATAGAAAATTTTGCAGTTTTATGCCTTTCCTCATACTCTCCATTACTTATTCATTTTTTTCAACAAATGCAAGAAACATGTTATCATTTTGGCATTGCTCGTAGCAATGGATGAACTCTTTTTTATTTTCTCTTCCATACTAGGATGTCATCGAAGGTTTTTCTTTCCATTTTTTGTTGTCATTGTCTATGTCCACTTGTACCTTGAGATGGATTTTCTGATTTCCAGCATGCATTTGTGTTATATTTTATGTGTAGCTTGATTGAATCTATCACCTTTAATTTCCTTGATTGAAGCCGACAACCTTGTATTGGTTTCACGCAGGTGACAGCTATGCAAGAACATTTTATCTATGTTTAATGATTGGTTTATTTATTTTTCTTCACATAATCCACACTAATGTTAAATATTCATCCAATTCTGTCATTTCCTAGAATGGGGAGAGGTTTGAAATGGAAGAAGCAAGATGAATTGGAGGTGCAAGATGTACAAAATGGAGGCTCTCCTTTTTCACCTTCCAATTTGGAATGGGATGATATTTCCATCAATAAGGATAAGGTCCCTGACCTTGTTGCAACAATTCCTGTTATGAGACTTGATCATTTCATTCATGGTGAAATCTTCGTTGAAGGTTTCGAAACCAAATTTGTGTACAAGAAAACAAGAGAACCTATTGCCTCCTATGCCATTGATGACAAAACTTATGGCAAAATAATTTCCTATCAGAGGTTTGTATCTTTCGACATTCATTTCTATGGTCAAATGATATTTTACTCTCCTTGGTTCAACATGATGAGATGATCCCTTTCTTGCAGCTACGGGTATCAATACGGTTCTGAAGACAATAGAGACTAGCCTCCACTAGAGAAGAAACCACATAAGAAATTTATACAAATCTGAGGTTGTCAATACCACTTCATGGTGAAGGTTATGAATGGAAAACCCAATGTTTCCTATATTATCTACAAAGAAATGTTCCACGTTGATAAAAATGGTCAATATTTCCATGGCATTCATGACACAAGTGGAGAGAAGGGTTCTATGCTTGCTTCTAATCTATCCGCAAAGTGCAAATGCTATATTGAAAGCCTTTTGCTCATGGATGTTAGTGCCAATGCTATAATGGATAGACACATCAGTGATCCTATATTATGTGGCATGATGTCCAAGAGAGATCAATTCCTTACAAGAAAGGATGTTATCATTGCCTGGCGAAAGGTGCATTCTACTCATGCACAGAAACATAAAGTGGACTCGACAAGTGATGAGCCTTAAATATGCTCATAGTTTGAAACTTTTGATACAATTACTTTTGTTATTAATAGTTGTTTAAACCTGTTGATTAAAGACTTTTCAGGTGGTATCATGTAGCAACGAATTCCATATTCTTGTAGCTTGACAACTTTATTAATTACCTTTTTGACCACCCGCATGGCTGATGTATGCTTATGATTTTGGATAATGGAATAGGATTAACGTGTGATTAATGAATCGATGTTGTGTCACTTGTGTGTATGCTTTCGTTCACCTCTGTCACTTATTGCAAGTTGTTGGAGGGAGCAGGAGCTGATCAAGCGCAAAGAATCTCGGCTCTGTTGAAGAAGTTGTTCCAGTAATAACTCTTTGACCGAATCTTTGGGAAGAAGCTTAAATGGTCCTTTGATCTAGGGAGTGTGTAATGCTATATTCTCTCTGGGTCGCGTTGAGCAGATAGACTTTCATTTATGAATATCTGTTCCGTGGATTCAGAATGTATTTATGATCACAACTCCCTCTATTAGTTAGTTAGTCACCTTTTTCATTTAAATAACTGTTCCTCCTGCGTGAGTGAACGAGGATGAAACAGTATGTGTTAAAATTAAGCTGAATAAGCAATAGAGTTCTGTGTTAAGTTTTATTTTCAAACAGAGTAATCGATGTATCCTAGTTCTAAGTATAAATAAAATTCGATGAAGCTTTGAGTCAACTTCTTGTGTAATCTAGTTGATGCTTGCTAAGGGGGCCCACTTAGTAAGTATCTGTAGTTAGCTAGTTAGCTGTTCCTTTTCTGTTGATCATCAATTAGATTTCATTTTTGAAGTTTTCATGCAAACTCAGTCTTATATTGTTCCTGTAGCATCGGGAATCCATCCCTGTGTCTATTCCTGCAGCATAAGGCTAGTTCATAGTTTGTCTCTCAGTTGTAGCTGTTATGATTTCTGCTTTGGTTAAATTATGGTTGAGTTAAGAGAACTTTGCATTACCTTCCTGTAGCGTAGGTAGAATTCTTTTCAAGTATTTATTTTCGTTAAGTTGTGACTGAAACTAGTTCTTAGTGCATATATTGTGCTGCTCCATTCAAAGTATACATTCCCTAGTTTGACAAGTAAATGAATGTCCATGAAGAGATATTATTCGCCTGCTGGAATGTCCAATTCCCAAGATAGGTTTTGCCATGATTTTCATATCCTTTTGTGAGCGTGACCATTTTTGGTGCCGCTGCCGGGGATGGTGTCAATCTAAGAACCTGCTATAGTCATTTTTAGCATTAGTTTAGTTTGTTAGTCAAGAATTTTCAAAATCCTTCAAATACCATTCATTTTATTGCATGCATAGAAGAAGAGACGCGCTGGGAAGGTTTCTCCCTAAAAACTTGTTTGTTGAATTTCCATTTGACCTAGCTAACGAAGAACCTGAGGAAAATCCATTTGCTCTGATATTTCATCAAGCAACTATGGCAAATAATCCACCTAATCCACCTCCTACTTTTGAGTTTCCCATTGTTGCCCAGCGAGATACTGATAACCTTAAAAATATTCCTTCTTCATTACTTCCCAAGTTCTATGGCCTAGTTACGGAGGACCCTGAAACTTTCCTATTTGAGTTTGATATCCTCTGTCGTAGCTATGATTACACTTCAGATGCTCACAAGCTGAAGTTGTTTCCTTCCACCTTGAAGGAAGGGGCTCTTAGATGGTTCATGAGTTTGGGAAGAGGTGTTGTTGATAGTTGGGTAGCCATGCAAACAAAGTTTCTTGACAAATACAAGGAATATTGTAAGAGTGGCAGTAAGGGAGATGATATATTCAGAATTCAATAGAAGGAGGATGAAAGTCTGGAGGATTATATCTCAAGATTCTTGTTTTCCTTGAAAAATAATTCAAACCATACTGTCAATGAAGAATCTCAGAAACTACTTTTGCTAAGGGGAATCAGTGATACATGTATAGATGCCCTGGACCTGATGGGAGGAGGTGATATACCCCAACTACCTTGGGATGATATCAAGAAAATATGTCTTAACTACTCTCGAGCAATTGTTAAGAAGGGTACAGGTCATCAAGCTACAGTGGGAAAGTCTTCTTCTAGTGGAGTTTCCCAAATGGAGATCACAAATTTGCTGTCTGATTTCAAGCAGGACATCATAAATAACATGGCTACATAATTGGATACCATGCAAGCTCGCAAGAAACATGCAGAGGCTGAAACAATGTTGGCTGAGTTCTGTCCACATTGTAGACAGAAGAAACATGACTGCAGATGTAAGATGGTGGTCAACATGGAGGCTAAACAGTTGCCTACTGATTTTAAGATGATAGAAGGTGATGATGACCAAGTCTTCTTTGTTGCACAAAGGAGACCATGGGCTCCAAGACAAGGTTGGCAGCAGCCACAAGCATAATGGACTCCACCTCCAGGTAACTGGCAACAGAATCCTCAATGGGGAGGCTCTCAGCAATGGCAGAACCAACCCCCTGGATTCCTGCAGTCTCAGCAGCCACAACCTCTGGCCCTTATGCCTCCTCCTGTAGCCAAAGGCTTTAGCCTTTCTCCTGCAGCTTCACAATAATTTTGAAATGCATGCTCATAATAAAGGTTTCCTTTTTAAGGAAACCCCTTTCCACTTGTTGCCACATTTCACTTCTTTATCTTCCGTCCCATCCATCCATTCCATCATTCATTCCTTTATCTACCACGTCATCCATATTGCCACTCCGCCTCATTCATGCATTCAATCTCCCAGCTATCATTTCATGATACGCTGTTGTCCTTTACGGCATGCCCGAGAACTGAATTCAAGGTACGCGAAATCTTTTCATTATCGCATAATTTATTCTTTCTATTTATTCATTAATTGTAATGTGTATATTAGTCGTAATTGCATGCTTCATTCTTATCACCCTGCACATGTGAGGACACATGTCGAATGCTAAGTAGGGGGCAGGGTTATTCTAATTTGAAATTTTCCTGTGCCAAATTTACGTTTGCCAACATAGTTATGTTCTTGTACTTTCTAAAGTACGATTGCAAAGCCATATCCTAAGAACAAGCTAACTACTTAGTTTAAGTAGTTATTAAAATTATTTTATGCAAATGTCTAGTTGTTATTCTTGGTAAGAAAAAGGAAGTGTAGTAAGGAAGAAGAGCCTTTTGAACTTAACAACAGCACTCAGGAGAACAGAAGGGTACATGCAACTGGGTTTGCAAAGTAGATTTGAATTATGGATGCCACTGACCTTCTAACCCCCAGTTTTAATGTGGCTGCTCTATCCCTACCAAGCCAAGGAAATCAATGAAGAAATAGAAAACCGCAGATTTGAAAGATGGCAGTTTACCCGAGGTTTTTACTTCAAGTTTGGAACTTCACTGCAGGGTCATGTTGCTCCAACAAATTTCAGGGAAACAACAATGAAAGTTAATGCTGGAGGACCAACATTACGATAAGTAGGGGGCAGAATGATGAGCCTTAAATATGCTCATAGTTTGAAACTTTTGATACTCTTACTTTTGTTATTAATAGTTGTTTAAACCTATTAATTAAAGACATTTCGGGTGGTATCCTGTAGCAACGAATTCCATATTCCTATAGCTTGAGAACTTTATTAATTACATTTTTGGCCTCTCGCATGGCTAATGTATGCTTATGATTTTGGATAATGGAATAGGATTAACATGTGATTAACGAATGGATGTCGTGTCACTTGTGTGTATGCTTTCCTTCGCCTCTGTCACTTATTGCAGGTTGTTGGAGGGAGCAAGAGCTGATCAAGCGCAAAGAATCTTGGCTCTATTGAAGAAGTTGTTCCAGTAATAACTCTTTGACTGAATCTTTGGGAAGAAGCTTAAACAGTCCTTTGATCTAGGGAGTGTGTAATGCTATATTCTCTCTGGGTTGCGTCGAGCAGATAGACTTTCATTTATGAATATCTGTTCGTGGATTCAAAATGTATTTATGATCACGATCCCTCTGTTAGTTAGTTAGTCACCTTTTTCATTTAAATAACTATTCCTCCTGCGTGAGTGAACGAGGATGAAACAGTATGTGTTAAAATTAAGCTGAATAAGCAATAGAGTTTTGTGTTAAGTTTTATTTTCAAACAGAGTAATCGATGTATCCTGGTTTTGAGTATAAATAAAATTCGATGAAGCTTTGAGTCAACTTCTTGTGTAATCTAGTTGATGCTTGCTAAGGGGGCCCACTTAGTAAGTATCTGTAGTTAGCTAGTTAGTTGTTCCTTTTCTGTTGATCATTAGTTAGATTTCATTTTTGAAGTTTTCGTGCAAACTCAGTCTTATATTGTTCCTACAGCATCAGGAATCAATCCCTGTGTCTATTCCTGCAGCATAAGGCTAGTTCATAGTTTGTCTCTCAGTTGTAGCTGTTATGATTTTTGCTTTGGTTAAATTATGGTTGAGTTAAGAGAACTTTGCATTACCTTCCTGTAGCGTAGGTAGAATTATTTTCAAGTATTTATTTCCATTAAGTTGTGACTAAAACTAGTTCTTAGTGCATATATTGTGTTGCTCCATTCAAAGTATATGTTCCCTGGTTTGACAAGTAAATGAACGTCCATGAAGAGATATTAGTCGCTTGTTGGAATGTCCAATTCCCAGGATAGGTTTTTCTGTGATTTTCATATCCTTTTGTGGGCGCGACCATCAAGTATGTTACTGTGGAGTGGAGATGACTTAAATGACAACTTCTTCTACCTTCAATGGCCCGACGGGAGGAATACACCTTTTTGTTAATGGGATTCAAACTCCATGGATGCTAGATATGATGGTTACCCACTCACACAATTCAGTCATCTTGATGGATTCCACGTTTGCAACTAACAAAAATGGGGTGAGGCCTTACAAACATTGACAAATAGTTCTTCGTGTTTTCAATGATCTTGCTAGTTTTAAACTTGACAATGCTCACACTAAGTTGTTCTCTCTACAGTATCCATTGTATATTGTCCTCCCTTTTGACGAGCAATAGAGTGGTGTGTCGGTTGCATGGGTAGTCTCCTCATGAAACAAGATTGAGGACATCTCTACATTGCTATGCGTATTACATGACCATGGAAGAACATCCAAGCCCGACTGGAGAATGAATGCATTCTTGACCGATGATGCGACTGTAAAAATATAAGCCATATAGTATGTGCATCCATTTCTTCATTTCTCTACCTTTCTCATTTGGTATTTGTTGTTCCCTCGGCACACACGCCCTGTTCGGAATGGGGACCCTCTTTTCTTTCACTTTGTTGGGTTGATCTGTCACTACCTCATTTTACATGCCCCTATTTTGGTGTCGATAATGGTCAGCATAACCCCGAACTCTCATCTTAAACTAGCCTTGTTTTGTCCCCTCCAATTTGGCTAAGTCCTATAGCCTTCTGGACTCTCCTTGGCGATTTTCTTCTGCTAGAGGCCCTAGTGCCTAGCGGGCCTGCCTCACCAGGTTTCCCTTACTAGATTTTCGTTGGGCATTTTGCATTCCAAATGGAAGAAGGCTCCCGCCTCCCCAGACCCCAGAACCTGAATCCTAGTTCACCGCCCCATTTAACTTGCAAGTTTCAGACTGCCTTTGCACCTGCCGAGTCCTGTCCAACAAACTTCCCTCACCAGAACTCTGTTCCATCTTCGTCGTTTTCAACGACCAATCTACAATGTCTTTCTGAACCTCGTGCCCCAAATTTCCTGCCGCTATCTGTGAATTTGAACTCACCAACCCACCAGTCGGCCATACGAGCATTAAATGCATGTCTAGGTATAAATATAGGTGCCAACAATTCATTTTCATTTGTCAAGTTTTCCAGAAAAGTTCAGAGTGCTTTGCCAAAGGAGGTCATTGCATTTGTCACTTGCTGCCCTCGTGTTCAAGATCATCATTCGACCTTCCTAAGTCGATTTCCAACCTTCTCCCATCAGACTTTTGAGGTAGGTTCACCGTCCATTCCACCGAGAGGTTTTTATGATTTTCCACTTTAAATTACGAATAAACATGGGCTAAAAATGCATTTAATTGATAAATAATGACAAAACCCACAAAACCCATGTCCTCAAAATCTACGAAGACCTCAAAATAACCTCCTAGGATCAAACCGGAGCCAAAACATGCCGTTGTTGTTCTTCATGCAGGGAGTTCACACCCTCATGGCCCATCCCATCCTACTGTCATTTAAAACATAGAAAATAAACTCTTTCAAATGGCGAAATGCCCTGTTGGGCCCGCCACCCTGGACATTCATTGGTCGATCGCCGTCAAACTTGAACATTCATAATTCAGCCTCCATTTTAGCCTCCCGAGCCCACCTCACCAGATCTACCTGGTGGGGTTTCCGCTGGGCATTTTCTATTTCGAATAATGGATGGCTCATGCCTTCCCAAACCCTGGCCCCCGAATCCTCAAATTTCACCCGTTGAAAGTTGCAAACAATTTTGGACTGCTTTCGTCTGCTTTGAGCCCACCACCTCGGACTTTCATCCCTAGGACTCTGCCTCGCCCCTGCTATTCCCAAATGGTGAAGAAGGTGCTCCTTTCCGCCCTCTTGGGTCTGTTTGCCTATTTTTTGTATGAATATTCAGACTTAAAAGGGTTGTACCAACACTCTGTCGAGTCCCGGTCTATAGACTTGGGTGATCCCATAATAGTGGTTTACAATTTTTGGCCAAACTGGACACTGAAATTATTATTTTTAACTAAATCTTCACATTTGGGCACCTATAACGGCTAAACTATGAGGAATTTGAAGATGGTACAAACTAGAGTCTCATCAAATTTTGTCTGTAGATTCTAAAAATATTTTTTTTGAAAATTTTTGGAATCAAATTGCACTTCTTTTTCCATCTCCCACGAAAATTGATTTTTTTCAGAAAACAACATTTTTAAAAAGTGACGCACACCGTATAATGCATAACTTTTTTTCCATGAAGGATAGAATTCTAATTCTTTCAAATTTAGATTTGTAACTCTGATATCTAGTGCTTCCACTTGGTTAGATAGCTTTTTATTGAATATTTTTTCCTTAATCAAGTTTCAAAGTCAAACAAATTACAATTCAAACACAGCGCGACCGTATAATGCGTAACTTTTTTTGTATATGTCAAATTTTTTATTTATTTTTTGGTTGGATCAAGGACTTCAATATCTAGTGCACTCATATTTTTCAATTTTTTTTTTGATAATCTTCTATTTTTCCACATGTGAAGAACAAATAAATTCATTTTCGATGAAAAACCTATGTTTAATAAAACTTAAAAAACAAATACATAACTAAACCAAAACATATTAAAATTATATTCATTGGATAGCTTGTTCTGAGGAATACCATAATCATTTGAAATAAATTTTAAATGAATTCATTTGATCCCCCAAAAGCTAAATCAAAAGTGATTTTTAATCAACATTTTGATAGGTGTAAAGGAGACGCATTTATAGGTATGGTTTAAAACTAGCGAGGTTCTATCCAAGGGGGTTTGATCTAAGGTGATTTGATCAAACCCTCTTCAATTGGAATCCTTAAAATGGAACTTTTTAAGGCTTAAATCATTATATTTTCTAAAAATATGTGATTTCAGCTAAAATTCATTCCTCTCAGGAATTGTAAACCACTATTATGACAGCACCCACTTCCATTTGCAGGCCACTATGGAGTCTCTATCATTTGATTGCAAAATATTAATAAACCAGTACTGGCTCTAGGAGAAAAGGGGAAGCACTGTAAAGGTTCCTCAAGAGCTCTTTTGCAACAATTTCTATGAGGACTACCATGACCTAGTAACCATGTTGAGCAGGGTAATGGGCTTCCCCACTGCCGCATTTTTCCAAGAATGGACGGTGTATTTCATTTAGCAGATCCTCCATGGGGATGAAGATGTCACCAAAAAAGCCTCATTCTACTAGGGAGGCATCATAAGCGACTACTTCCACGAGTAGTTTATGAATGTTAAAAAGAGCTTTAAATTCTATATGACCTCCTATCCAGTCTATTCATTGGCTGAGTAGTGGTAGTGCAGTGGATTATTTGTGGCACCCGATGAGGAGCCAGGCCAAAAATTGAAATCCTATGACCGATATCCCCAACCACCGTTCAAGAATTTCAAGGAGTACTGAAGGGCGAATCACGCCTTCATATGCCACATCATCAAGTTGCTTAAAGGGGATTTTTAGAGAAGGGTCTCTCATAGTACATGGGCTTTCTTGAAGTAGTACACCTTCTTGTTCATACAGTTCCCCAAATTCACATACATTTGTGCCCAGGGTTTCATAGAAAGGCCGAATAAGTTGCCCTAGTACCCCAATGACTAGATTATACTATTAGAACTCTCTCAATAGTTGTAGCATGTGCATACAGTCCTTGGTATCATACATTTGGTAGGGATCTCTTATCCATTAGCCTTCGGTTAGGGGATGTACAAATTACAAACTTCCTACTGTGTTGGGAATTCTGAAAAGGAACTAGCAGAGTACCATTTCCGCCTACACACTGCTTGCCCACGGGTCAACCCATATGGGCATGTAAGAAAGGAATTTGGACTAGAGTATGCCCACCTACATCATGTTCAAGGATTTTGGGTAGACTGCTAGGATGAAAAAGAGGTGTGCGCATATTATATGAGGATGATCACGTACTTCGTGAGAAGGGTACAACTATTTCCTATACTAGACCAGGTTGAGGAGGATGAAGGCACCATTATGGATCCTAGATACAACACAGTTGCTAACTTGCCACTACCTACGATAGATTTGGATGAGCAGGAGGTCGATGAACTGGATATTGTAACTAAACCAATCGTGGCTTGCACTAAAGAATGGGTTAAAGGACAAGTAGCTCGACTGAAGCAACAAGGGGTTGTCTTGAAGTATGAAGGGCTCAAGAGTGAGCCTAGTGCCACATAAAAAGTTTCTGCTATAACTTCAAAGGGCAGGACATCCAAAACTCCTCCGCTCACAAGATCAAAGAAGAGGAAAGGGGTTGAAATAGAGTAGTCCCCAGATCCCAAGGTATATTCAAGAAAAGATTTAGGAATCTCACCCTCTAAGAGGCCAAAAAAAATGGGAATTACCGCAGAACAGCCAGTAGTTCAATAGGGTGAGGAAGAGAAAGCGGATCAGCCAGAACTTCCTCTGACTCCCCCTGTTTTGACCACCCTGACATCTGTTTTCCAAGCTATGGTCACCATATCCCCACCTACGATGGACATCTTAGTCCATCTCACCTCCTCTCCCTCAGCTGTACCTATCATAATGGTTAATTCTTCCTCTGTCGCAACTACTTTGCTTTCCTCCACCTCCATATCAGCTACTACATCACTCCCATTAGCAACAGTGACAACACCAATTCCCACACCAGCATTACCGAAGGATTTCTTGCAGCACATGCAAAACATCCCTTATGAGATCTCCTAGATCTTTTTGGACTCCACCATTCAAGTTGCCTTAGCACGGGTCCTCGCCAATGCTACACCTTCACAACCTCCAATGGGACCACCAGCAAAGGAGGCCACCATGTTAATTTATGAAGAATGGGAGAGGTGAGAGAAAGAAGCCTTGAAGGAAATGGAGGAGGAGGCTGATGAGTACCACGAACACCCAGAGTATGAACACAGGAAAATCGACAGGGTTGTTCATGAAGAAGAAGAAACTGGGTCTTCTAAGAGTGGAGATGAAGAGGAGGGTAGAGGTGGTAAAACCATCGTGCAAACCTTCGATAATGATCTTGAAGAGGAAATGGCCAGAAAATTGAAGCATGATGAAGAGACAAAAAGGTCACCTCCTAGAGAAGAAGGGCAAGAAGGTGGAGAGCAGAAGAAGATGTAGAACTCCCTACGATGGAGTAGCAAGCGGAGGTGCCACCTCCTTATGAGGAAGGAGATATAGAAAGAGACAAGCCTGAGGAGCATGTGCACGAGGGTAAACATGTTGAAAAAAGAAAAGAGATGGAAATCAAGATAGAAGAAAGCCCACGGGAGCGATTGTCTACTAAGCTTCTTATCAAATGCCTCACGTTCACCTGAGACTCTGACGAGGAAGAAGGAGACAACACACAAATGGAAGAAAGGGCTCCCATGGGTGAGAAAATAGAGATCCAAATAGGGGAAGGTGAGGGTGATTGGGAATCGCCCAAGGGAAAATCTACTATGCTCAAATGGTTCGAAAGGTACATTGAAAAGAAGACTCTTGCCTCGAAGGATCCAAGAGCAAGGCTAGAGGCTATCCTAGCCTGACCAAAAATCTCAACCAGGAAGGAGAAGAAGCCAAAAGTTAGATCCATGGTAACGATGGACGCTTCTGGGTTATGAACTGTACAAATAGCAACATTGGTGGTAGGCCAAGAAGGAGTAAGCTATAATGTCTCCACCATTAACTTGGGGACTACTACTAGAGAGAAAAATCTGGAGCATCTAGAGGAGTCAATTGCTATGGTGGTGCACCTAATACATCAAGACAAGGTCTCAGAAGACACTTAAAGCACAAGTATCTTCCTTGAAAGATTACATCCAACAATAGTCTTTAGTTGAAGATATTCCTACCATATCCGCGGCTCCACCCCAACTATTGTCCAAGGAATAGATTGAAAAATTAGAAAAGAGAAAGAACTTGGACAAAACTATAGAGAGCTGGTTCCAACAAGTCCTATACATCAAGAACATGGGTATCAGTCAGGTTATTCAAAGAACCAAAAAGTTCTTGGATTTACAATAGTCCCTGGAAGGCACTAAGAAGCTCTACACCGACTTCCCTACAACATATAATTCCACCTATCCAAATATCGAGGCCATCCTCTAGCTACCAAAAGCCACATGGGAAAGAAACCTCGTACTAAAAAGGTACGATGATTGGTTAGTGGATGTGTGGAAGTAGGACTTTGATAACATAAGAGAAAGGTTAGAGCAGATAATGGATAAGGTGGATCCGAATATCGAATGGGTCAAGGAAATCAAGGTAGATTGCTCCTGATATTTGAGTCTAATGATGGGATATGACATTCATGTAGTTTATATTGATCGTGAGAAAATGAAGCCTCATTTCCAGAAGATGGAGGACAGGATGTCCAATGAGATAACAACGGATTTCATGAGTTTTTCTACCCGCGCCTTTTCCCAGTCGGAGCTATTCAAAGATCACGCCACCAAGTATGATGAAGACTAGAAGAGGCTTGAGGAAAAGTCCAAGGAATGGAGTTATCAAGTACTGTGGTTCGAGATCATAGAAGTGGACAAGCTCCAGCCAATGATCATGAAAATCATTGAATATGTAGCTTTAAAGAAGTAGGAAGGTAACCCTATTATCAGTGAAGAACTTCTAAAGGAGTAGCTACAACAAAAAGAGCGATCAACAAAAGAAAAAATGCTATAGTGTTGTCACTAGAGGACAAAATAGAGATGAAGACAAGATTGTATTTTAAATTGTAATATATTGTGGGGCAGGTAGAACCCTAGTTTGTAGTGAATCTTGGCCATTTTTTCTACTTTTTGGGCACTATAAATACATGATCTCCTCTCATTTCCAAAAGGAGTTGAGTTGTTGTAAAGACATGCTGCTGAAATTTTTAATGAAAATACATTGACTTGATGCATTTTCTAAGTTCTTCACATGTTTAATGATTCAATCTCCATTGTTAGATGCTTTATTTAAATTTGCATTGTTGTTCTAGTTAGATTTAAACTGCTTAAATAGATTTTAGTAATGTTGTTCCGTAGTCATGAAAATTGTTATTGTGTAGATGCCTTCCTAGTCCATATTTTTTGTTGTTTGTTGTTGGTGAATAGCTGTGCAAAGTTAGTTTGGGCTCGAATTCAAAGCTGATCCACACTTTTATCTTTGTTCATGTATGTATATGCTGAATGAATGGTGAAATACGTTCAGGCCTTAGAAGATAGCACAAATTTTATGAGACTATGAATTTTTTGGTTATGTGAAATTTTGTTTGAAGGAAGCTATCCATGGTAGGAACTCCATGATTATTGTTCATAGTTAGTTACAGATCTAGGAACCTTCTCTCTTCCTTGCTCTTTTCTATTTTTTAAATAAATGGCTTGTGCTAAGTTTCATTGCACATTGTAAAGCCAAAACTTAAGGGAAACATTAAAGTTTTAGATTGTTGTTTGAACCTACAACAAATTGCACCATAACTCCCATCTTAGGAACTTCAAATTTTAAGATCCACTCTGCATCCATCTATGTAAGTCTACCCTATGATTACCAGCAAAATCACATCAAACATCAATTGAGGAGTTCCATGCAAGTCATGACCTTACACCCAAGAGACCTTGGGAAGATTTTCAACAAATTGTTGTTGGTGATAATTTCCTTTCAAGAGAGGCAATGTATCTATGCACTGCCTATGTTGAGAAAGTGTACAAAACACCCATCAATAGAACTAGTGCTAGAAGGATGGCCTTGTGAAGCTGGATTGAATTGGATCATTCTCCCTAGAAATATTTCAAAGAGTTCTACGGTTGACACCAAATAAGGGAGAATTTCTAGAACTACAGCCCTCCATAAGGGAAAAATGAACGAAGGGAGGAGAAGCTGTTCTTCCTCTTCTTCCACCCCACCAATTTCCCTTCCACCTTCATCTCCATTCTGCTCTTGTCCATCCTCTACCCAGCCATACCAAACTACCTTTTCACCCCTCATCTCTAGTAGCCTAGAAGTTGCTTCTCTCCCAGCAGTGCTAGTTCAAGATGCAGTCCAAATAGCTATAGCCCAAAAGCAGTCCTAGGCTATTGTTTTACTATAGGTACAACTCTAGATTTTTGTTCCTCAATAGCAGATACCACCTCCACCTCCTACCATGGCTTGGTTGCAACAAGATCCCTCACCATTACACTTTAGCGCATACCATGACATTCCCAAGAATCCGGAGGGCTTATGTTCAAAATTCAATCCTTGCGACTCATAAAGAATGGCAGAAGAACACTTTAAGATATTTGAAACAACAATCACACATATGCAGATCGGTCATGAAGATGTTGCATGCCACCTCTTTTTGTACTCATTGGGTGAAGAGGCCTTTTACTGGTACATCAATTTTATGAGGGGGTCCATTATCTCATGGGACCTCATGAAGAATGCTTTCCTACAGAAGCATAAGATTTTGATTAGCCCTTTAGAGCTATATCGACAGTTTATGTCCATCCAGAGGGAAATTAATGAGCCTATTGGATCCTTTAATGATCCTTTTCATTGTGCCTTCATGAGAATTCAAGATCCATATATAGATAATGATGTTGTTTCCCTCCTTGTCTACTATGTAGCATTGGATAATCTCACGTTAGCATTGGTAAAGAGGTTGTGTCCGCCGCTCACCACACTAGTAATTGTTTATGCAAAGGTTGTTGTTGCCAGTGTAGATTTGGGACAAAACCTCTCTAGCTCATTGCCTTCTTTGGGACCGGTAGCTCACCCGATGCAGGTTCAAGGGCTTAATCAAGCATCCACTCATCAAACTCTTATGAACCAGGTGCCTCAACTGCCCATCGTTCCACACCCTAGACAACCAATAAATCATGCACCTCTTGTGCCTTCTTATTTGCAACCTCAGCAACAACAAAGCTATCTTTAGGCTCCCCAACAACAACAAGCATATTCTCAGCAGTCGCAAGCACCATTGTACTTGTCGGGACCAAAATTTCCCCCTACACATCAAAATCAGTTGGCACCCCTACCTATCTTTCTCCAAAACCCAGTGTCACAGCCGAACAATGCCGAGAAAGGAAAAATTAGAAGAATTTAC
Source organism: Sequoia sempervirens (assembly GCA_007258455.2). Classification (NCBI taxonomy): domain Eukaryota; kingdom Viridiplantae; phylum Streptophyta; class Pinopsida; order Cupressales; family Cupressaceae; genus Sequoia; species Sequoia sempervirens. Next base: position 194,043,048 of record VDFB02105785.1, on the reverse strand, counting down.
TGAGATGATAAGGAAAATGTCTACGAAAATGACACTTAAAAAATCATAATGCTCAGTTGCAGGAATCCCAACGTAGCATCCAGGCTAATTTTAATTGGGAAAGCCGAGACAATAGGGATGGTAGAGATAGTTGGGAAGCAAGCACCTCTTCTGAGCCAAACTATGACAAAGGACAAAATTCGAATCAAAACTTCAAAAGGAGACCTTCTCAGAGGCAGAATCATATGTGGAATACAAGACCCAATAGCGAAGGTGTCTCTACTCCTCTTGATCAGCCTTCCAACAATGAAAAGGTGACCAATGGAGTGTACCTCATTGAGGTAGCCTTATCAAGATGGTGTGAGATTCACAAGACCAATAAACACTCTGAACTAGATTGCCTCGAGTTCTAGACAGTTGCTGAAATATTCCAAGTTGAGGTCCAAAATATTGTTGATAGTGTCAGTTGCAGAGACATCATTCTATCTAAGCCTTATGACTCCTCTTGTCTTGTGGTAAACTAAGCACCATTTTTGTGAAGTGATTGAACCCACCCCCGTTGAGGGCGAACAAGTGTAGGAGGTAAGTAACAAACAAACCTTGGCTCAGCTTTTTGATTCAGTAGATAATGGTCCACTAGATGAGGAAGAAACACATATAGATGAAGTTCATATGTTCCACCAAAGAGCAACTCCCTACTTCCTTAGGAATAGGTAGGTGGCTGGACCCTTTACGACTTCTACTCTACCAAAACGTTTTGCTACCCTACCTGACCCTAATGCCTACAACAATCTTGGGCTTCCCCATGTACCCACTTAGTATCTTAACAAGGATAGGCCTCAAAATCAGTTACAAAATTAGACTCAAGGCCAACCCAAAAACCAATCAAATCAAATGAAAGCCCAACCTTCTAGCTCTGCCATAGGCCAAACCTTTGTCTCTGATATTGAACAAATAGGTGAGTATGTGGAAAAAGAGTTCAAGAAAGTAAAAATTAGCTTATTTTCCTTTGAACTACTTAAAGTCCCTACTGTAAGGCATGCCTTCTTCAGCGTACTCAATGGGATCCCATCCTTTAACACCACACAAGAAACATCAGCCAAAAGAGTCACCTTTGAGGAACCCAAACCAGAACTTGCAGTCCAGGATAATACAGGGAAAATGAGGGATGTTCCCTCAAATCAATCTACAGGTAAGCGGCCAGAAAAGGAAATAGATCAGAACAATAGGCATATTTCCAAAGATCAGCCATCTGGGCAAACCAAGGATAGAACTGGTGATAAGAATAGGGTGCAAGTAGCTCAGATAGATAGGTCCTCGGGCCTCTTCTAAGGAAAATTTGAAACTCCCCCTTTCCTTATCACCATTCTAATATTTGGGAAGAACTTGCACAATTTCCTGCTCAATTCAAGAGCATTTTCCGATGTTATGCCCTTGGAAATGTGCAAGGCTCTTGGGATTACTCCCATGTCCTCAAGAAGAAAGGTGACCCATCTAGACAAAATAAAGATTAACAACATGGCAAAGATGAATAGAATCTCAATGCAATTTTTTGTAGATCTAAGGATACAATAGGTCATTGATATTCAAGTGGCGGAAATTCCTGATGCATATGGGATTATTTTGGGAAGAGAATTTACTAGAACATTGAATGGGTATGCTGCCACAGACCATTCTCAAATGTGGTTGCCATGGAAAGGGCTGCCAAATCAGATTTGTGTAGACCGCAAGCCTCATATGAAGTACATGATCACAAAGCACAACAACCTAAATGAGGTGTTGTTCATTGAGACAGAATTGGGAAATTACTGTCCCTTTGCCTACCAGGACAAAGTTGAACCCTAGGAATAGCTTGCTACCAAAGTACTCTTAGTACCATGCAACCCTCCAACTAGTTTCACTCAAATTCCTCAAAATATAGAGATGTTGGTGGAGCCGAATGATAATCCTGATGAAGAAAATAACTTGGTACTGCTCAATGGTTTCCAAGAATTTATGAAAAAGCATGTAAAGGACTAACTCAGTTTGGGTGCCCGAATAGATTTCTAGGATCTTTTGCTACTGAATTGGTGTAGAATTCACAATGCTACCCACTCTGAGTTTGATTGCTGCTTGTTCCAAATAGCGGTAGAGCAAGTCAAAACATTAGCTATCCTGTAGAGGGAAATACCAAAGGAAGTGCTAGCAGAACCACCTATTGTTAAATACACGGGGTTGGAAGATTCCCCTAAGGTCAAGCAAGAAGCCACCCCACCAGAAAGAAATGAAAGCCTAGTTGGGCCCGAAGTCAAAGAGCTTCCTAGATTTTGGACACTTCAATTTGACAGGTGCAAGTCAAAACAAGGAGCTAGTGTCGGGTTCAAACTCATCAACCTAATGGGTAAGATCTTTCTTACTGCCCATAGGTTGCAATTTTATTGCACCAATAATGTAGTAGAATATTAGGCATTAGTCCATGGTCTTCTCATGGCCCTAAGGAAAAATGTTAAAATGTTGCAAGTATTTGGTGATTCCAAACTCATAGTCAAACAGGTTAGAAAATTGATTTCCTTCCATGATAGAAGACTTGCAAATTATAGGCATAGGGTTTGGGATCTTTTAGAAGGTTTAGATGCATTTAATATACAATTGATCCCTTGTGCTTAGAATCACACAACCGATGCCTTGGCTCAGGTAGCCAGCACTTTACAACCCCTCTCCTTGTCCAGGCTTAAGCAATTCATGATTGAATTGACATCAACACCATTTGTTCCAGATAATGTCACTCATTTTTTAGGTCTTCAATAACGATAAACATATCCTTGAGTTCATCACGAGTTTTGATGTCTTCGCCACCTAAATAATTGATGAAACTGATCCGAAGGAGGCCGAATTGGATATAAGAGTTGTCAACCTCAAAACCAACATGATTTCTAGAGGCATGGTTCAACTTGAATACATATTTGATTTGGATCATATTAGAGATTAGAATCAACAAACAAAGAAGGAAGCCATAAGCAACCATTGTGATGCTCACAACCTTGGGACCCCCAAGGCGACCAAAAATGTTTTCATTAGAAAAGTGTGCATGCCTGAGGAAAAAAAGGGAATCATCGATGCTTTGCAGAGGTATCACGACATGGTGGCATGGAGCTATGAAGATCTAAAGACTTATGACACCTCCATCATCACGTACACCATCCCTCTCAAGACATAAGCGAGGCCATTTCGCCAATGGAAACGTCCTATCAATGCCTTGCTAGAGTCCATCATTTACAAAGAGGTACAAAAGTTACTTTCAACAAAAATTATCTTCCCGGTTAGGCATTCCACATGGGTGGCCAACTTGGTCCCAGTCAGAAAAAAGAATGGAGAAATTAGGTTGTGTGTAGACTTCTGCAACCTGAATAGAGCTTTGGAGAAGGATAACTATCTGGTACATTCATTGGATGAGGTATTGTAGATTTTCAATAGCTCCCAAATGATGTCCTTCCTTGATGGATAATTTGGATATAACCAAGTCATGGTGCAGTACGAAGGTCGCCATAAGACAGCGTTCACCACCAAGTGGGGAACCTTCGCTTACATGAGAATGTCTTTTGGGCTCATCAACGCTGGCGCCACATTGCATCGTGCCATGTATATTTCCTTCAAAGATCTGAATGGGAAGTGCATAACCATCTACATGGATGATTTAATTGTGTTCTCTAAAGCGCAAAGTGATGACGTCTCCGATCTATGTAAGGTGTTTCAAAGGTGTAGAGAGTTTGGAGTTTCCCTTACCCCAAAGAAGTGCATTTTCGGTGTGACTGAGGGTAGTTTATTTGGACATGTTATTTCAGAGTAGGGAATCTCCATAGATCCTGAACACATTCAATCTTTGTTAAAGATCCCACCACTAGGAATCAAGAAAGAATTGAAATCCTTCTTCAAAAAGATTAACTTTTTCAGGAAATTCATCACAGGTTTTGTTGAGATTGTCAAACCACCCAATGCCATGTTAAAATAAGATGCTAAAATTGAGTGGACTCCGAAGCCAAGTAGACTTTTGAAGAAATAAAATGGGCCATTATTGAGGCACCTATGCTAGTTAGCCCAAACTATCTAAATTCATTCTACATCTGTTCATTCACTTCAAAGCATTCCTATGCCAATATTCTAATTCAAAAAGATAATGAAGGAAACAAGCGTCTAATCGCCTTCATGAGTGCTCCACTAAAAGATGTTGAATTAAGCTACCACAATGTAGAAAAGCAAGCATATGCACTTGTTAGGGGAGTGAAGAAATTTAGGCATTACATCTTGCACAACAAAGTGTTCGTCATTGTCCCCGACCTCACAATGAAAACACTACTCACACAAATGGAATTGGGTGAATGAAGATCCAAATGGGTCACATTGCTCCAGGAGTATGATATGGAAATCCAACCGATGAAGTTGGTGAGAGGACATGAACTTATCCGCATGATTGTTGAAGCAGTAGCAAAATCAAGACTTGAACTCACTGTGCAGCAATACCAGCTTGAAGATGTTTCCCCAGGAGAGTAGTACAAAGACATTTATTATTTGTTGAATCACAAATGTCCACCTCACTTACAAGGAGAAAAACATGCTCTTACACTGAAAATCAACAATTATGTTGCAAGGGTCCATTTTATACAAGAAGAATCATCAAGGCATCTACTTGAGATGCCTTGGTAAGTAGGAAGACTGGGTCTTGAAAGAGTTTCATGACAAGTTCGACACTAGTCATGGATCCAGGCCATCCACTACACATTAGATATTAAGAGCGAAGTATTATTGGCCAACTATCTTCAAGGATACTTATTGTCATGTTCGCTCTTGTTATACGTGTCAGACCACCACTACCAAGGAGAAGAATTTTTCTATCCCACTACAACCCATGTTGGAGGTGAGGCCATTTGCACAATGGAGTCTTGATTTCACTGGTCCGGTAAGCTCTTGATCATCTGTGGGACATGGGTACATTCTTACTGCTATTGATTACTACACTAGATGGATAGAAGCAATTATATGTAAGAAATGCACAACTAAGGTAGTTACAAAATTTCTAGAAATTTTCATTTTAAATCACTTTGATTGTCCTTATGCATTAGTGTGTGATAATGGACCTACTTTTTCTTCATTAAAATTTTCTAGTTGGGCCTTCGATTATGGAATTTCCCTTAAATTTTCATCAAATTACTACCCTCAAGGCAATGGCCTTGTTGAGTCTACAAACAAGAACCTGATCATGGTGATCAAGAAATAAGAATCCCAACGACTGGCATACCCAACTCTGATTCACCCTTTGGGCAGACTGCACCCGCCACAAGGCTACCCTTGGTGATTCCCCATTCCATCTTGTTTACAACCTAGAGCCCATATTCCCTATCCTCATGAAGATTCCCACTCTCCAATTTATCAATGACTTTTATGAAGGGAGAGACCATAGGGAAGCTCGACTAGCTAAGCTCTTGCATTTATAAGTAGTCTGACACCATGCAATAGAAAATTTCATGAAACATTAGGGTGTGGTTAAGAGATGGTTTGACCGCCAAGCCAAAATAAAGGCCTTTAAAATCATAGATTTAGTCCTATAGTGGGACAAGGCCCATGAAAAGAAAGGGGGACACAACAAATTTGACAAGCTTTGGATTGGCCCCTTTCAAATAGCTGAAATTTTGGGAGACAATGCTTTTCGCCTAAAGACCTTAACTAGTGAAGATGTCTCGTTTCCAGTCAATGGGAAACACCTAAAGCATTAATTCCAACCCTGAGCTCTATCGAGCTCTTTCCAGTAAATACATGTACATAGGTTAGAATAGGTTTCCTTTTGGCTTGCTTATGTTTTTTTGTTTTGCGTCGCTCTATTTTGGTTGTTTCCTGGCTGTTTCATTTCAAAGAGGATGTTCTTTGTCCCATTCCGCTTGTTGTGTTCATTCAATGAATGGTTCACTTTGTTTTCCATCCTTGGTGTTCTTTGGCTAAACATTCATTCCCGACTATTGTTCCCTGAAGGTTGCCTAGGAATGGTTTATGCGAACAATTTATTCCCAACTTGTACAAACACAACAAACAATCAATATATTAGATCAAATGCAAGATTAGAATCATGATTCCTCAAGAAATTCATTTTGATGCAAAAGAAGAATGAAATGAAGAATACAACAAACTTGAAACAAAAATATCAAATCCTATTCTAAAACAAAGCAAACTCTTAATCTCTTGAGGGAGTTGGTGCCAATTTGATGTGGAAATTGGCCCTTTCCCAACTCCAATGATGTGATGAAGATACTTGATGAAGAATGGATGCTTGTAGTGATGAATTCAATGGAGCTCCATGTTGAAAATCTATAAAAAATCCTAACTATGCTTGGATGAAATTGATGATAAGTTGCTATGGATTTGAGTATAATAATTTTGCATGAATTGTGGATGGATCAAATGAAGGATGAGCTCTTCATTTATAGATGAGATTGATTACAGAAGAGGAAAAAGGGATGAGTGTGGACTAATCTTTAACAAATGAGAAGAAGCCACATGTCATCATGTTAATGGTTGAGGATGAGCACATTTTGAAGAATGTGCAAAGAGGGGGGAGATTCAAATTTAAAATATGGCTTGAAGGATGAGGTAAAAGGTGAAGAAAATGCACATGGCTCAAGAAAAGGACATGTAAGCGATTTTAAATGCTTTGTTGGATGGGACAAGTCCTTTTGGGGGGAGATTTCAAATTTGAGGAATATTCCATCTTTGATGCCTTTTTTGAATGAAAATAGATGATTTATAAATCAATTAAATTGATTTTCATGTGCAAGTTGCAAAATATAGAGGATTTGAGTTATTAGGATTAGCATTAATCATGATGTGATTAATTTAAATGATGTTAGTTGATTTGACCATTTTGACTTAGATTTTAGGATTTAAATAACTCAAAATGAGAAGAGAATGATTATGACTTAGTTAATTTTTTTATTTTTTTTATTTAACCAAAGGGGGTGATGTTAGATTAAATTAGATAAATATTTTATTTATTTTATTTAATTAGATGAACTTTAGAGATTTAATCAAATAATATGGATTATTTAATTAAACAAAGATAGGAAGATGAAATGACCTAGCTAATTACACAGAGACAATGATTTAATTAAATCAATGGATTTATTTAATTAAAAGGGGAATTATGATGACTTTAATCAAATAAGGCTTTTCGATTAAATGGTTAGATAGAGTGATAATTCAGGATGAAGCGATGTTAGTAGATCAGGATTGAGTGCATGTACATTTTATGTATCTACATTTTTCCCCTATTTGAAGCAATGTACTTGATGCATTGGTTCAAAGAATAAACTGTCTTGATCAAAATTCAAAAATTCTCTATTATTTTTGGATGACCCACTATTTCTCCAGTGAAAAGAATTACGCTGGTATACTACTCCCTCAAGAGATCGGGTGAAGAGGTTTGATTTGAGGGTCGATCTTTGGACAAAGAGGTTGAATATTAGTTCAACTCGAATATTTTATGTAGACAGGTTTGATGATGTAGACAGTCATCAGCCATGGGTAGCCTTGTGCCTATTTTGATATATTATACCCACTTGATCCTGATTTGTACCATGACAGTTACATTATTGATAATATAAATTAGATGATTATAATGTTTATATGTAATGGATGATATGATGATACATGGATGATATGGATGCACATGATTTGATATGATGATGCTTTTATGATTATGTGTATGGTGATAGATGTATGGTTTATGAAATTCTTAGAATAATCAATCTATATTATGCAATGATGGGGATGAATGCATGTGGTATCATTAATGCTTTCTATATGGTATGATATGCATTATGCAGTATGCTGATGGTTTTTGGATGCAGGATGGATACATTAGAAATGATTTATTATTAACTATCATGGTACCATGTTAGCGTGAAAGGAAGTAGGAAGAAAATAAGATGATGACAAGGGACACCAACAAGCCAACTTTATTAGAGATGATGATAATGATGATGATGATGTTGATTTGCTTACCGAGGAGTTGGGATTTTCAAAGGGCCAATTACCTTATTGTTTGACAATACACATAGATACGATGCATCAAGGTATAGACGACTGGGATGGCATTGTATCTAGTGAAATGGACTCTGACTCGAGAAACAGATAGAAGTATTCTTGGTCACACCTGACATACGAAAACCTTGCTAGGATACACTTCTGAATTTTCAAACATCTTAGACCAAAAAAATGGAAAGGTATAACCCATCAATTCAATAGTCAACAAGCTGCCCAAAACACCTTCCACACACACCTAACAAAGAAATTATTCATCAAGGTTATATTACAAGAATGTCCAACAAGCACAACAAACAAAAGATAATGATCATTGCCCCATTCCTTTCTCTCTAAATCATTTTGATTAGACATCATCGAGAGGTCATTGGAATGGGTACAATAAGATAAATCAAAAGAAGATATCAAGCAAACAGATAAGCCAATGTTCTTCATACCGCAAGCCAAGGAGATGTGTTTTGTTTAGGATAAGTATCCAAAGTGATATCCAAAATGATGCCCATTGTCGGAACGATATATCCTAGGAAATGCATTGTATAGGATGATGATGGGTTGATAAGTTGTTTGATAGGATTTTGATATAGGGTTGACTGACATGTTTGAAAATGATCAGGAGTTTGATTTTTCATTTAAAAGTTTGTTGTTTCAATTTGGATTTTACATTTGAAGCTTTCTTTTTGCTGATTGTTGTGGTTGTTTATGTTTGTTTTTCCAAAGGATGAGTGTGATGATTGATTTATTATGGATGATTGATTATTGTGAGTGAAAGTGAGATGGGATGCATGGATTTTCAAATATTTGGATGTTTTTGATATTTTGAAATGTTTTGAGGCTATTTTTTGGGTTTTCTGATTTTATGACTTTTTTGATTTTTTGATTTTTTTATGTTTTTGGATTTTGTGAGACTTTTATGAATGTTTTTGGATTTTGTGTCTTGAAGGTTGATCAAATACTAGCCTTGCCTATATTTAAGCTCAGAGATGACATAGTTCAGATACCATGTTTTTGATGTTTTTCTAACTTTTTGAGTGTTTTATGATTTTGGATATTTTTGGATTTTTCACATGATTTTGATGATTTGGATATGGATGTGTGTGACAATATCAATGATCTGTTTTGGGATTTTGTTGAAAACCAAGCTAAGGTTGATTGATCAGATCAATGGATTGATGATGATAACATTGTTGAGGATACACAACAATTCAAGGATAGTGTTAAGCAACACAAGGATTTAGGATGGATATCCCAAGATGATGCAAGATTGATGATGATAACATTATTGAGGATACACAACAATGCAAGGATAGTATTAAGCAACACAAGGATTAGGATGGATATCCCAAGATGATGATGGATTGATTGGATTTGATTTTATCAAGATTGATGAAGCTTGGTTTGGAACAAAATATGTTTTGGATGATTTGATGTGATGTTGAAGCACACATTAGATGTGACCTATACTGATTGTTTGGATTGATGTTTGATGAAAGATGAAGATTGATAAGGAATGTCTTCTCGTAAAAATATGCCATGGGCAAGTGATCTAGTTTTTTGCTCACAAGTGGTGGACCAATTTTATTTCACATTTTCCAATGTTTAGATCACTACATAAGTTGGAGGATATAAATCAATATTTATTCCCAAAGCAATATGTAAATATCTACCCCCGGTTTCTAGCAATGTATGGAATACCATGGGTGGATGCTTGGATAGGTGTATGGATGGAGGGATATGGATTATCTTGTGATAAGATAAGGTGTTCAAATAAAGAATGCTCATTTGGATAATGCTTCATGGCTCAGATAATGCTAGGTAGGATAGGATCAATGAAAATGACTTATGCCAAGATGTTTACTGTAAGCAAGCATAAAGTGTGCACCAAACTTTTACCAAGATCAAGATAATTTGGACTATGGATGCAGATGGATTGGATAAATGGTTCATAGATGAAATGGATTTATTATGGATGAGATGATGGAATGCTCAATTTATTATGGATGGGATAAGATTCTTTCACCTAAACTAGTGCACGTAGATGCTCGATTCTAGACATGATGCCTATTTTACAGGTTTTCATCATGGTACCTGCCCAAAGCGCCATTGAAGTGGTTTTCACTAGAGGATGATTTTTTTCTTTACTATTTTAAATCCTTTTTCTGATTTTTTTTTTTTATTTTTTTGAATTTTTCTAAAAGATTTTAAGCTCATGTTGAACCACCTGGTGGTGTGGATGTAGATGCCCCTGTCATAATGTTCCATCGATATCCTACCTGGAGAAGTTTTTTTTCTAAGATACATGCACTTGAATACAAATTTTGAGATTCCTAATCTACTTCGTTGATACTAGAGTTGACTTTGTCTTTGTGTGCACATCACGATAGAGAGCCTTCTGAATCCTTATGATAAATGGTTGTTGCCAATACATGGTCAATGTGAGAATTAGATATCATGTGTGGAGGTGTGGATGGAGTGTGTTTAGGGATAGGAGATGGATTGGTTGATAGTTTGGAACCTTTGACTCTCCAAAATTGGGAAGATGGGCAATGATGGGTGGATATGGAAGTGTGCATGTAATTAGGACCAACTGCTTGATATACTTTATATGTCGTTTGAGAAGCCTTCTTTTAATTTTGTGGACATCTTTGATGGATACTTTTCCCTTTCTTATTTTTCCCCATAGTTTCTTTGACTAATGGATTTTGATAGGGATAATATTTCTTTGTATTCTTTAGTATCCACTTGTATTTGATTTTTCCATTATGCTTTTCTGCTTCTTCTACTTTAATAATGTTCCTTGTTCTTTGATTCAAATCTTTCTTTTGACGTTGGTCCCAATTCATGGATGGGGTGATGGGTGGATGAAGACTCATGACGTGGCTAGTTGTAGTATTGGCATCAGTTTCATCATAAGGACTCTTCGTGCTCCCTATGTTGATGTTTTCTTGAAACATAGTTTCCCCCAGTATGGCGGTAGTGGTACCTTCATTCCTTGATTCTATTTTTGTTGAGATGTATTGTTCGGTACAAATTTTCTCATAGATAACCACTACAAATGATCTTATTTTGATTTGTTGCTCTACTGACTCTAGAATATCCTGTTCTGTCTAACCTGTTTCTTTGAGTGGGCTTGGATCAAGTGTTGAGTTGAGGATTCCTTTAGTATTTGTAATCATGAGGTCAAAGGGGGTCAACATGTCTTGGAAAGGACCATTGCTAGAGCTTGGTGAGAGATATTGATCATGCTTTGGAATAAATTCTTGAGATATTTCCTCTAACTTATAAGGCAATGTAGAGACATTTTCAATATGATCATTAGTTGATGGATTGTAGATTATGTCAATGGAATCAAATATTTATAACACTCCTTGAAATAGATCACTGAAAAGTGGCTCTTGATGTATGGTGAGTTGATCATCATATGGGGTGGAAACATCTTCAAGGTACTCATTGATGGAGAGATCTTGATCATTGTTTTCAACAATTAAGGTGGAGGGATTTTCAATGTCTTCAACCATAGGGTCAAATGATGTTGTCATTTCTTGAATTGGATCATTGTTGGGTATTGTTGGTGTATTTTGATCATGATTGAAAAGTGACTCTTGATGTATGTTAATTTGATCATTGGATGAGGTGGAAACATCTTCAAGGTATTCATTAATGGATATATCTTGATCATTTTCCCCAATAGTGATGATATTTTGATCAATAAGGTCTTGGATGAGATTTTTGAGTCAAATACAACTTGATGTTGTGTGTCCCTTTGTTTTGTGGAAATCACAATGGTGCTCCTCGTTATACCTTGGTAGTTTAACTAGGGGTTCTTGATAGTTCCCATAGATGGGGAGCTTGATGAGATTTTCTTGTACCAATTGTTGCAGGACTGATTTGATTGGTCTCCCAAGTGGTGTGTATTTTCATTTGTTACTTTGTGAGATTTTTACTTGACCTTATGGTGATTGATTTTGGAAATGTGGTGATTGATCTTTGAAATGTGGTGATTGATCTTCGAGATGGGGTAATTGGGTTTGTTGTTGATGTTGATATTGATATCTAACCTTTTGACATTGGAGATTTTTTTCTTGATGTGGTTATGGACACAACTCAACACTTTGATGGCATGGTTCAACTAAAGGAAGAGTGTACTAATTTTGTAGTGATGATATCCCTTGGCTCAATAATTCAATTAGTTTGGCACGTGAAGCAAGTTGTTCTAGTGAAATTTGATCTTGATTTTTAATTTGACTCCCTTGATTTGGATTTTGTTCAATTAGATTTGGGATGTACACCTGTGGTGTTTGCATGGGATCATGGAAAAATTCATTTTGTACAATGTTCTGACTTGGGATGATGTTTAGATTTGGCATTATGGGTTGAAATTGAACATTGTTGATGTTGGGGATCACATTGCCTTGATTTAGGTAATGTTCATTGATTTTGCATGGTGTTACCTTGACTTGGAGTCGTTAACATCTTGTTTGGACTTTGAGCAATATTCATATGATTTGAAAACATATCCATCCCAAATTTTACCAAGTTTGGATTCAAAATGTTCATGTTTTTAAAGTTGTACTTGGTACATTCACATTTGGCATGTAGGGATTTGATGGGATGGAATTGTTTTTTTGAAGGCTCATGCATTGAGTGTTTGGTTGATAGATTTGTAGGTTTGGACTTGGATTTAAATATACCATAGAGAAAGGTGGTCCAAAATTTTGACTAGGCATACTCACATTTATTGTACCATTGAGGTTTGTAGGAGATAATGATCCCATGTACAAATTGTATAAATGTGAGTTTTGAAAATCAATTGGCATTGTGAGGATTTGATAATTTGGTTGGTTTAGATCACTTATGATGTATGGATCAAGTTTATATTCCATGTTCTTCTTGTGTTTTGACTTTGTTGCAAAAGTGACCTCTAAGATGTTTAGGACAAATGATGAGATGAAGGATGAAAGGGGTGAATGATATGGGTTTTTATTTTCTTAGGAACTTTGGATCAATGCTATACTTTAGGATTTGATTTTGATTGAATAATGAACTTGTAAACCCTAAGATGTTGGATGTTATCTTTAGGATAAACTTATTCAAAGGTGTGTTTATTTAACTAGAGGTATGAGAAAGGATGCATTTCCATACTCCTAATTAAACAAGGTGATTTTGATTTGGTTTAAAAATGTACCCAAGTCTAGATAATGATGTTTCCAAAGCTCTAAAGTTGCTTGTGGGATGGGATGATAAAATTTTGAAATCGATGAAGTGTTTGATTTTGATCCTAAATGAACCTAAGAAGGACTTGTTTACAAGGCCAAGGTTTTGAAAAACATGTGTTTCCCTTCAAACCAAAAGATCAATGTTTGATCAAAAGACAATAAGACAAAAGATACACAAGCACATGTGTGGGGTTCAATTGATTTCATCTTGATTAGTGAATTGCTTTTACCACAAACACTTTCTTGATTAGATTTTCAAACTAAACATCCAATGTCCTAACTTATTTTCATCCCACAAAGTGTTATGTGGAATTCAAGGAAATCAAGGCAATGGTTACCTAATGTTGACCTTGGTAGCAACAAATTAATATGTCAACCTAATTACTTAGAAACCTCTAAGGACATAATCCCCAGGGTAAGAAATAGTTCTTTCCAAAGGTATTTGCTCTAACTAAAGGGTTTGAAATTTTGATGATGATGTTAAGTGTTTGTTTCCAAATGTTTTCAAACAAGCAAAGAATTTTTTCATGAAGAATAAGCACAACCCTATGGATATGAAAGACAATATTTGTTGTGTCCCCACTTGGACAAGTCTAGCTATGCTTATCTTTAGGAAATGGTTAGATGCTTGACTCCACTGGCTCCCCTCCATGGAACTCACTTATATGGGGCAGCCAAGAATCAACACCCATGAAAGTCCCATGGAATGATTTCCATTTCTACTAAAAGACCGTAAAAGTGTGGGACGGCTTTAGAACGACTGTTCTTGCACCAACAAATAGATCAAGGATTTTGGCAACTCTAAAACATGGGTTTTAATTAGGACTTTCCATTTGTAGGAGTTGACCCAACGTGGCAAGAGACCATTGATGCCCTTCTCATTAGAACCAACTATGTGATATTGGTGTTTATTCCAATACCCACATTTATATCCCGACTGGAAATACTCTCGAGTTCAGAGTGTTACCAGTTGAGTCGTTCCCTTGGGTGAATAATTTTTCCCCAAGGAAGGCCCTCTAAGATAAACAAAAGCAAGCAGACATATTCATAGTTTGATCAACCTACATTTAGAAACAAAGGGAGAACACATGCAATATGTTCCACTCACACTCGCAAAGATTTGTTGTTCAATTTTAAACCCAAGTTGAAGTGTATGGGAAATTACTTACGCAACCTAATGTCACTTGTTCATTTTAAGTCCACAAAGAAAAATGATGATATTACTTTTTGTCAGTAATTACAAAACAATGAGAACACTTGTTCATTTGAAGTCCACAAAGAAAAAGTGAATTCTTTTTAGTGCACCAAAATAAGTGTCAGATTTGATTGTTCAATTTTTTTAATCCCAAAACAAACTTTAGTAGATTTGAGTCCTAATGTTCTTTTTAGGCATTTTTGTAACAAGAATTCAAAAGGTCTTTTTAAAGTTCAAACGAAATTAGTAGATCCTAAGTATAAAAAGATAAATTTTCCTTAAGACGAATAACGAATCCTCAAAAAGTGTTAAACAAACACTATAGTTTTTAAAAACACCTTTTTTTGTGAAATGACATCATCATGCTTCTCTTCCTTTTCATCTTTGATCGATCCAACCTACAAGAAAAAATAAGTTATATTCTACAAAACAGAGGTCAAAAAGACATAAAATAGATAGAAGAAGCATAATTTGAAAAAAAGCACGTGCTACAAATTAAATTTCACTTCATACTCCCCTCCAGCGGTGCAATCCACGAAGGCGTCATAGTTTGATTTTCCCAGGAGTGCTATATAGTGTTGCTTGTCAGCCAGTGTCACTCTACAGTCAAACCAGTGAGCATGAATGTGTCATACTTTTTTCCAGCAGTGCAGTTTGATTTCTTGAAAGATTCTCGCAGGTCTGATTAGTTCAGCGGTGTAGTTTAGAATTCAAATTTTTTGGGAGGGAAGACTGAGGTGTCGTAGTTTAAATTTTCAGTGGTCCTATATAGCAACACTAGAGAACTAGTGGCACTGAACAACGACGTTGAGCTTGTAGACAAAGAAAAATGTGGAATTTTGATTAAAAAAAAACATGATTAAAATGTGAGATGGCCTCCTTGTAGCGACAAAATGTGAACCATTGATTCCCAACTTGCACAAACACAACAAACAATCAATATATTAGATCAAATGCAAGATTAGAATCACGATTCCTCAAGAAATTCATTTTGATGCAAAAGAAGAGGAATGAAATGAAGAACAGAAAAAACTTGAAACAAAAATATCAAATCCTATTCTAAAACAAAGAAAACTCTTAATCTCTTGAGGGAGTTGGTGCCAATTTAATGTGAAAATTGGCCCTTTCCTAGCTCCAATTATGTGATGAAGATACTTGATGAAGGATGGATGCTTGTAGTGATGACTTCAATGGAGCTCCATGTTGAAAATCTATAAAAAATCCTAACTATTCTTGGATGAAATTGATGATAAGTTGTTATGGATTTCAATATAATAATTTTGCATGAATTGTGGATGGATCAAATGAAGGATGAGCTCTTCATTTATAGATGAGATTGATTAGAAAAGAGGCAAAAGGAATGAATGTGGGACTAATATTCAACAAATGAGAAGAAGCCACATGTCATCATGTGAATGGTTGAGGAATGAGCACATTTTGAAGAATGTGCAAAGAGGGGGGAGATTCAAATTCAAAATATGGCTTGAATGATGAGGTGAAAGGTGAAGCAAATGCACATGGCTCAAGAAAAGAACATGTAAGAGATTTTAAATGCTTTGTTGGAAGGGCCAAGTCCTTTTGGGGGAAGATTTCAAATTTGATGAATATTCCATCTATGATGCCTTTTTTGAATGAAAGTAGATGATTTATAAATCAATTAAATTTATTTTCATCTGCAAGTTACAAAATCTAGAGGATTTGAGTGATTAGGATTAGCATTAATCATGATTTGATTAATTTAAATGATGTTAGTTGATTTGACCATTTTGACTTAAATTTTAGGATTTAAATAACTCAAAATGAGAAGAGAATGATTTAGACTTAGTTAAATAAACTTTTTTTATTTATTTAACCAAAGGGGGTGATGTTAGATTAAATTAGATAAATATTTGATTTATTTTATTTAATTAGATGAACTTTATATATTTAATCAAATAATATGGATTATTTAATTAAACAAATATAGGAAGATGAAATGACCTAGCTAATTACACAGAGACAATGATTTAATTAAATTGAGGGATTTATTTAATTAAAAGGGGAATTGTGATGACTTTAATCAAATAAGGGTATTTGATTAAATGGTTAGATAGAGGGATAATTTAGGATGAAGAGATGTTAGTAGATCAGGATCAAGTGCATGTACATTTTATGTGTCTACAGTTTCCTCATCTAAAGTTTGCTTTAGAACTTGAACCTTGGTTGGCTCTTTTTACGCACATCTCAGATCTTGCACAAAATGCATGTTAATTATTTCTGAAGGACTACACAATGGTGTTATGCCTTGCATAACCACCCCATTTTGATTTGAAACAAAATGGATCCCCCCCTTCTCTTTTTGGTTTCTTTTCCTCTGTTATTCGCTTTGATTTTGGGAGTTCTTCTATTTCTTCATGTTTTATCTTTTGTTTTGTCTGATCTGATTTTAGTCCTATCTTAGCTTGAGTTGATTTCCTTCTTGCTAAGAACTCAATGAAATAATCATAAGCAATATTGTATCCTATTATGGCATATTTTATGTTCTCCTGAGGTCTAATGGAGGAATTTTTTTTGTAAGATTGAATCACTCATCTGTGGATATCTCTTAGGGAAGCCAGCTGAAAAGCATTCCTCAATTCAAGTGGTCATAAAATCTTTCAAGGCAAGGGTCGGCAAGACTTTCCTCATGTCTCACTGACTGGTGGCTTGGCTCTATCCATCTGGAATCCAAAAGGGGTGTTAGAACTACAAGATTCTGATGATTTTACATGTTGTTCATACTCACTAACTCGTAAGATAAGTCCCACCATGAGCATATTTTTCCATAATTAACCATATTGCTCTATAAATCCCATCAAGTCTAAATGCTTCATTTTATGGATCCTATCGGCATGAGATTATTTGGGTCTCCCCGACCCATAATGTTTTTTTTGTTAAATATGTGTCTGTCCTACCTATCAGCAAGACCCCAGGGATGTCACAGCGAGTGGAATTCACCTATGGGCACCTATTGGCAAGACATTGATCATCATCTCGGTGACTAGGGGTTTCCCATTGGCATGAAAGTCTCCTTCAGAGAAAGGTCTCGACAAGATTTTAATGTCTTACCAACCGGCTACAGAGGGATGCACATATCGGTGGGAGATTTTTGCATCGGGGTAAAGTATCGGTGTGTTCTCCATGTCTCACCGACCAATGTGAAATGAGGAAACACTTCAGCAAGAGTTGTCTTCTTTGGTGTGTGGTCTTGCCGACTACCTCAGGTCTTGTCGATCACCAATAAGGACATGCATCTTAGTGAGAAACTTTTACGGTGGAGACATGTCTTCGTGAGTACATTTGGTCTCGCCAACATAGCATAAAGGTAGGTCTATCGGTATGAGGTCCTACAGTCTTGCCAACCCCTGTTGTCACACCGACATATTACTTCATCAGGGAGAACGAGATTGTCGCGACGACCAAAAGTGAACATGTGGATATTTTTTGGTGAACACATATGATATCTACAGGATGTCTCCCCGATGAGGGAATGTTATAGCAACACATGTGAAACAAAAGAATGCATATTTGTATAACTGCAGAGAGGTCTCCCCAAAATGAAAAGATCGGCAAAAGGTTGTGGTTTCGGCATAATGTTTGGCTGAAAGAGGGAAGTCACGCTGAAGAAGGGTGCCATCAATGCAACATAATGAGGTAGGCGGAGTGTCCTATCGATATGCCACTGTCTCACTGATGAGGGATATTGCTATAACTCCTGCCGAAACAAGATGGGTCTCACTGGGATGTGTTGCCTTCGGCAAAAGATTTCATCGAAGGGGAGGAGTCTTGTCGATACACAAATGAACTCAGGGAGAATGGCTGGCTTCACCATAGGGTCACACCGATAAGCAATGGTCTTTTCGACATAAAGCAACATGACTTCGGAGGAAGATCTCACCAGGAGAGATAACATCTCTATGAGGTCTCCCCGAATCAAGGATGTCTCCCCGATGGTCATTGGTCCCACCAAAAAGCTCTTACTTGGGGATAATCAAATGGGCTTGGAGATGTCCTAGCAAAGAGACTTAGTCACACTGATAGTGAAGAGATATCGCCATAAGTCTCCCTGACCGAAGAAGGTCCCACCGGAGGTTTGAGTTCGGCGATAATTTTTCCTTCGGCAGGAGGTCTGGCCGATAGGCATGGTGTCTCGCCATAGTGAGGGGATTCAATATGGTGTCATACCAAGGAGATAAGGTCTGGCCGACATGAAATAAATTTTCTGAAGGATCTAGGGCTCAGGGTAATCTCTCACCAACTTGTGATGGTCACACCGAAGCAAAAAGGGCCCAAGCTCGGGGAAATAGAAAGAACTTAGGGAGAATCTAAATGAATGGAACGGGTTTGGTAAGATGTCTTGTTGGCCCGATGATGTCTCAGCGACAGGAGAATGCTATCTGGGGAGCTCGTCGAGAAAGGTTTATTCTCGGCAAGAGGTCCCACCGACCAACGGTGGTCTCGCCGACGGTGGCTCTTAAGGGTGTAGATATCGCTAAGACTTCTCGCCGAGGGTCCATGGCTCACCATAAGGTCTCCCCAACCATGTGATGTCCTGCCGACAGAAAAGGGACCCCATTGAAAGAAATTGAGCTCGGCAAAGGATCATGCCCTTGCCATAAGATCTTCGCAAAGAAAGGAAGTCACACTGAAAGGAAAGGGGGACTTGGGCTTGGGGAAGTAAGGATCTGGACTTTGGGAGATGTCATCCCGAGGGCGATGGTCTCACTAAGATAGAGGGGCTTCGATGAAAGATTTGAACGAAATGTAGGAGTCTCGGCGACAGGACGTGAGCTCGAGGTAACGTTCCCTCGACATAGAGAGGTCTCCCCAACCTGGGAGTACTTGGCAGATAAGGGAGGAGTTCACTAAAATATCTTGGCAAAGGGGATTGGTCTCCCCGACATGAAGAATTGTGGCTTTGGAGTGTCTTGGCGAACGTAACATGAATGCGATGAAAGGTCTCGATGAAGACAGCTAGTCTTGCTAATATAGAATGTGCTCACCGAGAGAAGGGCTTCGCTATAGGATTATGCCGACTAGTGATTGTCTTGCCGATGGTCTTTGTGGTATCAATATGAACCCTGTAGCTCACTAAAATGTCTCATTGATTGACCCATGTCATGCTGATAACTGTTGAAGGATGAAATCGCATCGGGGAGACACCGAAGGTGTCTCACTGACATATGATGTCGTTTGGACCACCTTTGATCACCTAAGAAGCTCGTGTGGCGTATGCTCAACCAATCAAAGGAAACTAAAAGAGTGACTCATTGGCCCCTTTGACCGATTGACTATTCCTATGAAAGAAGACCAACAAAATGCAAGCGAGATGGATTCATTCTGAGATCAGGAGGTGATGGATCGACTTGGGTGGTGCAAAGATTTGAAAGGAGGCATGATGATGCTTCCAGAAGATGGTCAACGTTCAGAGAAATCTAGAACCTGAAGGAGGCCATAATAATGAAGAAATTATGACTCACAGGGATAGCTGTAGTGACAATTGACACGGATAGATCAGTATTAATGGTGATATTTTGGAGCATTCAAGGTGGCCCCGATGGAGTTCAAAGATGGAAACGGAGATATAAGAATTAATGCTGCATCTACCAAAAGATCTAAAAGGCTTCTCCCGAGGGCAAAAAATATTTCATTAGTAAGGACAGCAAGGCTTCATATTAAATACAACATTGACTCTCTTCAGAAAGATTTGAGGGCCGACTCTCCTGAAAGCAGATATTTTTTAACCCCCAAATAGAGTGGACAACACATTCTTTTCGGTACATTCTATATATATGGCATTCTGGCCTCTTTGTAAAGGTTAGACAGTTAGGGTTAAAAAAAAGAGAGGGTTAGAAATTAGAGTTCTATAGACATACAAATAGATCTTAAGCAGTAGTAGAGAAAAGCTGAAGAGTAGCAGTAGAATAGGAGTTAGATTCAACATAGCTAATAATGTATCTTTTCATTTCTTTTAGTACGGATGGAGACAATTTGGAGTCATATATTTTCTGTACACTAGTGATTGTGTCAGCTTTGTAAATATTACTTATCTATTTCACTAGCAGTAGAAGTAATCAGATTTGATCTACTTCATATTGTGTTCCAAAATGATATTTGTCTCAAGTTAATCATTTGATTTGAGAATCTTTCAAGGATTGAAGTCTTATTCTATGTTTTTCTTAAATGGTAACTTGCAATCTATTATTTGAATTAGCACTGTGAATGAAAGAGGTTGTGTGTCAATCACAAGTTTACTTTGTTCTGCAGTTTTACTTAACAAATTTCTTGGAAGATAACAAGTTTGGTTAAGTTAAATGAATTTTCATTATTTTCTATTTCAAAGCTCTGATCTATCTTTTTTTATTTCTTTAAAACCCCAGTTAGATTAGATTTTAGTTTATGTCAGATCCTAGAAAAATCCACAAGCTCAACCCCAGCAGGCGCCTTGAATGTTACTGTTACATTGACCAACTGAGCAACATCAGTACAGTTGAGAACCAACTACAAAGACCTTGGGAGCTAAGATATCCATGTGATCATCTTTCTCTTTCAGGAGAAACAGAATAGCAATATTATGTTTATATGTTGTGCTATTTTTACCGACAACAGAACTGGCACTAGAAGAAGGGCCCAAGAGAGCAAGCTGGATAAATCTGGGTCATCCTCCTCAGAAAGGCCCCATGGAGTTCTTTGATCAACTGAAAACCCACCACCCTTGACAGAACTCAAGACCCCAATAAGGCACAAGACTGGGGCAACCATCACATCACCCTTGTCAACTCTGCTCACTCCACCAGGCTTTTCACCAGTACCCCAGTGGATTCCTATTAATCCACCACCCAATCCATCTCAATTATCACTACAGCTGATTCAACCCATCCAATAGCTGGCTCAACCACCACCACCAATGGAGTTCTTTCAAAATAATCCCTCTCTGTTAGGGACTATTCCTGGAGGTTTTCATGATATGCCTAAGAATCCTAAGAATTTTTTCCCCAAATACATTCATGGTGAATCAGGGAGTGTTGAAGAGCACATACAAGCTTTTAAGGATGCTTGTACTAGAGCTCAAATAGCTCACCATGATGTAGTTTGTAGGTTGTTTCCTTATTCTTTAGGAGATATGGCATACAACTGGTATTTGAATCTTCCTCAACATTCTATTCTTAGTTGGACAGACCTGGAGAATGCTTTCATCAATCAGTTCAGGGTCTATGTGGATCCAGCCATTATGTTCCATCAGTTTGCTACTATCGGGAAGGAGCCAGGTGAACCTTTGCCCTTGTTTAATACTAGATTCCAACGAATGTACAAAAGACTGCAAGATCCCTACCTAGTCGCTGAGAATAGTGCCATCCAAGCTTACTTTAGAGTTATAGATCCCTTGCTTGGCTTGTTCCTGCAAAGGACTTATCAACCAGCTGATATTGATTCCCTAACCAAAGTTTACCATTTATCCATCAAGCTACAACAACAAATTAGTTCTCAACAAGGAAGTTTGGGAGGGGGTTTTCCTTCAATAGGATATCAGATGTATAGCCCAACCCCTCTATTCAATACTATCTCAGCAATGTCTCCTTCCCATTATGGACCTCTACCTAAATTTTAGACCCAACCTCCTACCCCATTCCTTACTTTAGGACATCCTAAAGTGGTGCCCTTCTCAAAGGGAGATAGTGCTGAAAGCTTTGGAGCAAGCTGATAAATTAAAAGGGAAAAACAAGGTGGCACCTGCTGCAGACATGAATGCAGCCTTGTACAATAGCAAGGTAGGTACCCCACCATTTCTCTTGAGTTTAAGAATTTGTAGGAAGAATCTACACAATTGCTTGTTAGATTCAGGAGCTTCAGGCAATATTATGCCATTTTCTATATGCAAGAAATTGGGGTTGACCCCTATCCAAATGAACAAGAAGGTCATCCAACTTGATAAAATAGAGGTTAATGTAGTTGGAGAATTGAGAAACCTACATGGGCAAGTAGGGTCAGACCCTAGGATTCAAACTAATATAGATGTTCAAGTGGCAGACATTCCTGAGACTTATGTATGCTATTGAGTAGAGATTTGATGAAAGGTATAGGGGGTATCTCTCCCTTGATTTTTCACACATGTGGCTACCATGGAGAGGAATCCCTACAAAAATTAGGATTGAAAGTGAACCTCACCTCAAGAATGTCATCATTGAATACGATTTCCCCAATGAGGTAGCCTATTTCGAAGTCGGGATAGGGGTTTATAAAAGAAAATTTTAACCTTTTCTATTCTTGATCCTAAAGAATTTCCAATACAAAAGTTTCTTGATTCTGTGATTAATGAAAACCAACAAGCATTGATCAAGAAGCTACAACAAGATCAGCTGGTTTTAGGAGAAGATACCGATTGGCAAAGTCTTTTACTCCCTAACTAGTGTAGGGAACATTACCAAAATCATTCTGAATTGACTTGCCAACCCTGCATTCACATTGTAAATCATGTTTCCCAAGCTGGGGAAACTAGTTTAAGTCACTTTCAGGCCATTGCAGATCACTTCTCATTTGAAGCCAAAGAAGAAACCATGTTAACTAGGGATAGGATACTTCCAAAAGAAGTTCCTTCCCAAATTCAACTGGCCTCAATCACATTTCCTAACCAACATACTCATAAGGAACAATCCCAAGGCTTGCTTGACATTCCTACACTCACAAGTATGTTGGAACCTAAGAGATTAATCAAAGAGGTAAGTGACTGCCAGTAATATAGCCATGGATTACCTGAGATGCCTGAGCAAGGACTAGAAATTGTACCTAAAGAACTTATAGGGCATCCTTTCCCTATATCTGATGCAAAAGATCTAAGAGCCCCACTTCTGGCTAATCCTATCCAAATGCCTACAAAAACCCAAAAAGATCAACCCCAGCTTATGATCAGCTGTGGACCCTCACGTTTGATGGATCTAAGTCCAAAACCAGCTATGGTATTGGGATTGAGTTAAGAAGCCTGAAAGGGAAAACCTTTTTTGCTTCTTACAGGCTGCATTTTGGGTGCACTAATAATGTAGCAGAATACGAAGCTCTAGCTCGGGGGTTGATGTTTGCACATAAGAAGAGGGTCACTGCCTTGGTGGTCAAAGGAGATTCAGAGATAGTTATCAAGCAGCTCCGCAGTCAATACACATGTTATAATAGAAGGTTGGTAGCATATAGAAATTGGGTATGGAACCTAATTGAAGACTTCGATGCTTTTGGAATTAGTTTAATTCCAAGAGAACAAAATCAGGTGGTTGATTCATTAGTTGTCACGGCAAGTACCCTGGAACCTATGCAAGGCTCCAAGCTTAAGAAATTCTCAGTAGAATTGATTTCTACCCCAGCTATTCCTAACAATGTCAAGAACTTTCAAGTCTTTGATGATGATTGACATATTCTTTCTTTCCTAGCATGTTCAGATGTTTTTGAAAGACAAATCATTGATGAGTCCAACAGGGACCAAGGAGACTGGAAATCTAAAGAATTTGATACAGAAGGGGTCCTCAATTTAAAAGGAAATAGCATTCCCAAGGGAATGGTGGCCTTGGAAAGAATTTTTGACTCAGAACCCAAGGCTCGAGACAAGGTCCCAATTGAAGATGAAGGGGGTGAATATGAAATTGTTAACCTAGCTGATTCTGGCCCTGAAAGAAATGTCTACATAGGGAAAGCCTACCCTGAAGCAATTAGAAAAGACATATTAATGACACTTAAGAAATATATTGCTGCAATAGCTTGGGGATATAAATATTTAAAGAAATTTGATGCTTCTGTTATGACACACTATTCCTTTGAAGCTCGAAGCTAAACCCTTCTGATAGAAGCAGCGCCCTGTCAATGCCTTGATTGAACCATTGATCTATAAAGAATTCCAGAAATTGCTTTCTGCAAGGATTATCTTCCCTGTACGACATTCAACATGGGTGGCTAACTTAGTCCCAGTCCGTAAGAAAAATAGAGAGATCATGTTATGTGTCAACTTTAGGAATTTGAACAGAGCTTCAGAAAAAGATAACTATCCACTCCCTTCTCTAGATGAAGTGTTGCAGACAGTCAATGGATCTTAGATGATATCATTCTTGGATGGTTATTCTAGATACAATCAAGTAATGGTTAACTGTGAAGATAGAATGAAGACAACCTTCACTACAAAGTGGGGAACATTTGCATACAGAAGGATGCCATTCGGTCTGGTAAACGCTGGAGCAACTTTCCAATGCACCATGGACATAACATTCACGGATCTAATTGGTAAGTGCATTATTGTCTACGTGGATGACCTGACAGTGTTTTCTAAAGATACATTGAACCATGATGCCGACTTAGCCAAAGTTCTCTAAAGATTTATTCAGTATGACGTCTCCTTGAATCCCAAAAAGTGTGTGTTCAGAGTCTCTGAAGGGAAACTTTTGGGGCACATAATTTTTGAAAGAGGAATATCAATCGATCTAGATCAGGTTGAGTCCATTTTGAAGATCACTCGGCCAGGAAGCAAGAAAGAAATGAGGTCTTTCTTTGGAAAAATCAACTTCATGAGAAAGTTTATCACAGGATTTTCTGAAATCATGAAACCACTGAATGAAATGATGAAAAGGGATGCTAAAATAGAGTAGACTAAGGAGGCAAAGGCCACGTTTTCACAAGTCAAGCGATCCATCTCGGATGCACCCATTCTCACTAGCCTTGACTACTTGATACCATTTTATATCTATTATTTTTCCTCTGAACACTCGTACACAACTATCCTAACTCAATGAAGAGAAGAGGCGGAGGAGAGACCGATTGATTTCATGACCTCTTCATTTAAAAATGCGGAAATCAAATACCCACCCCTTGAGAAGCAAGATTTTTTGCTGGTTCGAGCTATCAAGAAGTTTCGACATTACATCCTTCAAATCTAGATCATCGCTGTAGTTCCTGACGCTGCTGTAAAGTCTTTACTTATGCAGAGTGAGCTAGGAGAAAGAAGAGGGAAGTGGATGGCCATCTTGCAAGAATTAGATCTGGAGATATGCCCTATGAGACTTTTCAGGGGTATAGGTTTTTCCAAGTCCATGGTGAATGCTGCTGACAACATTATTTGTCAGCAAATTACACCACCCAGTCTTTCTCCAATGACCCTTGGTATGCTGATATTGTTCATTTTATGCTCAACAACCGATGTCTAGAGGGGATGAACTCAACTCAAAGGAGATCGCTAAGAATGAAGAGTTCCCACTATATTCTCAAGTGAGGGTTGCTATACAGGAATAATTTCGAAGGAGTATACCTAAGATTCCTTGATCAACAGGAGGCTAAACATGTGATCTTTGAGTTTCATGGGAAACATGGCACAGGTCATGGGTCTGCAGATTCTTTGGCACACCAGGTCCTCAAATTTGGTTATTACTAGCCCTATGTGTTCAAGGATGCCCATCAACATGTGAGACATGTCACATCTGTTAGATTTCTGCATCAAGAGAATGTTGTCGAGCCATGCCGTTGTAGCCTGTCTATGAGGTGACGCCATTTTCCCAATGGGCACTAGATTTCATTGGGGTAATTAACCAAAACTCTTCTATAGGACATAAATTTATCTTGACTGCCACTGATTACTACACAAGATGGACAGAGGCTATGCCTTGCAAGAACAACACAATAGAGGTTGTGATTAAATTTCTCACTGAATGCATCACAACCAGGTTTGGGGTACCCTTCGCGTTGGTATGTGACAAGGGCTCTTCATTTTCTTCTGCTGAATTCATTTCTTGGGCATATGATCACAAGATTGTCTTAAAATACTCTTCAAACTATTACCTACAAGGCAATGGAGTTGAAAAATCAACCAATAAGAATCTTTTAGTGGTAATTAAGAAGCTGTTAGAAAACAACCCTAGAGACTGGCACACCCAGCTAAAGTTTGCATTATGGGCAGACAGGACTAGGATCAAGGCTACTTTAAAGACCTCACCATTCAAGCTAGTGTATGGACAAGAGCCTGTGTTCCCTATCCATCTGCATATACCTATCCTTGAGTTTATGCAAAAGTTCTACTCTAGTGAAAATAGGATAGAAGTAAGATTAGATGCCTTGTTGAAATTAGAAGAGCAAAGAGATGCTGCTTTGCAACAATTATTTAGCCACCAGGTTGTTTTCAAATGTTGGTTTGACAAAAGAGCCAAGATTAAAGCTTTTAGGATATCAGACTTGGTGCTGTTATGGGATAAAGCTAGTGAAAAGAAGGGCAGTCGCCATAAATTCGATAAACTCTAGCTAGGTCCTTATCAGATTGTTGAGATCCTAGGGGAAAATGCTTTCAGACTGAGTAGCTTAACTGGAGAACCTGTTCCCTTTCCTGTCAATGGGCAGTTTCTTAAGCATTATTTTCAGTCATGAAGCTTGTTAATTTCTTTTCTGCATGTAAGTAATTCCTTGTTCTTTATGTAAATAATTTTTTTTTCTCCTGTTAGTAAATGATTTTCATTTGTGTAAATAGCTTCTATGCTTCTTCTTGTAAATAACTCTATCCTTTATGTAAATAATCTGGTGCTCTTTGTATAAGTAATCTACTCTTTGTTTGTAAATAGTTTGATGTTTGGTTGTTTGTCATTCCTTTTGTCCTTTTGTTTCTTTTTTTGTTTGGTTTCTCTTTTGTTTTGTTCTTTGGGGGTTTATCTATTTCTTTCCATCTTGAAATGGTGGTTGTCTTATGTGAAGCATACTTTGGTTGTTAGGAGAGAAGTGGTTTAAATATTTTCAAGTCTGCTGATTGGGTGATTTTGTCCTAAAACTCTTTATTTTTTGCCCATTGCCAACAAAAGTTGTGGAAAGTTTTGGAAACCAGGTGCAAAGTAGATAACCTTCATTAGTTCCTCTGAATCTACCACAAATCCATAAGATCATCTTCCTTTGTAATGGTGTATTTGTCCCAGGACTATAGTGTTGTAAGATTTGAGTGAAAATTTTGATTTCCCAAGTGTTGTCATGAGGTCCATGGTAGTTTTCAACCCAGATCAGGTGTTAAACATTTGAAATATTGAAAATAATTAAATGAAATGTCTGAAACTCCAAGAGAAAACAAAAAAAAAGAAAAGAAAAAGAATTATTTAAAGAGAAAAAGGGATTCAATATGAATGGGCGATTCCAGTATCTCTATCGGGGCTATGGACACTTGACTGGTAGTAGAGAAATGCTGTGAGAAAACTAGAGATATCTCCATTGGGGCTATGGATGCCTAATTGGCAACAGAGCAATGCCCAGGATATCATTGCACGACAGCTAAAGGGAATCAACTCATGTAGCCCAAATCTTGCACATTGTTGTTTCAAAGATGAAGAAAACTTTATGAAAAGATGATGCACTATCAAGCACACACCTAGATTCAGGGGTGGCCATTGATTGACTTACATTTGAGATTCTAGCTCAACCTTGGTTGTTATAACTGACCCAACTAGAGTTGTGATGTTCATGAACCATGAGTTTTGGGTAGCTGAATCCTTCAGTTTCTTGAAAACGGTTAAACCATTTTCCTAGCCGAGTCGCCATTTGTTATGCCTTGCATAACCACCCCATTTTGATTTGAAACAAAATGGGTCCTCCCCCTTCTCTTTTTGGTTTCTTTGCCTCTATTATTCACTTTGCTTTTGGGAGTTCTTCTGTTTCTTCATGTTTTATCTTTTGTTTTATCTGATCTGATTTTAGTCTTGTCTTAGCTTGAGTAGATTTCCTTCTTGCTAAGAACTCAATGAAATAATCATAAGAAATATTGTACCCTATTATGGCATATTTTATGTTCTCCTGAGGTCTAATGGAGGCATTTGTTTTGCAGGATTGAATCACTCATATGTGGATATCTCTTAAGGAAGCTAGCTGAAAAGCATTCCTCAATTCAAGTGGTCATAAAATCTTCTAAGGAAAGGGTCGACAAGACTTTCCTCATGTCTGACCGACTAGTGGCTTGGCTTTGTCTGTTTGGAATCCAAAAGGGGTGTTAGTACTACAAGATTCTGATGATTTTACATGCTAATCATACTTAGTAACATGTAAGATAAGTCCCACCATGAGCATATTTTCCCATAATTAACCATATTGCACTATAAATCCCATCAAGTCTGAATTCTTCATATTATGGATCCTATCGGCCGACCCGATGATGTCTCAGTGATAGGAATGGGTTTGGTAAGATGTCTTGCCAACTCGATGATGTCTCAGTGATAGCAGAATGCTATCTGGGGAGCTCGCTGGGAAAGGTTTATTCTTGGCAAGAGGTCCCACCGACCAACGGTGGTCTCGTTGGCGGTGGCTCTTAAGGTTGTAGATATCACCGAGACTTCTCGCCGAGGGTCCATGGCTCACCATAAGGTCTCCCCAACCATGTGATGTCCTGCCGATAGAAAAGGGACCCCACCAAAAGAAATTGAGCTCGGTAAAGGATCATGCCTTTGCCATAAGATCTTGGTGAAGAAAGGAAGTCACGCCGAAAGGAAAGGGGGACTCGGGCTTGGGGAGTAAGAATGGACTTGGGGAGATGTTTTCCCAAGTGCAATGGTCTCGCCAAGACAAAGTGGCTTCGATGAAAGGTCTCAGCAAAACGTAGGAGTCTAGGTGACAGGGCGTGAGCTCGGGGTAATGTCCCCCTGACATAGAGAGGTCTCCTCGACCTGGGTGTACTCGACAGAAAAGGAAGGCTTCACCGAAATGTCTTGGCGAACAGGCTTGGTCTCCCTGACATGAAGAATTGTGACTTTAGAGGGTCTCAGCGAACGTAACATGAATTCAATGAAGGGTCTCAATGAAGAGGGCTAGTCTTGTCGATACAGAATGTGCTCGCTAAGAGAAGAAGGGCTTCGCTACAGGATTATGTTGACTAGTGATTGTCTTGCCGATGGTTTTTTTGGTATTGATATGACCCCTGCAGCTCGCTAAAACGTCTCACCAACTGACCCATGTCATGTCGATAACTGTTGAAGGATGAAATTGCATCAGGGAGACAGCGAAGGTGTCTCATCGACATGCGATGCCGTTCGGACCACCTTTGATCACCTAAGAAGCTTACGTGGTGTATGTTCGACCAATCAGAGGAAACTAAAAGAGTGACTCATTGGCCCCTTTGACCGATTGACTATTCCTATGAAAGAAGACCAACAAAATGCAAGTGAGATGGATTCATTCTGAGACCAGGAGGTAATGGATCGACTCGAGTGGTGCGAAGATCTGAAAGGATGCCCGATGGTGCTTCCAGATGATGGTCAGTGTTCAGAGAAATCTAGAACCTGAAGGAGGCCATAAGAATGAAGAAATTATGACTCACAGGGATAGCTGTAGTGACCACTGATAGGGATAGATCAGTATTAATGGTGATATTCTGGAGCATTCAAGGTGGCCCCGATGGAGTTCAAAGATGGAAACGGAGATAGAAGAATTAATGTTGTAGCTACCAAAAGATCTAAAAGGATTCTCCTAAGGGCATAAAATCTTTCATCAATAAGAATAGCAGGCTTCATATTAAATACAACATTGACTCTCTTCAGAAAGATCTGAGGGCTGACTCTCCTAAAAAAAGATATTTTTTAAACCCCAAATAGAGGGGACAACACATTCTTTTCGGTACATTCTATATATATGGAATTCTGGCCTCTTTGTAAAGGTTAGACAGTTAGGGTTAAAAAAAGAGAGAGAGTTAGAAGTTAGAGTTCTATAGACATAGAAATAGATCTTAAGCAATAGTAGAGAAAAGCTGAAGAGTAGCAGTAGAATAGGAGTTAGATTCAGCCTAGCTAATAATGTATCTTTTCATATCTTTTAGTATGGATTGAGACAATTTGGAGTCATAGATTTTTTGTACACTAGTGATTATGCCAGCTTTGTAAATATTGCTTATCTTTTTCACTAGTAGTAGAAGTAATCAGATTTGATCTACTTCATATTGTGTTCTAGAATGATATTTTTCTTAAGTTAATCATTTGATTTGAGAATCTTTCAAGGATTGAAGTCTTAGTCTATGTTTTTCTTAAATGGTAACTTGCAATCTGTTATTTGAATTAGCACTATGAATGAAAAAGGTTGTGTGTCAATCTCAAGTTTACTTTGTTCTGTAGTTTTAGTTAACAAATTCCTTGGAAGATAACAATTCTAGTTAAGTTAGATGAATTGTCATTCTTTTGTGTTTCAAAGCTCCGATCTATCTTTTGTTGTTTCTTTAAAACCCAGTTAGATTAGGTTTTAGTTTATGTCTGATCCCAGAATAATTCACAAGCTCAACACCAGCAGGCCGCTTGAACATTACTGTTACATTGACCAACTAAGCAACATCAGTACAGTTGAGAACCAACTACAAAGACCTTGGGAGCTAAGATATCCATGTGATCATAATTCTCTTTTAGGACAAACAGAATAGCAATATTCTATTTATATGTTGTTGTGCTATTTGTACCGACAACAAATGGCTGCTATGGTACCCTAGTGAATGAAAAATTCTAAGTCGGATCTAGTGACCACTATGATTCCCAAACCCATTATAGGCTTCAATGCTTACACGGTTGAGAAAAATATAAGTGAGAAAAGAACACTCAAAGAAACATCAAAATATAGAAAAGAAAATTATGAAATAAAGCAACCGTATGAGTGTGTGGATAACTCTACTGGGGCTATGGATGCCTGGCTAGCAGTAGAGCAATATTCATGGGATCACAGTGACAACTTCGTCAAGGCTATGGACGCTTGACTGGCAGCAAGGCAATGTCCAGGTTAGTTTTGGTGTCGAATGATTTATGTAGATTGCTCGGTTGAAGTAGCAACCACTTGTCGCAGTTCCATGGGAAGGAAGTAATTCACCACACACACACTTCTAAGATGTCCTATAGACTAACCCAACTCAAGATCCTATCCTCCCAGTTCACTCTTGGAAGTCTACTCCTGGTCTACAAAACCAGAGATTTTGGGTCCACAATGAACGCTTATCCCTATAACACTCGGGAGTGTTTCCCAATGAAGTCACCATTTGTTGTTCTCTCAACACACATGCCCCATTCGGAACATGGACCCTCTTTTATTTCTCCTTGTTGGGTTGTTCTGTCATTGCCTCATTTTGTGTGCCCCCATTTTGGTGTCCCTAATGGTCAACGTAACCCCAAACTCTCATCTTCAACTGACCTTGTTTAATCCCCTCTGATTTGGCTAAGTCCAGGAGCCTTCCAGACTCTCCTTGGCAGTTTTCTTCTATCAGCAGCCCTGGGGCCTGGCGGGCCCGCCTCACTGGGTTTCCCTTACTAGATTTCTACTGGGCATTTGTTTTTTTGAATGGAAGAAGGCTCCTGCCTCTCCTAGCCCTAAAACCTAGATCCTTGTTCACCACCCAATTTAACTTGCAAGTTTTAGACTACCTTCGCACCGGCCGAGTCTAGTCCACTGACCGTCTTCATCATTTTCGACAACTAATCTACAATGTCTTTTTGAACCTTGGGCCTCATATCTCCCACTTCCATCTGTGAATTTGAACTCCACAAACCCACTAGCTGGTCATACGGGCATTAAATGCATGTCTGGGTATAAATATAGGGGTCGACTTGTCATTTTCATTTGTCAAGTTTTCCAGAAGAGTTCAAAGTGCTTGCCAGAGGAGGTTGTTGCATCTATCACTTGTTTCTCTCATGTCTGAGATCATCATTGGACTTTCCTCAGTTGATTTCCCACCTTCTCCCATCAGACTTTCGAGGTAGATTCACCGTCCATTCCACCAAGAGGTTTTTTATGATTTTGCACTTTAAATTATGAATAAAAATGGGCTAAAGATGCATTTAATTGATAAAACATGACAAAACTGATGTCCTCAAAATTTGAAAAGACCTTGGAATCGCCTCGTAGGATCAAATCAGAGCCAAAACACGTTGTCATCATTCTTCGTGCAGGGCATTCATGCCCTCCGGGCCTGTCCCCTCCTGTGGCCATTTAAAACTTAGAAAATGAACTCTTTGAAATGGAAAATTGCCTTGTCGAGCCCACCACCCTGGAAATCTATTGGTCAATCGCTGTCAAACTTGAACATTTGCAATCCAACCTCCATTTCAGCCTCTTAGGCCCGCCCCACTTGATCTCCCTGGCTGGTTTTTACCGGGATTTTACCATTCTGAACAGCGGATGGCTCCCGCCTTCCCAAACCCCAAGGCCCGGATCCTCAAATTCTTCCTATTGAAAGTTGCAAACAATTTTGGATTGCTTTCGTTTGCTCCAGGTCCACCACCCCTGACTTTCATCCTTAGGACTGTACCTTGCCCCTGCCATTCCCAAATGGTGAAGAAGGTGCTCCTTTCTTCCCTTTAGGGTTTGTTTTCTTGTTTGTCATCTAAAGATTTAGACTTAAAAGGTTTGTGCATATGCTTCATTAGGTCCTGGTTCATGGACTTCTATTCTTGGGCCACCGTGGAGTCTCTGGCATTTGAAATGGCTATGGGGTGGTATCCCCCCACCTCTCAATTCTTGGCCCTCAATTTTTCGTCCTTGCCTATGAGGCTCCACTCGATGGGGTTCCATTCACCTTTGTCTGATGTAAAGGGGAAAAGTGATCCCATCTTCCCGGCCTCCAGGTTTTTCCCCCTCATTCACCTAGAGAAAATCAACAACCAAACACTCTATCGGGTCTAGTCTATTGGGTTGCTCCTTCTGGGCTTCTGTGCAATGACCGTTGTTCTGAATGGTGAAACCTCGATGCCTTCCCACTCCCCTGGGCCTAGGAACCTTGAATTCTAAAGAAAATAATTGGTCATCTTTTGACCTTTCAGGTCCCAGAGCCTAGAGTTCCAGCCTCAAATTTGATCAAGATGACCTCAAATTTGAAAACCCTAGGGGCTCCAAAATTGATCAAGATGACCTCAAATTTGAAAACCAACCTCGACCCACATGCTCAAATTTGACCCTCTTCAACACAAGCCTTTCAAACCATCAAAATGTGAAGATGAGATAAATCACCCAGATTTCCCTAGCCTATTCTCCCTTTCAAAAAAGCATTCATGTTAGGGAAGTCCAGCCCCGTGGTCCCAATTTGTCCAAAATCCCTTCAGAAAATGACTAACATCATTTGAAAGTAAAGATTTAACTTCATTAATCATATGTTGTCTAATTGGAATTCACCCATGGGATTTTGACTAATGCTAATTCTTTCGTAATTGGTTGTATTCATTATGTCTATGTTTATAGGATATATGGAATCGGGTGTAGGACCCTCGGGGGAAGCTACAAAAAAGACAAAGGAAAGAAAGAAGGCAAGACTCCTTATGGAAAAGAGGATAAAGACCAGATGAAGTTTCAATTTTAGGGTAATCCTCTATGTTCAAAAATCATCACTAACTAGAAGGAAATTATAGACACCAATATTGGCCATGTCGATATTGATGAATTCAAATGAAGGGTTAGAATCCACCCGAAGATTGAAAATGCAAGATCAATTAGACAGAGTGGGATTGCAAAAGTAGCAGGCTTTCCCCCATCTCTCATTGCCCCTGAATTGGTCATGGCTTGTCGGCAGGCCTACCAGTTACAAACGAGAACCATTATCGATAGAGACAGGAACATCCTTCCTGACATGTCAACTGAGGGAATTACTAGAAATTTTCACATTCCTACCTTTGAGGAGATGGAGATGCCCACTATGGAGGAAGCAAAGGCAACTTGGGATGAAGACACTATGGGTTGCAAAATATTAATAAATTAGTACTGCCTCAAGGAGAAAAGGGGAAGCACCACAAAGGTTCCTCAAGAGCTCTTTTGCAGTGATTTATATGAGGACTACCATGACCTAGTAACCATGTTGAGTAGGGTAATGAGCTTCCCCATTGCTGCATTTTTCCAAGAATGGATGGTGTATTTCGTTGAGTAGATCCTTTGTGGGGACGAAGATGTCACCACAAAAGCCTAATTCTACTAGGGAGGCATCATAAATGACTGCTTCCATGAGCAGTTTATGCATATTAAAAAGAGCTCTAAATTCTACATGACCTCCTATCTAGTCTATTCACTAGTAGAGTAGAGGGTGTACAATGGATTATTTGTAGCACCCGATGAGGAGCCAGGCTGAAGATTGAAAGCCTATAAGAGATATCCCTAACTATAGTTCAGGAATTTCAAGAAGGAGTACTGCAGGGTGAATTATGCCTTCATAGGCCACATCATCAAGTTGCTAAGAGGGGATTTTAAGAGAAGGGTCTCTCATAGTGCATGGGATTTCTTGAAGCAGTATGCTTTCCTGTTCATATAGTTCCCCAAATTCACATACATTCATGCCCAGGGTTTCACAAAAAGGCCGAATAAGCTGCCCTGGTACCCTAATGACTGAATTATACTATTAGAACTCTCGTAGAAGCTGTAGCATGTGCATACAGTCCTTGGTAGAATTTTTTTTGAAGGGATCCCTTATCCCTTAGCCTTTCGTCAGGGGATGTATAAATTAGAAACTTCCTAGTGTGCTGGGAATTCTGAAAAGGAACTGAAAGAGTATCATTTCCACCTACACACTACTTGCCCATAGGTGGACCCATATGGGTATGTAAGAAAGGCACTGGGACAAGAGTATGCCCACCTACATCAAGTTGAATATTTCTGGGCAAATTGCTAGGATGACAAAGAGGTGCACATGAGGCATTATATGAGGATGCCCACATACTTCATGAGAAGGGTACAACTATTTCTTATACTAGACTAGGTCAAGGAGGATGAAGGCACCATTATGGATCCCAAATATAATGCAGTCGCTAACTTGTCACTTCCTGCAATAGATTGGGATGAGCAGGAGTTCGATGACCTAGATATTATACTAAACCAATCGTGGCTTGCATTGAAGAATGGGTTAAACGACAAGGAGATCGACTGAAGCAACAAGGGGTTTTCCTAGTGTATGAAGGGGTCAAGAGTGAGTCTAGTCCCACAAAAGATATTGTCGCTACAACTTCAATGGGCGGGACATCCAAAGCTCCTCTGCTCACAAGATCCAAGAAGAGGAAAGGGGTTGAAATAGAGTAGTCCCAAGATCCCAAGGTCTACTCAAGAAAAGATTCAAGAAGCTCACCCTCTAAGAGGCCCAAACGAATGGGAAGTGCCATAGAGTAGCCAACAGTTCAATAGGTTGATGAAGAGAAAGCAGATCAACTAGAACTTCCTCCAGCTACCCCTATTTTGACCAGCTTGACATCTATTTCCCAGGCTATGGTCACCACATCCCCACTTGCAGTGGACATCTCAGTCCATCTCGCCTCCTCTCCCCT
The DNA here is from genome assembly GCA_007258455.2 of Sequoia sempervirens. NCBI lineage: Eukaryota > Viridiplantae > Streptophyta > Pinopsida > Cupressales > Cupressaceae > Sequoia > Sequoia sempervirens. The sequence continues at coordinate 194,007,343 of VDFB02105785.1, read as the reverse complement.
AGCTGAACCCATCATAATGGTTGATTCTTCCTTTGTCGTAGCTACTCTGCTTTCCTCCACCACCATGTCACCTACTACATCACTCCCATTGGAATTCTTGACAACACCAATGCTTGCACCAACATTACCAGAGGCTTTCTCGCGGAACATGCATAACATCCCTTCTCAAATCTCCTAGATCTTTATGGAACCCACCATCGCGAGTGCTACACCTTCGCAACCTCCAACAGGACCACCAGCAATGGAGGCCACCATGTTAATTTTTGAAGAATGGGAGAGGTGAGAGAAAGAAGCCTCAAAGGTAATGGAGGAGGAGGCTAATGAGTACCATGAACACCCAGAGTATGAACACAAGAGAATCGACGGGGTGGTCTGTGAAGAAGAAGAAATGGGGTCTTCTGAGAGTGGAGATGAAGAGGAGGGTACAAGTGGTAAAACCATCATGCAAACCTTCAATGATGATCTTGAAGAGGAGATGGCCAAACAATTGAAGCATGATGAAGAAGAGATAGAAAGGTCACCTCCTAAAGAAGAATCGCAAGAAGGTGGTAGAGAAATAAAAGATGTAGAACTCCCTATGGGGGAGCAGTAGGTGGAGGTGCTACCTCCTTATGAGGAAGGAGATATAGAAAGAGACAAGCCCGAGGAGTGTGTGCATGAGGGAAAAAAGGTTGAAGAAAGAAAAGAGATGGAAATCGAGATAGAAGAAATCCCACGGGTGCAATTTCCTACTAAGCCTACCATCAAACGCCTCATGTTCAACCAAGACTCTGATGAGGAAGAAGGAGACAACAAAAAAATGGAAGAAAGGGCTCCCACGAGTGAGCAATCAGAGATTCAAATAGGGGAAGGTGAGGGTGATCGGGAATCGCCCAAGGAAAAATCTACTATGCCCAAATGGTTGGGAGGGTAAGGGTGATCCCATAATAGTGGTTTACAATTTTTGGTCAAACTGGACACTGAAATTATTATTTTTAACTAAATCTTCACATTCGGGCACCTATAGCGGCCAAACCGTGAGGAATTTGAAGATGGTGCAAACTAGAGTCTCATCAAATTTTGTTTGTAGATTCTAAAAATATTTTTTTCAAAATTTTTGGAATCAAATTGCACTTCTCTTTCCATCTCCCACGAAAATTGATTTTTTTCAGAAAACAACATTTTTAAAAAGTGACGCATACCGTATAACGCATAACTTTTTTTCCTTGAAGGATAAAATTCTAATTCATTCAAATTTAGATTTGTAACTATGATATCTAGTGCTTCCACTTGGTTAGATAGTTTTTATTGAATATTTGTTCCTTAATCAAAATTCAAAGTCAAACAAATTACAGTTCAGACACAACACAACCGTATAACGCGTAACTTTTTTTGTATATGTCAAAATTTAATTTAATTTTCTTTGTTGGATTAAGGACTTCAATATCTGGTGCACTCATATTTTTCATTTTTTTTTTGATAATCTTCTATTTTTCCACATGTGAAGAACAAAGAAATTCATTTTCGATGAAAATTATGTGTTTAATAAAACTTAAAAAACAAATACATAACAAAACCAAAACATATTACAATTATATTCATTGGATAGATTGTTCTGAGGAATACCATAATCATTTTAAATAAATTTTAAATGAATTCATTTGATCCCCCAAAAGCTAAATCAAAAGTGATTTTTTATCAGCATTTTGATAGGTGTAAAGGAGACACATTTATAGGTATGGTTTAAAACTAGCGAGGTTCTATCCAAGGGGATTTGATCTAAGGTGATTTGATCAAACCCTCTTTAATTGGAATCCTTAAAATGGAACTTCTTAAGGCTTAAATCATTATATTTTCTAAAAATATGTGATTTCAGCTAAAATTCGTTCCTCTTAGGAATTGTAAACCACTATTGTGACAGCACCCGGTAGATTGAAAAGAAGACTCCTACCCCAAAGGATCCAAGTGCAATGCTAGAGGTTATCCTGGCTTGAGCACAAATCTCAACTATGAAGGACAGGAAGCCCAGAGTTAGATCTAGGGTAATGATGGATGCTTTTGGGTCCCGAACTGTACAAATAGCAACACCGGTGGTAGGCCAAGAGGGAGTAAGCTATAATGTCTCCACCATTAACTTAGGGACTACTACCCGAGAGAAAAAGGTGGAGCATCTAGGGGAGTCAATGGCTACGGTGGTGCACCTAAGACAACAAGACAAGGTCTCAAAAGATGAACTTAAAGCACAGGTAGCCACTTTGACAGATTACATCCAATAGTGGTCTTTAGTTGAAGATATGCCTACCATGTTTGCGGATCCACCCCAACTGCTTTCCAAGGAACAAATTGAAAAATTAGAAAAGAGAAAGAACTTGGACAAAACTATGAAGAGTTGGTTCCAATAGGTCCTATATGTCAGGAACATGGGTATCAGTCGGGTTATTTGAATAGCCAACAAGTTCTTGGATTTACAGTAGTCCCTAGAAGGCACTGAGAAGCTCTACACCGACTTCCCTATAGCATATAATTCCCCCTATCCAAAGATCGAGGCCATTCTCCAGCTACCAAAATCCACATGGGAAAGCAAGCTCACACTAAAAAGGGACGATCATTGGTTAGTGGATGTGTGGAAGCGGGTCTTTGATAACAAAAGAGAAAGGTTATAGTAGATAATGGAGAAGGTGGATCCGAATATCGAATGGGTCAAGGAAATTAGGGCATATTGTGCCGGATATTTGAGGCTAATGACAGGATATGGCATTCATGCAGTGCAAATTGATCCAGATAAAATGAAGCCTCATTTCCAGAAGAAGATGGAGGACAAGATGTCAGATGAGATAACAATGGATTTCATGAGTTTTTCCACCCGCGCCTTCACCCAGTTAGAGCTATTCAGAGATCACACCGCCAAGTATGATGAATATTGGAAGAGGCTTGAGGACAACTCCAAGGAATGGACTTATCAAGTACTATGGCCCGAGATCATAGAAGTCCAAAAACTCTTGCCGGTGATCTTGAAATTCATGGAATATGCAGCTATAAAGAAGCAGGAAGGCAGCCCTATTATCAGTGAAGAACTTCTAAATCAGTAGCTACAGAAAAAAGAGCAATCAGTGAAAGGTAAAATGCTACAGTGTTGTCACTAGAGGACAAAATAGGGATCTAGACAAGATTGTATTTTAAATTTTAATATATTGGGGGGTAGGTAGAACCCTAGTTTGTAGTGAATCTTGGCCACACAATGAGATTAAATCTTGGCCATTTGTTCTACTTTTTGGGCACTATAAATAGGGGGTCTCCTCTCATTTCCAAAGAGAGTTGAGTTGTTATAAAGACATGTTGAAATTTCTAATGAAAATATATTGACTTGGTGCATTTTCTGAGTTCTTCACATGTTGAATGATTCAATCTCCATTGTTAGATGCTTTATTCAGATTTACATTGTTCTTCTAGTTAGATTTAAACCGCTTAAAAATATTTTAGTAATGTTGTTCTGTAGTCATGAAAATTGTTGTTGTGTAGATGCCTTCCTAGTCCATACTTTTTGTTGTTTTTTGTTGGTGAATAGCTGTGCAAAGTTAGTCTGGGCTTGAATTCAAAGCTTCTCTACACTTTTATCTTTGTTCATGCATGTATATGGTGAATGAATGGTGAAATACCTACAGGCCTTAGAAGATAACACAAATTTCATGAGACTGTGAATTTTTTGGTTAAGTGGAATTTTGTTTGAAGGAAGTTGTCCATGGTAGGAACTCCATGATTACTATTCATAGTTATTTTTAGATCCAAGAACCTTCTCTCTTCCCTACTCTTTTCTCTTTTTTTAAGAAACCTCCTATGCTAAGGTTCATTGCACATTGTAAAGCCAAAACTTAAGGGAAAAATTGAAGTTTTAGATTGTGGTTTGAACCTACAACAAATTACACCATAACTCCCATCTTAGAAACTTCAAATTTTAAGATTCACTCTACATCCAACTATGTAAGTCTGCCCTGTGATTACCAACAAAATCACATCAAACATCAACTGAGGAGTTCCATGCAAGTCATGACCTGACACCCAAGAGACTTTGGGGAGATTTTCAGAAACTTGTTGTTGGAGATTTCCTTTCAAGAGAGGTAGTGTATGTATGCACTTCCTATGTTGAGAAAGTGTACAAAACACCCATCAACAATATTCATTTTCAATGCCACTATCTCATGCAGTTAAGTGGTAAACAATATCATTTGTATTGTCTATTAAGGATATCTTTCAATGTCGTGTGCTTCTATGCCTTTGGCATGTCAAAAGGGCTTGGCTAAAGAACGTATATAAGTATGCAGACAAGGAAAGGGCAATGGACATCTTCCGCAGTCTTGGCACTATCATGATGGAAATTGGTGACACTGAAGATTGTGTCACTTAGCTATTGAACTCTTTCTTTCAAAAAATCAATGATCAACCCTAATTCCTAGAGTACTTCAACAAGACCTGGTGTGAAGGAGAAGGTTGAATTGGTGAGTTGACACTTTTTTTCACCTCACAGGATTCGCACCATTCAAATTCTTTGATGTCACCTCTAATACGTTGTAGTTTACTTGACTATTGGATATCTTTTTTCGTAGCCATGTGGGAAAAAATTTGTAGACTATTTCCACATGCCAACCAGGATATAAATGCAACCATTGAGTCATACCATTGCACACTCAAAACTTGATACTTGTGTGATTGTTCAAAAAAATGCACGAGGAGAATGGCCTATTTGTATTACACACATGTGTATAAAATGGAACCATTATATAGGAAAAAGGAAAAGTTGCAACATTATTATTTTTTGACAAACCAAAAGTGTTTAAATATGTGATCTATTGTGGAGCGGGCCAAGGTAATTCTAGACGATTATTGTATTCCCAATGAAACAGATCTTGTACATTACTGGGTGAAAATTCAAAGTAGGCCAATGCACTGCCTTGTTCGAAAATTTGGGGAGCACCTTTTTGTTTGTGACTACCCTTGGGGTTTGCAGGGGAACACTTGCAAACATGTCCTCAAGGTTGTTGAATTGATGAAAAGATCATCTACCATTGAAGGGTTCGTCCACAACAAGTGAATTTTAAGTTGAATTTTGTTACATTATGGGTGTCAATTATGTTTTTCATTGTCTATTGCGTAATACAAATTTCTTCTATGTGGTCATTTAGACGGGGGAGGTGAACCAATTGATACAAGGATTTGAATGAGACAATGTCACAAGGGGCCGTAGAGGAAAATAATCCTAATGTTCTTACCCCTATGCAAGCTCCTTCTATCACTCATGTATATGATGAACATGTGGTGACAATGTCTGTTTGGAATGACACAAACAAACTCTTGAAGAAAGTGATGTGTACACTGCCACAATCTCTACAACATGTGCAATCATATGCAAAATGCGTGGATAGGTTTCTAGAGGACCTACGACAATCAAATGCATTGCCATTTCAATTCATTCTAGATCCTAATGAAGGTGCAACTAGCACTATTCACATATTTCCATGGTTTAGTGCAAGCAAGGATCATTTTTGATGTCGAACCCAGCATATGAATCATTCTGCACAACATTCAAATCACCAAACCCCTGTGGATGACTCATTTCCCTTGTCTGCAAACAATAGTTTGAATCTGAATGTCAATATGCAATGTCAAACCTCAGGCACAACTGCTATGGATGTGGTAGAGGATACAACATCTAATACTAGTGACTATGACAAAACTAATTTCAATTTATATATTGTAATACATTTAATTGTATTGCAGATTTCTCTTTTTCCAGCATGTGCTTGTACCATGTTATAAACTTTATGATTTCTTTTTGGGCTATTTTTGTTCACTTCAGCATTCCAATTTGGGGAAAGGAGTCCTCGCTAGTGATTGTCTTTTGTTAGTGTAAACCCAATGGAAGGTATGGTTCAAATTTAATAACTTTTCTTACATAAGTCCAATTTTTGGTATGGCGTTATGCAATACCATGCTCTAAGAAGTGTATTTGTTGAATCATGCATGGGAAGTGAACCATTCAATTTTTTCGTGCTCATATTTAAAGAATACACAAGTTTTCCAATAAAAAAAAGGATGCCCACATGTTGGGAATGGAGGAAAGTGCATTCAATGGGGCTCAAAGTTTGTTCCTAAAGCATGGGCAGACATTTCTAAACATGTTTCATTCAGTGGCAGAGCATGGGAAGGTTTGGAATACAGTATTCTATTAAACCCTCATTTGTTAGAGCTTTTTTTGTGCATAAAGTAAGGGTTTAGTAGATCAGTTTTTTCTTGACTATTCCTAAAAGTAGATGAGCGTATGTGATGGGCCAAAAAGTGGCGATATGATGGGTATGTGGCTGATGACTTTTTTTTACCCAAAATTGATGAAATGAAAAGGGTTTTTAAAGGAGATTCTTAGCTTTCCACCAATATAAATTGTGCTTTACTTTGAATTTAATAAATAATTATTATTCATTTTCTATTTGAATTATGACTCAAGTCCTGATTGATAGGATGATTGAAAAACATCTATATCTTTCAAATGGTATCACTTTTTTTGAATCTAAAACATGTGCCATATTCTATGCTTCGCATACTATAAAATTAAAAAAAAAAAATTGAATTTCATAAAGTTTTGACCAAGTTAAGGTGGTCATACATACGAGTTTTTATATGTTTTAAAAGTTGTAATAAAAAATTCATAATTAATTATTTACCTAGAAAAAAATTACAAAAAAATATGCATCACATCGGGACATGAGTCCTATATTTATATCTAAAATCTTATAAAAAAGTATTATCATTTTATTGTGGTTAGGGTGGTTAGACAGACACCTACTTCTTATTTTTTCCTTGAAATTTAAGTACTACTACATTGAAATTTCAGATTTTCACCAAATAGATTTAAAAATTAAAAATAAACCTAGTAGTTTAGAAACTACATTCAATTTTCTACAGATTCTATTCTTATATATTTTCTAAATAATATAGATAACTTATTCAAAATTTTATGTGAAGTTTCCTAACTCTGATTTTTCTAAATTTTTCGCCACTTAAGGACCTATTTTTTCCATGATGATCCTACACATACCCATGATACCTTAGTGTTGAGACTTTTTAAAGGACTGTTTGAATTTTTTAGGTGTTTTGATGAGGCAGAAATAACCAGTTACCAAAACTAGCACATCCATAATTACTTTTGGAAGAAATGGTTCGCAACACACTTTTTCACTAAACCCTCATTTTGAGCCTTTTCATGATGCTTTTATGGAATTAAATGTTCCCAAGCTTCTGAAACTCTAAACACTCTTCAAACATGACAAATTAAGCCTATAAAAACTTAATCTTACCTTCAAATTTTTTTCCCATAGGTTTGATAGACATTCCCTTACTAAAAGAGAGGTTTTAGGTTAGGGTTTCATCAAAAAGGTGAGCGATATCCCTTCTTCTTTTAAGCATGTACAGGTCTCAATAAATGTGTTTGACTTGGTTTGAAGGTTTGAGAAAGAGTGGAATATAGTTATCCAAGTTACCCTCATGTGAATGGCTTCAAAGAAGGGTTTCCTGAATAGGCATTTGGGGAAGATAGTCTCTGCAAACCAAGGGTGGATTTGGTGGTAAAGAGTTTCAAATAGTTAAGTTGACAAATTTGACTTTGCTGACCTACAATGAAAAGCATTCTTTACTTATAGCCTACATAAAATAATAAGCGAGTGAGAACGCAATCTATTTTCCATCCTACAACTATGATGTGCACTTTGTGTTCCTAAAGTATGAACAAATATTGAAATGGATTGTTTTGCTGAAGGTAAGGGTTGTCATAAAAGAAGAAGGTGAACTTCAAAACATTGTTCTCTTGCAGTTTGCTTAAAAGAAGAAGTCAGTCACCTCCCAGTGTGTTTTCCATCATGTAACTATATTGTACTTTTTCTGATCAAAACATATGGAGACATATTGAAATAGAATGTTTGTTGTAAGTAAGGGTTATCATCTATCAAGAAGGTGAACTTAAAAACATTTTTTTGTTACAGTCTGTATAAAATCAGCAGTGTCTCACAACCCAGTGTGTTTTCCACATTTCAAACTGTTATGTGCATTTTCTTATAGCTTGCATAAAATAACAGGCGACTGACAACGCAGTCTATTTTCCATCCTACAATTGTGATGTGCATTTTTTGTTCCTAACGTATGAAAAGATATTGAAAAGGATTGTTTTACTAAAGGTAAGGGTTTTCATAAAAGAACAAGGTGAACTTCAAAACATTGTTCTCTTACAGTCTACTTAAAAGAAGAAGTCAGTCACCTCCCAATGTGTTTTGCATCATCCAACTGTTATGTGCTTTTTTTGATCAAAAAATATTAAGACATATTGAAATGGAATGTTTGCTGAAAGTAAGGGTTATCATCTATCAAGAAGGTGAACTTCAAAACATTGTTCTATTATAGTCTGCATAAAATCAACAGTGTCTCACAACCTAGTGTGTTTTCCACATTTGAAACTGTTATGTGGATTTTCTGTTCAAAACATATGAAGAGATAGTCAAATGGAATGGTTCATGAAAGTAAGGTTTTCATATATCAGCATACTATTTTTAGTTATGAAATGGGAAGCAATGCTTTTAGTTAGAAAGATACATAAGTGTAATGAATATAATTAGCGATGTGAATAAAAGCTACAAAAATATTTTTTCTACAATTCATTACTTCGACTCATTTGATTGCAACAGATAGACTGCTGACATTATTTTCCACGTTGGAAAAGATATTGTCCATGCACAGTGTGTGTGTTTCTAATTAGATAATGTTGTTGTATGTGCTGAAATTTTCTTTGTCTTCCTTTCAGGCATTGTTCTTCCTGTTGTTCGACTTGTGTGTTTCCATATTCCCATTTGAGATACTACATGTTCTGCCTCATTCAGTTACAAAGAATAGGTACAATCTCTTCAGTGCTAACATTATCTATATCTTCCACTTTTCTTGCTTAATTTTCATTGTTTCCATTGCATTGAAAATGTATTTCTAATTAGAGAATGTAGGTGTAGCTTCTGACAAAGTTGTTTTGTCTTTCATTTCAAGAATTTGAGTACCTCCTTCTATAGTTCTATAGAAGATGTCCCATAGTTCACGAGCATGGGTGGCTAGTTGGTTGACCAACTACCACCCCTATCTCCCATGCAATATTCTTGCTCGAATTAAGGAATTGAGCCTCCTAGACAAGTTGCGGGAAAATATGTTAACAAGAATTAATAGAAAGGGGCCAAACCGCACAGATTTGCACTATGATAATTATGCTAACTTCTTCAACAACATCTTTACTGTATGGGCACATATGGGCATGGATGTTCAATATTACAATCTAGAAATAGAGATTGTCAATTTATGTGATTGGCTAATGTCCCTTTACCACAAATTTTGAGACCTTTTCCTAGCTGGTTGCATCTGGAAGGTGTGCATTAGACCAATAGTTATCATACGCAAGCACAATCTTACAAACTAGCTGAGCATGAGGTTTATGAGATTCCTTAAGGGGGAATCTATAATTAGTAATCACATAGGTCCTCTAGAGGAATGGTTGTTGGTCATGTTCAAATTCAACCACATTGTTAGGTGTGAGATCCATCATGTTAGGCCCTCCTTGAGGTTGCTACATGTGAATTACAGGGTGCCAACATTTTATGTTGTAAAGTCCACCTTTACAATCAGAGTGCGAAAAATTCTTTTGGATGCTGAGAACATAGAGATTATACCCCATTCATAAATGGTTGACATAATTGTCAGTGTTAGTAGTATTAAATGTGGATTGTAATTTTCTTCAAATTGTATTTAATATTGTAATTTTATTTAGTAGTTCTCTGTGTTTTCCATTCTGCAACTTTTCTTGTGCATCTTCTCTTCAAAACGTATAAGGATATTGAAATGTAATGTCTGCTACAAGTAATGGGTTGTTAGAAAATATGAAGGTGAAGAATAGTACACTACTTTCTTATAGTTTGCATAACAGAAACTATTCTCTTAGAACAATATTTTAGAGGTGAGGGAGAACCCTATGTGTTTTCCAATCTACAACATTTTTTTCTACACAGTTTGTTCAAAACGTATAAGGAAATTGAAATGGGATGTTTGCTGCAAGTAAGGGTTGTAATAAAATATGAAGGTGAAATTAAATACACTATTTTCTTACACTCTATAGAATAGAAAGTGTTGTCTTTGATGTAATACTAAAAAATTTAATGACATACTTTGTTTTTCATTTTTTTCCTGCATTTTCTATGTTTGAGGCCATTGTACGGGCATATTCTGGCGATAAATCATCTCCTCCTCCATTGTACATGCTATCCCTTTGAGTCTAATTTATGATTCATTTTGTTTCATATAAATCCATTTTGAATTCTCAAAGATATTGATGTTTTTCTCTAGCAAGCTAAAACCCTGAGTTTGGGTAAAAAGTGTATATTAAAAATTATGCTTCTCAGATTTGCATCATTTGAATCTCCTAAAAATTGGTGAGAGGAATTTTTGATGAGTATTCAAATGATGTGTAGATTGAAGAGTGTGGTAAGGTGGTTTTGGGTAGCTATCATGAAGCCCAAGGTTTGCAAAAAATGCATAAAATCTATAAATGACTATGTACATTGGTGACTTAATGAGTTTTGTTTCTGAAATATGAGTTGTTGTTCTCTCATTTTGTTTTGGAAAAGGTTTGTGGGCATAGGTGACTCCATTACAACATAGGGATTGCTAAATTTATGAGATTATCGAGACCATTTATTGACTATCCTCTCAGGACAGAGTTGTGAGAAGGCCTATAATGAACATTATTTGGAGTGTTTCGAATTTCTTTCCTTACAAGGCTAAAAAGACATTGAAGAGTCATTCAAACTAAGTTACAAGTGTAAGAGACTCGTTTGTCATTGGTTACAGTGTTGTGACTAGTCTACAAGAGGTTTTTTTGTGCATATTGTGTTTGAAATGTGTAACAATATTGAATTCAAAATGTTTGTTGCAAGTAAGGGTTGTTATAAATTATGAAGGTGAACTTCAATACATTGTGTTCTTACAGTCTGCAGAATAGAAAGTGTTGTCTTGCTAGAAGAACTGGGAAGCGAGGGACAACGTGTTTTCCATAGTGTAACTTGCTTTTTATTTTTATTTTTCTATGTACAACTTTTGTTGGAGGCAATAAAAGTTATAAAATATGAAGGTGAACTTCAATACGTTATCTTCCTA